>CM061540.1:297182778-298382778 GCA_030864215.1 Capsicum pubescens
ACTGCAAATTATATTCTAAACTTTGTTTCTTCAAAATCAGTACCTTTTACCCCATCTGAATTGTGGAGTGGACACAAGCCTAGTCTACGGCATATTCGGGATTGGGGTTTTCTAGAACATGTGCTAAAAGAAAAAACTTATAACTTGGAATCTAGGGCAGAAATGTGCATTTTTATTGGATATCCAAAAGGAACAAAAGGGGGTTTATTTTATTTTCCTAAGGAACAGAAGGTAATTGTTTCGACAAATGCCAGATTTCTTGAAGAGGATTATTTAATGAACCAAGTTCCTAGAAGTAAAATTATTTTACAGGAATTCAGTAATAGAATAACGAATAATGAAACACAAGAACAAATTTCAAAATCTATTATTGACATACCATTGCATCCACGTAGTGGGAGAAATGTCAATAGGCAAGAGGTTGCATAAGAGCAAACACTTGACATTACACTACCTCAAAGTAGCGGGAGTAATGTCGAGCAGCCTACAATTGTGAAGGAAAATCCTTAGGGTAATGTCGAGGAACCTGTCATAGTGCAGGAAGACATTCAAGGTGTTCAAAATTTAGTTCCAAATATAGCAGATCCTGTAGTGACTAGTCGTTATAGTGGGAGAATTATTAGAAAACCTTTACAGTTTGTGCTCTTGGGAGAATTGTACGATAGAATCCCTGAGGAGCCTAATACAAAACCTCTAAATTATGCCGAAACACTACATGACAAAGATGCTAAAATGTGGATTGCTGCTATGAAATCTGAAATAGAGTCTATGTATTCCAATCAAGTCTGGGAACTTGTAGAACCACCTGCGGGAGTCAAACCCATTGGCTATAGATGGATCTATAAGAAAAAGAGAGGTGTGGATGGAAAAGTGCAAACTTTTAAGGCTAGGCTTATTGCGAAAGAGTTTACTCAAAAAGAAGGAATTGACTATGAGGAAACTTTTTCACCGGTAGCTATGCTTATATCCATTAGGATTATTTTATACATTGTAGCTCATTATGACTATGAGATTTGGCAAATGGATGTCAATACGGCTTTCCTAAATAGAAGTCTCGATGAGTGAATTTATATGGCACAACCAGAAGGTTTCATGGAAAGTGGTAATGAACATAAGTTTTGTAAACTTAAGAAATCCATTTATGGGTTGAAACAAGCATCTAGAGCATGGAATACTTGTTTTGATAATTCGATTAAGACTTTTGGTTTTGATCAATATGAAAATGAGTCATGCGTCTATAAAAAATGGGATGGAGACAGAGTAGCATTTTTTATTCTGTACGTAGATGACATTTTGCTCATAGGAAATAATGTAAGCATGTTGAATTCTGTTAAAGAGTGACTGTCCTCGCGTTTTGATATGAAAGACTTGGGAGAAACGACTCATATCCTTGGAATCAAGTTTATACGAGATCGCAAACAAAGGATATTAGACTTATCTCAAGCACTTTATATTGATACTATTCTTGCAAGATTTAGCATGCAAAATTCCAAAAAAGGATTCCTTTCTTTTAGGCATGAAATTACTCTATCAAAAGACCAGTCGTCCAAAATGATCGATGAGATAGAGAGAATGAAGGCGGTCCCTTATGCTTCTGTTGTAGGGAGCCTCATGTATGCTATGTTATGCACTAGACTAGATATCTCCTTTGCTGTTGGCATGGTTAGCGGATTTCAGTCTAATCTTAGGCAAGAACATTGGACTGCAGTTAAGCATATAATCAAGTAACTTAAAAGGACTAGGAATTACATGCTTGTTTTTCACTCTGGGGATCTTGTACCTGTTGGGTATACTGATTCAGATTTTCAGTCGGATAAAGATTCTAGAAAATTTACCTTAGGATATGTGTTTACTTTAGGAGGTGGAGCCATTGTTTGGAGGAGTATCAAACAATCATGTGTTGCTGATTCCACCATGGAAACTGGATATGTAGCTGCCTCTGGGGAGGCTAAAGAGGCTATTTGGCTTAGTAACTTTCTGAGAGAGATTGGAATTGTTCCTTCAGTTCAAACACCACTATCACTTTATTGTGACAATATTAGTGCAGTTGCAAACTCGAAAGAACCACGAAGCCATAAAAGAAGTAAGCATATTGAGAGAAAATATCACTTGATTCGGGATATAACTCAAAGGGGTGATGTGAGAGTTTTGAAGATTGAGTCGAAGAACAATATGGCGGACCCATTTACAAAGGGCTTAACCCAGAAGGTTTTTGATAAGCATGTGAAAGAAATGGGTGTTAAAGTTGTGCATTCATGATTATGAGTCTAAGTGGGAGATTGTTAGGATATACTATTAACCATGTAGTTTGTGTTATAGTATTATATTTTCATCCGATGCAAAGACTATTTATTATATTAATAAAATCTTTATTTGAATAGATCATTGTGTTAACATGTGTGTCCTTTGCTTATATAGTAGACAATTTTGTGTATGGAGTATTTTAACTCATGCACGGAAGATTAAAATTGATGGTTCTTATAAGTAATAAATTAACGTTCACAATCAAAGATGAGGTAGGACAAACATCTTGATGATTGTAGCACATGATTAACTATAATTTGATCTTAATTATGGGAGTGATAATATTCCAACTTCTTGTGCTAGTACATTTCGTATGTATTGAACGGACCAATTAGAGATATTCGTTTATGTTCTGAATATTAATAAACGATTTCTCTAGTCCATTACATGTACTTATACTCTTAATCTTGATATAATTATTATAATCTATGTGGTTTGTTTTGTCGTTTTAATCTATTAAAAGGTGAAACTCTTTTGTGAGTAACATATTCCTAGTAGGTTGGATGATGACAAATCAGTTAGTGAAATATTAATTAGTTGATAGAACCATGTCTCTGACTTGAGATAGAAGACACCCTTTATGGTTGCTTATAAGTTTTCACGTGAAAACCCTGCAGCAGGTGGATTTTGTATCTGGCGTGTGAAATAAGTTAAGCATTATAAATAAAGGATTGAATTAATCAATGAGTTAAATTTTTCAGAGAATTTAATTTAATTGATTGGTGTCGGTAGTTCTAACATGGGGAGTTAAATAATATGTAATGGTAGATTTTGAAATTAAATCGAGAAGTGCAATTACAGATTTTTAGCGTAATAATTTGTAATTTATTATGGTATGATAATTCATTCATTACCGAATTAATATCATAATTGAAAGCCTCAGTTAATAAATCTGTGGTCCTTATTATGTCTGATTAACTAATCAATTTTGGAAAGGAAAAGGATTATTTTTAGAAGAAGTAATATAACTGATTTCTATATAAAGGGTCTTTAATATCAATAAACAGGGTTTTTAATACCATTAAAAGGGCTGAAAATATTTTGCCCTTATTAGGGCTAATTAAGAAAAAATAAACATTTTGCCCATTTAGTGCCATTAAGGCAGATATAATGCAAAACGTTTATCTTTTCCCTTTCCTTCTTCAATGGAAGATTGGGATAAATAAGGGAGTCTTTTTCAGTAAAGTCAAATAATTCTTTTCCAGAAAAAAAAAAATAAGTCACTTGCCCAGACAAGTGTTGATTAAAAAAAGTTAATCAGGAAGTAGTAGAAGGCAGCAGACCTGACAATCAAGGTGTTGAACGAACTGTGTGAAAGCTTCAAGAGTTAAGTTTTTTTATTTTCGTTTTGGTTATGTTATCTAGATATTATGTAAGTTATTGATCATGTAGAATTATTGCTTCCGCTGTGTATGTTCTAACAGTTTCCACGTAAATCTGTGTGTTGTTCTTATTTTCTTTTACTTGTGGTTTGTTTACTCTGTCCGAACCATAACAGTTCAATTGTTGTTTTGGTTCTTGGATCATGAATTTGAATCTTATGATTGTGTTTGATTTGATCAAAATTCAGTTTCTTTCTTGCTTTTAGTAACTTCTATGTCCATTTTAACGTTTCTCATCTTCACCTGATGCAGATTCATATATAAACTTCAAGGTACGGTACAAGTCTGAATGCCGGACAAAAGTTAGGGTGTCGAGTTGAGGTGAAATACAAAGCAAACTATCAAGAACGTCCACAAGTGAGTAGTTCCCCAAAATTCCAATCTTTATATGTTATTAGTAGTATTGTAGAGAGGAGGAACCGAGTTTTTTCTCATTTCTTTTGGATAACTATCACATTCACGGCTTGAAGTTTTCAAGAAATTTCATGAGCATAGAGTACCAATCACTATCTTCTAGATATACTAGAAACAAGTTGAGTAGTAGCAAAACTGAAGCTTTCATAAGTTTGAGTGTTGACAATTTATCACCACGCTCATATATGAAGCTTGTTAAATTAGGAGTATTTTGTTCAACATCACTCAAATCTAAGCATCACAGTATTGCAATATACACGAGTCGGTCACTTGAGATATTGATTGTTTGCTATTTAAAGCAACCAGAAAATTACACACTTTCAAGGTTGGGTTGATTGAAAAGAAGATCTTCTAGCTATCCATCTGTGACATTCACATTTACTAGGTGCAATTGTTTTAAGGCTTTGCGATAAGTTATTTTAATAACATTTAGTTCCTAGTGACGCCTTTTAATGTAAGGATCTTCAAAATTTAGTGCTACAATATCAACCATCTGGAAATAGGAAGGCAAAGTATCCAAATCATCTTCAGTTTCTGTAAAGTGGCTGTAATTTTTAAACTGGCTAGTCCGTGACAACAAGCTAACCTTAAATGCACTAAATCAATGCAGCTTGCACATAAAACTTGAATGAATTGCTCATCCAAATAAGTATTAAAGAGTCTTAACTTTTGCAAAGATGAAAACATTATGCCATCAGGGGGCATTTCAAGCTTAAATCAACATAAATCAGGAACGTCTAGTCCCTCACAACAAAAATTCTTCTGGCAAGATGTTGAAACTATCAATAATTCTATCTACTTTTAAAATCAACTCCTTGATGTTACTTGCGACGAGGGTCTTAATCAAATTATGAACACAAGGGCTGATACGATGGCAGATTGGTAAACTTAGCCATATCTTTTATATAGAACTTTATGCTTCTACCGATAAGATGTTGAAACTATCAATAATTCTATCTACTTTTAAAATCAACTCCTTGATGTTACTTGCGACGAGGGTCTTAATCAAATTATGAACACAAGGGCTGATACGATGGCAGATTGGTAAACTTAGCCATATCTTTTATATAGAACTTTATGCTTCTACCGATTGGATAGAGATTGATCGATAAAATGCACAAACTCTTGGTAATTTTTTGAAAGTATTTGGTGGTCATCCACTTCGGGATAGAAGAATTTGTCACCAAAGTTTAAGTAGGAGAGGGAACTGTAAGTAGTATACCATGTCTTGGACAAAGTACTCATTTTTGCAGCATCATTAGCAAGGAGTAAACACAGAAAGTGTTGTAAAATCAGCTCTGGTAAGCTGAATCAACTCCTTGAATGGAAGAGAAAAGAGTTGATGCAGTGGAGGATCGAATTCCAAATTACCAAAGCCGCCAATTTTGCAGTACTTTCTGTGTTTACTTCTTGCTAAAGATGCTGGAAAAATGAGTACTTTGTCCAAGACATGGTATACTCCTTGGAATTCTCTCTCCTACTTAAATTTTGGTGATAAATTCTTCAATCGCAAAGCGGATGATCGTTGGATATTTTTAGAAAAATTAAAACAGAGCTTGTGAATGTTATCGATCAAACTCTAGCCAATCGACAGGAGCAGAAGGTTTTAATACAATAGTTCTACCTAAGTTTACCATCTTGTTATCGCATCAGTTCTTATGTTCATTATTGGACTAAGACCCTCATCACGAGTAATATCAAGGAGTTGATTTTAGAAGTAGACAGACCTGTTGACAGTTTAAACTTCTTGCTCGACGAAATCTTTGCCGCTGAGGGACTAAATGTTCTAGATTTACGTGGATTAAACTTGAATTTCCCTTTGATGGCATAAAGTTTTCATCTTTGTGAAAGTTAAGACTCTCTTATACATATTTGAATGAGCGATTCGCTTGAGATTTATGTGCAAGCTGCAGTGCTTTAGAGGATTTAATGCTAGCTTGTTGTCATGGACTTGCCAGTTTGGCTACTTTGTCTTCCTCCATTTCATAGGGTTGATATTGAAGCACCAAATCTGGAATATCTTTACATTAAAATTCATCATTGGAATCTATGAGTAACTAAAATACCTGTTGCAAAGCCTTGAAAACTTGCACTTTGTCAATGTTGAATGTCACTGACGAAAAAATAGAAGACATACTTTTCTTTCAACCCAACCTTGAACACTTGCACTTATCTGGTTGCTTTAAATTGCAGAGAATCAAGATCTCAAGTGACCGGCTCAAGTATCCTGCACTATCATGGTGCATAGATTTGATTTCTATTAAATTGGATACTCCTAATTTAATTTATTGAGTTTTGACATATGAGTGTGGTGATAAATCGCCAGTACTCGCACTTATGAAAGCTTCAGTTTTGCTACAAGTTGTGATCGACTTGTTCCCAGGAAATATACTTGATAGTTGTTGGTACCCTATGATCATGAAATTTCTAGAAAAATTCAAGCTGTCAAAGGCTACTAAGTCAAAATGTTGCCACAGGGATGTGATCGTTATTCCTAAAGACATGAGTAAAAGATCAGTTCCTCCACTCTACGATACTACTTGTACCTTGCATATCAAAATTGGAACTTTAGGGACTAACTCACATGAGGACGTTCTTGATAATTTGCTTTGGATTTCTCTTCAACTCGACAACCTAGCTTTTGTTTATATATGAAGATGCATCAATTGAAGATGAGAAAGTTTTTTGGAGATGTAAGTTAAAGGAAGTCAAAATGGAAAACTTTACCTCTATGGAGCAACAAGAGTTGAGCAATTATTTTCTTCACCAATGAAGATTACATCGGAGAAGAAGCTTCCATTGTCTAACAGATAGGAAAGCGGTCTTCTAAAACTTTGCTATCGGTTCTAATCCCATTGGACACAATTTATTTCCATATTACTTTTTTTAAGAATATTTCCGTTGGCAACTTACTTATGGTGATGTACTGTGTTTCAAGATAATTAAAGATTTTCCAACATTATGAATTCAGGTTGTCCAAACCTTTTTGATAACGAAATTATACACATGGAGTGGGCCTGTGATTACTAAAAGAGTTGCACTTACTCGAAACTCGTTGGCAATGATGAAGAGGAAATAGAAGATATCGAGATCTTCGAGAAGTTGTTGATGGTTTCTTTGCTATTTGATGCATTCCTCCTTGCATGAAGAAAGCCATGCGAATGCTTGAAGGTTCTGTTGACGTCTCAATTCCTCCTTACCCTTTTTTTTAAAAAAATTCTGTGTATATCATCAACCATGTTTTCGCGTATTATTTTTGTATGCTATATTGCTCTGGCTCTCCTAAGATGTTATCTCCTCGCCGGTGTCAGATCCTTCAAAAATGAACTATTTCTGTAATTAAGCCACAACTACTGAAAATACTATGCTATAAGAAACTAACTGCTTCAATATTTCCCTAGACTTATGTTGTTAAAATTGAAATTCCTTGATTTCAATATTTTGTGCACCTCATATGTGTGCTTGGCACTTTTTTAATTAACAATGAAACCACAGAATGTTAAAAGCACAGATTATTTGCGAAAATTAGCTACAGGAATGGTGAATTACACAAAATTAGGGATGACTAATTCTTCATTCATCACCTTCAGAGTGTGTATATATTATGTTGATTATTTATTTAAAAATAAAGTTTGTATCGGGAATCAGCTTGCGTGCAACTCAACTATTCAACTTTTAAGTATTAGCCACCTAAATTATATTGGAAAACAAAGTCACACCATAAGTAAGAGGTGCTTGCGGCAAGGGCCAGGTTGAGCATAGAAGCCTTTGGGCAACTCGATCGGAATCAGAGGAGAAACATACAAGTATACACTCAATAAATATTGGAAACAAAATTAAGAATTCTTGATTAAAAAGGGATCCAAAGTGCATACACTCAAAACAATTGGTGTGATATTTTTTATGATTTGCGTTTTACCAGGGTAAGATATTTACAAGTAAAGCATAAGCCCAGGAAGTCAAACGTGCTCGACTTTAAGCCGGTACAAAGCGCCAGCGAGAAAACAGAAAAGTCGGTACAACGTGAAGATGGTTTGGCTACTTTGTCTTCCTCAATTTCATATGGTTGATATTGAAGCACCAAATCTTGAAGATCTTTACGTTAGAAGTCGTCATTGGAATCTACAAGTAATTAAAATACTTGTTGAAAAGCCTTGAAAAAAAAGACAACTAGAAGAAAATTTACTTAAAATAAAATTAACCTTAGAAAAAGAAGATACAGATAATAAATTATTTAATACAGATGGAAAATTACTTCTTTTTCTAACATTAAATATAAATGTTCACCTATTTTCTTATATCTTCTTCCTAGATTAGAAAATACTATTTTTATTTTTAATCCTTCGTGATTTTCATATATTTTTTCATCTATTATAAATTCTTCTTTGTTCATTTTATTGTAAATAGTTCATGTTGATATATATATTCTAAACTATCTATTTGTGATTCTAAATTTGATATTTCATCTTTTTGTGCATTTATTGAGTTTTTACTAACTCCGGCAAATATATTATAACGTAGTCTTTCTATTCTAATTTTTAATTCTTTACGTTTTTCAGAAATAATTTGTTTTAATTATATAGAATATAATTATAACGAAGAAGATAAAAAACAAGTTCAGAAAATAAAAGTACTTTGTAAAGAATTACCAAAATTATTTGTCAGGGGGGTGCGGATTAGGCGCGATAACTTTACTAGATAATAAATACGTATGTATTTATTTTTATATAATGTATTTTGTGAATATTATTGATTGGAATAATTTTCATTTTTATCTTCTTGACTTAAGATGTTTTATTAATTCATATTCTAGATTAGATATTATCATAATTAAATTATCTAGTGTTTTGGGATCCTCGTTAGTATTATGTAACCTTTTGTATTCTAGGTATAAACTATATAGTTGGGTTTCTATTTCTTTTAATGATTTATTCTTTTCGTAAGATGTATTCATTAATTTGTGTAGTTTATTATTTTATCCTATTGAAATTTTAGCAATTTCTGTGTAGTATTTTATTCTAACTTTACTATATTCAATACGTAGGTTTATGTTCTTTATCTGATTAACTAGTATTTGTTGTTCATGTTTAGGTAATTTTTCATCTGTATTAAATAATTTATTATCTGTATCTTCTTTTTCTAAGGTTAATTTTATTTTAAGTAATTTTTCTTCTAGTTGCCTTTTTTTTTATTTCAAGTTGATTTCTGTAATTAACTTCTTCATATATCCAATTTTGCCTTTCTCTAATTTTTTTTATATATTCTAACATTTATTTATTCTGAATAATATCCATCTGAATCTAAATAATATTGATGTTCATAATATATGTGTAAGTTTTCTATACTGTTTAATAATTCTTCCTCTTCATAATCTTGTAATTTTTCCCATATTATTTTATTTATGTCTATAATTTCTATATCTCTAAGTATATATAAAACAAGTATTTTAATATCATCTGTCATTTAAGTTCGATTAAATGCTTTTTCATAATATTTTCTAGTTGTTTGTTTTAGTCTAAGTAATTCTTGCATATTTTCATTAAGGAATTCTATATATTTTATATCTTTAGTTTCCATGTATTTGTCTAAATTTGTTTTTATTTGTTTTTCTACTAATTGTATGTTTCTCATATCTTTTTTTCAAAATTCTAAATATACATAATTTATCATAGTTAGTGTGTGGGTTTGACATGTAAGTATTTATAATTAATTCTAGTCATAAAATATCTATCAAATATTTTTTTCAATATGATTTTTCTTATATCCACTATTTCTATATCCTTAAGTACATATAAAACGAGTATTTTAAATTTATCTACCATTTCGTCAGATAAATAATTATCCATTTTTCATAGAATTGCTATTTTCAAAATATTCCCTTCAATCATATACATAAAAAAATATGGTCATCTTAGATTACTATATACTAGATTATTCTTAAATAACATGTTCTTCGGTCACTATTAGCATGGTAATCTGGATACTTTTCCCTTAAACAACGCCTCTACTCTGGTTACTCCCCACCACGGCTTCTTGCCTCATTGGTTTCACCTTTAGGATGACATAGTTCTTAGAGATTTTTCTCCTTTTTCACTTTGCTAATAAACTTCTTAACATATTATTCTTCGAATAATTCTACTATAAAGTAACTAACATGAATTTATTTTATTATACCATGATTGTTGGGAATTATGAATTTAGCTATTCATAATCATAAATAAATATACCTGTTCGGGTAGGTTTGATATTTCTAAGCTTTGTTCCTCCATTGATTTTTCCATTGAAATATACCTGTTTTTTTTTTAATAACTAAGCAAAATATTTGTTGTGGACAAGAGAGAGTATTTTTGCTTCAACTCATGAAGGCTAGCTTTGCAATGCCTTCGGTTCCTCTTATTTATAGACTGAAACTTTACAAGGATTTTCCTTCCTTATTTTACACGTTTCTAAAACTTTACAAAAATTATCTACATCTACCTAACTTCATTTATTATACTTTATAAATGTCTTCTAAAAAGACAAAAATCAATTAAAGCCTAGCTAATAATAGTCAAAAGCTTATACAATTCTAATAATTTACGTAAAGAAAATTGTGAAAGTTTGTTACATGTCGCTTTCACAATTTAATAGCTTGTCTTTTATCTCTATTATTGTTTCCGGTGATATCTTCTTCTTGTCGTATTTGCTGTTTTTTTTTTATCTTCTTTCCAGCTGGCATGCTTATCTTCTTTTTTATTTTATTCTAGTCGAACTTCTGGGATAATATTATCTTCTCCATTACATCTCGAACATTGATTATTTTGCAATATCTTGTCAATAATCCGTCTGAAATAAATCCTCTCTTAATTGCTCTTGTAGTAGATTATTTTTCTGGGGTTAGTAATGTCATTATCCATTGTCTAACATCTTCTATATCTGCTTGTCGTAGTTCTTTTGAATTTGAATAAATCATCTGATGATCTCTTGAATAATAGCTCCATATTCGGTTTTCATTGGTATAATTATTTGCTAGTTCTTGAATAATTGTAGCTAGTCCAATAAGTCGTTTGTTTGCATAAAAATCAGGTATCTCGATTCTGGGTATCTCTGGCTGCTGCACAATATCTTCTGGTATAATCATATCTCTGGTTAATCCTATTTTTACAACTTGTATAATTGGTTTTATCTCGTCATATAATATCTCTGCTAGTGCAGTATAACACTTTATATAAAATAGATTTCCTTTGGTTACTCTTTTATAGGTGTTGAATATTTTTTGTAATTCTTCCATTGCTGATAGTTCTTCTCCATCTTGGGAATATATGGTATTTAATAATCCATAGTCGAAACAAGTTTTTATTAGGCTTGGGTTAGTTTTAGGTTGTGCAATTAGCTTGTTGTGACCTTGTAATCTTTGGGTTATATAGTTTGTGTCGGGTTCTTTGATATCTGTAGCTCTGGGGTTAAGATTTAGAAAAGTTTGTATTCGGTAGATATTTTCTATGTATTTTTGGGCTGTATAGTTATAAATTTTTTTATCTTGGTTCAGACTATCTCGATATGTGATAATTTGTGGGGGAATGTTGAAGAGTTTTTTTTGTATTTTTGGTGTAAATGGTTTTCAAATGTCTTATTTAAGTTCATATTCTGGTATCTTTGTCCAATAACTCCTTTGCTTGTACCTGCAATTGTAGATTGATAAACGTTATGGGTTTTACGGAGTGTCCCAACGTCTCCTTCTAGCTCTGAAATTTTAATGTCTTCCGGTCGACATAGCTCTGCACACTGTGTAGCTTTGTCTTGATATGTAATCTGCAATAACATTTTTGTTAGTACTAATTACTTCAATTATAAATGTGAAATTTAATATATTCAAGACTAGTCTCCGAATTTCTTTTGTTGTAACTGAATTTTGTATTTTCTTTGTTAGCCACCAACGTACCTGTGTATTATCTGTTCGTACAATAAACTTGTTATATATAATATATGACTCAAATGCTAATAAACATTTATATAATGAGCATAATTCTTTTCTATTTATTTTCTATTTTATTTCTGTTTCATTAAACGTACCTGAGTAGTATCTACAATGGTGTTCTAATTTTTCTTCTTCATATCTATATTTAAGTACTCCTCCATAACTACATTCACTAACATCTGCTTCTACTATATATATAAATTTTCTATTTTCATCTGGAAATTGTAATTTTGGTAATTCTTTACAAAGTATTTTTATTTTCTGAACTTGTTTTTTTATCTTCTTCGTTATAATTATATTCTACATTCTTTTTTAATTTTTTCTGTAAGGGCTTTAGATTTTCTGCTAATTTTGGTATATATTCTCTTACTTGGTTTACTAATCCTAAAAATGATTGTAATTTCTTTTTTGTATCTAATTCTTCTTTTGAATTTTTTTTTTTGTACTATATGTTGTTGCATTTTTACTCCACTTTTATCTATTTGTATTCCTAAAAATTCTATCTGATTTTTATAATTTCATCTTTCTTTTCACTTAAACTTATTTCCGATTTTCTCTTATATCCGTAAATTGTTCTAATAATTTTAAATGTTCTTTTTGGTCTTTGTATATAATAGTATATCATCTATGTATACTATACAATTAGGTAGTTGTTTAAAATAACTATCCATAAAATGTTGATATCTACTTAGTGCATTTTTATATCCAAATGGTAGTACATTCCATTCATAAAATCCTTGTGGTACCGTAAATGCGGTTAATTCCTTAGATTCTTCTTCTAACTTTAAATGGTAAAATCCTAATTTACAATCAAATTTACTAAAATAATTATATCCTTGTATTTGTCTTATTTTTAATATCTTATTTGGTATTGGGTAATTATAAGTCATTGTTTTTGCATTTAAATTTCTATAATCAATAACCATTCTACTTTTTCCTCTTTTTTGTTCACTATGTTTATTTACTATATATGCTGGGCTATTATGTTTACTATTATTTTTTTGTATATATTGTTTCTCTAATAATTCTTCTATATGCATTTTAAATCATCAAAATTATATGTTAATGGTTTCTGAGTTATTATGTTATTTTTATCTATTGATTCAATTTTTATAGTGGTTTTATATTTTTTTCATCCTTTTAATGGATCTTCACTATATAATTGTTCTAATTTTTTCTTAATTATTCCTATCTTATTTATTGAAAATATAGTTATTTCCTTTTTATTTATTAAAAATACGACCAGTTCTATTGTATCTTCGGTATTTTTTATATTTTCTAATTTTTGTGTAATTTTTTCACTTCCTTTTATCCAATCAGTTTTCTTTCTTATTTTATTAATAACTCTTTTTGCTCTTACTTTCTGTTTACATGGTGTTGTAAACCACCAATCTGTTCTAGTTATTATATGTGGGTATAATTTATCTAAAAACGACATTCCTAAAAGTATATCTTTTGATGTTAGCTCATAATTATAGATTTCTTCTATTGTCAATATTTTATCCCATACTTGTGTTTTTACATTCTTAGCTTTATAAGTAATTAAACTTCCTTCGTTATTAAATCCTTTAACTATTATTGGTGTTTTTAATTTATCCCATTTACTTTCTGGTAAACAATTATATCTACATAAATTAGCTTCTGCTCCTGTATCTATCATAGGCGTATAATATCTACTGTAATATCCTTCTACTACTATTTTCATTAATACATATATTTTCATTTCATGTTAAAGCTCTTCTTAAGAATAATTTCTCTCTGTTATATGTTATGGTTAATTGTGTATGTTCTATATTATATGGTTTTACTTGTTCTAGTTATTTTATTCCTAATATTATGTCTGTTTTTTGCATTTCTTCCTTTACTTCAAATTCTATTTTTATTTTTCTAATTCCTATTATTATTTCTTTGTTCTGCTATATTTTTAGTATTTATTAAACTTCTTGGTAGATCTGGGCATATATTATTATTAGTTTTTATTTCCTCATTTTTTACTAGATATTTTGCTATATAATTTTCTTCTTGTCCCGTATTTAAGAGTATTAAATATTCTTTTTCATTTACCTTTCATGTTATGTAATATTGGTTTAAATTATCTGTTGAACTTGTTTCATAACTTGTTCTTTTTGATGAGCTTGATGATTCTGGTTTTTCATAAGCTATTCTTTTCGTTGTACTTATTCTATCATTTATTATTTCTAAATTTTCTTCTATATCTATGTCTCTATAGCTATAATCATTATTATCTATTGTTTTTACAAATTGTTCGAATGGACTTTTTATTTGTATTTTGTTAATCTTATTTTTTCCTGTTATTTTATGTTTTGTTGTTAATACATATAAATTTTTGCATCTTGCTGTAAATATTTTACTTCCTGGGGTTAATTCTATTCCTAATATTTTTCAATATAATACTAATGATTTATCTATATTTTTATCTGTTATTGCTACTGAATAATTCACACTTATTATAAATTCAAATTTTTGGTATATTAAATTTCCTTCTATGGTAGTTATTATACTTTTTTCTATAGGTTTTATAATTCTATCATCTGCTAAATATAATTCTATTGGTGTATCTATTCCTTCTCTGAAACATGTTTTTATTAATATCTCAGTACCTCCAAGATGTACATATTTTATTGGGTCTCTACTTTTTATATCGTTTATTTCTTTATTAATTATCCTTTTTGTTACTAGTGGTATACTAACTTTACCTTTTGCATATCTACAGTCTATTATATGTTTTTTTTGGCTTACTACGTAGTATTCTTCTTTTCTTCTACTAAATATATTTTTTAATGTTGGTATTTTAAATATTTTTTCTACACTTAAGTCTAATTCTTTTCCTTTTATTTCATCAAATATGTTACTGTCAAATATTATTTTTTGGTCTGTTCCTTCATCACTTAAATATTCTTCCTTTGTTATTATTTTTATATCTTCTTCAGTCATTTGGTTCGTTTGTATATCTTCTTCAGTCATTTGATTCATTTATTTCACTATCTATTTCATTATCTGTTTCATTTTCTGAAATTTCATATATACTATCCTCACTCTCTAATTCATAATCTATATAATCTATCTGCATATATTCTGTATTTTCTATTTTTATTTCTGATATTTATTTATTTTTTGGATTTTTAGGTAATTTACAATCTCTAGCTAAATGCCCTAATTTTCCACAATTATAACAAGTACATTCTTTTATAGATTTCTTTTTTCTATATGGTCTTTGGTGTTTATAATTTTTTACATAATATCTTTTTCTTGGTTTCTTATATTTATATTTTTATTATTTCTTATGTCTTTTTCTTTTTTCTTATAATATCTTTCTTCACATCCGGATTGGGGTGCTATTTTATCTTTGCAACATGCTAAATTTCTTATCAATGTTTTTTTCATTTTTAATTCTTCTCTATATTTTTCACATAAGTTTCTATACCATTGTTGTTAAAATTTTATTCTTACTCCTAGAGTATCTACTATTTTTGCTTCTTCCCAACTCTTTATTATTTTTGAACTAAATGGTTCGGGTAATTTATTAAAATATAATTTCCTTATTTCTTTACTTTCTTCTATATTATATGCTCCTTTATAATAATATTCTTTAAATGCGCAAGTATATTTATCTATGTAACGCATATTACATATTGCTAATTTTAGCATTAAATTCCTATTTGTATCTTTTTCTTCATTTTGTTCTTCTTCTATTGTTGTCATACTACCAAATTCATCTTTTATAGCTGTTTCATATTTTTTTAATAATTCTATAGGTGTTAGTTTAGTTGTTGTTGATGATGTTCCTTCTGTAGGTTTATCAGTTCTTCTTAATATTTTTTTGCTATTTTCAGTTAAATTTGTACACCATAATTTCACTGTTCCTATTAGTGTTCTTTCTATATATTCTGGTGCATCTATTACATTTATATTATTATCTAATAATTGTTTTGTCATATATTATATCCATAATTGTATTGTTTTTTCTGTATCTATTACGCAATATAAGTCTAAAAAGTTATAATTTTTATTAACTATTTGTTTTGGTGTCCATTTGTCATATTCATTCTTTAGAATATATCTTTTAAACTTATTCTTATAATATGTTGGTTTTCTTATTTATGATGTACTAGGTATTATATTTTGATCTTCTATTTTATCAAGAGTATTTATTTCTGTGTTGATATTTTCTAAGTTTTCTTCATTAATAACTTCTTGTTTTTCATTGATTTCTAAATTTTTTGTATTTGTTAATATTTTTGTATATGTTTCACTATCTTCTGAATCATAATTATTTGTCTCTTCAACATCTATATTATTTATTTCTATTTTTTCTTTAAATTAATTTATTTCGTTTGGTAATTTTTGTTCTTTATCTTTTTTCTTCCTTTTCTTTTTGCCTTTCTTCATACAAATCTTTTAACATTTGTAGTTCTTTTTCTAATTCAGCAATCCTACTATTTTTAGTTTCTTCTATTTTTCGTATTTCTTCTGTAGTTTGTTGTTTTATTTTTTCTATTTCCTTTTTTCTATCTATTTCTTCATTTCCCTTTCTATTCTTACCATAGCTGTCAATTTATCTTCTAATTTTAATTCTTTTTTTTTCTAACATTAAATATAAATGTTCACCTATTTTCTTATATCTTCTTCCTAGATTAGAAAATACTATTTTTATTTTTAATCCTTCGTGATTTTCATATATTTTTTCATCTATTATAAATTCTTCTTTGTTTATTTTATTGTAAATAGTTCATGTTGATATATATATTCTAAACTATCTATTTGTGATTCTAAATTTGATATTTCATATTTTTGTGCATTTATTCCACAAATTATCACATATCGAGATACTCTGAACCAAGATAAAAAAGTCCTAATTTTCCATAATTATAACATTCTTTTATAGATTTCTTTTTTCTATATGATTTTTTGTGTTTATAATTTTTTACATAATATCTTTTTCTTGGTTTCTTATATTTATATTTTGATTTTTTATATTTCTTATATTTCTTATGTCCTTTTCTTTTCTTTGATTTCAGTAATTAACTTCTTCATATATCCAATTTTGCCTTTCTCTATTTTTTTTTTATATATTCTAACATTTATTTATTCTGAATAATATCCATCTGAATCTAAATAATATTGATATTCATAATATATGTGTAAGTTCAAACATATATACTACTTCTGTATTTTTTAAATAACTGTGCTCTGATACCATTTGTCAGGGGGGTGCGGATTAGGTGCGATAACTTTACTAGGTGCGGATTTGGCGCGATAACTTTACTAGATAATAAATACGTATGTATTTATTTTTATATAATGTATTTTGTGAATATTATTGATTGGAATAATTTTTATTTTTATCTTCTTGACTTAAGATGTTTTATTAATTCATATTCTAGATTAGATATTATCATAATTAAATTATCTAGTATTTTAGGATCCTCGTTAGTATTATGTAACCTTTTGTATTCTAGGTATAAACTATATAGTTGGGTTTCTATTTCTTTTAATGATTTATTCTTTTCGTAAGATGTATTCATTAATTTGTGTAGTTTATTATTTTATCCTATTGAAATTTTAGCAATTTCTGTGTAGTATTTTATTCTAACTTTACTATATTCAATACGTAGGTTTATGTTCTTTATCTGATTAACTAGTATTTGTTGTTCATGTTTAGGTAATTTTCCATCTGTATTAAATAATTTATTATCTGTATCTTCTTTTTCTAAGGTTAATTTTATTTTAAGTAATTTTTCTTCTAGTTGTCTTTTTTCTATTTCAAGTTGATTTCTGTAATTAACTTCTTCATATATCCAATTTTGCCTTTCTCTAATTTTTTTTATATATTCTAACATTTATTTATTCTGAATAATATCCATTTGAATCTAAATAATATTGATGTTCATAATATATGTGTAAGTTTTCTATACTGTTTAATAATTCTTCCTCTTCATAATCTTGTAATTTTCCCATATTATTTTCTTTATGTCTATAATTTCTATATCTCTAAGTATATATAAAACAAGTATTTTAATATCATCTGTCATTTAAGTTAGATTAAATGCTTTTTCATAATATTTTCTAGTTGTTTGTTTTAGTCTAAGTAATTCTTGCATATTTTCATTAAGAATTCTATATATTTTATATCTTTAGTTTCCATGTATTTGTCTAAATTTGTTTTTCTACTAATTGTATGTTTCTCATATCTTTTTTCCAAAATTCTAAATATACATAATTTATCATAGTTAATGTGTGGGTTTGGCATGTAGGTATTTATAAGAGTAGCTCAGTAGGTGTGGAATATAATTAATTCTAGTCATAAAATATCTATCAAATATTTTTTCCAATATGATTTTTCTTATATCCACTATTTCTCTATCCTTAAGTACATATAAAACGAGTATTTTAAATTTATCTACCATTTCGTCAGATAAATAATTATCCATTTTTCATAAAATTGCTATTTTCAAAATATTCCCTTCAATCATATACATAACAAAATATGGTCATCTTAGATTACTATATACTAGATTATTCTTAAATAACATGTTCTTCGGTCACTATTAGCATGGTAATCTGGATACTTTTCCCTTAAACAACGCCTCTACTCTGGTTACTCCCCACCACGGCTTCTTGCCTCATTGGTTTCACCTTTAGGATGACATAATTCTTAGTGATTTTTCTCCTTTTCCACTTTGCTGATAAATTTCTTAACATATTATTCTTCGAATAATTCTACTATAAAGTGACTAACATGAATTTATTTTATTATACCATGATTGTTGGGAATTATGAATTTAGCTATTCATAATCATAAATAAATATACCTGTTCGGGTAGGTTTGATATTTCTAAGCTTTGTTCCTCCATTGATTTTTCCATTGAAATATACCTGTTTTTTTTAATAACTAAGCAAAATATTTGTTGTGGACAAGAGAGAGTATTTTTGCTTCAACTTATGAAGGCTTGCTTTGCAATGCCTACAGTTCCTCTTATTTATAGACTGAAACTTTACAGGGGTTTTCCTTTCTTATTTTACACGTTTCTAAAACTTTACAAAAATTATCTACATCTACCTAACTTCATTTATTATACTTTATAAATGTCTTCTAAAAAGACAAAAATTAATTAAAGCCTAGATTAATAATAGTCAAAAGCCTATACAATTCTAATAATTTACGTAAAGAAAATTGTGAAAGTTTGTTACATGTCGCTTTCACAATTTAATAGCTTGTCTTTTATCTCCATTATTATTTCCGGTGATATCTTCTTCTTGTCGTATCTGCTCTTTTTTTTTATCTTCTTTCCAGCTGACATGCTTATCTTCTTTTTTATTTTATTCTAGCCGAACTTCTGGGATAATATTTTCTTCGCCATTACATCTCGAACATTGATGATCTGGATATTTGTGTCCAATTATCTTGCAATATCTTGTCAATAATCCGTCTGAAATAAATCCTCTCTTAATTGCTCTTGCAGTAGATTGTTTTTCTGGATTTAGTAATGTCATTATCCATTGTCTAACATCTTCCATATCTGCTTGTCGTAGTTCTTTTGAATTTGAATAAATCATCTGATGATCTCTTGAATAATAGTTCCATATTCGGTTTCCATTGGTATAATTATTTGCTAGTTGTTGAATAATTGTAGCTAGTCCAATAAGTCGTTTGTTTGCATAAAAATCAGTTATCTCGATTCAGGGTATCTCTGGCTGCTGCACAATATCTTCTGGTATAATCATATCTCTAGTTAATCCTATTTTTACAACTTGTATAATTGGTTTTATCTCGTCATATAATATCTCTGCTGGTGCAGTATAACACTTTATATAAAATAGATTTCCTTTAGTTACTCTTTTATAGGTGTTGAATATTTTTTGTAATTCTTCCATTGCTGATAGTTCTTCTCCATCTTGGGTATATATGATATTTAATAATCCATAGTCGAAACAAGTTTTTATTAGGCTTGGGTTAGTTTTAGGTAGTGCAATTAGCTTGTTGTGACCTTGTAATCTTTGGGTTATATAGTTTGTGTTGGGTTCTTTGATATCTGTAGCTCTGGGGTTAAGATTTAGAAAAGTTTGTACTCGGTAGATATTTTCTATGTATTTTTGGGATGTATAGTTATAAACTTTTTTATCTTGGTTCAAACTATCTCGATATGTGATAATTTGTGGGGGAATGTTCAAGAGTTTTTTTTGTATTTTTGGTGTAAATGTTTTTTCAAATGTCTTATTTAAGTTCATATTCTGGTATCTTTGTCCAATAACTCCTTTGCTTGTACCTACAATTGTAGATTGATAAACGTTATGGGTTTTACGGAGTGTCCCAACGTCTCCTTCTAGCTCTGGAATTTTAATGTCTTCCGGTCGACATAGCTCTGCACACTGCTGAGTTAGCTGATTTGTAGCTATAGACTTCAGTTTAACTTCATTAGTCTTTAGCTTTTCTATTTCATTACTCATACTGTCCACTTTCATTGAAAGCGTAGTTAGGGTGTTGAATATCTTTTCTAGAGTATCCTCTTCTATTATATCAGTCTGTGTAGCTTTGTCTTGATATGTAATCTGCAATAACATTTTTGTTAGTACTAATTACTTCAATTATAAATGTGAAATTTAATATATTCAAGACTAGTCTCCGAATTTCTTTTGTTGTAACTGAATTTTGTATTTTCTTTGTTAGCCACCAACGTACCTGTGTATTATCTGTTCGTACAATAAACTTGTTATATATACTATATGGCTCAAATGCTAATAAACATTTATATAATGAGCATAATTCTTTTCTATTTATTTCCAATTTTATTTCTGTTTCATTAAACGTACTTGAGTAGTATCTACAATGGTGTTCTAATTTTTCTTCTTCATATCTATATTTAAGTACTCCTCCATAACTACATTCACTAGCATCTGCTTCTACTATATATATAAATTTTCTATTTTCATCTGGAAATTGTAATTTTGGTAATTCTTTACAAAGTATTTTTATTTTCTGAACTTGTTTTTTATCTTCTTCGTTATAATTATATTCTACATTCTTTTTTAATTTTTTCTGTAAGGGCTTTAGATTTTCTGTTAATTTTGGTATATATTCTCTTAATGGTTTACTAATCCTAAAAATGATTGTAATTTCTTTTTTGTATCTAATTCTTCTTTTGAATTTATTATTTTTTGTACTATATGTTGTTGCATTTTTACTCCACTTTTATCTATTTGTATTCCTAAAAATTCTATCTGATTTTTCATTATTTCATCTTTCTTTTCACTTAAACTTATTTCCGATTTTTCTATTATATCCGTAAATTGTTCTAATAATTTTAAATGTTCTTCTTTGGTCTTTGTATATAATAGTATATCATCTATGTATACTATACAATTCGGTAGTTGTTTAAAATAACTATCCATAAAATGTTGATATCTACCTGGTGCATTTTTATATCCAAATGGTAGTACATTCCATTCATAAAATCCTTGTGGTACCGTAAATGCGATTAATTCCTTAGATTCTTCTTCTAACTTTAAATGGTAAAATCCTGATTTACAATCAAATTTACTAAAATAATTATATCCTAGTATTTGTCTTATTTTTAACTTCTTATTTGGTATTGGGTAATTATAAGTCATTGTTTTTGCATTTAAATTTCTATAATCAATAATCATCCTACTTTTTCCTCTTTTTTGTTCACTATGTTTATTTAGTATAAATGCTGGGCTATTATGTTTACTATTACTTTTTTGTATATATTCTTTTTCTAATAATTCTTCTATATGCATTTTAAATTCTTTTAAATCATCAAAATTATATGTTAATGGTTTCTGGGTTATTATGCTATTTTTATCTATTAATTCAATTTTTATAGTGGTTTTATGTTTTTTCCATCCTTTTAATGGATCTTCACTATATAATTGTTCTAATTTTTTCTTAATTATTCCTATCTTATTTATTGAAAATATAGTTATTTCCTTTTTATTTATTAAAAATACGACCAGTTCTATTGTATCTTCGGTATTTTTTATATTTTCTAATTTTTGTGTAATTTTTTCACTTCCTTTTATCCAATCAGTTTTCTTTCTTATTTTATTAATAACTCTTTTTGCTCTTACTTTCTGTTTACATAGTGTTGTAAACCACCAATCTGTTCTAGTTATTATATGTGAGTATAATTTATCTAAAAAAGACATTCCTAAAAGTATATCTTTTGATGTTAGCTCATAATTATAGATTTCTTCTATTGTCAATATTTTATCCCATACTTGTGTTTTTACATTCTTAGCTTTATAAGTAATTAAACTTCCTTCGTTATTAAATCCTTTAACTATTATTGGTGTTTTTAATTTATCCCATTTATTTTCTGGTAAACAATTATATCTACATAAATTAGCTTCTGCTCCTGTATCTATCATAGGCGTATAATATTTATTGTAATATCCTTCTACTACTGTCTTCATTAATACATATATTTTCATTTCATGTTAAAGCTCTTCTTGAGAATAATTTCTCTCTGTTATATGTTATGGTTAATTGTGTATGTTCTATATTATATGGTTTTACTTGTTCTAGCCATTTTATTCCTAATATTATGTCGGTTTTTTGCATTTCTTCCTTTACTTCAAATTCTATTTTTATTTTTCTAATTCCTATTATTATTTCTTTTTCTGCTATATTTTTAGTATTTATTAAACTTCTTGGTAGATCTGAGCATATATTATTATCAGTTTTTATTTCCTCATTTTAACTAGATATTTTGCTATATAATTTTCTTCTTGTCCCGTATTTAAGAGTATTGAATATTCTTTTTCATTTACCTTTCCTGTTATGTAATATTGGTTTAAATTATCTGTTGAACTTTTTTCATAACTTGTTCTTTTTTATGAGCTTGATGATTCTGTTTTTTCATAAGCTATTCTTTTCGTTGTACTTATTCTATCATTTATTATTTCTAAATTTTCTTCTATATCTATGTCTCTATAGCTATAATCATTATTATCTATTGTTTTTACAAATTGTTCGAATGGACTTTCTATTTGTATTTTGTTAATCTTATTTTTTCCTGTTATTTTATGTTTTGTTGTTAATACATATAAATTTTTGCATCTTGCTATAAATATTTTACTTCCTAGGGTTAATTCTATTCCTGATATTTTCCAATTTAATACTAATGATTTATCTATATTTTTATCTGTTATTGCTACTGAATAATTCGCACTTATTATAAATTTAAATTTTTGGTATATTAAATTTCCTTTTATGGCAGTTATTATATTTTTTTCTATAGGTTTTATAATTCTATCATCTGCTAAATATAATTCTATTGGTGTATCTATTCCTTCTCTGAAACATGCTTTTATTAATATCTCAGTACCTCCAAGATGTACATATTTTATTGGGTCTCTACTTTTTATATCGTTTATTTCTTTATTAATTATCCTTTTTGTTACTAGTGGTATACTAACTTTACCTTTTGCATATCTACAGTCTATTATATGTTTTTTTTTTGGCTTACTACGTAGTATTCTTCTTTTCTTCTACTAAATATATTTTTTATTGTTGGTATTTTAAATATTTTTTCTACACTTAAGTCTAATTCTTTTCCTTTTATTTCATCAAATATGTTACTGTCAAATATTATTTTTTGGTCTGTTCCTTCATCATTTAAATATTCTTCCTTTGTTATTATTTTTATATCTTCTTCAGTCATTTGGTTCGTTTGTATATCTTCTTCAGTCATTTGATTCATCTATTTCACTATCTATTTCATTATCTGTTTCATTTTCTGAAATTTCATATATTCTATCCTCACTCTCTAATTCATAATCTATATAATCTATCTACATATATTCTGTATTTTCTATTTTTATTTCTGATATTTATTTATTTTTTGGATTTTTAGGTAATTTATAATCTCTAGCTAAATGTCCTAATTTTCCACAATTATAACAAGTACATTCTTTTATAGATTTCTTTTTTCTATATGGTCTTTTGTGTTTATAATTTTTTACATAATATCTTTTTCTTGGTTTCTTATATTTATATTTTGATTTTTTATATTTCTTATGTCTTTTTCTTTTCTTATAATATCTTTCTTCACATCCGGATTGGGGTGCTATTTTATCTTTGCAACATGCTAAATTTCTTATCAATGTTTTTTCCATTTTTAATTCTTCTCTATATTTTTCATAAAAGTTTCTATACCATTGTTGTAAAATTTTTATTCTTGCTCCTAGAGTATCTATTATTTTTGCTTCTTCCCAACTCGTTATTATTTTTGAACTAAATTGTTCGGGTAATTTATCAAAATATAATCCTTATTTCTTTACTTTCTTCTATATTATATGCTCCTTTATAATAATATTCTTTAAATGCACAAGTATATTCATCTATGTAACACATATTACGTATTGCTAATTTTAGCATTAAATTCCTATTTGTATCTTTTTCTTCATTTTTTTCTTCTTCTATTGTTGTCATACTACCAAATTCATCTTTTATAGCTATTTCATATTTTTTTAATAATTCTATAGGTGTTAGTTTAGTTGTTGTTGATGATGTTCCTTCTGTAGGTTTATCAGTTCTTCTTAATATTTTTTTGCTATTTTCAGTTAAATTTGTACACCATAATTTCACTGTTCCTATTAGTGTTCTTTCTATATATTCTGGTCCATCTATTACATTTATATTATTATCTAATAATTTTTTTGTCATATATCCTATCCATAATTGTATTGTTTTTTCTGTATCTATTACACAATCTAAGTCTAAAAAGTTATAATTTTTATTAACTATTTGTTTTGGTGTCCATTTGTCATATTCATTCTTTAGATTATATCTTTTAAACTTATTCTTATAATATGTAGGTTTTCTTATTTATGATGTACTAGGTATTATATTTTGATCTTCTATTTTATCAAGAGTATTTATTTCTATGTTGATATTTTCTAAGTTTTCTTCATTAATAACTTCTTGTTTTTCATTGATTTCTAAATTTTTTGTATTTGTTAATATTTCTGTATATGTTTTACTATCTTCTGAATCATAATTATCTGTCTCTTCAACATCTATATTATTTATTTCTAATTTTTCTTTAAATTGATTTATTTCGTTTAGTAATTTTTGTTCTTTATCTTTTTCTTCCTTTTCTTTTTGCCTTTCTTCATACAAATCTTTTAACATTTGTAGTTCTTTTTCTAATTCAGCAATCCTACTATTTTTAGTTTCTTCTATTTTTCGTATTTCTTCTGTAGTTTGTTGTTTTATTTTTTCTATTTCCTTTTTTCTATCTATTTCTTCATTTTCCCTTTCTATTCTTACCATAACTGTCAATTTATCTTCTAATTTTAATTCTTCTTTTTCTAACATTAAATATAAATGTTCACCTATTTTCTTATATCTTCTTCCTAGATTAGAAAATACTATTTTATTTTTAATCCTTCGTGATTTTCATATATTTTTTCATCTATTATAAATTCTTCTTTGTTTATTTTATTGTAAATAGTTCATGTTGATATATATATTCTAAACTATCTATTTGTGATTCTAAATTTGATATTTCATCTTTTTATGCATTTATTGTGTTTTTACTAACTCTGGCAAATATATTATAACGTAGTCTTTCTATTCTTATTTTTAATTATTTACGTTTTTCAGAAATAATTTGTTTTAATTCTTTGTATTTTTGTACTTTATTCATTTAAACCATATTTATAGTATTTTGGTGGATATCTAAATCTGATTTTATCATAATTAGGTGGTATGTGTCTCACTCTTCTAGATTTTAAATGGATTATTAATTTTGCTTCAATACTAGATATTAAGGTAATTAGGTAGGCTAATCTTTGTGGGTTTTCTTTTGTTTTATTTAGACTTATATATTCTAAATAATTACTAATTAAAGATTCTTTAATTTTTCTAAAAGCTTTTCTGTTTTTAAATGGTCTTCTCATAATTAATCAATATAAATTAATCTCAAGTAAATCCAATCTAAATTCAAACATATATGCTACTTCTGTATTTTTTAAATAACGGTGCTCTGATACTATTTTTTAAATTCAAACATAGATGCTACTTCTGTATTGTTGACCTGCTCTTAGGTTAGTTCTAAACCTCAACAAGGTCTCTCTTACATCTAAAGTTATACCCAAGGACACTTTTTTTCTCATTATGAAAACAACCACACTCGAAATCTAATTAAGAAGTCATAAATTACATAATGTATTTAGCCACGTAGGCATCAATGTGATATCCAAGATCATCACTATAAAAACATCATGGTTTCTTCCTAGCTAATACTTTATAAAAATAAAAAAAATCTTCTCTGTCAACCTCTATGAACCGCCATTTCATGTACTCTTACCATGGGACACAACATATGAATTTATCTAACTATTACATATGACTAATCCTCATCTCGCACTTCATCCATGCTTATGATCTTAGATGAACTGGTACACCGTAATCATCGCAACAAGAAACATCTACTCACTACTATCCAACCATTACTCAGTTGATATCATACCACTGTCATGACATAAGGAATACCACTGAAGGTCTATTATATGAGCACCAGGAATAGAAGGGATACTGCTCAATTACTACTAATACTTATTGTGACCTTGCTAATAAAGATGTGACCTAGGAATAAAACATGGTAGGCATGAATATTCCATGTATCAAATACATAATACCTAATAAACAAAGATTCATTCTGGGCATAGGCAGAACATAGAACAAACTAGGAACATATCTTAAAGTATCCTTTCTTAGGATACAACATAACGTAAAGCATGGGTTCATGGCTCAGAAATATATTAACATATAACTTGTATTCCTAGAACCTTAGAGTAAGATTAGGATCGTGGTGTGAAGCTACTGTTTCATATTCAAGGGTTAGAACCTGGACATAATTTTGCAAATAAAATTTTGATCGTAGATGTTGGAATGACATGAATGCATAAGACAAGGGTAGAGTGTCATCTTGGCTTAAGTAATGAAATATGCTAGAATAAGATTGAATCATAATGAAACTCTTCATCTCTCTTTTCTTAAAACCCTTGCTATCTGCATCTCAAGACCCAATTTTGTTCTTTACTCTATCATCTCCCCCTTAGGTCAAAGTCGACATTTAAAGTATGTGGAACTATCCTCAAATCTGATCTATCATCACCTTACTCCTCCAATAGACTATATCTTTAGGTACACAACCCTTTCTAGGACTTCCTACCCAGAAACATTTCTTAACTTTCTCTAAACTTTGCAGTCATCACTTTATAATTTATACACTTATTGCTATATATAACCACCTCCTCTATACCTGACCTTCCCTTCTTAGTCCACTAACATATCACCTCTAAATTCACATCCACCCACTCCAATGGAAATTAAAATTGTACTAAGAGGCTCAACATCGTCTACTTATAATCCTCTCTATTAAGCTCTTAAGAGCACCATATACGACATACTTAGGCTTCTCCACACTTATAAACTCAAGGGTATTAACTGGGCACACATAGAACTAAATAACTTGGAATCTCGTATAATAACATACTACCTTGGTTACTCCTTTATTTTTATAAAACTTAAGGCTCTTCTTCATCTATGGACCTTAACTACAACTCACCGTTTCACTTCTATTCCACATATGTATTATTTTTGCACATTCGCACTATCCCTAAATTATCAAACATAAGCTCTTCCACACACAAAAAAATCAAGACTACTAGATTTATTTTTCCAAAACTAGTGCAATCACCCTTATACTTCCATTCATTCATCGTTGTGGTCGTCTAAAGTTCAAGCTTAGTGTTTAAAACTAAACGTGGATGGCAACACTATCCGATAATACTAATTCGAACTGTATCTTATAAAAATCAAGAGCCATTTGTCCATTTAATTTTCATGACAACTTAATCGATCTAAATCACACTATCTATCTCATTGCAACCAACAAGCACATTCTTCTTCGCAACATTATTATCACTTCTTACTAACACAAACTTAAGCCATAATAAACTTCTTTCATAAACGAGTATACTCCAAGTCATCTTATCCAACCACTCTTGCTCTATTAACTACCATAAAATTTTGTAAGTCTTGATACACCCTAGCCAACACCGAAGGACATTCCATCCAATTTCTCACTTAATGAATACATGACTGTTGCTACATACTCCAATCAATTGTTATCCCCACTTTTAAGCCACTATACTTTTGAATTCATATTTATAGCCCTTGAATACATTCTGCTACTTATGACTTACAACCCCCAAATCATACCATCTCTCAGGTGATAATACTATCCAAGCACTGAAATACATAACATCTGGCTAAAGGTGTCATTTGAAACAAGGTTTAAAAAAAATAAAGAAAATCTGAGAGTACATCTTAGTTTGGCATAGACGCATGATTAAAATGAACAAGTGTGCCTTCTTATGAATCAATGGGCTTAAACGAACTAATGGTCTATGCTTAATCTCTCGTGCAGTCTCTTAATTTTTTTATTGGAGCTATCTGAGAGAACTACATAGATAAGAATCTAACCTTTAATTCTCGTACAACCTCAAAGGTGAGGCATAGTAAGAGGAATTGAAAAAACGCACGAATTCACCTAAGATTCTTAAGGAAGCTCTGTCGCACGATCTAGAATATGAAAGAATAGAGACATTTCCTAAATTTCCTGCAGCCTCCAAATTATAAGTGTGGCGCGCTTCACACCCATAATTAGGACTCTACTAGACATGGCTTCACAGACACCCGAGGAAACTTGGGCTCTGTGCTCTGATACCAAGTTTGTCACATCCCAAGCCGAGGCCCTGGACGTGACACGCACCCGATACTATTGCTAGTACGAGCGAACGTTCTGGCATATCACATGAGCATACAACTAACATAATGAATAGAGAGGAAACAGTATTAAATAATATTTCTTAAAGGAGAAAGTCTTTCATCCATGTTCATTGATATAGCATAATGTTTGAAGACACAATAGTCATGATAAATAAGACTAAGAATTACAAGATCCGTTTGACAACTAAACCAGTCTGTGAAGCCTCTAATGACAATTAATAACTGTCGGAAAAATGCCCCGGCATACCCTAATACTGAAAGAAACATAGAGAAATTGTCATATCCAAATTTGCCCCAGGTAGAAAGGAGGCTTGCCAATAGCAGAAGATGATAATCCTAATGATGCGCCTGACTGCAAACTTATGATCCAGAACCTACATCATGAAATGATGTAGCGCCAAAGATAGTCAATACATGAAATGTATTGGTATGCAAAACCATTTTAGGAGGGTAGTACATCAAGAGATTAGAAATGATAATAAAATTCAAATGTAAGTGAAGACAACTAGAAAGGAACAAGAGTGTAAACTAAATTTATAATTGACCATGTAAGGTAGATTTAATTCCTTTGATTATTTGTGGGAGAAAGTAGTGAACCGTCATAAACCACCATATGAGCGCATGGAGTTTGATCTCGGCCCGATCAGTTAAGCCGTCCTACACTTTGCCGGGCATAGGACGTAACATGACATAATTTGCTAGAAAGTATCCATGGTTAGCCCCTTTTCCGGATGCATAAAAAAAAAGAGTCATCTGACTTGCGAAATAATCTCTATCCTATGTCGGCAAACATAGTTTCAGGCATTTTTCGTTTCAACCTATGCCTTCACAGTCAGCTAACTAACTCCCTTATGCTCATGATGTTATCTTATTTATCTGATTATTTCTTAATCAAAATATTAGTCTTATTACGTTCATGTTCATAGTTTAGATTTTTTAGGATCATGCTCATGGTTTAACCTTTTTAGGTTCATAATTATGTATAGCCACTTTAGGCTCATATTTAGAGTTAACCGTAAAAGGTTCATATTCATCAGTTAACACTATCAATATTGGAAAGTCATGATATGTAATTTCATGGTTCGATAAGATATAATTCATGTACATGATTTGAAGCATTCTTGTAAAAACATTCATATTGATATTATTAAGTATCTATTAGGTCAATGGGGGATCTTTAGGAAGTTGGTACTATTATACTGAAACTTGCAAATTCATAATGTATAGATCACAGTGCAAAGAGTTTTACGAATATTGCGTGAAGTTTACCTTCTTATGGATTATGGAATAAAATATGTTTAAGATTTTCATAAGTTAAATCTTATGTTTTAACAGAAACATTCACATGATAGAATGACAGAGATTTTGACATGAAAGATTGGGACAAGATATTGTATTACAAATCATCTATTGCCTAAGATTCTGGAAAACAGATTGACTTGAGATCCCAATAGGAATAAAGCAGGTATTAACACTAAAAAGTGAACTCAAACTCCCAATCTAAGAATCTGACAATATCATTATGGGCAGTTCAATTTTCAAAGAGTATTAAGCAGTCCAACAGGTCAATATTTTGCGAAAACAGGAAGAAAATTGTACAAAGCAACCAATGAAGAAGTCTTACAACTGGTGGAACAGTTATACAGCCAACAGTCATACAACTAGTTATACAAACACTTATAGAGATACAATTGGTTCAGACAATAGCAACAGTTAAAAGGATGAATGATGATGAATCAAGAAAGATGTTACTTTTCTTTTCTTACATAAAGTATCTGGGAAACACATATTTATGCGTTTAATTGAAGAATAGGAGTATGAGAGTTTCTTGGATCAGAGATTATCTTGAGCAAATTGAATTGGTGAACATGTATTTTGAAGAATACATAAAGATGGTAGTCTTGCATACCTCAAAAATGCTAGAAGAATTGTGATTGGAAATGAGGGATTTTACTTGATTCTTGAATTGAATTCTCATGGATTCTTAATAGTTATGTTAGTGGGGAGAATAAGGGGTGTTATGTGCTGAAAAATGTCTTAAAACTATAAAGAAAGAAGCTTTAAAACGTTTGGGGGTTATGGGAAAAGAAAGGAAGAAATCACCCCCAAGAATGTGAAGAGTCAAAAAAATTAGAAAATTTTCGTCAGGTAGGTTGTTCTTCTTAGCAAAACAAACGTAATTTTTTACTTGAGACTTTGATTTATGAGTTGTTGGTGGCGTTGGAAAGAAGATTCAAAAATCTTTAATTTGATATGTAATGGGACACGTAACTCTAAGTATTCTAGGAGAAATGCTTCTATAAGTTTGACCCTTGTATGAACCTATACGAAAACTTAATCGTTAAAGGACCTTTCAACTCAAATTTATTTAGAGATTTATGATACCCTTAATTCATATCCAACATCCCTATGCTTAATACATGAACTTTACACCTATATACAATAAATTTTTTAGATTTAGGTATAAGTACACGTGAAAAGCGGTCCAATTTGTTTTATCTTTAGCTCGAACGTTCAGGGTATTACAATATCTCACCCTTGGGATCATTCGTCCTCGAATGATGGTCATGGATGAGTACCTAACATGGGAATACAAAAATAGTCTACTATCTCTTGAACTATTTCTTAACGACATGATCTTTCCTAACATATGGAGCGTCGTAACAAGCCATGGATGAAACCTACAGGCACGAGTCATGAAATGCACGAGACTTAACATAGACATGTCATAGGACATGAGTTTCATGGGAGATGAACAAAATAATGTAAGACATGAATTTAGGTATGAGCTATAGAGGTATCTTAATTATCTAAATAGGGTTTATAGAGCATGAATGACATGACAAAGACTTGGAAATAATTCGATTTGAAGCTACATAACATGAAATAGTGGTGCATTAGACATAGGAGTACGAATATTTTCATCTCTAATACTGGTAGTATTAGATCTTAGCAACACCTTTAACTTTTCCCCATGAATATTACACTTCATTATTTCCGAAGTACAATTCTCACATGGGAACATACAAGTACTAATGTCTAATTCTAACACATTTATACCATGTCCAAGCCTACTCAGAGGTACAAGGTGCCACACCTAAACTGATAGGATATCCCGCAGATTGGAAATTTAAGAAGAAAGGGAATTATAGTGGAAATTTAAGGGGATCACATCAGTCCTTCATTAATAATCAATCTCATGAAAGATTTGGTGGATATGGATACCAGGATGGTCAATCTAATAATCAGTTTTCGACTCATAACTTTACTAGAAATGATACGAGTTTAGTAGGTCCATCTAATAGCCAAGGGATCAAGGACATCAATAATGTTGTGATAGCCAAAGCACAAGGCTTCTCAAAAGAGTATAGACAGATCATAGCATTGCTAAATAAGAATGCACATGATTCCAAACAGGTCAGCATGTCAGGTATATCTACTTGTTTATTAGTAGATTCTGGTGCCACACATCATGTTGCAGAACATAAAGGTATGTTTTCACAATGTCATAAGATAGTTAACATAGAAAATGAAATGGTGAATCTCCCTACTGGAGCCAAGGCAGATATTTCACATATTGGAGAAGCGCAAATTCTAAATGATGAAACTGTTAGAGATGTGTTGTTTGTTACTGACTTCAAGATCAATCTATTGTCAGTGTAAAAAATGACTAAACAACTTTCATTCTTTGTATCATTCTACCCTGATTTGTATGTATTTCAGGACCTTTACACTAGTAAGGTGAAGGGGATTGGTAAGGAGAAAGGAGGATTATACATCCTTAAGAAAGTCTGTGGATTAAATGATGTACATGGAGAAAGTACTCAAAAGTTGCTAGTTGCAGAAGTAGATGTGCAAGACTGCAAATTATGGCATAGGAGGCTTGCACACCCTTATTCTCAGGTTTTACAGTCACTTAGTTTACTAAGACACAGGACAAACTTAAAAATTCGAAATAAGTTTCATGTTTGTCCACTAGCTAAACAAACCAGACTATCATTTCCTACTAGTGATTCTAGAGCTGTGAAGTGCTTTGATATAGTACATATGGACCTTTGGGGGCCTTATAAGGTCCCTACTTTTGATAAGAAACACTACTTTCTGACTGTAGTAGATGATCATAGTAGATACACTTGGCTTCACTTGTTGAAGTTGAAATCTGAATGTATTGTGGCTATTAAGAATTTCTTGAATATAATAAAAAATTAGGTTGGTGCTCAAATAAAAGTTCTTAGATCAGATAATGGAACATAATTTATTAACTCATAGTGTAGAGAGTTGTTTCAATCCTTGGGTATATTACATCAAAGTAGTTGCCCTTACACACCACAACAGAATAGGATTGTTGAAAGAAAACATAAACAGATCTGAATATTGCCAGAGCTATCAGGTTTCAGCCTCAAATGCCTATAAGGTTTTAAGGATTGAATATCAAGGTTGCAGTCTATCTTAAACAGGTTACCTTCTTCATCTATTGGAGGTCAAAGTCCTTAGGAGATGTTGTTCCGTAAAGTCCCTTCGCTAACACACTTGAGAGTCATTGGTTGCAAGTGCTATGTTCAGTGTTACCAAAGAGAGATAAATTTTTAGAAAGAGACAAACCTGCAGTATTAATGGGATACTTTTCATGACACGAGACGAGGCCCTAGCCGTAACGAGCATCCCGAACCATGAAGGCCTGAGCGCTCTTCTAAATCTGGTAATCATGCACAATATTCATATAATATAAGAAAAATTGCGAAAAACAATACAAGACGGAACCATGGTCAATCTCATAAACTTGAACAATTTAAAAAGGGAAATTCTGAATATTCTAAACATGTGACAACCGTCTGCAAAATCTCTAACATTACAAAACCATCTTATGTCTGAAACAAAACTGGGACAATACCCCTAGTAGTCCATAAAAGAAAGAAACAATGAAATATGAAAATTCTGCCTTCCTGATTAGAGAAGGCTCACCAACTACAACTTCTGACAAGTCAATCTACTACTTAACGGGACCCCAGGACTGTGTCTCAGAATTCTAAAATATAGAGGGTCAATATAGATGTATTGGTACGCAGAGCAATCCAAAATAATGCTTTATATAAATAAAATAGTTGAGAGCAGGTCGTAAAACATCATGCATGATATGGTTCAAAACACATGGGAACTTCTTTGATAGTCATAAAACATTCTTGTCTGAAAATCTGATTGCAAACATGCATTCTGTTCTGTTCTGAATTACCATGGCATTATCTGAGTTGGTGTCGTCACACCAAGACTTTCAAGTCATATTTCTGAGCCATAATGTATCATGCATGATTATTTCATTAAAACACAATTCAGACCACCCAAACATGCAAGTAGTATAAGAGATTTCATATTCTGAAACACAAGTCAAAACTATGCAAAGATTCTCATTCTTTCATCAAATATGTGGTGGTCATGTATTTTTTTTTTGACAAACCATTCAACTCTTTCATTATATATATATTCAACATTTATCAACATGAACAAACCTCTCTTTTGAATTCAAAATCATATTCAAGTCATAACATTAATCAAGACATTTGTATCATCCTTTTCAAGATGCATTCGAAACAATCCATATCATATAAAAAATGGGAAAAATCATAACAAGAGAGGGATTCTATATGATTCATTCTCTCAATTAAATATTCAAAGCCAATTTTCATACATACATATATATACGAGTACAATTCAATTTGGGAAAAAGGCCTCAAGGACAAAACAATAGTGCCATTAAAATATTCATAAAGCAAAATTGTAATATAAATTCTAAAACCCCTTCGAAATTCATGATTTCACCATATTAAAATGTTGTTGAACAATTTTCTTATGCCCAAGTAGTTTTAGGAAAACCCCACATACCTTAAATTATGACTTTTGGATAGACTCTTTCTTTAGGGATACTATTCGAACTATTGATGGGTGATTCTTAATGCTCTCGGTCTGGGGATTCCAATTCTTGAAGAATTTTGAAAAGTGACGGTTAAATTTTGAGTTTTCTTGGATTTTGGGTTGAAACCCTACAAAGTGTTCTTGAGTGATTTGAGAGAAATTATCATGTATTTTGGTGATTTGGGGATTAAATCCTGTGTTAAAGCTGAAAAAGGGTGGGGGAAAATGACTAAATTGCCCCTCTTTGGACGCGGATTTTAAAAAATGGAAACAACTGGGCATCGACGCGATTGGAGACGCGGCGCGTCGATGCCATCTACACAATACCCGACATATCGCGCCCTAATCGCGCCAAGCCTCAGTACTTTTGCCTGGTAGTTCTTGCACAAAAATTGACCAAAGCGATGGGCGATGCGGCATGCCAAGATCGTGTTGGTCCACTATTTTGGGACACCAAACAAGGTCTAAACGCGGCCCGAAAAATCCAAAACTGGTCCGACAACACCTATTGACCTCTCGGATCATGAATTAGCTAAAATATTAACTATTGAAGGTCGGGAAGGTCGTTAAGTAATTCTTCAAAGATTTGGGGCTCAAAATGAGACTAAGTCCCTTTCTACACTTAGAAATTTTTTTAGATGAGCACCCCTTTAAGCATACCATGAAGTGATACCGAGTTGGGAAAACCATGGGGTGTTACATTATCTCCCCCTTAGGATCATTCGTCCCCGAATGATAGGTAGGGACTTTTGAGGATCTAAAAGTGTAGAATAAAGAACGTAATCTCGCATTGAATAATTTTCCTCAACAAAATATACAAAGGCATCAAACGAGTTTCATGGTAACCTCGAGTGAAACGTGAAAACACGAAACATGGGATAATGAGACTTTACATAGGGATGATCTTGCACATGAGTTATATGAATCATAATCATCACAACACAAGGCAGGGGTTTATTTGATGATCATAGATTGATTGATATTGGTACTAATAATGAAATAAGATTTCGCGGAAGATAGGATTAGAAGCATTTTCTACCTTAAAAAGTTCCGCCGAATAGACTTAAACTTAGAGGTACTAATCGCCTACACCCCAAACAATAAATAACATACTTCACACTCGCCAACTTACAATTCTCCAATCACCCATCTAGCCACAAGAATTTGAGTCCTACTACTTAGTACTACTATGTTGAAGCCTAATTCGGAGTTAAAAGGTGATAACTTAAACTATAGGACCCTATTCTTTACACCCCATTAAGAACATTGACTCACCTTATCACTATCGTCAAACACTCTCGGGTTTTAATTCAAGGAATAAGAACCACATAGTACATGGGTTGAGTTTTCATCAATCACAATATTCAAGCCTATCATTACTACACCCACTTCATGGATTTCCCCCAGTAAGGCCAACAAATTCAATTACATTCACAAAGATTTTTGCCATATATCTCATTCCCAACTATTTCTCATAATAAAAGTCCATCCCCTTCTTAGCTATTTCACACAACAAAAGTTCATCTCCTTTTTTTCCCTTTCACTTATAACCTTAGCTCGAGAATTCACATCAATTTTTTTTCACCTTTAAGAACATCTACTCCCCTATCTAACACATCACCACGCTTTCACATCCACCATCATACTATCATATGGAGGGTCATTAAGGGACCCGAGCATAAATGTCATGAATGGAAGTAACACTATTAGACCATAACTTATACTTATTGCACCACTCAAGAAGGGACATAAAATGAAGATACGATAGAATAAACATGAAGTGCTCCATATAACAAGTCTCTGGATCATAAGTAAAGAGTCATTCGGAAGATACAATACTGCATGAATACTTAGGATAGAGCACAGTGAGAAACATTGGTGCACATATCAAGATAAGACAAGGGAAAGAGACTGAATTACCCTCCTAGACTCAGAATCAGTAAGACAAACTGGTCACCCGATGCGTTTGGCGATGCGATGCGTCGAGATCGCATCCAGACATTAGTTCGTCCAATGCGATTACTGATGCGGCGCATCAATATCGCGTCGAGCCACTAGTTTGCTCACTCAACGATCCCAAACGTGGTCTGAAGAATCCAAAACTTTCCCGGAACAACCCCTTTACGCTCCTAAACATGAATCAACTCAAAAATCTACATCTCAGGGTCGGAAAGATCAATTTGAAAATCATGAAAGTTAAGAGCTCAAAATATGGCTAAGTCTTCTAATACTTAGAAAAAATTTCAGCTCTCCATACATGCAACCAAGAGTGGTATTGAGTAGAGAATACTACGGGGTGTTACATTACAACTAAGACAAAGATTTCCGCTTGAAGCGATTGCTCCTTATTTAAGAAACTGAGATTTTTTCATAAGTTTGCATAAACTTTAACACTCTGGCTAAACCCGACATAAGATGAATCGGTGACATACAGAAACATATTTTCTTAGGACCAAGCATGCAGAGAGACATAGATTTTCATAGATCACAAACAACATAACATATGGCCTGAATACATGAAAGACTAGATTATTGAGAGACATAATTGCTTCTAGTTTGTAGGTCAGATCATAAACCTAAGTCCATAAGGAACTCGAACCCTAGGTATGTGTAATGCCCCGATTATCTGAACCGGAATGCTACACGGTGCTCATGACCCTGAAGGACCACAAGCTAATGCATGACTGATATCTGTACCTGTACACTACATAATATATAAATATAAATACGGAAACATGAACTGAAGTCCATAAGGTTCAATACTGAACATAATCTGAGTGATAAAAATGTCTGCATAAAGAGGTATCACAATACCAAAATAGAACTAAAATACTGAAGTCTGAATCTAGTCTGCGTCTAGTCTGAAATTCTCTACTGTCTGAATAACCTGAATAAGGAGATGATGGGACATGTCCCCAACTAACTCCAACTAATGAACTAATTAATGAGAATATAGAGAAATAATCATGTCCTCGAAGGATGAGGACTCACTTCTAACTCTGACTGCTGAAATCTGCATTGATACTGCTGCTTTGGAACTCGTGTCTCTGAACCTATGGCGTAAAATAAAACACCATAGCGAGAATGCACCAGTACATCTGAATGTACTAAGTATACGAGTGAGGTAGGCTAAATGCAAAGGGTTTATATGCATGAACAATGCTGATTGATATGAACGTGAGAATACATACATGCATAAGTAATTATAACTGAACTAATGGTGATACTGACTACTGAGTCTGAATGCTGACAACATGATTTTACTGATACTGATATACTGAATAAATAAATGACTATTTTTGACAATTCAAATTATGAAGAACTGGTCTGATTGACTGTGTCTAACAGTCCTGAAACTAAATACTGATAACGTAAGTTATGATGACTGATCTAACTAATATAACTGTGATGATCGGCCTAACCGATGTAACTGATACCAAGCGACTGTATCTAACAGTCTAAATCTTCTAATAATAATTAAGAGTGACTAAGCTTGAGATCAGGCCTAACTAACGGGTGATCTCTGGAACTGATATTGAGAATATTTAACTGAATCTGAGACTGAGATCAAGCCTATCTGATTGGTGACCTCTATAAGTACTAATACTGAATAACTTCATATTAGACCAAGCCTATCTAGCGGGTGGTCTATGAATCTGTGGAACTATCTGAGTTCTTTACTGAGATTGATGATTGTATCTGACAGTCCTGATTTCTGAGTTCTACTCTGAAGGCTGATACTAAAACTGTAACTGTGGGAGTTCTCACTTAACCGACATGCCTCGAGTCTTAACTAGTGGGGTCCAACCTGTAACTCCAGCTGGAAGGGTGTCAATACCGTGCCATGGGTAAAGACCTCTCTGGTTAAGCCTATCTGATGGGTGACCCTCGTAGGAAGTCAAGCCTAAGGCAGTATAATAGTCAAGCTCTTTGACGAATGACAAGCCTTTTTCTGACGGGTGACTCCTACATCCTGCGCTGGCTACGCAGTTCTGGAGTTCAAGGATTGCTCCTAACGACTCTGCCTCTCTGGCGGGGATCCGCCATCCCTGCATTCGCTCGGTGCTAGCTCCTACTCCCAACTAAAAAACTCTGAACTGATTCTTAGAACTTGTACTTAAACTGAACTAAAGTTGTTACTGAGTTTCTTACTTGACTGAGCTGACTGAGTTCACTTGGTTCCGTTATCTGATGGAATACTACTGAATCTATTATCTGACTGAATGATACTAAGTTCTGAATTGATTTCTTGAATGCTACTGAGATCTGAGCTGAGTACTGAACTGAAGCTGGAATGATAACGGTACTTAGATAACTGAGATTTCTTAAGTTCTATAACTGTCTAAGAGTTCTGAATTCTGTAACTGACTGAGTTTTACTATCATGGAACGACTGAAATTATCTTGATACTGAATCGGCTCTAGGCACACAACTATATTTTTCAGGTACAAGTACCCCCAGGACTCGATGGAAGAAAACTGACACACATGATACTTCTTGATCATAGGAATAATATCCACAATTCATAATACCATAAGTAGGGGATTTCATACTACACATAGTTCTCAACACCATATACATGCAAGGGAATGCGTATAACATGTAAATAATTGCATAACTTCAATTTCATGAGCATTCCATATCACAACAACAATACATAGCAATTAGTATGGAATTCATGTAGAGTCATAAGGAATAGAGCATGGACTGGTCATTTAAGTTCTATTTAGCTATAATACATGATTTCTAGTCTCTTAGGTATTTTATCAAACACCTTTTATGCACACCTTGTGGCATAGGCATATTCATCACATTAATGATTCAAACCACCCGAAATTTATATATTTCAATTAGCATGTCATCCTAATTTCATAAAATCACATATAGATTCAAACTTGGGAGTTGCATAACAATCAATCACACAAACATAATCAACCCACAACATAACTTCATGATTTATAGTTAAAAGAGGGTTCTTGAACTCCACGGATAAAAGGAATCCATGGATGAACACTACGCATATCTTAGATTGAAGATCCGTGAAAACTAGCGGTGAAATCGGCTTGAATCTTGAAAGAGATCTAATGTTTCTTTAAGGTTCTTGATTTTTCTTGACTAGGGTTTAACCCCTTTGGGAGAGAATGTTCTTGTTCTTGAGGAGATGATCTAGAGAGAAAACCTTAATCTTGTGGTTGAGAGTGTATGAGAGAATTTTTGAGATGTTTAATTGAAGAAAAATAGGAGAAAGTTACGTCCCTTGAGGTTTATAAGTTGTGGGAGGTGAAGGAAAAGCCAAAATACCCTTACGAAACCACTTCCCAATTGTTGAAAATCTTAGCTGACGACCAAGGCTGAAATGTCATCAAATTTGTGATAAGTCATCACAAATGTCGTAACTTGGGAGCTGGTTTCTGCCTAAGGCTGACGACATTTGTGATAAGTCGTCACACTTGTGATAAGTTATCAGAAATGTCGTCACTGGGGGATGGATTCTGCCTAAGGCTGACAACATTTCTGATAAGTCGTCACACTTGTGATAAGTTATCAGAAATATCGTCATTGGGGGCTGGATTCTGCCTAAGGCTGACGACATTTGTGATAAGTCATCACACTTGTGATAAGTTATCAGCAAATGTCGTCAATCAGTTTTCTAGGCTGACATGTTGGAGTAAAATAGGCATAACTCTTTGCTTCGATATCGGATTTGGGAGAAATTGGTATTGTTGAAAAGATAATTCAAAGAGATTTCATTTGACATATAGTAGGCCCTCTAATTCGATATACACAACGATTTATGGTAGATTCCAAGTTTTGACACTCACTAAAACTTGAACGATAGGAAAGCTTTCAACTTGTCCTTGAGTTAGGGGACCTCTATGATCTTAATTCATGCTCAAATAGATTCCCACACTACATAATTGATTAACACACTAAATTTACATAGGATTCGAGGCTTTTGGAACATCTACGCATATGAATAATGGATTTTCATTCTAGTCCAAAATGTGGGGTGTTACAGTATGAATTGAACAGATGACGTAAGACATTAGCAGGATACTCTCCTTAATTAAAGTAGGAGAATTATGCTTGAGTAGAATTAGGTTCATCATAGTTCCTTCCCACAACTTGCCACACTTAGAATATTTGGAAACTCACTTAATTCCCCATCTCCCCCTTAGATCAAAGTCACACCCCTAGACTTGCAGACATAACCTCACATCAAAATATGTAGCCACAACCTCAACGCAAATGAGACATCACCATAAACTTCAACTCTAAACTCTCCCTGATGAACTATACTCGAAAGGCCTTGCTTTCCGAAAAATGCTACTCTTAACTTTCGCTAACCTCTATAGTCATCACTCTACAATTTCCACTCTCATGAGCGTACACATCCACACTCCCTATCATAAAGTGGGTTATCAATATACATATGAACACAAACTCCCCTTAATAAAAATATAAAGATACAAAATCCTTTCTAAGACACCCTCTCCAGGGACACTAATCGTAATTTCTCCTAACTCCCACAGTCATCAACTTATGACTAACATTTTCATGGGCATAGACACCCACGCTTCTAAATACTTAACGCTCTATCTTCAATTCCTTAGAATACTTGCATTACCCCTAAAATCATATAACTTGCAACTTAACAAAAATTTGTAAAACCATACCCAAGGCTCACATTGCCTACGTAATTTTCCTCAATTCAACTCTAAAGAGCACCATACAACAACTTCCCACATTTCTCCATACTACAGAATCAAGAACTAAATCTAGGTACACAAAACACTTATACACATAAAACTTTCTCTAATAACCTGCTACCTGAGGTCAACTTATTCATATATACTCGCGTTCTTATCCGCTTAACAATTCAACCACAATTCATTGTTTTAACACTAGTTCTCATGTACACATATACCTCACGATTACCACTTAAACTTTTATAAATCATCAACCTAGGCCATTTCGCACATCACTTCAAGACTGCTAATTACTCCACAAAACATGTATCATTAATCTTAAGCTATTATTCTTTCCACCACACTTCACACCTCAAGTTCAAGTATATAGTCTTGCATCAATCATGTACCACCAACGAAGCATGCCATATGCTATAATAGTCCATCAAATTGGGAAACTAACCCAAAATACTACATTTCTCCTAGCTACTACCTACCATCACATCCCCTCCATGACATTACTACTGCACCTCAAATTTCATTACCTACATTCTCACATAGTACTAGTTTACTACTACTTAAAGAAAAAGACTATCAAAGGGGGTAAAGTCACATTATTGAATTAGTTGATCTTAATCTTGCAATATAACCTATTTCAATCTTATCAACATATTCTAATTTCTCACATCATACTTACTTACCTAATCGTACATCACAATGATCTTCAAAATTTAATAAACACTAATGAGTCTCTACTTACAGCTTATTAACTAATCTACCCCTTTCCATTCGCAGCCTATAGATGATTTTTACAACCACAATGACCATCCATTCTGTGATCCTTCCCTATCCTAAATAAATAATAATCATATCCTGTATCTTTCTTCACAGACTACTATATAATCTACAATTATTGCCGCACATTAGTCTATCATTATACCACATTAGTCTATCACTATACAATGGAAACCCACTCCTCAATCCATGATTATACAACTAAAACTATTTATTTATGCAAATATCACCCTTACTGACTGCTAACTTCGTGACTACATGTCACCAACTTCTGGACCATCTCACTACCAGTAGGCCATGATACTTTAACATACATTACTACTCGGGTGGAAATACAGTTCCAACATTCTACTACCCATCATTACTCTTATACATCACATCCCCAATAAGAATTTTATTAAAGGAGACTAGATACACTCTATACCTCAGGATCAACCGCACGACTGATGCAGATCGGGGTATATGCTTAAATAAACACACTTTAAAGCACTAATGGACTCCTCTCAAGTCTTTGTGAAAAATCCATAACTTCATGGACAACTCAATCAGAGAGAACCACATCACTGGGGGAGCAAGACTCTTAGAATTGTATCACCTCGATAATAAGACATGACCCATAAAATTAGAATGAGGAATGAACTTGGATAACTTTCTTATGGACGACTCTATAGCACGAACTAGAGTATGAAAGAATGTAAAAAACCTCCTAAATGCCGGGTAGCCACCTGATTATAAGTGTGGTGCACAACACACCCATAAGCAAGACTCTACTAGACACGATTTCACAGACACCCTGGTACCATGAACCGTGCTTTGATACCAAGTTTGTCACGACCCGAGTCGGGGCCCTAGCTGTAACGAGTATCCCGAACCATAAAGGCCTGGGCGCTCTTCTAAATCTGGTAATCATGCACAATATTCATATAATATAAGAAAAATTATGGAAAACAACACAAGACGAAACCATGGTCAATATCATAAACTTGAACAATTTAAAAAGGGAAATTCTGAATATTCTAAACATGTGACAACCGTCTGCAAAATCTCTAACATTACAAAACCATCTTAAGTCTAAAACAAAACTGGGACAAGGCCCCTAGTATACCATAAAAGAAAGAAACAATGAAATCTAAAAATCCGGCCTTTCGGATTAGAGAAGGCTCACCAACTGCAACTTCTGACAAGTCAATCTACTGCTTAATGGGACCCCAGGACCGTGTCTCAGAATTTTGAAATGTAGGGGGTCAATACAGATGTACTGGTACGTAGCTAAATCCAAAATAATACTTTTATATAAATAAAATAGTTGAGAGTATGTCATAAAACATCATGCATGATATGGTTCAAAACACATAGGAACTTATTTGATAATCATAAAACATTCTTGTCAATGCAGTTTCTGATCTTTGTATTACTTCTGAGCTAGGTGGCACTCCCCTACAAGTCTGATATTCCACGGGCTATATGGAATCCACCATTGACTCTTCGGAGAAGCCCCCAACCCAAGTTTTCCGCAAGGGTTGGAGTGTCTGAGTCTGATACGCCACAGGACTCTAGGTCAACGTAAAATCCCTCTAGGGGATTAAATAACCCGTATCGACAAAATATAGTTTTGAGCAATAAGTAGTATGAACTCGTGCCTTCTTCGGGGAACCACCAACATATCTTTATGCCCATTTTTAACCACTTCTAAACATGCATCATTCTAAGTTTCAAAATCTGAAAATCTGATTGCAAACATGCATTCTGTTCTGTTCTGAATTACCATGGCATTATCTGAGTTGGTGTCGTCACACCAAGACTTGCAAGTCATATTTCTGACCCATATGGATCATGCATGATTCTTTCATTAAAACATAATTCAGACCACCCAAACATGCAAGTAGTATAAGAGATTTCATGTTCTGAAACACAAGTCAAAACTATGCAAAGATTCTCATTCTTTCATCAAACATGTGGTGGTCATGTATTTTTTTGACAAACTATGCAACTCTTTCATTATATATATATTCAACATTTATCAACATGAACAAACCTCTCTTTTGAATTCAAAATCATATTCAAGTCATAACATTAATCAAGACATTTGTATCCTCCTTTTCAAGATGCATTCGAAACAATCCATATTAGATGAAAAATGGGAAAAATCATAACAAGAGAGGAATTCTACATGATTCATGCTCTCAATTAAATATTCAAAGCCAATTTTCATACATACATATATATACAATTACAATTCAATTTGGGGAAAAGGCCTCAAGGCCAAAACAATAGTGCCATTAAAACATTCATAAAGCAACATTATAATATAAATTCTAAAATCCCTTCGAAATTCATGATTTCGCCATATTTAAATGTTGTTGAATAATTTTCTTATGCCCAAGTAGTTTTAGGAAAACTCCACGTACCTTAAATTATGACTTTTGGATGGACTCTTGCTTTAGGGATGCTATTCGAACTATTGATAGGTGATTCTTGAAGCTCTCGGTCTGGGGATTTTGATTCTTGAAGAAATTTTGAAAAGTGATGGTTAAATTTTGAGTTCTCTTGGATTTTGGGTTGAAACCCTAGAAAGTGTTTTTGAGTGATTTGAGAGAAATTATCATGTATTTTGGTGATTTGGGGATTAGATCCCATGTTAAAGATGAAAAGAGGCGGGGAAAAATGACTAAATTGCCCCCCCTTGGACGTTGATTTTAAAAAACTGAAACAACTGGGCATCAACGCAATTGGAGACGAGGCGTGTCGATGCCATCGACGTGATACCCGACACGTCGCACCCTAATCACACCAAGCCTCAATAATTTTTCCTGGAAGTTCCTGCACAAAAAATGACCAACGCAATGGGCGACGCAGCGCGCCAAGATCGCGTTGGTCCATTGTTTTGGGACACCAAACAAGGTCTAAACGCGATCCAAAAAATCTAAAACTGGTTCGAGAACACCTATTGACCTCTCGAATCATGAATTAGCTAAAATATTAACTATTGAAGGTCATGAAATAATTCTTCAAAGATTTGGGGCTCAAAATGAGACTAAGTCCCTTTCTATACTTAGAAAACTTTTTAGATGAGCACCCCTTTAAGCATACCATGAAGTGATACCGAGTCGGGAAAACCACGGGATGTTACAATACTCTACCTCTCAAAAGGAATATTTGTTGATGGATTTGCTTACTAACAAGTTATTTGTTACAAGGGATGTTGTGTTTCAAGAAACTTGTTCCCTTTCGCAGACAAGTCTACTTCAGAATCATCCACTGACTTCCTCAGAATAAGTGAAGATAACTATGCAGATATAGATGTAAATAATCATGCAAATCCACCTGAAATATCAGAGCCTTGTCATCAAATCCCTGTGCCTTCAGATAAGGATGTGCATTCTTCCCATATTCCAGCCAGTATACTTGTTGGTGTTCCTTCTCGCTCATCAGATGCCAATGCACCATCCTCACCACCTGTAGTGAATGCTCCAAGAAAATTAACCAGAGTACATAAACAACAAGCTTGGATGATGGATTATGCAGCACCAGGAAAAGGAAAAGAGATAAGATATTCCTTAGCCAACTATTTGTCTTATGTTAGAACTAGTCCAAGTTACCAGTACTTTGTATCTAATTTGTCAGTATTAGTTGAACCTCAATCATATAGTCAAGTTGTTAAGGATGAAAGGTGGATTAAATCTATGAAATTAGAGGTCAAGGCTCTTAAAGATAATCATGCTTGGAAGGTGGTTGTCATGACACAAGATAAGAATATCATAGGATCAAGATGGGTATACAAGATCAAGTATAAATATAATGGAGAAGTGGAAAGATTCAAATAAAGATTAGTAGCTAAAGGATATAGTCAACAAGAGAGGTTGGATTATCATGATACATTTTCACCTGTGGCAAAAATAGTTACTGTAAGAAGTGTCATTGCCTTGGAAGTTTCAAGAGGCTGGTGCATGTATCAAATTGATGTCTACAATGCCTTTTTACAAGGTGATTTAGATTAGGAAGTATACATGAAATTTCCAGATGGATTTAAAGAAGAAGGGTTACACAAAGTATGTAGACTAGTGAAGTCTTTGTATGGACTTAAACAAACCTCAAGGCAATGGAACATTAAGTTTACTGCTACTCTACTTAAGTAAGGCTTCTCTCAGAGCACATATAATTATTCTCTTTTCCCTTTGAAGAAACCATAAGGAATGGTTATTATATTGGTGTATGTGGATGATCTTCTTATTACAGGAAATAATGAATCTATGATAAATGAGGCAAAGGAAATACTACATCAGTAGTTTAAACTCGAAGACCTTGGGGAGATCAAGTATTTTCTGGGCATTGAAGTATTGAGGTCCACAAAAGGAGTTATATTGAATCAGAGGAAGTATATTTTAGAGCTCATTGTTGACGCATGATTTGCTGGTGCCAAATCAGCTCTTACTCCAAAGGAAACCAATGCCAGGTTGACTTCAGTAGAAGTAGATGGGGCAGCAGGAGTTACAGAAGATATTGTCCTTAATGATATCACATCTTATCAAAGGTTGGTCAGGAAGATAATCTATGCAACTATTTCAAGACCAGATATTAGCTATACAGTGCAAACTTTGAGCCAGTTCATGCAACAACCTAAGAAATCTTATTTGAAAGCTGCAAATAGAGCTGTAAGATACTTAAAAAGCACTGTGGGACAGGGTGTTTGGATCAGGGAATAACCTGCTACTGAACTTGTGTGCTGGTGTGATTCAGATTGGGTTGCATGCCCAAATACAAGAAGATCTGTTACAGGGTATGTGGTGCACTTTAGTGGTTCCTTGATATCATGGAAGTCTAAGAAGCAACACACAGTGTCTAGAAGTTCAGCTGAAGCAGAATATAGAAGCATGGCTTCAGCTGTATCAGAAATCACATGGTTGAAGGGCTTGTTCTCAAAACTAAATGTACCTATCAGTAAGCCTATCACAGTATTCAGTGACAGCAAATCTGCTATTCAGCTGGCAGTTAATCCCATTTTTTATGAGAGGACAAAGCATATTGAAGTTGACTATCACTTCATTCGAGATAAGATCAAGGAAGGATTGATCCAACCTGTGTATGTTCCAACTAACCATCAAGTTGCTGACATTCTTACTAAGAGCTTGAGTCAAGACCAATATCTAAACCTTATGAGCAAGCTTGGTGTGCTGAATATTTTGCACCCTTCAGCTTGAGGGGGAGTGTTAAAATGAACTAGTTGATCACATAGCTGAAGTTCACAATTAACGGGTTACTGTTGCATTAGAGTTGTTTTTACTGTTTCATTGAAATGAGGTAGTTAGTCAAGTTAGTTAGTCGAGTTAGTGGCTGCTGATTGAGTTAGTTTTTCAAGTTGTTAGAGGTAGTTAGGAATATTCTAGAAGCTCATGTGACAAACATGTGAGTCTATAAATGACTACCATGCATTCCTTATTGTAACATAACTTCATAATTGAATAAGAGTTTCATAGCTCCCCTTCTTCTCCTCTCTTTTCTTCTCTGCCCCAATGGCTTCTGTGCATGTATGTGAGCATTGTATTGCAGTAGTTTAACAATAGCTTAAATATTTAATTCCCAACATTTGATAAATTAAATAAGTATTTACAAATAGAAGCTTGATTCCAAGTTTCAAGGAGATAGCTCTTTCCCAGGATAGCAGGGCCTTTTTGGACACAAAAATCAAGAGGATTCAGTATCTACTATATATAATGCGGTAAACTATCAGTCAATGATGTGTTTGTTGCCAAGGTAGATCTTTTTTCTTTTGCCTTTCAAGATATTGCATATATAGAGAATATAGTCAGTCCTTTTGGGTGGTCGAGAGTGTTATGTAAAGAACCAACTCCTTCCTCTACTCCTATTCCAGCTCTTATACATGTTGTTGTCACTTTTCAAACCAAGCTTTTGTGCCTGCTTTATCTTGTTGGAGGTCGTAACATAAATCGCTTTCTTGATCTTGCATACTTATTCTTGCCTAGGAGAACAGAAACCTTGAGATGGAGGATTCCGAATAGAAACTTATTCTTGCCTTACTTACCTATCAAAGATTCTATTAACATTGCAGCTGATCCTCTCTTACCTCTTTTACATTGTCGATCTATGTCTTTATCCCAGATTTTTCATGATAGATTCCATTTTCTTCCTAAATGAAATTTCTACCTTAGAAAGCACTTGGAATGGAAAAATAGTAACTATTTCAAGTTTTCGCTATGAAAGTTTATCTATGATTAAAAGTGAAACTTGATAGTGTAAAAAGATCTATACACACGACAACAGCGAGCAAAACTTACTCATGTGATATTAAATGAATCTTCCTAAAAGTGGTAATTAGTCTAAAAAATTGTGCAACTTTATTGTGCATCTCCATAAGGATTACCCCGCCCCGGCCCCAACCTTAAAGTTGACCTCCCATGGGCCTAAATGGGCTAACACGTCCCGATTCCTTAGTGGGGCGGACAGCCCACTTGCAGCCTTGGATGTCTATAAATACTCGAGGCATTTCACAATTTGTGAGATGAAAAATAGTAACTTGGGAAGCTTAACAAACACATCAACAAAGGAGAAGAATCCAATAGGAAGAAATACTTTGGTCTTCAACGGGTAATTGATTTTTTGATGTTCTAATAGCCAGTAGAAATTGAAACGAAGAAGATTCTGCTTATAAGTTCATTCAATGCTAGGTATTTTAAAGCGGACAAAATAATCCTCCTTGCTCGTCCTAGGTCTTATCTTTCTTCAAATCCCTAATCCTCTCTCACTCGCTGTTACTAACAGAATCTCGGTTGATTTCCTTTCCTTTAGTTACTATTTACTAAGATGTTTTAGTTTGCGAAGAACCGTGCCTTCTTTCTTAGAAAAGCCTCCTCATCAACTTTCTATCATGCGAAATTACTATTCCGATTCATGTATGTGATATTTAGCAATAGTTTAGCAAATTAAGGAAAGAATTCTGCTTTGTGCAATTCTTCTGCAAAGTTAAAGTTTTCTTTCCATAACTTTTTTCATTTTAATGTTTGTTTTTTGGGAAAATAGGCATAGAACATCTTTGAGAGTGATGAAAGAGAAAAGAGTTGATGAACCGGAGGATCAAATATCCAAATTACCGGAGCCAATTTTGCATCACTTTATGGGTCTACTCCTTGCGAAAAATGTTGCACAAATGAGTACTTTGTCCAAGACATGGTATGCTGCTTGGAGTTCCCTCCCCTACTTAAAATTTGGCGATAGATTCTTCTATCGTGAAGTGCATGGCCGCTGGATACTTTCAGAAAACATACAAGAGCTTGTGCATATTGTTGATCAAACTCTATCCAATTTGAAGAAGCACAAGATTTCTGTCCAAAAGTTCTGGCTAAAAATACCATCAGATGAGCTCATCTTAAGTTCATAATTGGATTAAAATCTTGGTCACAAGTAATATCAAGGAGTTGATTTTAAAAGTAGGTGGATCAGATAGCAGTTTCGATAGCTTGCCTGAAGAACTCTTTGTTGCTGAGGGATTAAACATTCTTACTTTACACGGATTTAAGCTTGGATTGCCTCTTGATCATGGTATAAAGTTTTCATCTTTGCAAATGTTAAGGCTCACTGATACATATGCGAATGTTAAGGCTCACTGATACATATTTGGATGAGCAACTCGTTCAAGCTTTATGTGCAAGCTGCATTTGTTTAGAGAAGTTAAGGTTATCCTGTTGTCGCAGACTAGCCAGCTTGCAAATTGCAGCAAGTTTACAGAAACTGAAGACGGTTTGGCTACATTGTCTTCCTGAACTCCAGATAGTTGATATTGCAGCACCAAATCTTGAAAATATTTACATTGAAAGTCAGCTATGGAATCTACAAGTAGTTAAAATAACTTGTTGCAAATCCTTGAAAACTTTGTACCTAGTCAATGTGGATGTCACTGACGGATGGCTAGAAGATCTTCTTTTCAATCAACCCAACCTTGAGTGCTTGTACTTATCGGGTTGTTTAAAGTTGCAGACAATCAAGATCTCAAGTGACCGGATGAAGTACCTTGCATTATCGTGGTGCTTAGAATTGATTGATGTTGAACTGGAAACTCCTAATTTAACACGCTTCAGATATGAATGTGATGAAAATTTGCCAACCCTCAAGGTTATGAAAGCTTCAGTTTTTCTAGTAGTTAAACTCGAATTCTCCCTGAAAAATATACTTGATAGTCATTGGTATTCTATGCTCATGAAATTTCTCGAAACTTCAAGCGGTCAAAGGCTATTAAGTTAGATTACTGCGACAGGGATGGGATAGTGATACCAAAAGACATGAGAGAAAACTTGGTTCCTCCACTCTATGGTACTAATGTTACCTGGTACATTAAATTTAATACTTTCGGGGATTGCTCACTCGCGGACATTCTTGATAGTTTGCTTTGGATTTCTCCTCAACTCGATACCCTAATTCTTGTTTGGGAGTCAAACTTAAATAGTACCTTGAAGTTTATATATGAAGATGCATCAGCTGAAGGTGAAAAATTTCTTTGAAGACATAAGTTAAAGAAATTAAGAATGGCAAACGTTACATGTATGGAGCAACAAGAGTTGAGAAATTATCTTTTCACAAATGAAGATTATATCGGAGAAGAGGCGTCCGTTGTCTAACAGATAAGACAGAGGTTTCTAAAACCTCGGTACAGGTTCTAAACTTCTTCTTTTTTTTGTTTAAGAGTACATGGCAACTTACTTATGGTGATGTACTGTGTTTCATGATGATTCAGGTTGTCTAAACTCATGGAATGGGCTTTGTGATTACTGTAGAAGAAAAGAGTTGCATTTACTCGCAGGCGATGATGAAGAGGCTATAGCAGATATCGAGAAGTTGTTGATGGTTTCATTGCTATTTGGTGCATTCAAGGAAGTCATGCTAATGTTTGAGATTCTATTGAAGTCTCAATGCACCCCAGCTCTTTTCTCTTTATCTTTTTTTGTATGATTGAACCATGTTAACGTTGTTCGGGATCGCCTAGATGTTGCCTCACCGGTATCTGATCCTCCAAAAATGCACTATTTTTGGAAGGTCCATGCACATAGTTTGAACGTTCTCTGCATTATGTTTCTTGAAATGTACTATTCCAATTTCAAGTCCAGTTCATTCATAGAAAAGAAATTTAGAAAATCCATTTGATCTTTAAGCAATAACTACTGAAAAAAGTTATATGCTATAAGAAACAAACTGCTTCAACAATTCCCAAAAATTATGTGGTGAAAAAGTAAATTCTTTAATTTCTTTATTATCAATGAACTAGGAAGATTTGCAATATTCAAAATCATACTAAATCTGATAGTAAACAGACAATTTGTGATTACTAATGCTTCGCTCATCACCTTCAGTGCGTGTGTATTAAGTGGATTAATTTTCGCTATAATGGTGATGTCGCGGTCAGCTTGTATACAACTCGACTTACCACCTAAATTACGTCATTCTATTCTTGATCAATGGAAGAATAAGATGAGATTATACGCTCGATAAATACTAGGGAAAAATTGGTTAAAAAGACGTCAAAAGTGCATACATACATGTACTCTACTTCTAATGTTCTCTTTTTCCATGTAGAAAAAGATGAAACAAACAAAATCAAAATGCTACTTAATTTCATTCCTAAGAATCTACGAAAGCACTCTTAGACTTTCCCTCCATTCTTCAATTCAATTCCATTATTCTCTGGTGAGCAACACCTTTTCCAAAACCAATGTTTTTCCCATAGCAAATAAATCTCCTCAATCGGAACTTGCTTTGTCTCATGATGAATATAAATCCAGCAAATACCAAAAATACGCCTTATTTGAGGTGACATAATGAAACCAAGAAGCATTGTGCGATGAGCGCTGTGAAAATCATGTGGACACAAACAACTACACTTTGTCCTGCTGATCTTGTTTCTAGAGGGAAAAGTTCACTTGGAACTAGCCAACCTAAAGGACCCCATGTAGACATGTGATTTTTGACCCTCCCCGAGTGTAATATATATATTTTTCGATATTAAATATTTATATTTGATTCGATATTATTTTAATTCGTATTTTATTTTTAATAAATTTTTAGTTAAAAAATAAATAACTAAATGAAATTAATTTTAGGATATTATTTTATTTTATTCCAATTTAAAAAAAAATAATACAAAAATTTAAAAAAATATGTTTCTTTTTAAATAAATAAGTTAGTAGTTTTAGTACTATCTTAATTATATTTATTTTTGGCTATTTTTAAACTTTAATTGTATTTTTCTTAAATATAAAAATTAATTAGTTATTATTATATTATTTTTATAGTTATTATTATTATTATTATTATTTTATTTAACTATTTATTATTTTTATTTTTTATTATTATATTTATCTCTTTAAAAAAAAAAATTGAAAATCCTATCCTATCCTAAACTACACCAACCCCCTCAACTTCCCTCTTAATACATTATATAACACACAAGACACTAAGAGAAGACGAGGATACACAAAAACACACGGACATAAACCAAAAAGAAAAAGGAAACAGAAACAACAAAAATGAAAACAAAAGGAGGAGAAGAGAAAAAGTGAGAAAATTGAGAGAAAAAGGCAAAAGAAAAAAAACTGAAAGGAGTTTGAATATTCTTGGGTTGAAAGATTGAGTTTAGATTTCCGTTCGAGTTTTTGGTTCGACGTAAAAACTTTCTCGTTTGGTTTAATTTTTCATACAGGTTCTTATTCAATCCTTGTACCATAATTTTGGAATTAAAGCATGAATGAAGTTGTTCCAACGACTTGTCATATTATTTAGTGTGTGTAGTTTGTTATTTTTATATAGTTCGCACTTTACATCTTTATTTATGATTTCATTTATTGACTTGAAATTATGTTGGTTAGGTTGTTTTTTTTTTGAATTTTGAATGATATATTTTGTTTTAAAAGTTAATAATGTTGAAAGGTTGTAAAGTCACATTTAGTTTATGTATAATTAGAAAGTATTTATGATAAATCTTATTATGTGACATATGCATGCATGCAAAAGATAAAAAAAAATGTACACACCTGCACACATTTTTACTACACACTAAATGTTCCTACAAAAAAAATATTGTTTTGACTTCAAGAATGACTATTTTGAAGACATTATTCATATAACAACGTGAATATAAATAAGCCACTTTGTTAACAGAAGAGTTATTATATATAGTCCGGTAGTTTATTTGAACCTTCCATTGTAGCACTAAACATAGATTGTTTAAATTGTCCATTTACATAGTAGAAAAAATATATATACAAAAAATCATCAACCACTCATGTGATTTTTGTAGTAAACATTTAAAGTTTTTTTTGTTAGTTGTATATATTTAACCTATATGTATGCAAACAGATGAAAAGATTAAAAAAAAAAGGAAAGAAAAAGTAGAGAAAATGACGAAAGAAAAATGGTTTATTCATTCTCTTGTTTGTTTGTTTTATTATTTTTTTGGTCGTGTTTTAAGTTGTCAAGATTTTTTTTATTTTCTTAAAAAAAAAAAGTTTCTGTAGTTGGCTTAAAAATTGAATCTTGAGGTTTAAGTTATTAATTTAAATAACCATTATTGTTTCAAATAAGTTAGGTCAAGTATAGTAATTTAATTTTGTTGTTTCGTCTATGTTTGGTTTGTTGTTCTAATTGTAGTATTTGAACGTTTGGTTTCAATTGATTGGATGTATTTACATTTATCATCTGCTAAGATTTTAGTTGTGATCGAAAATGAGTTGGCTCTCAGTTTGGTCAGTAGTTGGTCATAGCAAATCGAATGAATCATGATTTTTAATTTTAATTCAAGACCCACAATATTTGACAATAGAAAAGAGAGGAAATATCCGTTTTCATAAGGAAGAGAGATGAATTGCGGATTAATTTCAAAACTCGTTGTAAAATAAAGAGTGAAAAAGAATAAAATGAATAAGATAAAATGATCTCAAATTTTTAAGAAATGAAGCAAATGCTTTTTTAATGCTAGATAAGCTTTCACATTTAATAAATTCTGTCTCGATTAAGAATGCGGCGTACACATATTTTTGATACATTTAAAAATAATTCGAGGATGTAATATTGCACCTCGGCAAAGATAGTCTTAAAATTAATTTCCACTAGTTTAATACAAGTGTTATAGACAAATTTTAGATATTAAAAATGAGTGAACCTAGGCCCCAACATAATTATCAAAATAGTTTAAGTCAAGATAAGTCAATAAAAGAGACCGTGCTAGAACCACGGGACTCGAAGGGTGCCTCACACCTTCCCCTCGATCAACAGAATTTCTTACCCAGTCTTCTGTTTTCGCAGACCATAACCAAGAGTCATTTCCTTTTGATTAGGAATTCAAAAAGGTGACTTGAAACACCATAACTCGATTCCAAGTAGCGACTATGTAAATAAAATATTCCTTATTCAATACCGTTACTTTAATTGGAAAACCCTTTGACTCGGCCCTCGAGCGAAAAAGGGGTGTTATATCTCTGGCAACTCCGCTGGGGACAATATAAGAGTTCGAGCTTTTGATATTGACTTTACTTGCTTTAATTATTCTGATATTGTGTTTGTTGGCCTTATGTGCTACTTGTCGCTCATTTACTACTTTGATATAGATTGAACTGTATCATATACTGTCTTCTCTTGCGCACCTCCTCTGAGTCTCTAAAATAGGATAGAAGAAATGCAACGCATGCATCCTACTTTCTTTTTTAGATAACCGGAGTGTCAAGGCACCTGGTGAAGGATTACAGTCACACATGTTAGGCGGGGTTCGGATCGGCAACGAAGACGGTGTTGCCCTGCTACCGATCAACTTGTTCCTCCCCGACTCGAGTGTCCGCTCGGGTAAGCCAGTCTAGACACCTATCCCTATTAGGTTTAAACTTAGAAGAACTGAAAACTCAGAATATGGTTATCCCTATTAGATGCCACTTTATTTGCATCATATGCATTTGACTTAGCGGGACTCGGCACAGGGGCCGGATCTTTCTAGAAAAGGTGACCTAATTTATAAAGACCAACATGTGCATCCTACGTGCTCTTTGATATTTGTTTGGAAGGTTGTTTGTTTGTTGACCGGATTTAGGCAACTTTAAAATGCAAGAGATTAAATTATCCTCACATTTAGTGAATTATTTTTCAAAGAAAATTTTTATTTTTAAAAGAAAGAAAATTTTTTAGTAACATAGTTTTACGATCTTCATGAACTACAAGGGTCTGATTCTCACATCTTAGTGTGATACGTAGGAAGTCCTTCCCAGGATACGACCCTATCTTTTGAAAAAATTATTCGTAGATTTATTAGGAAATATTTTGAAAATATGATTACTTTCATAATTATTTTTCTAATCTTCAAGTCCAATTTTTATATTTTTATATATCTTAATAGCCCTGAATCTTTAGGAATCATGAGGCTAAGTTCTTACAAAATAAAAAATATATATATAAATCTTAACAGCCCTGAACCTTTAGGGGTCTTGAAGCTGAGTTTTTGTATGACATATATTTCAAGAACTATGCACACTTGATTCTCATCTTAGTGATATACGTAGGCAGTCCTTCATGGATTCGGTGATTTTAAAGAAAGAAAAAATTTATTTGTGGTTCCTTCTAAACAAATAAAAAAAAAGAGTTTTCGATCTGTATATAAAAATAAATTAATTTATTTTTGAAAATAAAAAAATTTGTTTTTATCATCATCTTTAAATTCAAAATAAAAAATAAAAAAATAATAATAATAATAATAAAAATTCTTTCTCATTTCTCAAATTACAAGAAAATGTGTTTCTTCATATCTCCAGCTTCGAGAACTACGCACACCTGATTCTCATAATAGTGAGATACGTAGGCATCCCTTATGTAGTTCGGTGATCTTTTCAAAAAGAAGATAAAAGAAAAAAGAGTTTTTGAAAAAATATTGCATTCTGCCGCCTTTGTTATTTCTTACACAGTTAATTTAAGGTGGTTGGTTTGTGGTATTTTGGCTGGTCCCCCATATTACACCAAATTCAGGAAAGAGAGTCATGTCCAGCAAGAATATAGAAAGTGAAATCATGGATCAGACAAAGAGTCAGGAAAATAAGAGGTTAAAATAAGAGATTGTGAGTTTGAGGCAACAAATATTGGAAATATATCGAGCTTGGGACAGTGGGCTGCCTCCTCCGCCATTTTCCACTATTGACCCTACAAATACCTTGAGTTTTTCACCAAAATTGCAAGGTCAGATTTCTGTTGCTGGTTATGCGCCATAACATGCCCCAGAATCTATTCCAAGCCAAAAGAATCTCAATGTTTCAATCACTCATTCTCTAGATCTTCAGTATAAATCTACCACATCGATAGCACCACCTATAGTCTCTGTTTCTTTTGCTCCACCTTCTACTGAGGTTTCCGCCTTAGCTTTTGATCCGGCGATTGTGCCTCCCCAATCTGCTAGTAAGTCGCTGTTCAATACTCTTGATGATCACTATTATACTCCTGAGCCCATATCTATGTTAGTTGGACCACCAAAATTTCTTACTAAGAAGTCTGACATGACAGAAGAGCAAGAGAAAATGACTAGGAAAACAAAGAGCACAGAAAAGGCTATGAAAAACTCTCAGTGAATTGCGAATTATGAAGATGTTGCATATAAAGACGGGGACATGTCTTCAAGTGTTAACCTTCCTCCAAGCCTTGAGATATCGAAATTTGAGAAACATGATGGGTACGAGGATTCTGTAAAACACTTGGGACTATATTGCCATCGATTGAGAGGGACAGAAGGGAAGAAAAAAAAAAGTACCTATTGTCGTTATAGGGGAAAAGCAGAGCTCAAGAGGTCCAACTCAGCAATATTGTCAGTCTCAATCCCGATCTTGCACATCAAATTCATATGCTCACATGCAACAAGATTCCTCTTTGCAAAATCCAAGATATTTCGTTCCACTTCCTCAATATCCTTTGAACAATGCACAGTTGTATGCTCATCTATTTTCTTATCCGCAATGGCATGCACCAGTCCCTCAACATCGTCCTAGACCCCCACATATTTATCAAGGAACTTCTAAGTCCAAGTTTCAATCGAGGCCGGAGTTTGCAAAGAGGAGAAAGTCAAAGAATAATTTTACACCAATAATTGAGGAGTCATATGTCAGTTTATTTCAGAGATTGAGAAAGTTGGACATAATCACACCTCTCCTTGAGTGTACTCCTGATCCGCATTCAAGAAATTTTGATCCTCATGTACGATGTGCATATCATTCTAATGTTTAGGATCATAGTACTGAAGATTATCGTGCTTTAAAAAAAGAAATAGAAAGAATGATTCAAGATAAATTGATTATGGTGCAGGACATTGACAGTGTTGAAGGTTCTAGTCATGCTGATGTGCGAACTTACTAACATGTCAAGCTCAACAATTGAGAAGGCACTCCTTCCCTTACTAGAAAGGATTTGTAGAAGTTTATTTTGTTTTTCTTTTTGTTATTTGAATTATTTCACGATTGTAGTTCGAAGTCTATCTTGTCTTGTTTATTTTCCATTTATGTTGAAACTCGATCATCTTTTCTTTTAAATAAAAGTAGTGTCCCTTTTATTTATTTATTTATTATATTGTATTTTACTTTATTTTAATTGTTTGTCTCTCTTTTCTTTACATAGTTCTTTTTATGTGGATTGTAGTGATATGATATGCATGCTGAATTTTCACCGGATCTTAAAATCTAATCTAATTCCAAAACACTTGACCAAGAAGATAGAGTTGAAAGGGAAAATTATGTAAGAAAATAAGTAAAGTATTGAGATGTTTGTTGATTGAGTTAAAGCCTCACTTGAAAGAATTGAAGCAATCGCTTTGTGAATCAAAAATGACCTAGTATCAATGAGAAGGTCAATCTCAAGAACTTTAAATGGAACCGATTAGAGGATATATGGTCTCCACTGTCAGGAGAAGTAAAATAAAGTTAGCTTTAAAAACCCATGAGTCCTCTAATTGGAGAAATATAGAAGATAATTTGACCTTTATGTTTGACAAATGCATAAGAAATAGCGACACAAGTGCTTAGTCACGGTCAATGTTGAAAATATATGTATGAACTTCATGTTCCACTCCTAGATTGCATGTTATGTATTTGCATTTTTAAGGATTGAAATGATGAAGGCGTTTTGTTCTACTATCTGAAAAATATATCAACCTTTGCTTACTCCTTTTGAGATTATATCTTTCTTCGTACCCCTCTTTTGGAATTAAAAAAAAAGTTGAAAAAAAGAGAAAATCAACAAAAAATCCAAATTCAAGCAAAAGAAATGTTCTGAACTACGTTTGACCTGATTCTTACTATGACAAGATACGTAGGCAGCCCTACTCTGGGGTTCGGTCCAACCAAAAGAAAATTCAAATTACCCAGAATGAAATGAAACTGGGGCAAAGTTTATTTTCTTAAAAGAGTCGATTTTCAAAAGTTGTATGTTTCTCCCAATATTATGTAAATTTTTTAGCCTCATGCCTCCCTTTCTTTCTAACCTTTTCCAAAAGCCAAGTTACAACCAAAGAAAGACCTTCAGATCGATCTTTGAGAATGTCAAGGCTTAAACATGTTATGGGTGCATGATGTTTCGTATGTTGGGCATTATTGTCAAAAAGAAAAAAATGATAAAAAAGTGAATGAGTAAAATGAGAGAGTCTTATTGGTGAAAACCCTTTTGGGCACCATAAGACGATAGTGAGTTGAGAAAGAAATAAAAATGAGATAGACGTTGGCAAAAATCCATTGAGGTGCCACGAGCTGAAAGAGGATTGTGATCTAGAGGGAGCATATTTAAGATTGATTCCATTTCAAACTCAATAAGTGGACAAAAGTTAATAATGATTGGTGTGATTAGATCAAGTTCTTTAATTCAAAGTGCATGTCATAATCATTAGAGTTGGCTATCATTTTCAAAAATAATTTTTTCTTTTTCCTATTTTTAGAAAGGGACATTCATTGTCTTTCTTCCTTCCGTATATTTCTATTTTATTTTCTTGAGTCGGTTATTCAAATGGAAAATTATTGTCATTTGTTTTCTCTTATGTCTTTGAGTCAAATCCATGTCAAGACAAATGAGAAAGGATCTCAAAACTTGCTACCAACTTCTTCAATTGCAAAGCAAGACAAAAAGCCAACACATGAAAGAGACATGATTGTGAGCCTAAATAAGGCATATACAAAGTTTTATTAACAGACGAGTCTGGAAATTCATGAAAATACCAATGTTCAAAGGATTTATTAGAGGAACATCACAAAGCAGAGATACTGTGTTTGTTTCAGAGTCACTTCTAATAATATGAGTTTGGGTCAATGATGCAGCAAGTTGGTGATGGATGCTAATGGTTGGAAGCAATGTGAAATGTGACGGGGGCAAGAGTGATTGTCACGGAAGCTAAAGCCACAAACCTGCAATCATGTTTTTGAATTCATAAGTTTTCTTTGATGAAACAGGAAACATGTTACCTTCAAATCAAGGACTTCAGAGAATAAATATTAAGGGTTGTAATGTCTCATTTCCATAAATGCAGGAAGCAATATTACTACACAGGTTTGATCATCAAATTATGGTAAAAATTCATCATCCTATATCCCTCAGTGGCATACTTCTTTATCCAGGTATTTCAGTTTTTAATTGCTAGGTGATATACTTCTTAAATTGAACTTTGATTCCTAGAAGACGTATCTTTTAGTCGAGTCATTCCCCCTTGATTCCTATAAGACGTACCTTTTAGTCGAGCCATCCCCCTTGATTCCTATAAGACGTACTTTTTAGTCGAATCATCCTCCTTGATTCCTATAAGACGTACCTTTTAGTCAAGTCATCCCTTTGATTCCTATAAGACGTACCTTTTAGTCGAGTCATCCCCCTTGATTCCTATAAGACGTACCTTTTAGTCAAATCATCCCCCTTGATTTCTATAAGACGTACCTTTTAGTCGATTCATCCCCTTAATTCCTATAAGACGTACCTTTTAGTCGAGTCATCCCCTTGATTCCTATAAGACCTACCTTTTATTCGAGTCATCCCTTTGATTCCTACAAGACGTACCTTTTAGTCGAGCCATCCCCCTTGATTTCTATAAGACGTACCTTTTAGTCGAGTCATACCCTTGATTCCTATAAGACGTACTTTTTAGTCGAGTTATTCCCCTTGATTCCTATGAGACGTACCTTTTAGTCGAGTCATTCCCCTTGATTCCTGTGGGACGTACCTTTTAGTCAAGTCATTCCCCTTGATTCCTATGAGACGTACCTTTTAGTCGAGTCATCCTCCTTGATTCCTATAAGACGTACCTTTTAGTCGAGTCATCCCTTTGATTCCTATAAGACGTACCTTTTAATCGAGTCATCCCCCTTGATTCCTATAAGACGTACCTTTTAGTCGAGTCATACCCTTGATTCCTATAATACGTACCTTTTAGTCTAGTCATCCCCTTAATTCCTATAAGACGTACCATTTAGTCGAGTCATCCCCCTTGATTTCTATAAGACGTACCTTTTAGTCGAGTTATTTTCTAAGTATAAACTGGGGAAATTTTTTTTTTCGTGTTCATTGAATTTTACTTTCTGCTCAGGACCCTTCTGAAGAATGGGAATGTATTTTATACTTAGGACCCTCTTGAAGAATGAGATGTTATTTTTCTGTTTTACTGTTTACTTTGAGTCGAGGAGCCCGCCTGAAGGACAGGGTGAAGAAAAAGAAAGTCCAGGAGCCCGCCTGAAGAACAGGGTAAAGGAGTCGCAGATCAGAAACCCACCTGAAGAATAGAGTAAACATTATCAGTTGCAAGTTCAGGAGCCCGCCTGAAGAATAGGGTGAAAATTGTCAAGTTCAAGTCAGAGAAAAGTTTGAAGAATAAATTTATTATCAAGTTCCTCTCTAAATGCCAAAATCCAACGAGAAGGAACATTTTGTGTTTCAAGGTCAACTTAGAATAACGACTATCTCACCATTTGAGAAGTCATGAAGATTCAAGTCAAGATTCCAGAATAGTTGAATAGATAGGATCTTTCACTTGTATCTTTAATTTTATTTTTGTTATTCGTATGAATGTAAAAGCAGAAGTCGTCAATCGGAAACTCGATGGAACCTCACTAGACCTCTAACCCGTTCTCTCACCATTTTACCTTTGAACTACACGTGACTTGATTCCCTTATAACCCAAAATATGTAGGCAGTCCAAAACCAGGACTCGGTCGCATCTCCTTTTTCATTTTATATTCTTTTTGAATAATCGTAGGATCAAAAATCATATCTTTGTCTACTTCTTTGTATGAAAACTATTCGAGATTTCAAACAAAGAGGGGCAAAATGTAGACACGTGATTTTTGACCCTCCCCAAGTGTAATATATATATTTTTTGATATTAAATATTTAAATTTGATCCGATATTATTTTAATTCTTATTTTATTTTTAATAAATTTTTAGTTAAAAAATCAATAACTAAATGAAATTAATTTTAGGATATTATTTTATTTTATTCCTATTTTAAAAAAATAATACAAAAATGTTAAAAAAAATATGTTTCTTTTTAAATAAATAAGTTAGTAGTTTTAGTACTATCTTAATTATATTTATTTTTGGCTATTTTTAAAATTTTATTGTATTTTTCTTAAATATAAAAATTAATTAATTATTATTATATTATTTTTATTGTTATTATTATTATTTTATTTATCTATTTATTATTTTTATTTGTTATTATTATTATGTTTTTTTAAAATAAAAAAAAAAAGAGAAAAAATTTAAATTTTGAAAATCCTATCCTATCCTAAACTACTCCAACTCCCTCAACTTCCCTCTTAATACATTATATAACACACAAGACACTAGAGAAAATTGAAGAATAGGTGTCTTTTAAGTCTTGAATGAAGGATTGGAGACATTGACCAACAGACAGGGTCAAACATTATTAGGAAACTTGATCAAGTTAATTGTGGACTTGATTAATATTTTCAAAACTTTCTAATCTTTTAAAAAATACAAATCAACCCAACCCACACCCTCTTCAATCCAAATCAACCACTTTCTCCTCTCTCTCGACAGCTTCTGTCAACTCTCTCCCAACCAACAGTTCTGCAAAATTTCTCCCTTCAACCCCCAACGATAAATAGTTGAGCTTCAAGTTCCCCTCTTCAATTCAATCAACCTGTCTCTCATCCTTCTCTCGACAGCTTCTCTCAACTCTCTCACAACCAACTGTTCTGCAAATTTCTTACTTCAATCCTCGGCGACTTCAACATCTGACTACAAATAGTTGGGATTCCAGTTTCTTTTCGACTTCAATCGACGTGACAGCCTTGCTCTCCGGCCACAACAACTTCGAATTCTTCATCGATCCTTTTCTTCTTTCACAGGTAAAAATTTATGGCCTTTTTAGTTTTGAAGAAATCGAGGAACTTGAGCCAACTTTTCTTATAGTATTGGTTAACAATTTCAATATTTGTTGCACTAATTTGAAATGTGGTCTGAATAAAACCCTAATTTATGGTATTTCTTCTCTTCTCTTCTCTCTTCGAAGTAAATTATGATATTTTATTGTTTGTTGCATTTTTTTGAAGTTTGATTTTTATTGTTTGTGTTTATAAAAATAAAAGGACAATTTGGTTTGATTTGTTATGTTCTTGTTCTTGGTAAAAATGGTGAAATTGTTGTTTTTTGTTTAACAAAATTGTGCTACTGTTTCCTCCGACAGATTACCCATCTGGTGCAACCTACTAACTATCTGATGCAACAGATTCATCATATGATGCAACAGATCAGCCATCTGATGCACCAGAGGAACCATCAGATTACAATTCTGATGCAACAGATTAATAATCTGATGCAACAACTTTACCATATGTTGCAAAAGATTAAGCTTCGGATAAAAAATCTGATGCAACTAATTAACCATCTGGTGCAATGAAAGAACCATCAGATTAATGATTTGATGCAATAGATGAACCTTCTATTGGATAAAATCCTACCAAATCTTCCTACAGGAAAAGTCCAAGACTTGATTTTTCCAATTGATCATTCATCTGCCGCGATAGACGACCCTATGTTGGAAGAAATCTAAATAATATTGACCGTTGATAACTGTTCCAACAGATCACTCATGTGTTGCAACATATGTGTGACCTATTGCACAGACCATTCATTTTTTTCAGCAGATGAGTGATATGTTTTGTATTGTCGCAACAGATTACTCAGTCGTTGCTACGGATTATTTAACTGTTCCAACAGATCACTCATATGTTGAAATAGATGATGTCACAACAGTTGTGTGATCTGTTGAACAAACCATTCATCTATCTTAAAAGATGAGTGGTATGTTTTGTATTGTTGCAACAGATTACTCATCCGCTGCAACAGTTTGGTTATATGCTGTAACAGATATACTACCTGGTGCAATAGATCGGTGATCTGTTGCAACTGTTATTTTACTGTTTTGCTTGTTTGATTTACTGTTATCCCTTTTTAACGATGCATTAATCAACAATAATATATTATTTTATGTTCCTATTAATTTTAGATAATATAGTTCCTAAAAGAACAGAAACTGAATCAAGTCCAAGTAAAGGAACAAGTGAAGCAGCTAGGCTACATCCACCACTCTATGATCTTACTTTACAAGCATTATCTCAATCGGGAGCAGAATATGATGAACATGGGGAGGAGGAATGTTTCAAAAGAGATGATGCAGATGCTAATAGCCCTTCCACCGAAGATCTAGTCAAAGCTTTCACCATTGATCGTTATCCTGTGAGAATGCAGTGCGATGGTGCCGCAGATTTAACGGGTGATTTCGTGGTTAAGTCAGCCATGGGAAAATCTTTTGACGCCTTCAGAAAAATACTTTGAGAAAAAAAATTGGATGCTTATTTCAGGGACAGCTGCTTTAGGAAATATCTTGATTTGCCGGAGGACAACAATGCTCGTTTCCAAATGAAAATGGTATATGAACTTCTCAAGCGTAGGTTTATGTATGAAAACAAAGATAAGATAGATGAGGTGTGGATAAATTACTGTGGCATGCCTGTTTGTTTTGGTTGGAAGGAGTTTGGCATAGTTACTGGACTAAAATGTTATCCTCCTTCTCAAGTTATACCTATTCTAACCCAAAAAAAACACCTCGCATACCCAAAAAATTCAAAGGCAAGTCATGTGATCATGATGACCTAGTGTCCATTGTTGGTCCAAGCTTCAAAAACAAAAAATTGATAGAAGTATTGAAAGGTAAAGGACTTTCAAAGAAGCACAAGCAGTCATTGTGCTTGGTTTGGTTTGTACATAATATTCTTTGGGCGAGAGACGTTAACAACAACATAAGCCTCGGTTTAATAAAGCTCTCCGAGGATCTTGAGGCATTTAACAGCTATCCATGGGGGTATGAAAGCTTCAAAATGACTGTCAAATATTTGTTGACTCCGTTAGCGCCAAAGACAGTCAACTTATATGGCTTCCCATGGGCTTTCATGGTAAATGTTTCTTTCTTCTATTATGATATCATTCATTCTTTTTGCTCAATAATGGTTTTGATTTATTGGTGTTATTTTATAGGCTTGGGCATTTGAAGTCATTCCTTATTTGAAACAACAAGTGAACTATCAGGAAGGAGTTTCCTGTCCAAGAATCTTGAGATGGTTGTCGGCCAAAACTCGTAAAAATGTAAAATTTCTTGATCTCTTCAACCCCCCGAAGGATGCAGTAAGTATAATTATAATTAATTTTTTCTTTTAATTAATGTTTTTTTTTGAATGATCTAATCATCATTCTAATATATGTAATAATTTATGTTAGAATGTGTATCCGTCGCTAGTTCCGACCAATCGAGAGTTGAAGATGCTATTTTTTCTTACTTTACGGTCTGTGCAAACTTTATCGGAAGCTAAGGTCATCGACAGAATAAAAATAGAATTTTTTGGAGCAACAACCATTACAAGAAAAATAATTTTGGAGGGTGGGCTTGTTGTTGATGATGGAGCTGTTGGTGGTGGTAGTGGTGCTGTTGTTGGTGCTAATGATGCTCCTCTTACAGTATTTAAAGAAAACCATTATGAGTATGATCATACTGGGTATACAGATTTTTCCTCTCCCAGCGAATGTTCTGCATGCAAATGTCAAGACTGCAGGGCGAAACATATGTAGTGATTAATGCTATTAATGCATTAACTGCTTCTGTAAAGGAATTGACATCCAAGAGGGGTCTCATTCCATAAAAAAGGATTTTATTTTCATCCGCTCCATTAGAGATTAGGGCTAATAGGAGAAGGAGAGTGATTTCTAGGGCATTATCAGGCATCCAAAAAAGCGAAATTGCAACTCCTCTATCTGCGTGTTGCACTGAGCAACGTACAATGTCTAAAGGAGAGCAGTACGAGCTAAAGAAGGTAAATATATTATATGTCTTCCAACTGATAAAACAAACAGACACATATTTGTTTCAAAAGATGACACATCTTCTGAAAATTATCAAACAGATATATACATCTGTTGCAACAGTTGACTAACCTGCTGCACCAGATACTTTATCTGGTGCAACATATGTCTCTTCTGTTTTAGCAAATCAAACAACTCTTCGTACAACTTTTATTTGTACCAACAGACGACCTATCTGCTACAACAGATGATTCATATATTGCAACGGATGGTTCATCCATTGGAAATTATCACACAAGGTCTTCCTTATGTAGAAATTTGTCCCAACAGTTGATTCACTATTGCAACAGAAATATAATATGTTTGGGACAATTTAAAACGGGAGGAAGACCTATTTGATTTTCTAGAAGAGATGAGTTATCCTTTTTCCTTTTTGTTGTATCTCCGTGATTAGCATTGACCAATTCTGGTTTTCCAGGTGGATGTAGAAGAAGCTACTGTTGAACAACATTGACAATATTCTACTCTTTTTTATGGAAATACGGAGAACAGAAAGTGCAGAAACCGTACGCAAGCGATAATGAAGATCCACGAGGAGAAAAGCCGAATTCCATAGCACCGGATGAAGAATAACTTGTCCATACTGAGTAGATATTTATAGCTTGAGCCTGTCAAAGCAATCCTTGACAGTATACTTAAATTGTTGTTGATGTATTTGTTGAGATCTGTACCCATAACAATTTTTTTACATTTCATTTATTTGTTGACTTGTTTCAGCTAATTTATGAAGGCTTCGATTTATTTTATTTTATCTATGAATTTTATTTATTCCTTAGATTTGAACTTATTAATTGAAAAGGAATACTAGATTCAAATATTGCAACAGATAATGTATCTGTTGCAACAGACGACACATCTATTGGAAAATTTGAACAGATTTAGACATATGTTGCAACAGGTAGGTGATCTATTGGAATTTATCAAACAGGTCTTCCCACTGTTGCAATAGATGGACTTTAGATAAAAACATCAAGATAATGCAACAGATGACATATCTATTGAAAAAAAGAACAGATTTAGACATATGTTGCAACAGATGGACTTTATCTGTTGCAACAGACAACATATCTATTGAAATAATCGAACAAATTTATACATATGTTGCAACAGGTAGGTTATCTATTGGAATTTATCAAACATGTCTTCCCACTATTGCAACACATGGACTTTACATAAAAACATCGAGATAATGCAACAAATGACCAAAATATTGCAACAGATAAACTATATGTCAGAACAGGTAGGATAATTGTTACAACGGATGGAGAATCTGTTACATTATAAAAATTCAACTTTTGTTGGACATAAAAAATTGCCACTACGTTTAAAATGGTTAAAGTGAATTGAAATTAAAAAGGCGCAACCCATCGACGGTGTTCAGTTCAAACACCTAAAATAAAATAGGCATCAAGTAGATATGTTCATTTTAAAGACGTAAAATAAAATAGGCATCAAATGTGTTAGTGTCAGTCCTGGCACATTTCGCTGACTTGCCGTCACTTGGCCCCCAACGGTCATTTTTTCCCCATTGTCTTATATATTCATCTTCCTCCTAAAATTTAACCCTAAATTCTCAAATATTCTTCTTCATCGTCATCTTCTTTTATCTATCCAAATTCTTCAAATTATTACTTTCATTTTTTCCAACTGACCTTGACAGTGTCGAGCGTATCTTCCACTATTTTTTGTGATAAAGATTTTTGATATTGTAAGTGCGGTCATGAAGATCTATTAAAGACTTCTTGTACTCAACAAAATCCGGGTCGTAGGTTTTTTACTTGTAACATTTCAAAGGTCATATTTTTTTTATTTAATTAATTGATTAATTATTGACTTGTAATTGTTTTGTAATTGTGTTCTCTTTTTTATAGAAATTGGGTGGATGCGATTACTTTGATTGGTATGAAGAACGAAACGCTTCACAAGAAAATCGTGTAATTTGGGGTTTGTTGAACAAAGTCAAGGCTTCTGAAGAGAAACAAAATCGAGAAAGAAGATACTACATTGTTGTCGTTATTGCTACTGGTTTGGTGTTGTTGTGCACATGGATATTGAAGCCTAATTGCTGAAATTTTCATGGTGGTGTGTGTATTTGCTACTGGTTTGTTGTCGACGAGCACTTGGATATTCAAGCGTAACTGTTGGAAAATATCAAAAAGATTTAGGCATATGTTGTAAAATTTAGGTCGTCTGTGGAAATTATCAAACAGGTCTTCCCACTGTTGCAACAGATTAGACTTAGATTATTAGATTATTCATAGAAATTATCAAACAGGTCTTCCCACTATTGCAACAGATTAGACTTAGATTATTAGATTATTCGATTATTCAAACAGGTCTTCCCACTGTTGCAACAGATTGACAATCTAATCTATTGCATTATAAAAACTCAACTTTCATCAGAAAAAAATTATTGCCACTACATGTACATGTAATAAAGTGAAGGGTGACTTGAAATTTAAAATTTCTATTTCACAGGCTCTTCTATATACACAGGCTTCAAGAGTCCAGTTAGTACCCCATAAGCCAAGACATCTTACAGATTTTCCATAGCGTTGTCGCACAAAAAAGTCATTGGCTCAGCCATTTCTGTGTCGGTCAGCAAACATTCGATGTGTGCAAGAGCGTGCGAGCCGCTCGTTTTAGCGGCATCATCTTTTGGAAGGATCATTCCCCTGTTTCGACCTTCAAAATCCCATGATTTCTTCATCAACACTTCCTTTGGCAAATGATTCATCAGTTTACTCTCCCTCAACAAGATGGGCAACAACACCATCAGTGGCTCCACGAGGAGAAAAAGATCGAAATCATCGACGAGAGGTACATTGGAGTCATAAGCATTGATCTTTCCCTCCTCGAGTACTATCTCAACATCCCGATTATGCATGCCGTTCACACTAATGACTGTAAGAATCCTTTTTTCCTCGGTCCAGCTCTTGCCGTGTGGATTTAGCCTGTCCCCTCTAACATATCTTAACGTTTATTCTTCATCCAAGACCAATGTAGGAACTAGGAAATCAAGTCCCACGCCAAGGGATGGCGCCTCTCCATTGAGTTGATCGTACCTATCCTTGAGCTTCTTGCAGAAGTCGAGGTCCATTATCCTATCGACAGCGTCATAAGCTTCCCGGTACGTTAATTGCCTTTTCCTCATGAGGTAGAGAATTATCTCAACATGATGTGAGATAAGAAGTCAATTTTTAAATAGGTTAGCAATTATAAAGATGCAACGGATGGTACATCTATTGCATAGGGTTCTCTGAATCAATAATCCAACGCAACTTATGCAATAGATGGATAATAAGTTGCAACAGAACCACAACCAGTTGCACCAGTATACCCAGTTGTTGCAACAGATATAAAATCTGTTGTGTAGCTTCTTCTTCATGGGGTATATTATAAGGGCTAGGTTAGGAAAAGTAAACTTGCCTTGTCCTCGTACGGCATACGCATATCAGTCATAGTCTGGAAGTCTTGGGGGGGGGGGGAAGGAAGGGAGGCCTGGGTAATCTGGTGCGCCTGGCTTCGCATTCTTGGCCTGTCGCAGATCCCCCTTCTCTTTGGCGCCAAGTTCTGCGTATATGTCCACCTTCTTGACTGGCCCCTAAACTTCAACAACTTTTGGAGAGGGAGGACTGTAATTTCTTTTAATTTCTGAGCGGAGAGTACGTCTCTAATTGCTCTTTTCTTTCTCCTAACCAATGATGTAGGAGTGTGTAGCTCCCTCACCTTCTTGGATGGTATGACACACCTCTTGGATTTGAATTCCTCGATAGCTTTAGAGATAGCCTCTACTTTTTCAAAGATTTTATCCTGTCTGTCTTTGCACTTATCGCATTCGCAACGAGAACACGAAGGTGAAGAGGGGTGATAGGGACTTGTGTAAGGGAAAAAAGAGTGTTTTCAAACATATTTATTCTTTGGTAGCAGCATCAGCATGCCTGACACCAACACCAACAACTCCACCAGAAGAAGCACCCGGATCTGCTTTAGTAAAAGGTTGGTCATTAAGAGCCTCAACATTAGGCTGACCTTGCCTAACTGCTCTTCTTATGGCTGTTGCTCCAGCCAATTCCTTCTTTATTAACTCCATCATTGGGTCTGCAATAGTATCAACATGACCAAGAGTAATATAAAAATTCATCACCGACTCCTCCTCAGTAGGCACGATCCATGGATGCACAATCTATAAAAAAGAAAAAAAAGACAGATGCATTTAAATCATATAATATAATAATTTTCACAGTTGGGCTACATTTAAAAAAAAAAGACCCATCTGTTGCATAGTTTGTAGCATATGGTTAAAATCCATTTGAGTCTGGTTCAGAGAAACAGAGAAACACATGGATAATCTGATGCAAAATATCAATCATCTGTTGCAACAGCTGCACAAGACGGGTAATCTGTTATACAACAGATGATCTGTACGTCGCAATAGATGAATGATATGTTATCAGATTAAACATCTGTTGCATAATTTGCAGTAAATGGTTAATCTTTTAGGAGTCGGGTTCAGAGAACCAAAGCCACAGATGGGTAATCTGATGCAAGATATACCCCGTCACAACAGATGTCCCATCTGGTGAATCAGATATAGCATCTCATGCACCAGATATAACATCTGTTCAATATCTTTCTTATCTTTGAGTAGAATTATTTTACTTGAAAAAGACGTACTTCATCATTCGGAGGGTTAAAGAGATCAGCCTCCTTAATATTGGTGTTGCTCTTTGCAGCCAACCACCTAAACATCCTTGGATGAGAAACCTCATCCGGGTAATCCATTAACTGCTTTCGGAGGGGAGGAATGGCTTCAAATGCCCAAGCCTAAAAAGTGTAAACAGAAAGCAAGAAAAAAAAATCATAATAACTATATTCAATATAAATTAATGGATGAATAAAATTAGTGATTAATTTTACCATGAAAGCCCAAGGAAAGCCGTATAATGTGGTCCACTTTCTCTTTCTAACTCTCCAATTCCTCCTCTTTCTCACTTTTATTTTCTTCATCACCATCTACGGGCCCTTTTCCACCTCCCTCAATGTTGTTTTCACATCTCTCCTCAGCTTCACTTTTCCGGAAGCTCCTCTGAATTCCTCTGTACTGTAGCCTTTTTTTTGAGTGGTCAAACATTGATCCACTTTCACTTTCTTTTCTTTTAGGAGACATTTTTTACCTACAGACAAAGAAAAACAAAAATTACATTACAGTTGATGTATGCATAGATTTTAAAAAATACATTACAAACACCACGAATACCGACACACCAACAACCACCACCACAAACACCACCAACCAATGCCAACAAACAAACAAACACCACGAATACCGACACCACCACAAACACCACCAACCAATGCCACCACCGGTGCCACCACCGGTGCCACCACGACGACCACAAACACCACCACCACCACCACCAACACCATCCAACTATACCACGACAGTCAACGGAATACTACGATGGAAACTAGGGATTTCTTGAGTTCTTCCTATGATTTTACCATCAAAACTTAAAATTGTAAACCCATTCTCGAAGATAATACAACTAAAAGTTTTATTTTTCATCATTAACTTAAAAGCCCTTATTTTTTAGAAAAAAAAACAAATACAAAGCTCTTCTCGAATGTTGTTGCCTACAAAGACAAAGAAAACGACTGATACAAGAAAGAATGATGTTGAAAATAACACCTATGTGGTCAGAAAAAAGAAGAAAAGCAATCTGTTGTGGAGGGTTGAGTAAATTTGTTGAGTAGTTGTTGTCTGTACTGTATTGTTGAGTGAGAATGAGAGAGAAAAAGCCAGACCTCGAGATTTGAAATGATGAAACATTTTGTATGGGTTGATTTGTATTTTGGAAAAGAATGACAAGTAGTTTTGAAAACGTTAATTTGGTCCGAAATGATCTTAATTATTTTTAAAATCATAAAATATATGCGTAATTTTTAAAATCTTATAAAAACAATTGAAGTTGTAGTTGACCGAGTACTCTAGGAGGTGACCCTGTGAAAACTCACCCCTGGTCCTAGATTAATCAATTTAGGAGTCTAACATATGAACTCAATTGAAATTATAAAAAACAAATGTTCAACATGTTGCGTCAGATTTCTCATCTGTTGTAAATTATCAATCAAATTAGGTAACAACAGATTACGAATCTAATGTAAATTATCAAACAGATTAAGTCATCTGTTGCGACAGATTACTCATCTATTGTAAATTATTAAATGGATTGTCATATGTCACAATAGATTACCCATATGTTATAAATTATCAAATAGGCACTGCCATCTGTTGTGGCTGACCCTATGAGAACTCACCCCTAGTCCTAGATTAATCGATAGTTTACCCTATGAGAACTCACCCTTAGTCCCAGATTATTCAATCAAGGTATTAGTACCCTAGTACTAGATTAATCAATTAAGGTATTAGTCTAACATATGAGGTAGTAAGAATTGGTTCGGCTCAGAGTGATCGATCGCCAACTCTGGTCGGGAGAAACGCAGTACTATTTTATCATGCAATTGACAAAAGACTCAATTGAAGTTGTAGTTGACCCTATGAGAACTCACATTCAATTAAGGTATTAGTCTAACATATGAACTCAATTGAATTATATATAAACAAATGCTCAACCTATTGCAACAGATGTCTTTTCTGTTGGATCAAATCAAACAGATTATGTAATCCGTTGCAACATATTACACATCTATTGTAAACTAAAAAACAGATTAAGTCATTTGTTGCAACAGATTACCCATCTGTTGTAAATTATCAAATGGATTGAGTCATATGTTGTAATAGATTACTCATCTGTTGTAAATTATCAAATAGGTGTTGTCATCTATTGTAGTTGATATTATGAGAACTCACCCCTAGTCCTAGATTAATCAATTAAGGTATTATTTGGACATATGAGGTAGTAAGAATCGGTTCGGCTCAGAGTGATCGATCGACGACTCTTGTCGGGAGGAACGCAGTCCCGTCTCATCATGCATTTGCCAAAAGACTCAATTGAAGTTGTAGTTGACCCTATGAGAACTCACCCCTAGTCCCAGATTATTCAATTAAGGTATTAGTTGAACATACGAGGTAGTAAGAATCGGTTCATCTCAGAGTGATCGATCGATGACTCTTGTCGGGAGGAATACAGTACCGTCTCATCATACAATTGCCAAAAAACTCAATTAAAGTTGTAGTTGACCCTTTGTACTCATTCACCCATCCCTAATTCCACCTAGATCAATGTAGGTACTATTATTAATCTTAACATTAAGTTAATGAGAACACATTTCAACTCATAGTGATCGATCGACGACTCGGGTCGGGATAAATGCAATACTAACACTATGCAAATGCAACGACTCAATTGGATTTGTAATTGACCCTGTGAGCTGATTCATTCATCCCTCATTCCACCTAGATCGATGTAGGTACTATTATTAATCTTAACATTAAGTTAATGAGGAGCTCATTCTTTCATCCCTAGTTCATCCAAAATCAATTGCAATGAAATTCGTTGCAACAAACAACTGAGCTGTTGGAGAATTTCAAACATATAACAATATCTGTTGCAACAGATGACATTTCTTATTTAATTATCAAATAGACATTTGCATCTGTTATGACGGATGACTGAGGTGTTGGAAATTTTCAAACAGATATTGATATCTGTTGTAACAGATGACGTTTCTGATTTAATTATCAAATGACATTTCCATCTGTTGTCACAGATGACTGAGCTGTTGGGATTTCTCAAACAGATATCTAAATCTGTTGCAACAGACGACATATCTATTTGAAAATCTTTTTGTTTTCTTTTAATTTTAAAGCAAGCTACTGTCCGAGTAGATAAAGTAGTAGTACTACTAAAGGCGGTAAAAAATGTTTCTTGGATAACTCAAAAATCTCATTGAGTAGTCTTGTCCTGTCTTTTTAATGTCACCCATTTTCTTCCTCGTGCCCCTCAAATTATTAGTGAATATTAATTAATGAATATTGAAACCCCTAATACTTCTTCCTTTTCATATTGACTTGGCACTCCCATCAAGAAAATATTAATTAGGGGTTTATTTTACTACCAAATTAGCCTTATTAATTATGCTTTGTAAATATAAATTTGAATAAATACACTTTGTTTAGTCATTTAATATTAAAGGTAGTACATCTAGAAATTAGAATTATCTCATCTCTCCCCTCCTCTCCTTCAGCCCTAAATCTCTCATCTTTTTTCTTTCTATCCTCTTTAGGGTTGTCACAACCTTTTTTTTTCTCTCCTCTTTCTCCAAAATTTTCGTTCGGTTCTAAACCGATCGATTCCATATCTTATATTCCTCGACTGAAATTGCTATTTTGACCCCCTTTTGACATTGTATAATATGATTCACTATTGCTCTTTCATTCTCGTCTTCTTCTTGCAACTTTATTTACATCTTTTTGTTTATTTAATTACCATTTTCCCATATCATATTTATTTAAAAAAATTGAAGGAACTTTTAATTGTTGAATAAACATACCGAGAATTTTTATTATAAGATGCAAAAAAAAGTCATTTGTTGGGAGAAGTTTAAAAGCCTTGTTGGCAGTATCATTTTTTTTATGTATTTTGTTTTTTTCTTTGTTGTTGATGTTGTTATTGATGTTGGTGGTAGGGCTGGCATTGTTGGAACTTGTGGTGTGGTGTTGTTGGTGGGTTTGGCATTGTTGGAACTTGTGGTGTGGTGTGGTTTAGATGGTGGGTGCTTCTTAGCTTAAAAATAGTTGAGTCCGAACAATCACTGATTAGATTATATACGTTTTTTCTTTATTTCCACATACATATATAAAGTTCAATACGAGTTCAGTCTGTTCTCGCGCACCCAGAGGCCTCCATGTGGGTCCGTCCCTTGTTGTTGATGGTGTTGAAACATAGGATGTATGCTTCTTTGTAGTTGATGATGTTGTTGGAACAAATGTTGTTATTTTCTTTGTTGTTGATATTTTTTATTTATTATTTGTAGTTTATGTTGTTGTTGATGTTGCAAAAGACGGAGCAACTGATAGAACAAATCAAACCACCAGCAAGGCTGCTATGTATTCCAACAGACTCCATATCTGTTGCATCAAACTCAATATCTGACGCAACAGATTCTACATCTGATGCAAACTATCCGGGATTTATGTGTTGTGTGTGTTACTTAAATAAAACTGGTGACTTTATTAATATGTAAATTAAAAAAAATGAATCTAAATACAATATTTTATCTTTTTGTTGTATTTACGAAAGAAATAGATTGGTAATCTGTTGCAAAATATATTCCACCTGTCAGATAACTTACAACATATGGACAATTTGTTGCAACAAATGTATATATCAGTTTTCTTTTCCATCAGCTGTGGCGTCTGTTGCAACTTGTTAATCATCTGTTTATTCAATTTCATCGAGAGAAATAGATTTTTCTAAACACTTCTTGGCCAAACTCAATTTTTGCTCTTGGACTGCTTCTCTTTTTTTTCTTTGCATCCTTCAAGCTGGCCTCCAAATTTAATTTTTGCCCTCAATCCAATAGCAAAAATTTAGTTTGGTTGAAGGATGCAAAGAAAAAAAGAGAAGCAATCCAAGAGCAAAAATTGAATTTGGCCGAGAAGTGTTTAGAAAAATCGATTGTTCTCGATGAAATTGAATAAACAGATGACTAGCAAGTTGCAATAGACGCCACAGCTATAGGAAAATCAAACTGATATATCCATCTGTTGCAACAGATTGTCCATATGTAAGTTATCTGACAGGTGGAATATATTTTGCAACAGATTACCAATTTTTATCTTTCGAAAATACAACAAAAAGATAAAATATTGTATTTAGATCCGTTTTTTTTATAATTTACTTATTAATAAAGTCACTAGTATTATTTAAGTAACACACACAACACATAAATTTCAGATAGTTTCAGCAATATTGCATTAAATCCTGGATAATTTGCTAATTACATTTTATCCCAAAATTTCGAATTGTGATACATATGTTAAGCAGTGATACATATAGGATATGTATCACTAGTAAATATGAATCTGGGATTTTATGTAATTTCTTAAAACATTAAGGGATATTGTGTAATATGGTGTCTTAAATATGGGATTTGTGTAATTTTTCCTTTTAAGGGATATGAACAGTCGTGGCTTTTTATTTGACTAAGTCCAGTCCCTTTCAATTCTCAATCATTTTATAAATAGGTCTCTCTGGCCTCCTCACTCACTCTCACTCACTCTCGTTCATTCTACTATACTTACAATACCAATATGTCAGACCCAGATTCATACAAGAAGGTTCATATCGAGTCCTTGCAGGAATTTCAAAGGCGGTTTGATGAACTCCAGAGGGATTTGGCCGACTTCTGAGCAAGGCTGAGAAGGGCCCTGCTGCTGCCGGATGAAAATTGTTAGGTTGACAATAATAATAGTAATAATAATAATAATAATAATAATTAGGTTATGTTTTTTCTTTCTTTTAGCGTATGTATTTTTCTTTTTTATATCCGATCTACCTATATGGGATTCAAAAAAATCCATGTATATGTTTGGTTTGGTTTGATCGATTTTTAATTTTTAATTTTTAATTTTTATTCAATATTTAATTATCATTCTGTTTATTCCCTATTCAAAACATGTCGGCGGTTGGAGTTAGGGATGCGGTCATGATGAGAAATTCTCCTAAAAATGGTTCGTTAATAAATAATAAGGAACTAAATGATATTATAATCGTAAAAGAAAGATTATTTAATTTAAAAAAAATTACAACATTGGATTAATTTAATTAAGATATATATATGATGATATGATTTTTAAGAAAAAAGTTAATGAATAGTCGTGATTGTGACTTTTGTCTAAACACATTCAATAAAAAAACAAAAACAAAAAACGCTTCTGATGCATCAAATTCCTCATCTGTTGCGACTTATGAATCAATTAGAAGAAATCAAAAAAGCTCCTTAAACAGATGGTCGATTTATACCAATAGATGGTATATCTGTTGAAACAGATGGGTTATCTGATGCAACAAATATACAATCTGTTGCCATAACTCAATTAATAAAAATGGTTATTAAAGAAACGGAAAGATTAAGTCACCACCAGCTTGATTTAATTAAGTCATTTCTTTTCACATAAAAGAATAAGAAAATAAATCATAAACACAATTTAAACCGTAAAAAACTCACCAGAAATATTCTTGTTTTTAAATCTTCTTTATTAATTTATATAATTAAAAAGTCAAAAATTTTTGATGTCGTGAAGATAATTTTTTTTTTAAAAGATATATATATTATATGTTGCAACAAATATATTATCTGATGCAACAGTTGAACTATTTATTGCAACGGATGATATATCTATTGTAATAGATGATTTATCTGATGCAACAGATATATAATCTGTTGTGCAACTCAGTGTAAAAAATAAACGGTTGTTGGAAAGAACTAATTATTTTAATAATTATAAAGCTAAGCTTCAAGCTGAAAAATCATGACCTATCATAATATTGATTAATTTAATTAAGTCATAACTTTTTACAGTAATCAATAATGTCATTAATAAATGGAGGTGAACAGTTGTGCCTTTAATTTGCTTTATTAATTTATATAATTAAAAAGTCAGAAAATTTGGATGTCATGAAGATAATATATTTTTAAAAAAATATATATATATTATATATTGCAACAGATATATTATCTAATGCAACAGGTTATCTATTTGTTGCAAATCATGATATATCTGTTGTAACAGATGATTTATCTGATGCAACAGATATATTGTCTGTTGTCCAAGTCGGTGTAAAAAACAGTTTCTGGAAAGAACTAATTATTATTAATAATAAAGCTGAAAAGTCATGACCTATCATAATATTGATTAATTTAATTAAGTCATAACTTTTTACAGTAATCAAGAATATCATTAATAAATAGAGGTCAACAGTTGTGCCTTTAAATCTGCTTTATTAATTTATATAATTAAAAAGTCAGAAAATTTGGATGTCATGAAGATAATATATTTTTTTTAAAAAATATATATATTATATATTGCAACAGATATATTATCTAATGCAACAGGTTATCTATTTGTTGCAAATCATGATATATCTGTTGTAACAGATGATTTATCTGATGCAACAGATATATTGTCTGTTGTCCAAGTCGGTGTAAAAAAATAGTTTCTGGAAAGAACTAATTATTAATAATAATAAAGATGAAAAGCCATGACTTATCATAATATTGATTAATTTAATTAAGTCATAACTTTTTACAGTAATCAAGAATGTCATTAATAAATGGAGGTGAACAGTTGTGATTTTTTGCCTAACTCATTCAAGTTCAATCCTCTATAAATAGGTCCCTCCTTACTCAATCATTCGTTCTACTACACACTATTTATTCCTCGCTCTTGTTACACCTTCAACTACTTTCTCTTCAAGGACTTGATAGCTTTTTCCTGTCTCTGGTAAGTTTTTTTCTTGATTTTTGTGTAAATATATGTTGTATTATATTACATTACATTCAAATTCTTTCTTTTCTTTACTTTTGTGTTTACGTGTGTGTTTTGTCAACTTATGCGTTTTTAGATATGGCTGATCCTGTGTGGGATGTCTCTATTTTACGAGACGCCATGAGGGAACTGCAGAAGGAGGTTCATGACCTGCATTGGGAGTTGGCCGCCATCAGAGTAAGGATGCTGCGGGAGATCCGCAGGCTGCGGAGGGCGCTGCTGCTGCCCTTTGAAGATTGGCCGGCTGACCATACAAATAATAATGATGCTAATAATGATGATAATAATAATTAAGCTTTTTTTTCTGTTATCTATGTATTTTTTTTTGTTTTATAAAAAATTATGTTTGATGCACTTGACTTTTTATTTCTTATTTAATTTTCGTGTTGTCTATTTCTATTTCTTACCGAATGACATGTCTACAATTAAGGAATAATTTAATTCCAGTATCAATAGCAAGAACATATGAGTTATCTTTTAGGTTTTGTGTGTGACAGGAGCTGTATTTTGTTGTTCAAAATATATTAGTAATCTGATGAAACAGATTATTTATCTGTTGAAATAGATTACTAATCTGGTGCACCAGAATACCCATCTATTCGATTCATAATCATATTACGGGAACCTAGAACCCTTAAACATGAATCCAACATGAGTCTACTGTTACAACAGAACATTAATCTGGTGCCGCAGATAATGGATCTGTTTAAATAGATTGCTCTTGTACTGCATTCATGTTCGCGTGCAAACTATTATTGAAAAAACAACACACTAGTAGTTACCCAGATTCAACTAAAAAGCATAATCTGACTTACCAAAGTCTCCTCTCAAGTAAATTCCAAAGTTGAAAGTGATTTACGAAACAAAATTTGACATAAGAATTTGGTCAAAGAGCAGCAGTTGGGGTAACAACAACAACAACAATAATGGTCAACAAGAAGAATATGAAGTTGATAATGAAGTATAAGATGATGATGATGAATAAAACAGCAACAACAATGAACAACAAATATCGCGAAGAGACAGAAAATAACAACGGATGAGGAGAGAGAAAAAGATGCTTTTTTTCCCTTCGTTCCCCGTTATATATTAACTAACATTTGGATCAATGTGTAAATTTAAAAACTTGTGAGTTATTTTGAAATTTTCAAAACTTTCTTAAACCATAATTAAGTAATTGTCACTTCTACTCAATTATTAAGACTTGTGTCACCTACACCTCATTTTAAAACTCTTTTGTCACCTGTGGCCCAAACCCCCAAGGCACTAAGAGAAGACGAGGATACACAAAAATACACGGACATAAACCAAAAAGAAAAAGGAAACAAAAACAACAAAAATGAAAACAAAAGGAGGAGAGGAGAAAAAGTAAGAAAATTGAGAGAAAAAGGCAAAAGAAAAAAAAACGGAAAGGAGTATGAATATTCTTGGGTTGAAAGATTGAATTTAGATTTCCGTTCGAGTTTTTGGTTCGGCGTAAAAGCTTCCTCATTTGGTTTAATTCTTCATACAGGTTCTTATTCAATCCTTGTACAATATTTTTGGAATTAAAGCATGAATGAAGTTGTTCCAACGACTTGTCATATTATTTAGTGTGTGTAGTTTGTTATTTTTATATAGTTCACACTTTACGTCTTTATTTATGATTTCATTTATTGACTTGAAATTATGTTGGTTAGTTTTTTTTTGTTTTTGTTTTTTTGAATTTTGAATTTTAAATGATATATTTTGTTTTAAAAGTTAATAATGTTGAAAGATTGTAAAGTCACATTTAGTTTATGTATAATTAGAAAGTATTTATGATAAATCTTATTATGTGACATATGCATGCATGCAAAAAATTAAAAAAAATGTACACACTTGAACACATTTTTACTACACACTAAATGTTCCTACAAAAAATATTGTTTTGACTTCAAGAATGACTATTTTGAAGACATTATTCATATAACAACGTGAATATAAATAAGCCACTTTGTTAACAGAAGAGTTATTATATATAGTCCGGTAGTTTATTTGAACCTTCCATTGTACCACTAAACATAGATTGTTTAAATTGTCCATTTACGTATTAGAAAAAATATATATACAGAAAATCATCTACCACTCATGTGATTTTTGTAGTAAACATTTAAATTTTTTTGTTAGTTGTATATATTTAACCTATATGTATGCAAACAGATGAAAAGATTAAAAAAAAAAAAGTAGAGAAAATGACGAAAGAAAAATGGTTTATTCATTCTCTTGTTTGGATTTTTTTCTTTTTTGGTAGTGTTTTAAGTATTCAAGATTTTTTTTATTTTCTTAAAAAAAAAGTTTTTGTAGTTGGCTTAAAAAGTGAATCTTGAGGTTTAAGTTATTAATTTAAATAACCATTATTGTTTCAAATAAGTTAGGTCAAGTATAGTAATTTAATTTTGTTGTTTCGTCTATATTTGGTCTATTGTTCTAATTGTAGTATTTGAACGTTTGGTTTCAATTGATTGGATGTATTTATATTTATCATCTGCTAAGATTTTAGTTGTGATCGGAAATGAGTTGGCTCTCGGTTTGGTCAGTAGTTGGCCATAGCAAATCAAATGAATCATGATTTTAAATTTTAATTCAAGACCCATAATATTTGACAATAGAAAAGAGAGGAAATATCCGTTTTCGTAAGGAAGAGAGATGAATTGCAGATTAATTCCAAAACTCGTTGTAAAATAAAGAGTGAAAAAGAATAAAATGAATAAGATAAAATGATCTCAAATTTTCAAGAAATGAAGCAAATGCTTTTTTTAATGCTAGATAAGCTTTCACATTTAATAAATTTTGTCTTGATTAAGAATGCGGCGTACGCATATTTTTGAGACGTTTACAAATAATTCGAGGATGCAATATTGCACCTCGGCAAAGATAGTCTTAAAATTAATTTTCACTAGTTTAATACAAGAGTTATAGATAAATTTTAGATATTAAAAATGAGTGAACCTAGGCCCTAACATAATTATCAAAATAGTTTAAGTCAAGATAAGTCAATAACAGCGACCGTGCTAGAACCACGGGACTCGAGGGGTGCCTCACACCTTCCACTCGGTCAACAGAATTCCTTACCCAGTCTTCTGTTTTCGCAGACCATAACAAAGAGTCATTTCCTTTTGATTAGGGATTCAAAAAGGTGACTAGGAACACCATAACTCGATTCCAAGTGGCGACTCTGTAAATAAAATAATCCTTATTCAATACCGTCACTTTAATTGGAAAAACTCTTTGACTCGGCCCTTGAGCGGAAAAAGGGGTGTGACACCCTATGATCTTCCATATGCTAAAACAAATTTGCATGTTATGATTACTAGGAATATGCTAATTCCTTTTTGGAGTACAAAACCTTGTCCAAACTTCAATGCTAGAGTGATGGCAACTGCTACCTGTTTCATCAAAATTGCAAGTTAACCATAATGAAAATTAAGTGAAGGAGACTTTAAATATATTGTAACGTTGATTAGGATGAATGGATAGAAAATAGGAGATCAACTTCAGGATGAGAAAAGAATGACAAGGAAAGAACTTGGCGGAGTCAACATTATGACTCGTAGGAGATCAACTTCAGGATGAGAAAAGAATGACAAGGAAAGAACTTGGCGGAGTCAACATTATGACTCGTAGGCGTTTGGACACATTTGATTTTAGTTGAAAAAGAATACGGAATGTAGAAGATTTAGGCTCGAACTTCACTTGGAAAAAGGTTAATGTTATGTCACTTGAAACACATATCAAACAAGTTTTTCAATATTGCAGCAGTACGACAACAACAGCCCAATGTGGGCCGACAAGTGGAGTCTAGGCAGTGTACACGCAGACCTTACCCCTACAAGCTAGAGAGATTGTTTCGTATTGTTCCTCGCTAAAGTTCAATATTTACAAATATTGATAGCCAAACCAGTATTTGCAAATCCTGAACTTACATACACTAACAACACTACCTTTTCATGTTACTGATCTCCCTTGTTACGAACATTCATCATTTAAATGACACTAAGCTGTCAGTGCATAGAACTTAAACGGGAAATTACCATGATGATTATCATTTCAGCACCAGCTTCCAAGAAACTCGTCAACAAGTGCCATAGAGATAAGCGCAGCCACAACAAGCGCGCCACCGGTGATAGCAGATGAATACAAAGCTGCTCTAGAACCAAATCCTAAACTCTGGAAAATAACAGGTGAATAAAATAGAATAGAGTTCATGCCAGCAAGTTTTTGAAATGCTGGAATTGCTATAGCTCCAATCACCAATTGTGGTCTATTTTTTCTCGAGAGTAAATTTCTGAATGGATGTTTTATCACTCTGGCTGCGTTGCTTGCATCAATTAGATCAGCATATTCTGCATCTATTTTTGGTGTGCCTCTAGCTTTTTCCAACTTGCCTTGCTTTCTCTAATTTTCCTGTTATATACATAGTTTTAATATAATATGTGAAGTGAAAACGATGAAGAGCTTACTGAGAAGAAGAAAGGTCTTGCTGATTGGATTAATATAGTAAAGCCTGCCAATGAGGAGAAAGATCACTGGGTAACATGTTTTATTTTATTTGTTTTGGCAGGCCTCATTTTTACATCATTGTGCTGTATTTCCTCTCCAATTTCTACAATCTTATTGCCAAGCAGACTTGATTTCATATTATCTTTCAATTTTTTAAGCTTTCTTATCCTCTTTTCCTTAGTTTACAATCACACGTTTATCAATACATCTTAAGTTTCAATCCCGTATAGATGCCATTAAAGTGTATAGAGATTGGAACTCAACTCATGTCTAGTCCACTTCAAATTTGTCAGAAGTTTTTTTTGGTAATTGGTGTTATTTTCGTTTGTACTTCGGGTACACAAAACAGTATATGCAGAACAATAACTTCAACTAGAGTTCAAGTATAAACAAGAACACAATGAAGTATATCAAATACCCTCAACACAAGATCAAAATGACCTTTCCAAGAGGTGTATTTTATTCTTTCAGAAATTAAGATGAAACAGAAAATAGCCAAGTCGTCCGAATTCACGGAGTTTCCTTGAGGAAATAATTCCCCTCACTGTACCCGAAGTTGTGAAATTTTTCCTCCCAGGATAAAATGGCTAAACAAACCAACTGTAGTGGTACCTCAAACAGTTGGAATATCTTCGAACGCACAAAATGTTTTGATTGATCATACAGAGTAATTTGGAAGACAAGAAGTAATTTTGTATTCTGAAATTTTCGTACCAAAACCTGTGGAAGAAAGCAGGTTTTTATAGCCATAACATGCCTCTTCTGAAAAAAGGAAATGGTTCACTTCAAAGGTTGCACCTTTTCTGTAAAGTCATGTATGTTCATCAAGGAGTGTGTTTGTTCCGAAACAGTCAAGTCATTTCATGCAAATCAGTGTGTTTGTTCCGAAACAGTCATGTCAGTTCACGAAACATTGTGTCATTTTCATAAGGGTTGCATCCTTCTGAAACTAAATATCAGTTCGAAACATTTCTTGTTCAAACCATTGCATCTGTTACTGTTTCACTATTACTGCATATATATAAATGGAGTTTCGAAACTCTGCAGTAAAAATTTACTTCATTTTTTCTTGGTATTCTTCGGAATTCAAATAAAGTTTGTCCAAAAAGATAGATCTCATCGATCGATCATTATCCAAATCCAAATCCCCGAATCCGAATCCGAATCCGAATCCAAGCCGAGCGAGCGACGACGACGGCGCGAGGCATCTCTTATTCCTTGCCTCAATTATCCATGTGGGAGTGTGTTTCACAATATAAACACTTTAAAGCTTCTTTCTCCCACCAATGTGGGAGAATTTAGTAAGCTTTCCTATTTTTTAGTACACTTTCCATATTGGTGTGATCTTAATTTTTCTCTTCCACTTGGCTTTTCTCCATTTTCCATTCACATTTCTCATTTACTATGAACCCAACAATCCCCCATATGAATGGGGAGTGGCTATTTTTTCGTAAAAGTTTTACGGACAAATATGTGATCATCAAGAAAAGACTGATTGCATCTGGATAAGTGGGTTTCCCTTTGAACTTTCCGTAGTGAACATGCATCGGATGCACTCAGTCAATCGGTAGATTTGATATCTTTGAACCGTCGAGATTTAATGTACACCTAGACAATACATGTCACACAACCAACCTTTTAATGTTTATGGTTCTCATGGTTTTGTTCTTTTCAGCCATGAACACGTCCCGGTTTCATGAGAGCTTAGAGAATAGGCCTTTACTAACATTCTCTTTGAAGCATCTTCCATTTCTCCCTTACATAGGTGATTTCTAAACGTTCAATCCTGTAGATTAAAACTGTTTGGTCAAATCTTCCAAATTTAGATAATCATTAAAAGACTTTTAACCTTAAGTCTTATCCTTATTTTTACTATACATTGTCTACATCATGAGAATAGGTTGGGTAATTGACAATGTTGAACCTGCCAGACACAACTTTGTTTGATCTCCTTGAACCTAGCTCTTGGGATATCCAGTCTGCTAGGTATAGTTACCGCCGTGCTAACTTGTCCTAGGCCTTAAACCCATTCCCTTGGATGTCCGTTCAACTCCTTCACTAGATAGGCCTTTTGTAAGTAGATCCGACACATTATCCTTTGACTTTACATAGTCTACAGTGATAATTCCACTCGAGAGAAGTTCCCTAATGGTATTGTGTCTTCATCGTATGTGACGAGATTTATCATTGTACATCATGCTCCCTGCCCTACCTATTGCCGCTTGGTTATCATAGTGTATACATACTGGTGCCACTGGCTTGGGCCAATAAGAAATATCTTATAAGAAATTCCGAATCCATTCTTCTTCTTCACCGGCTTTATCCAATGCGATAAATTCAGATTCCATTGTAGAGCGAGAAATACAAGTCTGTTTGGATGATTTCCAAGAGACTGCTCCTCCACCGATAGTAAATACATATCCACTTGTGGATTTTACTTTGTTCGATCTGGTGATCCAATTTGCATCACTATTTCTTTCAAGTACCGCAGGATATTTATTATAATGCAAAGCATAATTTTGAGTGTATTTAAGCTACCCCAAAACTCGTTTCATTGCCATCCAGTGAGTTTTGTTGGAATTACTCGTGTACCAACTCAATTTACTAATATCACATGTTATGTCTGATCGTGTATAGTTCATTATATATATTAAACATCCCAATACTCTTGTGTACTCCAATTGTGAGTCACTTTCACCTTCCTTCTTTCGAAGTGAAAAGTTCACATCCAATGGAGTCTTAGTAATACCGAATTCCATATACTTGAACTTGTCAAGTACTTTTTTGATATAATGAGACTGTGAAAATGCTAACCCTTGTGGAGTTTGATGGATTCTTATACCTAAGATCACATCTGCAACTCCAAGGTCTTTCATATCAAACTTGCTCTCAAGCATTCGTTTGGTTGCATTTATGTCAGAAATGTCTCTGCTGATGATCAACATATCATCCACATATAAGCAAACAATGACTTGGTGATTTCGAGTGTCTTTAATAAATACACATTTATCACATTCATTTATCTTGAACCCATTTGCCAACATGGTTTGGTCAAACTTCGCATGCCATTGTTTAGGTGCTTTCTTTAGTCCATACAATGACTTAATAAGTCTACACACCTTATTTTCCTTTCCTGGAACCACAAAACCCTCAGGTTGTTTCATGTATATTTCTTCCTACAATTCTCCATTTAGGAAAGCGGTTTTCACATTCATTTGATGGATTTGAAGATCATATACCGCCGCTAAGGCAATTAACATTTGAATCGATGTTATCCTTGTTACTGGCGAGTATGTATCAAAGTAATCAAGGCATTCTTTTTGTTTGAAGCCTTTTACTACAAGTTTTGCCTTGTATTTGTCAATAGTGTCATCCGCTTTCATTTTCCTTTTGAAGATTCATTTAGAACCTAAAGGTTTATTTCCGGGAGGAAGATCAACCAATTCCCATGTATGGTTGCTTAAGATTGAATCAATCTCACTATTGACTGCCTCTTTCCAAAAGGATGAATCCGAAGATGCCATCACTTCCTTAAATGTTTGAGGCTCATTTTCTAAGAGAAATGTTACAAAATTTGATCCAAATGATGTAGACGTTCTTTGACGTGTACTACGTCTTTGATTTTCTTCATTATATTCATTCTCAATTGGTTCATCATGAGGTCATTTAGACCTCCCACTAGACTGTTCATGTCTAGTTTTATACGGATAAATGTTTTCAAAGAATTCAGCATTGTCTGATTCAATTACCATATTTTCATTAATATTCGGATGTTTGGATTTATGAACCAAGAATAGACATGCCTTACTGCTTTTAGCATATCCTATGAACACACAGTCCACCTTCTTAGGTCCTATCTTAACCCTTTTAGGCACGGGAACTTGGACCTTTGCTAGACACCCCCACACTTTGAAATATTTCAAGTTGGGTTTTCTTCCTTTCCACTTTTCATAAGGAATTGATTGTGTCATACTATGGGGAACTCTATTGAGTATACGGTTTGCCGTAAGGATAACCTCCCCCCACAAGTTTTGCGGTAAATCGGAAGTTATAAGTAAGGCATTCATCATTTCCTTCAAAGTTTGGTTTTTTCTTTCCGCAATTCCATTAGATTGAGGTGAATATGGGGCTGTAGTTTGATGGATTATTCCATTCTCTACACATATTTGTGCAAAGGGAGATTCATATTCTCCGCCCCCATCATTTTTAATCATTTTGATCTTTTTGTATAACTGATTTTTAACTTCAGTTTTATATTGCCTAAACGCATCTATTGCTTCATCCTTACTATTTAACAAGTAGACATAACAATATCTAGTGCAATCGTCAATAAAAGTTATGAAATACTTTTTTCCACCACGTGATGGTGTTGACTTCATATCACAAATGTCAGTGTGTATTAAGTCTAAGAGATTGGAATTCCTTTCAACGGACTTATAAGGATGTTTTGCATACTTTGATTCCACACAAGTTTGACACTTTGATTTATTGCACTCAAAGTTTGGCAAAACTTCTAAGTTAATCAGTTTTCGTAATGTTTTGTAATTAACATGGACTAAACGTTCATGCCATAAATCATAAGACTCAAGCAAATAAGAAGAATTCGAACTTATATTTATTTCAACAGTCATTACATTCATCTTATAAAGGCCTTCGGTTAGATAGCCTTTTCCTATATACATTTCTCCTTTGCTAATTATAATTTTTCCAGAAACGGTTACACATTTGAATCCGTTCTTGTCTAGAAGTGAAACAGAAATTAAATTCCTACGTAACTCCGAAACATACAAGACATTGTTAAGTGTCAAGACCTTTCCGGAAGTCATCTTTAAGCAAATTTTTCTTGTTCCTTCTACCTTATCCGTAGAGGAGTTAGCCATGTAGATCATTTCTTCTACTTGAGACGGAGCGAATGACGAAAACAACTCTTTGTTGGTACATACATGGTGGGTAGCACCAGAATCCATCCACCATTCGCGAGGATTCCCCGTCAAGTTGCATTCTGAGAACATAGCACACAGATCATCGCATTCTTTGTTGGATTCAATCATATTTTCTTGATCCTTCTTCTTGCCTTTCTTTGGGGCATGACAATCTGTGGACTTGTGGCCAATCTTACCACAGTTGAAGCATTTTCTCTTGAACTTTTTTTTGGGTTGATTGCTTCCTTGTTCAACTTTCTTCCTTTTCTTGGAATTGTTTTGGTCATCTTCTACAATATGTGCTCCATTAATTGTAGAATTCCCCTTTGACCTTCTTTTGGCAGCTTTATTATCCTCCTCAATACGAAGTCGGACAATAAGATCTTCAATAGTCATCTCCTTGCTTTTATGCTTTAAGTAGTTTTTGAAGTCTTTCCACAAAGGTGGTAGCTTCTCAACTATTGCTGCTACTTGGAAAACATCACTCACAATTAAACCTACAAAATAGTTTATGTGAGTATTAAGAACATTTTTAATTTTTTCAACTAAGGTATTTTTCAAAGATATACCTTCTGCTAGGAGATCATAAATGATGATTTGCAACTCCTGTACTTGAGAGACAACAGATTTGCTATCTATCATTTTGAAGTCCAGGAACCGTGCAACAAGGAATTTCTTAATTCCCGCATCCTCCGTCTTATATTTTTGTTCAAGTGCCCCCCACATCTCCTTTGATGTCTTGGTTCCACTATAAACATTGTAGAGGTCATCTTGGAGACCACTCAGAATATAATTCCTGCAAAGGAAGTCCGAATGTTTCCAAGTTTCTACAATAACGAAGCGGTAACCCCGGACACCTCAGGAGCGTCTTCTCTAGTGAACTATTGCATACATAAAGTGGTGAGGTAAAAGAACATCTTTTCCTGCCACCGCTTGAAGTCAATGCCCAAAAATTTTTCGGGCTTCTCCGCCGGTGCCATTGTTGGTGGAGCATTTGTGTGAATTGATGTGGCAATATTAGTTGCCACCACAGACGTTGTCACATCCATCATTTGACTTTCGTTAGTCATCTTTCCTATCAACACAAGACAGAAAAATTTAGTATTTTCAGAATACTACTTATAAAGTTAAATAACTTTTCAACTTTTCTTCTTGTTTCTAATAAATGATGAAGTTTTTATAACTTCAAATCGTCAACCGAGTGAACTTTAACTTGTGATGAAGATTTTATGTCTTCTAATCACTAGTTAAATTCAAGCGGAGTAGAAAGCCTAAAGCTTTAATCTCCAAAAACAAGTTATACAGATTCTGTAAAATTAATTTATTTCCTTAAGATTGTTATTTTCGTTTGTACTTTGGGTACACAGAATCAGTATATGCAGAACAATAACTTCAACTAGAGTTCAAGTATAAACAAGAACACAATGAAGTATATCAAATACCCTCAACACAAGATCAAAATGACCTTTCCAAGAGGTGTATTTTATTCTTTCAGAAATTAAGATGAAACATAAAATAACCAAGTCGTCCGAATTCACGGAGTTTCCTTAAGGAAATAATTTCCCTCACTGTACTCGAGGTTGTGAAATTTTTCCTCCCAAGATAAAATGGCTAAACAGACCAACTGTAGCGGTACCTCAAACGGTTGGAATATCTTCGAACGCACAGAACGTTTTGATTGATCACACAGAGTAATTTGGAAGACAAGAAATAATTTTGTATTCTGAAATTTTTGTATCAAAACCTGTGGAAGAAAACAGGTTTTTATAGCCATAACATGTCTCTTCTGAAAAGAGGCAATGGTTCACTTCAAAGGTTGCACCTTTTCTGTAAATTCATGTATGTTCATCAAGGAGTGTGTTTGTTCCTAAACAGTCATGTCATTTCATGTGAATCAGTGTGTTTGTTCCGAAACAGTCATGTCAGTTCACGAAATATTGTGTTATTTTCAGAAGAGTTGCATCCTTCTGAAACTAAATATCAGTTCGAAACATGGAGTTCTGAAACTCTACAGTAAAAATTTACTGCATTTTGTCCAAAAAGATAGATCTCATTGATCGATCCAAATCCAAATCCAAATCCAAATTCGAGTCGAGCGAGCGACGACGACGACGACGGCGCAAGGCATATCTTATTCCTTGCCTCACTTATCCATGTGGGAGTGTGTTTCACAATATAAACACTTTAAAGCTTCTTTCTCCCACCAATGTGGGAGAATTTAGTAAGATTTCCTATTTTTGAGTACACTTTCCATATTGGTGTGATCTCAATTTCTCTCTTCCACTTGGTTTTTCTCCATTTTCCATTCACACTTCTCATTTACTATGAACCCAACAATTGGAATGTTCTTCTGTAATTCACATACCTTTAGAAGAAAATCTGTTAAATAATCTTCTTAAGTTGCCACAAGAAAAGGTTTAGCCCTTTGGTTTATTACTAGCTGTAAATATTGGAGAGAAACAAAAGGACTGCGCTGTTCAATTCATAAATAAATATTTTTTATGCTAATTTCTTTACTGTAGTTGTGTATCTTGCTCCAGTATTTTTTATGACCAACTGAATCGAGGTTTAATGAGACGTGCTGGCATGCATATGCCTCTAAGAGAAATAATATACCTTGATGTTAATAAGATGCTGGGAAGTTTGACATTTTATGGTAGAACCGTTAAATTTCATCAACTCAATACCATTTTGTCAGGTTCCTGATGAAGTAGTTTCCAAGTGCACAGCTTGTGGAACAGTCTTTAATGCTTTTGTGCGCGAGGTACGTTTTGTCCTTTCATATATTAGTTCTTTTTGCTTGCACTATGTTTCATTAAAAGTGGGAGAGGAGGGGAGGGGATTTGTTGATTTACCTCCCCTAATAAGTTATATGTTGTTGTTTGTTTGGTAAAAATTTAAGAGAAGAAAAGAAATACTTCTTATGCTTGTTCAGAAATTATCTCCTACTTCTGACAACTTCACAAAGGTTGAAATTGCAGATGTGGAGGAGTGGTTTATAAAGATTCAGAGAAGGAGATCAAAAGGATGATACTAAGATTCAGAGAAGGAGATCAAAAGGATGATACTATTAACTCTGGAAGCAAGCTTTTAAATACACAATATACAACTAACTGCACCTAAAGTGCAGGCCACTATCTGCACACTATCTACAACTAACTAACTATTCCTAAATATACTCCAAACATCTGAGACTTATTCAACCAATATCAACTAGTAACAAGAGTTAAATAAAGATAGTAACAAGAGGTAAATAAAGGTAGTTAATACACCCCCTCAAGTTAGGTAAGGTGCAACAATGCCTAACTTGGAACGACACCTAATAAAGGTTGATTTAGGCAGTGGCTTGGTGAAGGTATCAGCAAGTTGATCACAAGCATGAGTATGAGTAACATGAACTCGATGAGCGTGAACCTGATCACGGACATATGCAAAATCTACAGCAACATGTTTCATACGAGTATGGAACACTGGGTTGTGAGATAGATAAGTTACTTCAACATTGTCACACTAGATTGTTGGAGTCTTCGGAATGGTGACATGTAACTCATAAAGTAAGTTTCGCACCCATGTGATCTCTGTAAGTGCATTGGCTACTGATTTGTACTCTGCCTCAGTGGACGAGCGAGCCACTGCACGTTGTTTTCTGGACGACCAACTAACTGGATTAGGTCCAAAGAAAAGTATGTAACCTGATGTAGAGATTCTGTCATTGGGATCGCCAGCCCAGTCGGCATCAGCATACATATACAAATTGGAGTCACAGCTGCAAAGGATGCGAAGTCCTGAACTTGCAGTTTTTTTGAGAAACCATAGTACTCGTTTAACTGCTCTCCAATGGTCATCAGTCGGAGTATGCATAAATTGTGACAATTTATTGACTGCATAAGATATGTCAGGCCGAGTGAGGGACAGAACTGCAATTTGCCAAGGGTACGTCGATAGCGCATGTGATCAGCTGGTGGCGAACCATCAACTACCCGAAGGGATACACTGGAACATATGGGAGTGGAAACACCTTTACAATTGTCCATAGCTAGTTCAAAAAGGATTTCCAAAATGTATTTTGATTGAGAAAGAATGAGACCATCTGGTACTTGCTTAACATCAACACCCAAGAAGTAGTTTAGATAGCCAAGATCCTTCAATGAAAATCTTTCTGCCAAGGAATTGATGACGAATTTAATCATGTGTGGATGATTTTCAGTGATTATGATGTCATCAACATAGACAAGCTCATAAATAGTTACAGCCAAATGCTTCGATACAAATAAAGAGGTGTCAGATTCTGTTCTGACAAAGTGCATTTTCAGCAGATGTTCACGCAAAGCATTATACCAATCCCATGGGGCTTGTTTGAGGCCATAGATAGGATTCTTCATCCTGCATACATAAGTTGGAAATTAGGTATTAATAAAGCCACGGGGTTGAGACATAAAGACTTCTTCATCCAATTTTCCTTGTAGGAAAGCATTATTGACATCAAGCTGATGGATTGGCCAATTGTGTTGCATAGATATAGATAGCACTAAGATTACGGTTGTCGGTTTGACAATAGGACTGAATGTCACATGAAAATCTAAGCCAGGACGCTGCGTGAACCTTTTTGCAACTAGACGAGCTTTGAACCAATCTATAGAACCATCTGTTTTTCTCTTGATCCTATACAACCATTTGAAATCCACAATATTTGTTGACATATTTCATGGCACGAGTTCCTAAATTTTATTTTTAATTAAAGCATCATATTCTGCTTTCATTGTTTGTCTTCACTCTTCATGTTTATCAGCCTGTTTGAAAGTTACAGGTGTAGGTGTCAAATGGTTCAAAAAAGAAAGTTTTCTTTTAAACTTCAAGATACTATTTTAGAAACGAGTTATAATACGATTTGAAGATGGCGGTGGAATCGGGGCAGCAGGTATTGAAGGAGAAGGATCAAGTAATTGGTTTATGGGATTTGAACTTTGTTGGGGTGGCAGGGGTGGAGGAGTGGCTTCTCTTGTGGTTGGGATTAGTTAGTGGGATTGCAGATTTGTGGTTTTTCATCTCTGGTATGTGAGGAAAGGCTTATGTGTAGCAGTATTATGTGCAGGAGGAGAAGGGGCAGGAAGTTGATTAGAAGAAAGAACAGAGAGAGGTGTATTACCTGATAACTCTGGAGCTTATGGAGCTCTGATACCATATAAAGATTTAGAGAAGAAGGATGATACTATTAACTCTAGAAGCAAGCTTTTAAATACACAATATACAACTAACTGCACCTAAAGTGCAGGCCACTATCTGCACACTATCTACAACTAACTAACTATTCCTAAATATACTCCAAACATCTGAGACTTATTCAACCAATAACAACTAGTAACAAGAGTTAAATAAAGATAGTAACAAGAGGTAAATAAAGGTAGTTAATACACCCCCTCAAGTTAGGTAAGGTGCAACAATGCCTAACTTGGAACGACACCTAATAAAGGCTGATTTAGGCAGTGGCTTGGTGAAGGTATCAGCAAGTTGATCACAAGCATGAGTATGAGTAACATGAATTCGATGAGCGTGAACCTGATCACGGACATATGCAAAATCTACAGCAACATGTTTCATACGAGTATGGAACACTGGGTTGTGAGATAGATAAGTTACTCCAACATTGTCACACTAGATTATTGGAGTCTTTGGAATGGTGACATGTAACTCGTAAAGTAAGTTTCGCACCCATGTGATCTCTGCAAGTGCATTGGCTACTGATTTGTACTCTGCCTCAGTGGACGAGCGAGCCACTGCACGTTGTTTTCTGGACGACCAACTAACTGGATTAGGTCCAAAGAAAAGTATGTAACCTGATGTAGAGATTCTGTCATTTGGATCGCCAGCGCAGTCGGCATCAACATACATATACAAATTGGAGTCACAGCTGCGAAGGATGCGAAGTCCTAAACTTGTGGTTTCTTTGAGATACCGTAGTACTTGTTTAACTGCTCTCCAATGTTCATAGTCAGAGTATGTATAAATTGTGACAATTTATTGACTGCATAAGATATGTCAGGCCGAGTGAGGGACAGATACTGCAATTTGCCAAGGGTACGTCGATAGCACGTGGCTTCAGTTAGTGGCGAACCACCAGCTACCCAAAGGGGTACACTGGAACACATGGGAGTGGAAACACCTTTACAATTGTCCATATCTAGTTCAAAAAGGATTTCCAAAATGTATTTTTATTGAGAATGAATGAGACCATCTGGTACTTGCTTAACATCAACACCCAAGAAGTAGTTTAGATAGCCAAGATCCTTCAATGAAAATCTTTCTTCCAAGGAATTGATGACGAATTTAATCATGTGTGGATGGTTTCCAGTGATTATGATGTCATCAACATAGACAAGCACATAAATAGTTACAGCCAAATACTTCCATACAAATAAAGAGGTGTCAGATTCTGTTCTGACAAAGCGTATTTTCAGCAGATATTCACGCAGAGCATTATACCAAGCCCGTGGGGCTTGTTTGAGGCCATAGATAGCCTTCTTCAGTCTACAGACATGAGTTGGAAATTGGGGATTAATAAAGCCATGGGGTTGAGACATAAAGACTTCTTCATCCAATTTTCCTTGTAGAAAAGCATTATTGACATCAAGGTGATGGATTGGCCAATTGTGTTGCACATCTATAGATAGCACTAATCTTACAGTTGTCGGTTTGACAATAGGACTGAATGTCTCATGAAAATCTAAGCCAGGACGCTGCGTGAACCCTTTTGGAACTAGACGAGCTTTGAACCGATCTATAGAACCATCTGCGTTCTCTTGATCCTATACAACCATTTGCAATCCAAAACATTTGTTGACATGTTTCACGGCACGACTTCCCAAGTTTGATTTTTAATTAAAGCATCACATTCTGCTTTCATTGCTTGTCTCCACTCTTCATGTTTATCAGCCTGTTTGAAAGTTATAGGTGTAGGTGTCAAATGGGTCAGAAAAGAAAGTTTTCTTTTAGGCTTCAAGATACTATTCTGGGACCGAGTTATAATATGATTTGAAGATGGCGGTGGAATCAGGGTAACAGGTATTGAAGGAAAAGATCAAGTAATTGGTTTTATGGGATTTGAACTTTGTTGGGGTGGCAGGGGTGGAGGAGTGGCTTCTCTGGTGGTTGGGATTGGTTGGTGGGATTGCAGATTTGTGGTTTTTCGTCTCTGGTATGTGAGGAAAGACTTATGTGTAGCAGTATTATACGTAGGAGGAGAAGGGACAGGAAGTTGATTAGAAGAAGGAACAGGGAGAGGTGTATTACCTGATAACTCTGGAGCTTATGGGGCTCTGATACCATATAAAGATTCAGAGAAGAAGGATGATACTATTAACTCTGGAAGCAAGCTTTTAAATACATAATATACAACTAACTGCACCTAAAGTGCAGGCCAGCACACTATCTACAACTAACTAACTATTCCTAAATATACTCCAAACATCTGAGACTTATTCAACCAATAACAACTAGTAACAAGAGTTAAATAAAGATCGTAATAAGAGGTAAATAAAGATAGTAAATATGGTTACCCCTCTTCTTTTGCTTTGTGATAAAACTGTACAATAGTTCCTTCCTTTTTGCTACTCCTTCCTCTTCTGACCATAATCATATGTAAGTTATCCTAATATTTGGTTGTTAAATCTCTCTCCCCAACTATCTGTCTGAAAATGAAAAGAAAAAAGATCTCATATTCACCTTTCAAAAAAAGGGAAATTGAAAAAAATATGGGAAGGGAACTTGTTTATACTTGATGTTTAGTAATAGAAATTGACTAGCTCAAAAAGTTGTTTATACATTTCTCATTGTGTATTTCTTTATGTTTTGCATTAAACACTGAAAGGCAATGGGAATGACATTTAGATTTTGTTTTCAGCATCACCGCCGGAATTGTGGAGATATTTTTTTGTGACAAATGCACTCAGGGAAGAACTGCACTACACTGATAGGTGATGAGAATGCAGCAGTTGTTAGAGTTTGTGACCGATGTTCGGTAGGCATTAACTACCACTTCTATGACTGTTTTTTGTTCATTCTCAAATCTGTTTTTGACATTTTGTTCTGGCCCCCTTTCCTAAATAAGTTATCTTTGGTGTTAAAAAAGAAATTTCATAAAACTTCATTCCTACTTCCTTTCTCGATATTTTCTTCTGATTGGTCACTTCTTTTGGAAAGAATTATAGTAATTGATTTTTTTCTCATGTGGTAACTCACGGTTATAGGTGCACTAAAAATTGCTAGTTTGCCAGTGTATCATGGTTTCATTTAATTAACTACATCTCATGGCTGTTATCCAGGCTGAGGTTTCTCGTCGGTTAAGCAGAGCAAAGGAAACTGTAAACAGATCAACTGGATTGCAAAGTCATGAAGACCTTGCCAAAAAGCTTCAGGTGGTTAATTTTTTGAATTTATGCCCAACCACATATTCAACTCATTCTTGCACATATATGAGTGCGCTTTGTAATTTAGAAACCAAAAAGGAAAAAACAAAAACTAACTTTACCCCGGCTTTGTTTTGCATAAAGAGGTTTTATATTAATTACTCTGGTGCCTTTCACAGCTTTCTATGCGTAAGCTTAAAGAACAAATCAAAGTTTTCATCTACAGATAGAACAAAGTAAAGTATCACATCTAATATTAAAAATCCATCTGTATGATGGGCACTATGCCCTGGTTGCTTTTTGGTGTAGTATGTAGTTATGTTGTTCTAGTTTAGAGTCTTGCATCTGATATTTCATCATCCTGATGGAAAGAGGACACCCCTTTGAACTTGATTATGGCGTCATTTTCACAATGTCTTAATTGTTTGCGTATTGCATGGCTGAACTTAGTTGATGTTAAAATCTTCTTATTTTCAAGAGGAAATGGAGAGAAACCGAAGAGAATCATCTGCCAGTTGATGTTTATCTTCTGAAAGACATATGCTTAGTATTCGATAATGAGCTAATTCTTGATGGAGTTTGTCTCCTAGCTAAGAAATTGTTCCGGTTCCAGGCTCTAGACAAGATTGTTCACGGAGGATGAAAGAGGTTGCGCGCCCTACTTGTACAGTACATGTAATATCTCAGGCCCATTGCTTAGTGAGATGTCTCAAGGGTAATTTTGTCTTTTTGTTCAATAATTAATTCCATGAAATTTAAGACGTTTCTTTAATGTCAGTTTTATAGCACTTTTTTTACAAAACTTTATTTGACTAGCCAAGCTGTATCAGTTACACACATTAATACAAGACCTTCTGTTTTCCTCCAAATCACACGATAAAAGCCTCCCTTTTTTCTTCATAAGTTTTTTTCAAAGCTTTCCAGCAACAGCCGACACCCCTTTTCTTTCATTAGTTTTCATAAGTTTCAGCATTCAGTATTTCTTTTCCTCCTCTCAATCACAACTTCTAAGAAACAAAAGAGAATTGGTTGGGAATCAAGTTCAAAATTTCTTCTTCCGATCTCAAACCCGTTAAACGTTTTGAGGTATGTATAACTATTGTTTCTCTGCAGCTTTCTTTTAAGTTTTACTTTTCCAATTCAAATTGTTCTTTGCCCATAAAAAGAAAATTGATTGCTTAATAGTTTTTTTTTATCTGTGAGTGTTAGGCCAATTATCCTGCTTATAGTTTTTGAAATAAAAGAACTCCCCTGCTTAACATGTTAGCTATTCGTGGTTTCTCGCACCAGTATATTGTGATCTTTAGCTCCACTTGGTGTTGTCGCGTTCTTTATTATTGTGCAGTTTATTCTTTGGCCAGCAGAATATTGACCGCCTTTGGCGCTACATCATTTCATGATGTAGGTTCTAGCACTCAAGTTCGCGGTCAGGCATCTCATTAGGATCTCTACCTTCTACTATTGGTGAGCCTCTTTCCCACCAGGAGGCCGGACGAGATATGATGACTATTATTATATATTTTCTTTCCTTTCAGTATTGGTACTTATTAGAGGCTTCACAGGCTAGCGTCGTTGTCAAGCAAATCTTGTAATTTCCAGTCTTCATTTATCAGAACTATTGGTGTTGTTGGATATTATGCGGTGTTAATAAACTAGGGTGAAGTTTTATCTCTTGGAAAAAATCGTGATTGAATTCTATATTACTTTCGCTTTCTCCATTTGCATTAGAAGTATGCTCGGGTGATATGCCAAAACGTTCGCTCATATTAGCTATAGTATCGGGTGCATTCCACGTCCAGGGCCCCGGCCCGGGTCGTGACAGTACATTTGCAGGTTAATGATCTTACCTTTAGCTATTTGAAATCTTGTAGAGCTTAATGACCACGGTTCACATTTTATATAAATTTGTTGTTCTGCAATGCAAATTGCAGGTTCAAGTTTCAAGCTCAGGTTCTGAGACTATAGAATGTGGGGTTTGCCAGCATCCGTTCCTCATTAGTTCGCACTACAGGTTTGATTGAATTTGTGATCAAGATAAATTGAGTTTAAGAAAAAAGGGTAGATTATTGAGCTGTCGTATATACAAGCTAAGGGTGTGATGGGTTGGCTAAATTTAAACATACCAAAATGGACTTGAGTTAATGATTCACCCAGAAGTTACTTGGATTGAAATGATCTAAGTTAAAAAGGGTCAGAAATCAATTTTCTGATTCTTATCAAGTTTTATTTTCTGGGGTTTGTTTTCGTATTACTTGTTAAAGTTCCTAATAAAACATTTTATCTCTTTATTATGATTACATATAACATATCAAACGAACTAATATAAAAATATTTTGATAATATTTCTCATGGTTTATTTGAGCTTCATAATCAGGCTAATTTTTAAATTGTTGAATTGAACTGACTCAAAATGGAATGAATTGATAAACTTGAATGGGTTGGACTGATTTATTGTAATGGACTACTTTCTCCACCCCTAGTTACATATATCAACACGTAATGAAATTTTATAGTATTATATCACTTTTACTTGATTTCTTGCTTTATTAATTTTGTGATTGTGGATTTGTTGTAGGATTTGAACTAGTTGAGAGAGGGTGTTGTGACACAGGAATAATGGAGGTGACAATATTATGCAACAAAATTCAGTAAAACATGTGAAGGTGATACAAAATAGTAAAATTTAAGTAAATGCCGACTAGTTTACTCATATTTACATGTCCCTAAATTCCACAACTACGTGGCCAGCGTAGGATATGAGGGGTCACCTGTTAGTTTAGGCTTGGCTTCCTCTCAGGGGTCACCCATCAGTGTAGGCTTGACACCCTGGTCCTTCGGGACAACAGATTAGTGGATCCACATAGCCATGTGTTAGTATCCGTGGCAAGGTACTGACACCCTTCCAACTGGGGTTACAGGTTGGACCCCAATTAGCTCAGATTGGGGCATGTCAGTTACATGATAGCTCTCATATTTTCAGTCAGTACTCAATTTATACAAGTTCAGGTTTGCTTGACCAAGATAATCAGATTTTCAGTTATTGAGTTATTCAGATTATTTTAGCACATGCTTTACTTGGTCTTGCATTCTCAGTTTTACATGTTCATGTTTTCATGCTCAATATCCATACATGATACTCAGTTCAGTTTTACAACATGTTCAGCTTTATATGAGATTCACATACAATATTCATGTTTTACCGTTTCCCAACTTACAGAATTATTTTTAGCTCATGATTTATAAATCTCACTATGACTTGCAGTTTTCACGTATAGCCATGTTTTAAATGTATGTTTCAACAAATAACTTATATCCTCAGTTTAAAGCATATTTTAAATATTTTCATGATTTAGTGCATGTCTCCATATACTCAGTACATTCCAAAGTACTGGTCCACATATAACATTCTAAAGTATTGATCCACATATATGTCTATGTGCTACATTGTCTCATAATGTAGGTGCCAGTTGTAGCCCACACATCATAATCAGGCAGTTTGCAGCTTCCAGCCAGTAGGTGATGAGTTCTCTTGTTTCAGGAACTCCAGTCAGTTGTAGTTCATGTACTATATTGTTATTATTCATATGTACTGATTGGTGGTAGTTGGAGGCATGTCTTAACTAGCTATAGTCAGTATAGTAGAGGCCTCATAGATAGTCAGTCAGAGTTATTACATGTAATTCAAGTTTCTTTTTCAATTTTATCATGTTGTAAACTTTATCAATATTACATTAATTTAGATGTTCTCGTGATCATGTTTCCGCTAAGTAAATTTAATTTTTTTACAATTTAAATCGGTTGCTCAAGTTGTATGGTAGATCATGAGTTATCTTAAAATCACTTGTGGTTCTAAGCACCATGTTAGGACTAGGGGTAATCTCGAATTATGAAAAACTTGGTATCAGAGCACAAGGTTCAAGTGTCTTAGGGTGTCTATGAAGTCGTGTCTAGTAGAGTCTTGCGGAACGATACTGAGAAGTCTGTACTTTTCTTCGGGAGGATACCAAGCATTTAAGAAATGTTTCCTTTCTTTCATGTCTCAGATCGTGCAATACAAGTGTTCTTTAAGGAACTTGTGCAGATTCTTATGTTAATCCATTTATGTCAACTCTGCCTCATTTTTGAGGGAATAGAAGTAGTCATGCTTAAATTTCTACTGATAGAGTTTTCTCAGACAGTCCCTATAACAGTTATGAGATTGTATGTGGGATTAAAAAGATCCCATCAATTCTCTTATGTTCTAAACTTTGAAAGTGTTTATTCTTATTCATGAAAATTATGCATTGAACTGAAGTTAGATGTGCTCTCAGATTTCCTTATCAGAATCTTATGAAAGCATATGATCTGGAGTTAGAAGCATGAACCTAGAAGTTTAACAACAGTGAAGTAGGATAGTGTTTGTCTGGATGTAATAGATTTTGTATCCATGGAGATAGTGGTCTGAAAAGTGAACCAGTAGGCTTGAAACAATGTATGCAAGAATTTAAGTTTATTGATTTGAAACTAAGTATGATGATGTGTGTATGATCTAGAGGTGTACCCAAGGTGATATGGGATTGTATTATTTCTAAGTTTTAACAGTGTGTGTGCTTAGATAGTACCCTTGAGTTTCTAAGTGTGAATGAGGCTAGTTAGGTATTTTGTTTTCATGGTAATTCTCATGGTTTAAGGAAAAATATAAGTTTAGAGATGTGGTATTAGCAGGATATGAAGGGAAAATGGCAGATTATGTGTTTAGTGAGGCAAGTATGTTGTCAAGAAGGGTGTAAGTATGTGATGATGATTAATGAAGCTAAAGAAGTTAAGGATAGTATGTGCTAAGGGAGTGTTCTGGAATGAAGTTAGTATAGTTCATGAAAAGTTTGGGAATACCCATGTAAAGTGTTAGAATCTATGTTTGAATCTTGGAAGATTGAGCTAATAGAAAGAAGAGTTGAAATTTTAGATGGTGTGAAGTCAAGGTATAGTAATACTTGTGAAGATTCTAAGTTAGTAAGTGTTCAAGTTACTATATGATGACTTAAATCTAAGGGGGATATGATAGAATAAGGAACCAATTCAGGCTCTCAGATTCTAGTAGTGATACCAGTGTATTGTAGAACATTAGTAAGGGAGGAAGATGCTAGACCCATTCTTATCTCAGTGCGAATTTTGTACTACAGTCATCACGATATTTACTCATGCCTTACAAGTCAACTCCATGATCATAACTCATATTCATGCCTTTTCCATAAAAATCATGTACATTTTCAGTTCCTAGTATGAGGAGTTTCAGTTCACTTACCAGTACGAATCATATTCCATGAATTTATAAACTCCGAACTCAGGTCATGCAGCTCATGACTCATGTACTCATGCTTTACAGTATGCTCAATTCCCATAACTCATGGTGCAATCTTAATGACCTGCAAAAGTCAGATTATGTCACATGTGTCCTCAGTTTTGATCTCTTTAATGAATTCGTGTTTTTGATACTCTATTCCTCAGGCCTCAGTTAAGTGTCAAAGTTATGCATAATTTTTTTTTATGCTTCAGGTCCTCATGCTCTAACCTTTCAGTGACCTCTTCTTAATGTTAAAATAGTGGTGATAAAAAATTTATGATCAATGGTTTAATAGGCGAGAGTAAATGTTTCTTGTTGAGGAAAGATTGTTGCATGCTTGTTTTATATAAGGCTATAAGGTTGAAGGAAGATTTAGGTTAAGCTTTTATATATGTTATGGTTAGTTGAGAATTCTATGTGTTTCTTCTTGGGGATAGTGTATGGAAGTTTTTATTGACAATAGGTGTTAGAGAATATGGTAAAATTTTAGAGTAGGTTGATTGACCAAAAGTTTATATGTGGTTATAATAATAGGCTTGAATGTCATGATGGTATATAAGTGGATGGGTGCATTTTGCAGTGTGAATTTCTAGTAAGAGGTTTAATTTAGTTTTTGAAGTGGTAACAAGAATTATTCTTGAGATGAAAGATGGCAAACACACATGGGGTATCAAATTCATGGTTTAGACTAGTATTAGGGTGTTATGTGTTGCACTTTGTAATTTTGAGTTAGTCTTGAACATGGCGAGAGTATGTAGTTCAACTCAGACTTTGGCTAGCGTAGTCATATGTTCCCATGTAAGAATTATAAGTTGCAATCAAATGAGCATGGTATTTAATGGGAAAAGTATAGTTGAGAGAGTGTTTGAGAAGTTTGGCTAAGCTTAAAAGTTAGCAGTTGTATTGCCTAAGGCCTAGTAATTCTATCCTAGCGTATGATTTATATGTCTATATTCCATGTTATGGAGTTGTATCAATGTTGTAATTCCTTATTCAGATGTCTTATTTAGATCATGCTTAGAATTTCTTAGAAAGAGTGTTGAAGAAATACTCTATTTGAGTATAAGCAGTCAGTATGATCCAGTCCATATAGCCTCCAATCCAGTTTAGCAATCAAGTAGATAAGGTCCTATAGATTTCCAACTTCCCATCATGTCTTACTACCCAAAGTTTCATGAGTATGGCTATTCCATGAAGTAAAATATTCGCATCCATGACTCCTTTCCTTAAGTCATATACACAACATACGAGTAGTATATTGTAGTCGTATCCAAGACAGTACGAAATGGTTAACGTTCTGTTTTAGGTATGACTCGACCATTAGATTCGTAATATTACTATACGAGTCGTATGAAGTGGATTCATTAGTTCAGCAATATAGGTTTCCTAAGTTTCTGTCCAGCTTATGAGTGATGGCTACAAGTCTGAATGACTTGTTACGAGTCATAAGATATGACCCGTATCTGTCACACCCCTTTTTTTTTACGTTACTCCGGAACATTGGAATACATTTTGAAGTTCGAAAGGGTTTATTATTTAAGTGACAAGAAATGAAAATTTGTTTCGGAAAAAGGATTATTTGCATTTTTTATTCAGAGTCGCCACTTGACATAATCCGGTGTGCCAAGTCACCTTTGAAAAATCCCTTTTTCAAAACCAATTGACTCTTAAACCGGTTTGCACACAGAGATTCCGGCTAAGGAATTCTGTTGACCGAGGGGAAGGTGTTAGGCACCCCTCGATCCCGTGGTTCGACCACGATCGCATGGTGGAGGGTATCGACTAATTTGGCATTACAAATGTATAAACCACACAAAAACACATAAAACAATCCATCCAAACACATGAAACAAAACAAATCCAAAATTAGTGTCCAGTCCAATTATACAATCCCGAAATAGAAAAATGCAAAAAATATAAACCTACACTAACCTATATTAATCCTAAACTATGCTCCAAAGCTTTACCCGATGCCTCGGGCCTTGATAACGAGCGTCCTCCGAGTACAAGATACCTCGGGGCATTCCCCGGATAAAATAATACAAGTGCTTCGGGGCATTCCCCGGTCAAATGAATACATTTCTTAGTGCGGAAAAAATAAAACTATTCAACAAAATTTCAAACACTCCACAGAATTTCCAACATTCAACCGAAGCCACGAACCCTAAATTTTGCCAACCCAAACTACGTTTGCCTAAACCAATCGTCCTATCAAGATACTACCAAGTTCGATTAACGTTCATTTCGAAACCAAACAACCAATGAATCAAACTAATCAAAATTCAACCATTATGCCAAGTTTTCAATTCTCACCCACAAAACCATTTTTTAACCACAATAATTATAACATGCTTCGATTATTAAATCACGTCTCAAAATCCGCAACCAACATCAAACAACACATAACACATATTCGAACATACCAAACACGCAAATTATTCAGAATTACGTAAAATTGAGAGGAGCAAGGATAGAATTGAACCTTCCGAATATCGATTTTCGTGGATAATAATATTTAAGAAAACCCGAATCCGAAGGCCATCAATATTGCTTTCAAGTATTATTCCGATTAAATACGGTAGAGCCCGTGCCGATGAACCTCGAATCAGCAATCTCCCACCCGAACGTCGACCAACCGGATTTCGAGCCAACAAACGAACGACAAGACAAGACGGAAACCCCAACCCAAACGTCGACCAAACGAATTTTTCCAACCAACAAAAAAGATAAGCCTGAACCTATTTCGCACCCCCTAGCTACTGTTTCGACCGATTTCCGACTGACTTCGCCGGATTCGAACCAACAACGACGATAAACCCCTTTTTTTTTACTATTTTTTCACCAACACAAACCAATAGTTATGCCTCTCGCGAAACCCACACCTACTTTGCTATCTGGCCACCAGGTTTACGGATTTCCCGTGGGTTTCCCCGGAACTGACTCAATGGGGTCGAATTTGGTTGAAAACAGATGTGAAATGTGAAAACGGGTTTACAGATCCTAGCTGGTGGAGCCGATTCCAATGGAATCCGTCGATTTCAGTCGTGTTGGTCGGATCTCGGGCTGGGAGAAGAGCTGGCTACGACGATGGTGGGTTGGCCATCGTCGTTGTGGTTGAAACGACGGCGGCGTCTCGCCGGATAAGATAGAGGCAGAGAGAGAGAGAGATCGTAGATCGAGAGGGAGAAAGCTAGCTGATGACGTGGCGATCGAGGGAGAGGGGAAGAGAAGCTAGCCGGCGTTAAGCTGGCCGGCGTCAGCCATGGATTTCGACGGAGAGGAGAGGAGAGGTATATCGAGAGAGAAGAAAGAGAGAGAGAGAGTTTGGCCTGTTGCTTTTTTTCTTGTCTCCTCCCTTTGCTGTATCTATTCTCCTCTCTTTTAATTGTGTATATGTGTGTATATATTAGGATGGGGTAGTGGGGTAGGGTAGTGAGGTAGGGGTAGGGGTAGGGATAGGGTTTGTTAGAGTAGGGTAGGTAGGTGTTGTTTTTTAATTGGAGGGATAAGGGTTAGGTGTCCATTTTTAATTGGGAAGGTTGTTAATTTGTTATCAATTGGGATTATGTGGGGATTTTGGGATAAGATTTGTTTAGAGTTGGTTTTGATTTTTGTCATTTGTGGAGGGATAATTACATGATTGAGGGTACACGGTAGGATAAGGTAAAAAATGGGTAAAAATGATATTGCGGAGGGACGAAATTAGGTGTCTACATCATGCCCCCTTTGAATGTAAACATGAAGTGTTTTCAGGCAAAGAAGTAGACAGCGAGATAGAATTTTGTCCCGACCGTTATTCAAAGAAAGAAACAGGAGAACGAAGGACTACCGGGTCTTGAATTAGGAAAGCCTAACCACCCAAGTTATGAAGGGATCAAGTGATAAGTATCTCCAAGGATTGGACGGAGATGGACTATACCGAGTTGGAGAGTCGAGTGAGGCTCCGTCGAGGTTCTGGTCCGCGGCTCTGTTATTACATCAAAATGAAAATTACAAGTAAAAACATAAGTGAAATTACGAAAATCCTATCTATACAGCTTCTGTTGGTTCTTGACTCGACTTTCATCACCCTGTTCTCCAGGTGGGCTCCTGACTTGCAATTTCATTCCCTTTGTTGCTTGATTTTTCATTTTCTTCACTCTGTTCTCCCGGTGGGCTCCGAACTTGCTATTTCATCACCCTGTTCTTCAGGCGGGCTCCTGACTTGCAATTTCATCACCCTGTTCTTCAGGCGGGCTCCTGAAACTCAAAATTAAAACTAGAAAGAAAATTATCCCAAACAAGAATTATAAATAATTAGTATTTCATTTTTTTGAAAGCATTGTCCCATTTTCCAGGAGGGTCCTGAACAGAAAGTAAATTCCCATTTTTCAGGAGGGTCCTGAACAGAAAGTAAAGTCCCATTTTTCAGGAGGGTCCTGAACATAAAGTAAAATCCCATTTTTCAGGAGGGTCCTGAACAAAAAGTAAAGTCCCATTTTTCAGGAGGGTCCTGAACAGAAAGTAAAATCCCATTTTTTCAGGAGGGTCCTGAACAGAAAGTAAAATCCCATTTTTCAGGAGGGTCCTGAACATAAAGTAAAATCCCATTTTTCAGGAGGGTCCTGAGCATAAAGTAAAGTCCCATTTTTCAGGAGGGTCCTGAACATAAAGTAAAATCCCATTTTTCAGGAGGGTCCTGAACATAAAGTAAAATCCCATTTTTCAGGAGGGTCCTGAACATAAAGTAAAATCCCATTTTTCAGGAGGGTCCTGAACAGAAAGTAAAGTCCCATTTTTCAGGAGGGTCCTGAACAGAAAGTAAAATCCCATTTTTCAGGAGGGTCCTGAACAGAAAGTAAAATCCCATTTTTCAGGAGGGTCCTGAACATAAAGTAAAGTCCCATTTTTCAGGAGGGTCCTGAACAGAAAGTAAATTCCCATTTTTCAGGAGGGTCCTGAACAGAAAGTAAATTCCCATTTTTCAGGAGGGTCCTGAACAGAAAGTAAATTCTCATTTTTCAGGAGGGTCCTGAACATAAGGTAAAATCCCATTTTTCAGGAGGGTCCTGAACAGAAGGTAAAATCCCATTTTTCAGGAGGGTCCTGAACATAAAGTAAAATCCCATTTTTCAGGAGGGTCCTGAGCAGAAAGTAAAATCCCATTTTTCAGGAGGGTCCTGAACAGAAAGTAAAATCCCATTTTTCAGGAGGGTCCTGAACAGAAAGTAAAGTCCCATTTTTCAGGAGGGTCCTGAACATAAAGTAAAATCCCTGGATATGCATTTCCAATGGTAGCTGAATCAAGTGAAACAAATTTGCCCCTGTTTCAATCGAAGAAAAATTTGTCAGTTAAAAACTTAATGGTGGCTTGCAGATCTTGGCTTTTCAGGTATCTGCCCAGCACTCGTTCCTTTCATCTTTGTTCCAAATTGCTAACACTTTTCGTGTCTTGCCGCATCATTGACCTGGATCCAGATTGAGGGAAATGAGTTCTGACTCAAACAATGGGTTTCCATTTTTACCATGCCCCTGAGGTGCACTCTTTTCCCAAATCTGAAATGCTTCTACGAATCCAATAGCCTGTCGGTTGATAGACTTCCTTTGCTTCGTGTTGAATTACGATCATATTTCTTTTCTTTGTTGTTCCTTGGCTTTTCCTCATATAATTGGAAAGACTGGTAGTAAATTTTGAAATCCTTTCTTGCTTGTTTTGACACAGACTTGACTAAAAATGTAAAGAAATGATGGTGACTTTTATTTTGATAAATGACATAAAAAACAAAAAGCATGAATATGTAAATGAAAGAAAGAGGGAAATGTCCCATATTCAAAAAGAAAACTTATCTGAATACGACAACCAACTCCAATGAGTATGACATGCATTTAGGATTGAGCTGCCTGATCTTTCTATCCAAAACTCCCCATTTGTTGTCGAGTTTGTGCCTTTGCCGTTGAGCCGCTTCTTCAAATCTATTAGACTCATACATCACATTCGACTGACGACATCTAAAAAGACATTCGCCAACAAATCTCTTTCTTTTCACTTTTCACTTTTCTCTTGAACTCTCCCTCGCCTTACGGTGCCCGTGAGGGTTTTCACCAAAAAGACTCTCTCATTTTTGTATTTCTCTCAACTCACCATCGCCTTATGGTGCCTGCAAAGGTTTTCACCAATAAGACTCTCTCATTTTCATTTTTCTCACAACTCACCATCGCCTTATGGTGCCTGCAAAGGTTTTCACCAATAAGACTCTCTCATTTTTGTATTTCTTTCATGATTTCTTATGCTGAGGGAGATAAGCGGTACTTCGCAATGTATCGTCATATCCATTGCATGCTTAGCCTTAACACTATCAAAAATTGATCTGAAGGACTTTCTTTGGTTGTAACTTGGCTTTTGGTCAAGGTTAGAAAAGATGGTAAGAGGCTCAAACGATACTTGAAGTGGGGGTGGGACTTACAACTTTTGGAATTGACTCAAACAATGCATTAACTCATGCCCCAGTTTTGTTGACTGGGTGAATCTTAAATCTTTATTTGGTTGGACCGAGCCCGAAATAGGGCAGCCTACGTATCTCACTCCCGAGAGAGGAGAATCAGGTCGCACGTAGTTCCATCAGCTTGTTCTTTGTTTTGATTTGATTTTTTTCTTTTATTTTCAAACTCTTTCTTTTATTCTTATTTTCTTGACATTTATCTTTGACTCTATTTTGATTCCAAAAGAGGGATATGAAAGAAAAATAAACGAGGCTCAAACGGGTAAACAAAGGGTGACACAATGTTTGGATAGAAGAATAAAATGCCTTCATCATATCAATCTTAAAAAATGCAAGTACTAAACATGCAATAAACTCAAACAAAGGATCAAATATCATACATAGTATCTTTTGACCGCATCAGCATTGATAGCCATTTCTGCCATTTTGCCTTCAGTATCTGTCAAATATAAGGCTCTATTGGGTAACACTTTCTTCACAACGAAGGGACCTTGCCAGTTAGGGGAGAACTTGCCCTTCGCTTCAACCTGGTGAGGAAGGATACGTCTTAATACCAACTGACCAACTTCAAAATTCCTGGGATGGACCTTTTTGTTATACGCACGAGCCATCCTCATTTGATACAACTGGCCATGACACACGGACGTTAGCCTTTTTTCCTCGATCAAACTCAAATGTTCCAGTCGGGCTTTTACCCATTCGTCGTCATCGATCTCTGCTTCTACAATGACCCGAAGAGAAGGAATTTCAACTTCTGCAGGGATGACTGCTTCTGTCCCATACACTAATAAATATGGAGTTGCCCCTGTTGAAGTGCGAACAGTGGTGCGATAACCTAGCAATGCAAACGGCAACTTTTCATGCCACTGTCTAGAACCTTGTACCATTTTTCGCAGTATCTTTTTTATATTTTTATTGGCGGCTTCTACAGCACCATTGGCCTTTGGGCGATATGGAGTAGAATTTCGATGTGCGATCTTAAACTGTTGACACGCTTCTTGCATCAAATGACTATTGAGATTGGCAGCATTGTCTGTAATAATCATCTTAGGAATTCCAAATCTACAAATGATATTGGCATGAACAAAATCTACCACAACCTTCTTTGTCACCGACTTGAAAGTTACTGCTTCCACCCACTTTGTGAAGTAGTCAATGGCTACCAAAATGAATCTATGTCCATTTGATGCCTTCGGCTCAATCGGTCCAATCACATCCATTCCCCAAGCTACGAACGGCCATGGAGCGGCCATTGCATGCAACTCAACAGGAGGAGAACGTATCAGATCGCCGTGCACCTGACATTGATGACACTTTCGAACAAACTGAATAGAATCCCTCTCCATAGTAAGCCAGTAATAACCTGCTCGAAGAATCTTCTTTGACAAGACGCGACCGTTCATATGCGACCCGCATACTCCAGAGTGTATTTCAACCATGATTGTCGAGGCTTCTTTTGCATCTACACACCTTAGAAGTCCCAGATCTGGGGTCCTCTTATACAAGATTCCCCCGCTCGAGAAAAATCCACTAGCCAAACGCCTAAGAGTCCTCTTTTGATCGTTGGTGGCATATGTTGGGTATTCTCCTGATTGAATGTACCGCTTGATATCCAAGAACCAAGGTTCTCCATCGAGCTCTTCTTCAACCACATTGCAGTACACATGCTGATCACGACTCTGTACATGCACTGGATCGATGTAGGCTTTGTCAGGATGTTGGAGCATTGAAGACAAAGTGGCCAAAGCATCAGCAATTTCATTACGAATCCTTGGAATGTGCCTAAATTTTACTAACACAAATCGTCGGCATAGCTCCTGCAAGCATTGTCGATACGGGATGAGCTTCAAATCTCGCGTCTCCCAATCGCCTTGAATTTGATGGACGAGTAAATCCGAATCTCCCAACACCAATAATTCTTGGACTCCCATATCAACAGCTAACCTCAAACCAAGGATGCAGGTTTCATACTCTGCCATATTGTTAGTACAGTAGAATCGAAGTTGTGCTGTTACCGGGAAATGTTGTCCCGATTCAGAGACAAGAACCGCACCTATTCTGACTCCTTTCATATTGACAGCTCCATCGAAGAATAACCTCCAACCTGGATCAACATCTATAACGACTTCATCGACACACGACACTTCTTCGTCAGGAAAATATGTCTTTAATGGATCGTACTCTTCATCGATGGGATTCTCAGCAAGATGATCTGCCAAGGCTTGGGCTTTCATGGTGGTTCGAGTCACATATACGATGTCGAACTCGGTAAGCAAAATTTGCCACTTTGCCAATCGACCTGTCGGCATAGGCTTCTGAAAGATATACTTCAAAGGATCCATGCGGGAGATGAGATAAGTAGTATAGGATGAGAGATAGTGCTTCAACTTCTGTGCTATCCAAGTTAGGGCACAACACGTCCTTTTAAGAAGAGTATACCTGGCCTCATAAGTGGTGAACTTCTTGCTAAGATAGTAAATAGCCTGCTCTTTTTTGCCTGTGACATCATGTTGCCCCAGGACACACCCGAAAGAATTGTCCATGACTGACAAGTATAAGATCAAAGGCCTACTAGGCTCCGGGGGTACTAACACGGGCGGATTTGACAAATATATTTTGATTCGATCGAACGTTTCCTGACATTCTTCAGTCCATTTTACCACAACACTCTTTTTCAGCAACTTGAATATGGGCTCACAAGTGGTTGTGAGTTAAGCAATAAACCTGCTAATGTAGTTCAGTCTACCAAGCAAACTCATTACCTCCGTTTTATTCTTGGGCGGGGGCAAATCCTGAATGGCTTTGATTTTCGAGGGATCTAATTCAATTCCCCGACGGCTGACTACAAACCCCAACAGCTTTCCAGATGGAACTCCAAATACACATTTTGCCGGGTTGAGTTTGAGGTTATACCTGCGAAGTCTTTCAAAGAACTTTCTCAAGTCTTTTACATGGTCGGCCTGATTTTTTGACTTAATAATCACATCATCCACGTAAACCTCAATCTCCTTATGCAGCATGTCATGAAACATAGTGGTCATGGCTCTCATGTATGTTGCTCCAGCATTCTTCAAACCGAACGGCATCACCCGATAACAATAAGTTCCCCATGGTGTGATAAAAGATGTCTTCTCCGCGTCTTCATCATCCATAATGATCTGGTGATATCCGGCATAGCAATCCACAAAAGAGGCAACCTCGTGTTTAGCACAGTTGTCTAGCAAAATATGGATGTTGGGCAGTGGAAAATCATCTTTTGGACTTGCCCTGTTCAAATCGCGGTAATCAACACACACTCGAATTTTGCCATCTTTCTTTGGTACGGGAACAACATTGGATAACCACATGGGATAACGAGCCACTCGAATTACTTTGGCTTCAAGTTGTTTCATGATTTCCTCTTTGATTTTAATACTTACATCTGTTTTAAACTTCCTCAACTTCTGTTTGACAGGAGGGAATGCGGGATCCGTTGGCAATTTGTGAGACACTAATTCAGTGCTTAAACCAGGCATATCATCATAAGACCATGCAAAAACATCCTTATAATCCATTAACGTTTGAATCATTTCATCCTTTAGCTGGGGCAAAACATGTACACTGATTTTAGTTTCCCTAACATCTTCTTGATCCTCTAGATTTATTGGCTTAGTCTCATTCAAATTAGGATTCAGTTTGTCTTCAAATTGTTCCAACCCTTTGCTTATTTCTTCTAATGCTTCTTTTTCATCATATTCCTCATCCTGCTCCATTACATCTGGATTATTTTGGATTTTAAGACCAGGCTGAAAATTCCGCATGTATGTCATGTCATTAGAATCAGCATAAAGAGAACTGTGTAAAAAGAAAAACAAACTATATTAGACACAAAACAAAAGGAACATTGCATTTCATTAAATAAAAGATAGAAGGGTTTAAACACAGACACCAATATAACATAAACAAACTAAAATCCGAATTACAACCCTGAAATAACTCGGATAAACAGAAAGGAAAACAAAATAAACTACCAAAACTCCCTTCTGATGGGGAGAGGAGTGACTTCCCAATTATTGAGCCGGACAGCTGGACCTATGAATTGCACATCTGCCATACTGGTACCTTCTCCTGCTTCAACCATATCAACTTTAATAAAAAAGTTCTGGAGGTCACCCACCAATTCAACTTCAGATTCCACATGCTTCGCGACATCGCTCTTAACAAATGACTCACTGAGTAGTGGCATTGGGCGAGGGAGTGACCATATTTCCTTCTTCCTTCCCCTGATTTTCTTCAGATCTTCAGCTGTAGGCTCAAATCCCAGACCAAACGTGCCCACGTTCTCACTCGGACATATGGGATGAACTATACCATGCAGAGATGCTCCCAAACCTTTTCCTAGTTCAAATCCGTATTTCCAAAGTTCACTCACCATCATGATAGAAGCAGAAGACAATTGCGGTCCCGGTATAGCTTGCCACTCAGGGATACGACTCACTGGCACTGTATCAAAAATTTGATAGACGAATGTCTCCTCCATGTTATTTGCTTCAATAAAGGACAAGGGAGAATCTTCGTAGGCTGATAAATCTCCTTCACCATGAATAACTACTTCTTGCCTGTCATGCTCAAACTTAATCATTTGGTGCAGCGTGGATGCAACCGCCTTGGCCTTGTGGATCCAGGGCCTTCCCAACAACAGATTGTAAGAGGATTCTACGTTCAATACCTGAAACTCTATGGCAAACTCAACAGGCCCTATGGTTAACATTAGTTCTATTTCGCCAATGGAATTTGACTTTGCACCATCGAAAGCCCTAACACATACATTGTTGGGCTTGATCCTATCAGCACCAACATTCATCTTTTGCAAAGTAGAAATAGGGCAAATATTTGCACCTGAACCTCCATCAATCATAACATGAGTGACGTAGAAATCCTCACACTTCACTGTAATGTAAAGACCCCGATTATGCCCTGTACCTTCAACAGGCAATTCATCATCAGAAAAGCTGATCCGATTGACCTCAAAGATTTTTCCCACCATTTTCTCAACCTGGTTGATTGTAATCTCCCTTGGAACATATGCTTCATTCAATACCTTCAGCAAAACATCACGATGCTCCTCGGAGTGCAACAGCAAAGATAAAAGGGAAATTTGAGCAGGAGTTTTCTTCAGCTGGTCTAATACTGAATACTCTGGCAATTTCATCTTTTTCAAAAAATCCTCGGCTTCCTCCTCAGTGATAGGCTTTTTGATAGACGACGGTTCACTCACCGTTGGCTTAGACTTTCTTAAGCTTTCAGGCACAAAGCATCTTCCTGACCTGGTCAAACCTCCTACCTCATCTACATCTTCCACAACTTCTTTCCCGTGATAGGTCATCACAGTCCGCCCATAATTCCAGGGAATCCTTTTCATATCAACTATCGGAGGTTGGGTCACCGGTTTGAGGACAATAGGCGCTGCCAGTGCTCCTTTCACCGTCAAGATAGGCTTACTCAAAGCTCCCACCACTGTCAACTTAGGTTTATCCTGACTCGAATCACCATACCTTCTGGCGCCTTGTACTGTGATCAGGGGCTTCTTTGTGCTTTCTCGGGATTTATCCTCCCTCATTCCTTCCTGGCTCAATGACATTGCTTTCAAAGACTCCGCTACATTCACCGATTTCTCCTCAGTGGTGTGTATCTTGACAATAGGCTTATAACCCCTCGAAGACTCTTTCCCATCATATATCAATTCTAACATATTGGATTCAGCATGGGTTGGCAACGGATTCTGGTTAATGTTTGGACCCTCCGGGGCTTGGACCAACATCTGATTTGTGTCAATCAAATCTTGGACAGCTCTCTTTAAATGCCAGCATTTCTCAATATCATGGCCTGGCATATCAGAACAGTACGCACACCTTAAAGAATAATCGAGATTCCTTGGTGGTGGATTCGAAAGCCTTCCTTGAATTGGGCTTAAAACCTTCAACTTCCTTAACCTATCAAACAAGCTAGCATATGACTCCCCAAGAGGTGTGAATTGATTTTTGACCGTTTTCTCCTGCTTATACTCGGGCCTAGGCTGAAAACTGGGTCGGGGGGGGTTTGGTAATTTGGTGGAGCGAATGGGCGATTTTGTGAAGTTTGCGCGCGCCACTGCGGGTAAGAAGGGGTTTGGGCATATAGTTGCGCACTATATACTGGGTAAGGGGGTGGTGGAATAGAATATAAAGGATTTTGTGGAGGATAGTAATGGTGGGGAGGAATATATGGAGCTTGGGCGTAGACTTGGGCTTGGGATTGGGGATAGGGGCGAGGTGGCCTTTTAGGATAAGTATGGGTTCCGGCTACGACAGTCGCAACATCCTCTTTCTTCTTTTTTCCTCCAAATGCGCCAGATCCACCTTGAATCGCTTGTGTGGTAGCTTTTAATGCAGCAAAACTCACTATTCGACCGGTCTTAATCCCGTCCTCTATCATCTCCCCCATTTTAAGGGCTTTCATAAAAGACTTTCCCATTGCCGGAAGTAAATGTTGAAAATAGGTCTCATCCTGCGCCTGAATGAAAACTTCTACCAACTTACTTTCCTTCATTGGAGGCTTTACCCTAGCGGCCTGTTCACGTCACCTTATAGTGTATTCCCTAAAACCTTCAGTGCTCTTTTTCTTCATATTGACCAAAGATTTTTCGTCCGGAATCAAGTCGATGTTGTACTGAAAATGTTGAACAAATTCAGAAGCCAAATCATCCCAACTGTTCCATTTATCGATATCCCGATCGATGAACCATTCTGAAGCCAGATCTGAAAGACTCTCGCCAAAGAAGGCCATGAGTAGTTCTTCCTTTCCTCCTGCAGCCCTCAACTGGTTGCAATAACGTCTCAAGTGTGCAACAGGATCACCGTGCCCTGCGTACTTCTCGAACTTAGGCATCTTAAAACCGGGGGGCAGGTTGATGTCTGGGAACATGCACAGGTCTTTATAGGAAACACTTCTATAATCTCCGATTCCTTGCAAATTCCTCATAGCTTGCTCTAAACTCTTCACTTTCCGGGCTATGACATCCTGTTCCTCCGTTGCGACAGGTTTCTCCGTATCAAATGGAAATGCAGGCGGCTGAGTGTACCCATACGGTTCATTCAATTGCAGAGTAGGCTCCGTAGCATAATACTGACCATCTGAAACCTTCAGTGCTGGCTCACTGGAAGACCGAGGAAGCCTCATTGTGGGACGCACAGCATATATGGGAGTTTCTTGTGGTGGCGGGGCCACGAATACCGGTGTGATCGGTGGCGCTGGCTGAGCAGCTGGTCTTGATTGGGGAGCTGCCAAGGGCACACCAGAATTGCTAGGATAATAATGTCGCGGAGTGAATCCTGGCGCGTGCTCAGGTGACTCAGTAGGAGCAGAGAATTGTGCCTGAGAGAGCGGTGGGCAATTAGAGATATTCCCAAGACCTTCAGGGAGCGGAGGAGGAGGCATTCCGCTGGCCCATGCCCGGTGCAAATCTGTCAATTGTTGCCTGAGCCTTACTACCTCATCATCGTGTTCAGAACTTTCTTCCCTGTGATCCTGATCCGGGTCAATGAGCGAATTTTCAATCTCCCTGTTAGCCATGGCGAGCTTTGCTTTGGATCTAGTGAAGTATGGGTGACTAGCCAGAATGCTGCAAACCTACCACTGTTATCTGAAAGAACATGCTCATCAAAGACGACATCCGTTAGGATTAGGGCACACAACAAGCATGAGAGTCACATTGGTAAAATTGTCCTAAATTCATGTTCATTTCTACCAGCTTTTGAGGGTAGCGAGGTCATTTCAACATCATCCCGATTTTTATCTACACTCTCTTCTTTTTTTCTTTTTTTTTCTTTTTTATATCCACCTCTATTCTTTCCACTTCTCTCGTTATCTACCTTTATTTTATTATTCTTTATGGCTTTTTTTCTTTAAAAGAGGAAAAATAATGAAAAATAACGAAACAAAATGATTAGATCGAACCCAAAAGTAGGTTGCCTACGTATCATGTTGTACATGAATCAGATCTTGCGTAGTTCGGGAAGTTTTGTCAAAATGGCCAATAAAATTTTTTATTTTTTTTTCTCTTGAAACTTTAAAAAGAAAAGAAAATAACAAATTATCAAAAGAATTGATGAAAATCTTTTTTGCATTTTTTAGGTTTAAACTCCCTATACAAAAATGAAATCTATGATTACCAAAGAGGAATCTTTTTGGGTTTTCGATTTAGAATTTCATAGGAAAATGAAACTTGAAACTATTAAAAAAAATCTTTTTGTAGTTTTCTTTTAGAGATGTCTATGAAACACCTACTCTAAGTGAAGAGTGAAGAAAATCTTTTTAAATTTTTCAGATTCCTGTACAACATGAAATCTATGGTTACCGAAGAAAATATTTTTGGATTTTCGATTTTAAATTTCATACGAAAATGAAACTTGAACCTATTAAAGGAAAATATATTTTTTGCTTTCTTTTAAAGATGTACATGAGACACCTACTCTAAATGAAGAGTGAAGAATTTTTTTTTGAATTTTTGAAATAAGATTCCCGAACCTAAAATAGGTTGCCTACGTATCTCACTCCCGAGAGAGGAGAATCAGGGGTGCGTAGTTCGGGCAGATTGGACAATTAACGATTAACTAATAAATTAACCCTAACTTAAAAGATATAATAAAAAACAAACGAATAAAACTTCTTGGATGCTCAATTAGATACTTTAACTAAGACTGACACCATCAATTATGGAAAAAATCTTTTTGGTATTTTGCTTTTGACAAATACGTAGAAAAATTTACGGCTTTGAGAAGACAAAAAAAAATGAAAAAAAAAAAAAAAAAAAAAAATCTTCTTTTTTGAGTTTTTGGATCGTGAAGAACAAAAGCCATAACGAATTCTAAAACAAACTACGACATTCCTCTTTTTTTTTTTTTTCGTTCTTATCGGCTCACTATTCTATATATATATATATATATATATATATATATATATATATATATATATATATATATATATATATATATATATATAATTTTTTTATTTTTATTTTTTTATTTTTATTTTTTTAAATCAGTCCGTCAAATGACCATGTTACCCTTAATAATGCAACAATTAGCATGTATGGATGCTTTAAAGGTGAGTCTCCTACAAAGGGCCATATGGGTCCCGCTAGGTCTCCACATGATGCACATAAGCATGACCTAAAGGCTGACCTACGTTGTGGTTTACTAACGAGGCTGTTCGGGGGAGCGTATGGTCGATAGTGGCTGCTTTGCTTTCCACCTACTCCATAACACCGACGGCTCCCCCCCTAAAATAAGGGTGACTCAACTAGAGGTTGTGTACAACACGTGTACTACAGACTTGTTGCAGAAAGAAGGCCGGGGGGATGGATTCATGATGACAGATATAAAGCGGTAACACATAGGATAAATACTATAAACAAAGAGCACGAAAACGCACAAAAGTGAAAACAATAACAAAACAATAATCACAAACAATGCTTATACACTCGTAATGCCAAACAAAGCCGATACGACTCAAAAAATAAGCTCGAATTCTGAAAGTTCCCCAGCAGAGTCGCCAGAGCTGTCACACCCCTTTTTTTTTACGTTACTCCAGAACATTGGAATACATTTTGAAGTTCGAAAGGGTTTATTATTTAAGTGACAAGAAATGAAAATTTGTTTCGGAAAAAGGATTATTTGCATTTTTTATTCAGAGTCGCCACTTGACATAATCCGGTGTGCCAAGTCACCTTTGAAAAATCCCTTTTTCGAAACCAATTGACTCTTAAACCGGTTTGCGCACAGAGATTCCGGCTAAGGAATTCTGTTGACCGAGGGGAAGGTGTTAGGCACCCCTCGATCCCGTGGTTCGACCACGATCGCATGGTGGAGGGTATCGACTAATTTGGCATTACAAATGTATAAACCACACAAAAACACATAAAACAATCCATCCAAACACATGAAACAAAACAAATCCAAAATTAGTGTCCAGTCCAATTATACAATCCCGAAATAGAAAAATGCAAAAAATATAAACCTACACTAACCTATATTAATCCTAAACTATGCTCCAAAGCTTTACCCGATGCCTCGGGCCTTGATAACGAGCGTCCTCCGAGTACAAGATACCTCGGGGCATTCCCCGGATAAAATAATACAAGTGCTTCGGGGCATTCCCCGGTCAAATGAATACATTTCTTAGTGCGGAAAAAATAAAACTATTCAACAAAATTTCAAACACTCCACAGAATTTCCAACATTCAACCGAAGCCACGAACCCTAAATTTTGCCTACCCAAACTACGTTTGCCTAAACCAATCGTCCTATCAAGATACTACCAAGTTCGATTAACGTTCATTTCAAAACCAAACAACCAATGAATCAAACTAATCAAAATTCAACCATTATGCCAAGTTTTCAATTCTCACCCACAAAACTATTTTTTAACCACAATAATTATAACATGCTTCGATTATTAAATCACGTCTCAAAATCCGCAACCAACATCAAACAACACATAACACATATTCGAACATACCAAACACGCAAATTATTCAGAATTACGTAAAATTGAGAGGAGCAAGGATAGAATTGAACCTTCCGAATATCGATTTTCGTGGATAATAATATTTAAGAAAACCCAAATCCGAAGGCCATCAATATTGCTTTCAAGTATTATTCCGATTAAATACGGTAGAGCCCGTGCCGATGAACCTCGAATCAGCAATCTCCCACCCGAACGTCGACCAACCGGATTTCGAGCCAACAAACGAACGACAAGACAAGACGGAAACCCCAACCCAAACGTCGACCAAACGAATTTTTCCAACCAACAAAGAAGATAAGCCTGAACCTATTTCGCACCCCCTAGCTACTGTTTCGACCGATTTCCGGCTGACTTCGCCGGATTCGAACCAACAACGACGATAAACCCCTTTTTTTTTACTATTTTTTCACCAACACAAACCAATAGTTATGCCTCTCGCGAAACCCACACCTACTTTGCTATCTGGCCACCAGGTTTACGGATTTCCCGTGGGTTTCCCCGGAACTGACTCAATGGGGTCGAATTTGGTTGAAAACAGATGTGAAATGTGAAAACGGGTTTACAGATCCTAGCTGGTGGAGCCGATTCCAATGGAATTCATCGATTTCAGTCGTGTTGGTCGGATCTCGGGTTGGGAGAAGAGCTGGCTACGGCGATGGTGGGTTGGCCATCGTCGTTGTGGTTGAAACGACGGCGGCGTCTCGCCGGATAAGATAGAGGCAGAGAGAGAGAGAGATCGTAGATCGAGAGGGAGAAAGCTAGCTGATGACGTGGCAATCGAGGGAGAGGGGAAGAGAAGCTAGCCGGCGTTAAGCTGGCCGGCGTCAGCCATGGATTCCGACGGAGAGGAGAGGAGAGGTATATCGAGAGAGAAGAAAGAGAGAGAGAGAGTTTGGCCTGTTGCTTTTTTTTTGTCTCCTCCCTTTGCTGTATCTATTCTCCTCTCTTTTAATTGTGTATATGTGTGTATATATTAGGATGGGGTAGTGGGGTAGGGTAGTGAGGTAGGGGTAGGGATAGGGTTTGTTAGAGTAGGGTAGGTAGGTGTTGTTTTTTAATTGGAGGGATAAGGGTTAGGTGTCTATTTTTAATTGGGAAGGTTGTTAATTTGTTATCAATTGGGATTATGTGGGGATTTTGGGATAAGATTTGTTTAGAGTTGGTTTTGATTTTTGTCATTTGTGGAGGGATAATTACATGATTGAGGGTACACGGTAGGATAAGGTAAAAAATGGGTAAAAATGATATTGCGGAGGGACGAAATTAGGTGTCTGCAGTATCCTGACCAGTAAACAATCCAATAATCAAGACTCATGTTTTTATAGCTTTATAAGTTACTTGGATATATATATTAAGTCCTCAAATAGCTTCTATCTCATGAACAAGTCAAAATATTCCTTAGAGATTAAATTCTTGAGATGTATATAACTATAGTCATCTTCAAATTAGAATAAATTCTATTCTACTAAGAATTTCTGATCTAAAGACCAACCAAGAGATAGATAATTGAATTACCTTTCCAACGATACTAATTTTGCCTTAATCCGATATCGGGGTAGAAAGTTATGGCCAAATTACTGAAGCACTGTCAAAGATGCCAGTGGATACGACTCCTGATGCCGACTCGTAAGCAGACCATACGAGTTCTCAAGCGGAGTCATACCCACAAAAGTAGGGGTCGAAATATGGGTTCCTGGTGATTACTCAAGGTACGACCCTTACCCATAACATATGAGTTGTATCCAAACACATCGGGACGGCTTCCAAACGATTTCCAGAAGATTTCTAAGGTTTTTTTTGGTCTTTTCTACTCTTTAAACTCCCAACCCACGACTTAAAAACATAAAGAGGCATTATTTTTTCCACTTTTTCAATCAATTTACAACATATTCTCTCTTCCCGTCTTCAAGAACATCAAGATTAGGGTTCCTCACCCAAAATTCATCCTTCAAGTCCCAAGATTCAAATTTTCTTCACAAGTCAAAAAACTTTAGGTATGTGGGGTATTCATCAATAGGTCTCTTTCACCTACTGAGCCCAAAAAACCTCTTGTAGTTTTAGAAGTATAAATTTTATTCTATTTTATGGAATTATTTTTATAATTTATGAACCAAATCCATGAACTTCTTAGAAATCAAATTCAAGTCATGTCAATATGTGTTCCCGTGTTATACAAGTCACTTTATGTTTGGATTTTAATTTTTCTTGTCTTAATCCCTTACATTCTTGATAAATCCTCAAGTTATGAATCAAGCCATGTAAATATGTTGTTTTTCCCATGTTTAACACACCCTCATATTCAAATTCATGTATTCTAACAATTATTAAAATTTACTATCTTTTGGGTCTCTAAATTATGACTTCGTACTATTGTTCAATTGTTGTTATCGTACTTTTGAAATCATTCAGTGCTGGCGGGCTATGAACACCCGATATGTATGTATCTTTGCATGATTTTTGTTTCCAAGAAATAAATCAGTCAGACCATGAGTTTTAGTACTACATTTAGAATATTATATTCATGTTGAGCATTTACAAGTACCATACTGTGTCATGTTAAACAACCTAATAATACCAATGTCAGTTCAGTTGGGAGTAGGATTTAGCACCGAGCGAATACAGGGATGACGAAACCCCCGTCACTTTAGGCAGAGTCGTTAGTATCAGTACCTAAATTCTAGAACTACATAGCCACTATAGGATATGAGGGGTCGCCCGTTAGTTTAGGCTTGACTTTCTCTCAGGGGTCACCCGTCAGTTTAGGCTTGACACCCTGGTCTTTCAGGACAACAGATTAGTAGATCCGCACAGCCATGTGTTAGTACCTGTGGCAAGGTACTGACACCCTTCCAACTGGGGTTACAGGTTGGACCCCAATTAGCTCAGATTGGGATATGTCGGTTACATGATAGCTCCCACAGTTTCAGTTAGTACACAGTTTATACAAGTTCAAGTTTGCTTGACTAAGATAATCAGATTTTCAGTTATTGAGTTATTCAGATTATTTTAGCACATGCTTTACTTGGTCTTGCATTTTCAGTTTTACATGTTCATGTTTTCATGCTCAGTATCCATACATGATGCTTAGTTCAGTTTTACAGCATGTTCAGCTTTAAATGAGATTCACAAACAGTATTCATGTTTTACCATTTTCCAACTTACAGAATTATTTTTAGCTCGTGATTTATAAATCTCAGTATGACTTACAGCTTTCATGTATAACCATGTTTAAAATGTATGTTTTAGCAAATAACTTATATCCTCCGTTTAAAGCATGTTTTAAATATTTCCATGATTTAGTGCATGTCTTCATATACTCAGTACATTCCAAAGTACTGATCCACATGTACTGATCCACATATATGTCTATGTGTTATATTGTCTCATAATGTAGGTACGAGTTGTAGCCCACATATCATAATCAGACAGTTTGCAGCTTTCAGCCAGCAGGTGATGAGTTCTCTTGTTTCGGGGACTCCAGTCAGTTGTAGTTCATGTACTATATTGTTATTATTCATATTTATTGATTAGTAGTAGTTGGAGGCATGTCCCAGCTATCTACAGTCAGTATAGTAGAGGCTTCATAGATAGTCAGTCAGAGTCATTATATTTAATTCAATTTTCATTCTTCAATTTTATCATGTTGTAAACTTTATCAGTATTACATTAATTCAGACTTTCTCATGATCATGTTTTCGCTCAATAAATTTAGTTTTTTAAAATTTAAATAGGTTGCTCAATCAGTATGCCAGATCATGGGTTAGCTTGGAATCGCTTGTGGTTCCAAGCACCGTGTTATGACTAGGGGTAGTCTCAGATCGTGACACTTACAATACACAATCAAACTCTGAAAAAAAGTGAAAGTACACACATGTTACATGGTAACATAAAACTACCTTAATTTAAACTGGAAGCTACAGTTTGTTAACATTATTCATAGAATATTATAGCAAACCAGGAAAAAGGTCTCCACTAAATGATTGACAGAAAGTTACTGTATATTGTACCAAGAGAAGATATTGCGTTAACACTTGTAAGATGTACCTACAATAGTATCTTTTGATATGTCAATCAGCTTAGTTGACTGTAACCTGTATTGGTAGTTAGCATTTGCAAAATCTTTAATTCTGCTATCGATGTTGTTAAATTGACATACTGGTAACACCAGATCAAAAACCAAATCATGTCACATCTCATAATAGTTATCAAACAAGTTTTGATCACATAGCAAGCCACCTGAAGATTATTCTTATTTGGCTTTCCAAGTAAATTGTGACGTTATTGGAGGAAACACTCAAAACTCGTACACTTGACCAATTGGTATGGAGACAAGGAATGATACAATGCAGACTCACCAAAGGGTGGGGGAATTGGCACACAACGAGAGACAAGGTACATTTTGGTAGTCCTCACAAAACTTTTTATCCATTCACGTTGCTCCATATGGCTCTTTCTTTTTTTTTTCTTTTTTTTAATTTTTTCCTTTACAATCATTTCTTTCTTTTGTCTTTTCCTTAATTTATTTGACACTCAATTCTTTTTCTTTTCTTTTTTAAAAAATAAAAAAAACTTCTTCTTTTAAGTATATTTTTACATGAATATTTATGAATGATGTACCTTGAGTCTTTAATATTGTACTTCTTTCATTTTAATGAAAGTTTTTAAATTTTGTGATTTTAAATTAAAAATATGCTCCTTCTATCCCATATTAGTTGTCCACTTTCTTCATCACATGCCCTTACATAATCATAAATAAGAAGAGTAGTTTTACAAATTTAAAAAAAAAAATTATAAATTTGCATACACTTCAAAAAGAATTTCAATTGTAAGAATAAAATAGAAAAATTCAAGTAATTCTATTTTGTTTTGAAAATTGACAAATAATTTGGGCTATTATTGTTGATAATGTGGACAACTAATATGAGATGAATGGAGTATGTAGTTTTTAAATCTTGTGCTCTTAGACTTATCATGTAGAATGTTAAAATTAAAAAACTTACAAAATATAGAAAAAATCTTTTTTTTTTTAGACATACCAAAAAAGAAGTGAGATATTTAAATTGAGATAAACGAATAGTAATTTTTTATGAATTTTTGTAACTCTGTACTTTCTCTAATCTATATTATATTTTATTTTTAACGTTTATACTTAAATTATAATGAATATGTTTTATATAATGATGATGGTCTTAATAATTTTTTTAAAATCAAAATTAAGACAACTGAATTTTTACATAACCAAAAACTTATAGTAAATTGGTACTATTTAATTAAGGTAACGTAATGAAGATTACTTATTATTTATGGAGGAAAATAATTTTGTAAGGAGTATGTCAAAACTAAAAAAACTATAATTATGAATAAAAAAGTCAATTAAATTACTCTTTGTATTTTTTTATTGTACATTTTTGGCAAATTTAGTAATAATGAAAATTTATGAACAATTAATTTTGATCTGTCATTAGGTTTTGTTAATTATACAGTAAAGAATATAATACAAATAATTTATTTCTAATTAAAGCATTATTATTTTTATATTTAGAGTTTGGGCCGGGCTTAGCATGGGCTACGGATAACTAGTCTTGGTTATAAGTGGCAATTTAACCACAATTCAAACAAATACCACAACTTCCTGCCAATGTGACAATTGTTGATCTCCAGAAATAATTTTTCCGGGACTATCTCTTTTGTTTGTGACAATTTTGATTCCTTAGGATATCTTGACCTCTCAGATAACGTGTTATCTGGAGAGCTTATAAGCCCCCTAACAATCCAAGATTCCTTGACGCCGTAGTCTTTCATTACCCAAAACTTATAAGCCCCCTCTAACTCACAAACATAAGTAGAATAAACACACAATATTCCATTCAATACTACACGAGCTTGACTTCAAAATAAATATCCGCCACAAATTTGTCATTGCATGGACTAGCCAAATTTGTCATTGCAGGGACTGGTTGCAGAAATATAAACAAGAGCTCTAACAAAAAAAATAACAGCTCTTACAGCTAATTAGTTCACTGCATTAGCTAATGCAGAAACTACCACACGTGTAGCTAATGCAGAAACTACTCTTACAGCAAATTGAACATTTTCACATTTACAAGAATCAACTGATGCGAAGATAACATTTGATAAGGTTTAGGTAAAAAGAGACAAAGATTTAGTACAGTTAACGTGTAATATTACCAGTCTTCGTCGGTGGGTAGCGAAACTCATCGAACCTCCGGTATGCAGCGAGCCACCCGTTTCAGAGGCTCTATTTATCTTTGCTCGTTCCCTCCTCGCCTTATATACAGGAGTATCTCATATTTTCAAGAACTTGACCCACGTACCATTTGTCAACCAACCAGGTTTTTGCAATTTCCTCCGGGCCTCATACAAGTGTTCTTTGATCCATAGAGCTGCTTTCAACTTGAAAATGGCTTGTATTTTATTTTTATGACAAGACTTTCATGCACACTTTGACTGCAAAATAGTTTAATATAAAGTCATGAAATGAGTTGATGGATACAAAGGTAAATTCACTATTGATAGCATAATGAAATGGTAAATTCTTTAAATTCTGATTATACCGTAAACTGATTCCACATAAGAATTCTGATTTCGTATCGAATCTCATTCCAATTATCCCACGGCTCCGTGAAAAATGATTTAATTGCTTCTATAATCATATGTCTGCGGCTATATGCGGGAATGAACCTGTAATAAAATTATATTAAATCATCTTAGCTTTCGAAATTTTTAAAAATTAAGAAAAATTATATATATTTATATAATTTCAGTTTTTTTATTTATCTGATTTTTTAATTTTTTTTAAATCAAAAATCAAACCGTTTAACTGAATTTCAAAAATTTGAAATCGAAACCGATCCAAAATATCAAAAAACCAAAATCAAAATTAAATTTTGATTTGTTTTTTCAATTTTTTCGGTTTGAACCAATATATGCCCACCCTATATAGAAGTTCTAAATTTTTTACTTTAAGAGTTAAAAGTGGGTTGGAACCATTTTTACCCGATCTGTATTTGATCAAATCCATATTTACCCATATATTATATGAGTGGATTGTAATCCAATCCATTTAAGCTAAATCAATATTCAATCCATCCAAATCTGATCTGATTTGCCCATTTATCACCCACTACCCGAGACTATTATACCTTATATCTTATACCTCACACCAAATGATCCCTAATACTCCTAGTGAAGGAAGCTCGTAATTAGTTAGGTTGCCTCCATGTGACCAGAAGTTCACGAGTTCAAGCTATGAAAATAACCTCTTGTAAAAATTAAATCTCGAATAAGACTGCATACATTAGATCTTTGTGGTCCGCCCCTTCTCCAAAACTCCGCACGTAACGAAAGTTAATTACTGCACCAAATTGTCTTTTCTTTTTTAAAATAGTATGTAACAGTCTTATTAATTTATGCTGGTTTGTACATTCATGAATAATTTGTGTTTATTTAAGCCATTTTTCAAAAAGATTAGGTAAAAATTGAACCAGCTGAAGTCTTTTTAACTTTATAAAAATAGATATTTTAACCAATAATTAATTTTAATATAGGCTTTGACATTCGATTGTCAAATTTGTAACTTTCTTAGCACCTTCATTTAAAAAATTAGTAACCAATCATTTTTTATTCCTTCAAATCTTTTATTGAGGGGCTTTATGTCTGATCTTCTTTCATTGGATCTAGAAATTTTGTTCACTCATAGCTTGTTAACAATCAGTCGATGTTTTGATATTCGTATTAGAGTTTCGATTAATTTAAATTTGTCTTGCGTAAGACCATTAAAGGATGCTCGCTCTCTGCCAAAACTTTGTTTTCCCAATTCATAGCTTGAATAAAAAATTTGTAATTAAGAATAAAGAGATTATGTCCATTTAGTCCACCGTAATCTCTAACGGAGAAAAATGAATTGGTGTAGACCCGACATGAATCAGAATGATAACATTCTATGTGTATCTTCCTTCTTATTTCTTTGGCCAAACACATCGTCAGACCATTAAATTTGACACAAACTTTTACTTTGATACCTCAAGTAGACGTTCATTTTAAGCATCTTATATAAGCTTTCCTTGTGTCATTTTGGCATGGACATGGCAAAGTGAGTGTGACACACACACCTTAAACGCGTGAGGAGACTTTTTTTTAGTAAAACTTTTTTTTTTGCTTCATTTTCTTCACTCCTTCCTCCACCTTCATCTACCAAATTCACAATTTGAAATAAATAATTAAAGACTTGGAAACAATTTTTAAGGTAAAATATTGAAATTTTAAATGTGTGCCGTGAATTGATTCCTCTGTTATTAATGAATGTTCATTTGTTGAATGAATTTTGGTGGAGTGACGGCAGTGGAAAGTTTTTTGACGAGGGTGAAGATGGTGGCTTGAACAACACCTCCTTTAACCTATCTAAAAAGCACCTTACGCCCACTCTTTTTCTCCTCCATTATCACCATCGAATATTTCTCCATAACCAACACCACCTCAACCTCCATTAACAACCACCGGCCAAGTTCCTCCACCGACAAACCATCAGTAATCCATCACCAAAACAGACCTGACCTTCAACTCCATTAACACACTCAGTAATTGACCACCACAATCTCGCCGACAAAACACCCTTCACAAGCCTCGAGCTACTGTCTTTTAAAAATATTTAAATAAATAGATTTTTTCTCTCAATATAGTAATTATTTTTTATATATATGCCACATGTCTTAATTTAATTCTCTACTTTGACACATTATCGGCGTGTGTATTGCACATACCATATATATTTAATTGATTATTAAAAAATTATCAAATGACACATAGAGCCTTACATGAGATATCTAGAAAGAACAATGACTAATTGAGATGTCAAAGTGAAAGTTAGTGTCAAATTTAGGGGGACGTCAATGTCTTTGACGTATTCCTTTTCTTTTTTGATAAAAATTTGTCTTGTGTTTACATCAAACCAATAGATATATAATATATGTTTTGAATATACATAATTATCATGTAACCATGATTATATATTTATTTTCACTTTATTAAACCACTTATTTACGATAAATTACACTAATGATTTAAAATATTTTAAAATAAATTGAGACAATTGTAGTCCAAACAAAAACGTTACTAGCTGAATATTTACACCTTAACACGAAATAAAATGGGACTAGTCCGTACCCAACATTGTCATTTGTAATAATTAGTATTTGTACCCGCGAGATGCGCGGTCGATATTAAATGAAATTAATTATAAAAATTATTATCTTAATAATTTTATATAATAAAAAATTTATTTAATATCATTCACATATTTGAAATTAATAAAGTTATGCAATACGAAAAATAACTATTAAAATATTGAACTTAATATCATTAATTACATAAAACTTAAACATTTCTTTTCGAAAATTAGTATCCGCGTGCAAATAATATTATATTGTAATATAATTATTTGAGAATATTAGATAATATTGTGATCTATATTGATTTATTTTGTAAAAAAATCATATAATTACAAAAGAAAATGCATATTTAACATAATTATTATTAGTTAAGTGACTTACTTCTAAATTTGGTTAGAAAAATAAAGAACTAACGAAAGATATGTTTTAGAGTTATGCACATGAGGCTTCTATAAAATTTTAACTTGAAATTTAAATTCTTTTATATTAAATATTTTAATTTGCACCCTCTTATCCAAAGGAAGAAAGGAGTTTCCCTTTCTCTTTTCTTGTCTTAATAGATTTTTCTTTCAAAGTAAATTTTGTATTCCTTTGTACGATCTTAGTCATAGTATATTTTTTTATAAATTTAAAATATTTTTGCGTCAAGACAAATATTTTGAGTAAAGTTTCAATAATAGTCAATTTTCCCTCTCTCATATTTTTTTTATTACCATTTTTTCAACAAATAACTTATAACATTATCTAAAGTTCTAACTTGTTTGCATGATTTCACAATATTCACTTATTCTCTTATGGTAATGGACCAACAAATATTAATGAATCTTATTGTATATTATTTTTTTCGAATAAATGGTTTAGTCCTTCATAGGTTTGAATATTCACTCTTCAACTCTATTTCGATCAACCCTATCATACTTTCTAGATTTACTCAATTTGAACGAAATTATAAATATTAATCACTGTCGGAATTGAATTCCCTCCCATTTTAGAACATTCAACTAATACTTAACCTCTCATGTTCATCCTTACAATAAGATATTAATCTTATTCATCTTTATCTTTTATATTGTACAAAATAGATCAAAATAATTATTGCACCAAAAGATCTACAATATTCTAAAATTGGAGTTACAAATATAAAGATGATTGAACTCATTGCCTGTTTATATCAACTAAAACAAAAAAATAAGAAAGTTTGTAGCATAATGTTTATAAATAATAAATGATAAATGACTTTTACTTTCACATTAGTACAATATTCTACGTAAAAGTACAATAATATTTGCAGTAAGAATTTAAATATAATGAATTTGAAAAAATCAGTATTCATAAGTATTTGATTTATTGAATTTGAGCACCGCCCGTTGAGCATCAGCCACGAGATACTCACCCAAATTTTGATCTTCGATATGTAGCTTTTGAGATAGTAATCCTAGTGTCGGGTAAATTTCATAGATAGTTATACAACTATATTTTTTTTACTAAGGTCATTTAACTATCATTCCTAATACAATATCACAAAACTTTTAATATACTATTAAAATCACACAATCTAATTTACAAATTAATTGTTAATCATAACATATAGAAATATAGTATAGACAAATTAAGTGTTAATCCTAATATATAGAAATATAATGGATAAGTAATTTAGTATCACAATTTATTAATTTTTGAAATTATACTATCATCTCACTAAAATCTAAAGTAACAATATTTGCAATGCAAGAAAATCAACTATCTAATATCAATATTAGTTTCTTCATATTTAATGTATAACTTGTAAATTTTTATGTTATTTCTAAAATTCTCATTGCACATTTTGACCGAGTTAAATTTTTATAAGTCTTTAAGAATATATGACATATTAAAAGATCACTAACTTAAATTTTCAAAGAGTACAGATTATATTTTTTTATAAAACATAAAGTACATGAATACTGGCTCATAAAATTTTCACCAAATATGTAGAAAATAAAATGAATATGCAACATAACTTGTATATTTAGTTGACTTGATAAATCAAGAAACATCTATTCTAAAACAATGCTTATAGTAAATTGAGATTCAAGCGATTATCACAACAAGATAAGTTGTGGCAGAAATCACTTGCACAATTCATCTTCTCCAACATGTTATGACAGAAATTAATTAGTTTTTACTGAGTGTAGCCTTCTTATATAGTGGTAAATTGTTATGACATTAGAACTTCTAGATTAATTGCAGTTGGTACAATATTCTTTTCCATATATATGTATATCATTGTTAATTGATTATTCATTTTCTATTTATATTTCTCAATCAATTTTGTCATGCTTCCTTAATTGACTTACATTGAATGAAATGATAAATATTTTTTTTCATATAAATATTCATTTTATGGTAATACTTTAGTTGCATATATTCTAATTTATTAGTAACTCACACCTACATTTCATCGTATAAAAATTATTATAAATTTTTATTAATATTTTTATTATTAAAAAATATTTATTAAAATCCAAAACTATTCTTACATACATGTATGAAGTTATATAATTGATCAATTAAAGAATAACTTTGTAAAGCAAAATTTTATTTGACTTCGAATATTAATTAGGACTATGTAATTTTAGTAGTTATTTTCGATAAACGTTATGCAATATTTTTTGTGTAGTAATATTTATTTTTAAAAAAATTTAATATTTATTTATTTTCAATTTATCTTCCTTTTAAATTCAAGACTATCATTTATTCATTTCTTAATATAGAATGATAGTGTAATTAATCATTGATAGTTATTCTTAATTATGAAAATCCTTTCATTAAATATGAATGCATATTGTTTTAAATATGAATTACTTAAAATATATCGAATGAAAATTCTTCCAATAAATATGAATGCATATTTTTTAAATAAAATTTATTGAAATATATAGAAATAAATTTCTTCCATTTTGTAGTCCAAAGTTACCATTTGAGTGATTACATCTTTTTCATAATATTTTTAATTTTGGAATAACTCTTTGATTATTATTTTTTTTTTTCATATAAGTTGTTTGACTCCTAATTGGTTATTCACTTAATTGATATTTTTTGATACTTTCTTGATTTAATCAATTGTAATCAAATCATAAATATTTCTTTTTATATAGTATTGTTAATTAAATTAATTATATACACATTTTGAGTGATAAGATTCTTTTCATAATGTTTTTAATTTTGGAAGGACGCATTTGTCATAATAATCTTTTTCATATAAGTTACTTGATTATTAATTAGTTATTCTCAATTTTTTTTTTTGTAAACTTTCTTGATTTACTAAATTGTAGTGAAATCATAAATATTTTTTAAATAATATTATTATTTAAATTAATTGTGTATATTTTTTTAGGGATAACATCTTTTTCATAATATTTTTTTTTATTTTGAAATGAATTTTTGATTATTATAATCTTATTCATATAAGTTACATGATTACTATTTATTAATTGATTTTATTGTTATGGCATTAGAACTTCTAGATTAATTGCAGTTGGTACAATATTCTTTTTCATATATATATATATATATATATAAAATTGTTAATTGATTATTCATTTTCTATTTATATTTCTCAATCAATTTTGTCATGCTTCTTTAATTGACTTACATTGAATGAAATCATAAATACTTTTTGTCATATAATTATTCATTTTATGATAATACTTCAATTGCATATATTCTAATTTATTAGTAACTCACACCTACATTTAATCATATAAAATTATTATAAATTTTTATTGATATTTTTATTATTAAAAAATATTTATTCCTATTTCATTTTATTGATCTGCACATTTAAAGTTTTATATAAGATAATTTAATATTTTTAATTAATTTTTATTCATCAAAATGAAGTAACTTTTTCAAATTTGATTATTTTAAAATCTAAAATTATTCTTACAGACATATATAAGGCTATATAATTGGTCAATTAAAGAATAACTTTGTAAGGAAAAATTTTATTTGACTTCGAATATTAATTAGGACTATGTAATTTTAGTAGTTATTTTCGGTAAACATTATGCAATCTTTTCTGTGTAGTAATATTCATTTTAAAAAAAAAATCAATATTTATTTATTTTCAATCCACCCACCTTTCAAACTCAAGACTATTATTTATTCATTTTCTAATATAGAATGATAGTGTAATTACTCATTGATAGTTATTCTTAATTATGAAAAATCTTTCATTAAATATGAATGCATATTGCTTTAAATATAGATTACGTAAAATATATCGAATGAAAATTCTTCCAATAAATATGAATGCATATTTTTTAAATAAAATTACTTGAAATATATTGAAATAAATTTCTTTCATTTTATAGTTCAAAGTTACCATTTGAGTAATCACATCTTTTTCATAATATTTTTAATTTTGAAATAAATATTTGATTATTATATTTTTTCCATATAAGTTGTTTTATTACTAATTGGTTATTCTCTTAATTGATATTTTTTGATACTTTCTTGATTTAGTCAATTGTAATCAAATCATAAATGTTTTTTTTTATATAATATTTCTATTTAAATTAATTTTGAGTGATGACATATTTTTTATAATATTTTAAATTTTGGAAGGACTCATTTGTCATAATAATATCTTTCATATAATTTACTTGATTATTAATTAGTTATTCTCTAATTGATTTTTTTGTAATACTTTCTTGATTTACTAAATTATAGTGAACCCATAAATATTTTTTAAATAATATTATTATTTAAATTAATTGTGTATGTTTTTTTAGGAATAACATCTTTTTTTATTATATTTTTTTATTTTGAAATGACTTTTTGATTATTATTATAATCTTATTCATATAAGTTACATGATTACTATTTACTAATTGATTTTTTGTAACATTTTCTTGATTTACTCAATTGTAGTAAAATCATAAATATTTACTTTTTATAATTTTATTATTTATGTTGTTTAAATTAATTGTTCACATATTTTAAGGAACCACATCTCTATTGAAATATTTTTTATTTTGAAATGACTTTTTGGTCATAGTAATTTTTTCCATATAAGTTGCTTGATTACTAATTGGTTATTCACCAATATAAATTTTGTTGTCAACAAAATTGATTCTTGTTGCCAAAATACCAAGTGGCTAGTTCTCAATATGCCACTTGGCTTAATTTTAGACTAACTTCTTTGCTTTATTACATGCTAGAAGTGCGAGGCTCGTGTCGGCCCAACAGTAGAACATGTGGATTGCAAGTTTTAAGTTTTAGGATTTATCTTGGAGTAGAAAGTTTGAGTAGTAGAATATTTTCATTAGTATGATTGAGCTGAGGGGGTCACAATTGAAACCTTTTTTTAACCTTCTTGTTGAATTTTGCGATTAGAAATATAAAGAAAGAATAGGCGTAAATCTGATGAAATAGCTTAAATCAAATATCCAGCAGATTATTGATTTTCAATATCGCAAAGATTAAGAATCATATAAACTTACCCGATAAAGAGAATGCACAGCTTAGATTCGCTATTGTTTTGTTTAATTACTATTTTTAACACAGGAAAAGAGTGTTGTTTTTTAATAGAGAAGGAAGAGTTGAGATTTTCTTTTTTTTATTTTATTTTTAAAACAGAGAAATGTTAATTAATATTGAGGAGCTGTAAAAAGTTGAGAAAGATGGCTACACATATTTGATAGAAAATTTTCTAATGTTAAGAAAATGCGAAGTATTTGGTAGCAAATTTGTAATAGATACACGTTTTTTGTACCTAAATTTACTTTATTCATATTTAAATTAGTTTGTAAAAATCTTTTGCAAATAATCTTTATACTTCTTTTCTTTAATTTCCTTAAAATATAGTAATAAAATTTATTTATGTTTTATTCATCTCATACTTTACTACATACATTTTATCCTCTTTAAATCTCATTATGCCATTTTACCCTCTTTAAACATCACTGTACATTAAAATCACGATTGAAGCAGCTGAAGCAGAAATCAGTCAATTTTTTTTTTTATTAATTATTGTTATTTACAGTACTTTTTATTTCATTTTCAAATAATATATGTTGTTTTATATCTTCTTCTGTCCCGTCCCAATTTATGTGGAACTAATGTGATTTTGATAGTCAATCAAATATTTTATGTTGAAATATCATTTTGTTATTCTTATTTTTCTAATAAATAAATGACTTATAATAAGGAGTGATACAGTAAAATCATCGTTCGAAAGAAGAAAATTTAATTTAAAACATTAAGAGTTAATTTCTCATTTAATGTCTATTTTATTTTTCAGTAAATATTATTTATTTTCTTAATACCTAGATGACTCATAATAATTAATTAAGAACGATTGATTATGTTATTACTATAAAAATTAATATAATTTTATCATATCCAATAGTAATCATCGATAATTCACCGGAATAGTATATTAATTAAATATGGGATGCTATATTTGCATATGCAAAGTATGATATTATTAAACATTATTGGATAGTGCATTATATTTATCTTTCACAATAATAAAATATTACTATATATTTCTTTATTTCTTTTTAACTTGATACATATTGACCCAACACAAATTCTAAGAAAATATTCATTAGAAATTTATTTTATTAATTTTGTACTTTAAAAATTTTAAGTTAAGTTTAAATATTAGTATTTCTATAAAAGAAGAAAAAAAAATTTAAATTTAAATTTACTAAAATAAATAAATAAAAAAAAAGATTAATTTTCTATATTAAAGTCAATTAAAATAATAAAATTGATTTACTTTAAATATTTAGTTGCAATTAATTAAGATAATTTTTTATTTTGTCATGATTTATGCTGCACCGATAAAATTTTGAGAGTTGAATAGAACTTTTATTTATTTTTAAAAATGTATTTAGCTTGTTAATTATTTTGATTTATAATAATTTTTACGTAATTATCAAATAATATATTTACTCCTTGTGTCCCAATTTATGTGGTTTCGATACAATTTTGAGAGTCAACTAAAATTTTTATATATCTTTTAAATATTTTAAGTTGTTAATTATTATGATTTGCAGTACTTTTTCTTTTCTCAACTTATGTGACATTTCTAAAATAATGAGAGTCAATAAAATTTCTATATATCTTTTAAATATTTTAAGTTATTACTTATTGTGATTTGTGGTAACAAATTAGTTTTGAACATGATAGTCAATTAAATAAATAAAAAAAAATACTTTCAATATGTAGTTATAGTTAATTAATATAAATTAATAAAATATATTAAATATTTAAACCATTATAATGAAACAATGAAATTATTATATATTGAGATATGATATGTAATTAAATGGGAGTAGAAAGGTGTTTTGGTAATTACGTAAGAGGTGGTCGAAACTACCTCTTCTATATAATAGAAATATAAAAAAATTTATTTAATTTGATTTTATATTTGTTTACTCCCTTTTTACTTATCCAACATATTAAAATAAATACATATTCAACAATATTTGTTACTGATCAATTTATTATTTTGTATTATTTTATTTTTGATATTAAATACTACTCTTTATTACCTAATGTATTTATCCCAATATTTATTAGATTCAAAGGGTGATATAGTCAAATTATTTTCATTATTTATTATTTCTTAAGATATGTGCAACTCAGTAGTGGATAAGTAAAGATGAACGGTGAAAATAGTATAAAAAGTTGAGAAATCGTATCCAAATTCACATACAAATTTAAAATTAATTCTCCTTTTCTATAATATATATCTATCTATAATCTATAAGTATAATTTATATCTATAATCTCTCTCTCTCTCTCTCTCTCTCTCTCTCTATCTATCTATCTATCTATCTATCTATCTATCTATCTATCTATCTATCTATCTATCTATCTATCTATCTATCTATCTATCTATCTATCTATCTATCTATCTATCTCTCTCTTTCTCTCTCTCTCTCTCTCTCTCTATATATATATATATATATATATAATCTATATCTACATCTACATCTACATCTACAATATATTAAAAGTGTAAAGGGCCTTAGAAATGTTGTTTGAACTTCTTGCCTTCATTAAAAGTCTTTGTTTTAGGCAAAATTGTCTTTTCACTATTTTTTTCTAATATTTAAGAGTTGAAAAATAATCAATATACATATATAAAGGAGAACCATAGAGGAGGTGATGTGGCACCTCTCTATGGCCTCTATTTATATTTATCTTTTTTGTGGTTTTTTAAAAAAAATTCTTTTATTTTTTGCCATTGATCAATTTGCTCAAAAAATTCTATCATATTTATTTATTTAATTATATTTCATAGGTTACAAAAAACCTCCATCTATATATATTCTCCATTTAAAAACATGCCTCTTGAACTCCCTTCTTTATGGCTCAACTAATCTATAAATAACAATCATTATGTGTTGGATGTACATTTCTATTCTCCTTCCTTCATATTTGATTTCTACTCTTGATCTCTTCTAATATGAGTCAATCAATAAAAACTGCTAAATTTTGATTCAAGTTGATAGTAGAGAATTTTCTTCCTTTTTCATTGTTGTTTAAGATAAATTTTTCATTTACAATGTTAACGTGTGAAAGAATATGCGTAAGTACTAATTACACGATGCATTTTGAATTTATCAGAAGGGGAAATTCGTTTAGCATAATACATTTTTTTAATATCTTTTGACTAATTGTAGTCTCCTTTTCAATTTGAGCTGTAGTTTAATTCTTGAGTTGTTTATCTTATTCTATGTTATGTAAGTACCTTGAATACCAAGGGCTCATTCGGTATTGAGATCAAGGATAAATGAATCCTTATATTTTGTCGCAATATTGCAAGGAATTTGAATGTTTTGTTGTAGTTATTTCCATATTCATTTCCTTTAAAATATGTTTCACTTTTTTAATTAATTTGTTCGTTTGACGTTTCCCAATTGCTCTCTATTAATGACGTTCTTATTTTTTTCAAGTCTTGCATTCTTATCGTTCTAGCCACAAACATATCAATATCTAATTAATTCTGGACAATCCAAGTAAGACAAAATCAATATTTACTAACGCCAATTATTTTATTTATTATTGTATGAAATCTATAGTTTTAAAAGCTCTATTTTCACATTTATTAAAGTGCTACGGAGCTACTATTATAAAAACAAAATTATTTTAGTGTAAGAATAGCGACAGTCAAAGGAGAACAAAGATAGTATATTTTTTGTTGATAAGAATTTAATTTAGACTTCAATGCTTTTGTATTTTGAAGTAGAAATAACTAAAGGTTTGGCAACTAATCTAAAAACATGCACATGAATTTGATAAAGTTCTTAACTTTCCCCTTCATCAGTATCTTTATTAATTTTATTTTGAGATAATACCCTATTACCCCCTAAACTATATCCAAAACGGCAGAGACACACCTCAACTTAAAGGGGATCCTGTTACCCCCTGAACTAATTAAAAGTGTAATTTTGACACCCTTAGTGACTACATGGCACATAAGTGCCACAACACGCTGAAGGGTCCATGTAGGCACACGTGTGTGCCACGTAGACACTAAGAATGTCAAAATTACACTTTTAATTAGTTTAGAAGGGTAATAGGACCCCCTTTAAGTTGAGGTGTGTCTCTGCCGTTTTGGGTATAGTTCAGGGGGGTAATAGGGTATTTTCTCTTTTATTTTTAATGATTTTGAATTTGCCAACTTAATCTCTCATGTTTATAACCTCCAAAAATTAATGTATAATTTTGAGATATTTTACTTCATGAAAAATATAACACTCAATTAAATCTGAAAATTTAAAAATGAAGAAGATGAGAAAAAAGGTCAAAGAAACAGATATATCATGTAGTTTTATTAGAGTTTGTTTATAGTATGGTATAGTTAGATTCTGAATATATATATATATCACTATTAAATCTTATATGATGACTTTTTCATTTTATTGTAGCGGTTATTGTATCCTTTTCAATTTCTCTCCTCTTAGTTTTGTTCTTAATGATATTCATAATTGTCAACATAACCTTTTATGTTTATAACCTTCAAAATTGTTGTACAAGTTTATGATACTTCTCTCTATAAATAATTGACAACCTTTTACTAAAGCACTTAACTTTCACCTTTAATTATCTCTATTAATTTTGTTCTTAATGATACTCATAATTGTCAATGTAACCTTTCAGGTTTATAACCTCCAAAATTGATGTATAAATTTACAATACTTCTCTCTATAAATAATTGACAACCTTTCACTAAAGCTTTTAACTTCCACCTTTAATTATCTTTATTAGTTTTGTTCTTAATGATACTTATAATTATCAATGTAACCTTTCATGTTTATAACCTCCAAAATTGATGTATAAATTTATAATACTTCTCTCTATAATAATTGACAACCTTTCATTGAAACTCTTAACTTCCACCTTAATTATCTTTATTAATTTTGTTCTTAATGATAATCATAATTGTCAGTGTAACCTTTCATGTTTATAACCGTCAAAAATTAATGTATAAATTTATGATATCTCTCTCTATAATTGTCAAACCTATCACTAATTTAGATGGTTCGATTTGAAGCTATACGTTTATTCACCTGTTTAGTGTTTGAAATATTATTAAAAATTACTTTTTAGTTAATATTAAAACTTAATTTGCTTCTTTGCATATTGCATTTGTAGAAAAAATAATTGTGAAATTAAATTGTCTTTCTCCTTTGTTGAAGAGAAGTAAGAAAATATTTTTATTACGTATTATGATTAGAAAAATATAAAATGCATAGGAAATAAGTAACTATAGGATAATGAAAAAGTTAGATCTCATAATAGATTGAAACTAATTTTTAAAATAAAACAAAATATTGTAGTGGAAGAAAAAAGTTAAATAGATATATTAGAAGACTTTTGGGTTCTTTAGAATACGGTACATACAAAAAGTGCTCATAAATAATACTTTCTCCTTTACATTTTAATTTATCATTTTACTAAAAATAAATGTCTCATATTAGTTGATCGCTTACTAAATTAGGATAGAATTAATCATTTTTTTTCATTTTACCCCTACAATTAATAGTATACATTAAATGTGAACAATTATACTTAATTTCATTTTCATTCTTTTTTTTATATGTAATATATAATGTGATAATTAATTATTAAATAGTTATGTGTAAATCATTAATGCTTTTCTTTCAATTATTTTAGATTTGATGATTTTGGCTAGATCGAATATGTATTAGAACACGATGATAACAAAGTGGATTTAATTGACCACAAATTTATAATATCTGAACACTAAAAAGGTTCACATTATACTTTTGGTATGGAATAAGTATTTTTTTTGTATATTAATATGATACATCATATGTTTGATATTAATGCATACAATCAAAATATTTCAAAGGTTGAGTTTCACAATTTAAGGTTCTTTGATTATTTTTAATATATTAAAATAGATTATAGTATATATTTAATAACGTATTTTATGGTCGCATGAAGCGCGGTTAAGTTTCCTAGTTAAATATATTTATGGTAAAATATTTCCTTATTAGAAGTCATCAGAATTAGTATTTTTTTTCTAATATTTAAGTGTTGAAAATTAATTAAATATATTTATAGCAAAACCTTTCCTTATTAGAAGTCATCCGAATTAACAACAACTAATACTTTTTTTATTAGTTTATGAATACTAAATCAACTAAATTTGATTTTAAGAAGATTTAAAAAATTTAGAAATAAATATAAAAGCATTAGAATAAGAAGTACCAAATTTGAAAAGCTTTAAGTACGTAATAAGAATATAACCAATGATTTTGTAAAAATTTGACTTTAAAACAAGAAAAAGATTTTGAATATAGAACAAAAATAATTGTACCACAAATATGATTCAAATTGATGCGTCTCTCTTAGTCTCTGACAATAAGGAAAAGAAGTACTGCATGGCAAACACAAAAGTGATGATCGATCAACCACTTGAAATTTCTGGTGGTAAAATATATGTGCTTAAACTAAAATATATGTTTATGTTTACATCATTTTATTAAAATATGAAGGATCTTTGAAAAATGAGTTGAACTTTTTACGCTTCACTAAAAATCTCTGCAATAGATAAAATCATTTAATTTTAAATAATCAAACGTTACATATGTGAGACACGTTCGATTAAACTAATATATATATATATATATATATATATATATATATATATATATATATATATATATATTTGGCATCAATCTGAAATTTTCATATTTTTCTACGCCATGAATCTACAGTTAAGAACATTCAAAACCAATTAATCACTGTCTTAATCCAGCTAGCTAATTATTTTAGGGGAAGGACACAAATAACCACTCAACCGAAATTAATTCCATGAAAATGGCCATGGAATTTAAATTTTATTTTCTAGTCATTTTAATTTGTTGGCTTATTCTATACAGTTTTATACATATTCTATACAGTTTCTATACATATCTTATACATAGAAATATTCTATACGAAAATTATATAGTTTAGATACACAATTTATACAATAATTAAACAGTTTTTTTTAAACATCTTATACAACAATTATATAATTTGTATACACTATCTATATATTTTTTTTTATATATTTTATACATATACATATGTGATAGAAGTATAAAATTTCAATACATATATCTTATATAAATACATATTCTATATAATAGTTATACCATTTTTATACAATTATATTTAATTATTATTTCTAAACAATAAAAAAATAGAATATTTTTCAATTAAAAATTTATAGCAAAAAAAAATAAAATATTTTTAAAAGGGTCGAATGACCCAAGTTGAAAACTGTATCAATATTGTATACGGACTATATCAATATGATATATAAACTGTATCTGAACTATATGGGCCAAAATGACACAAATTAAGAAGGAAAAATTACAGAAAGTAGCATACTTAAGACTATAATTACAATAAATAACAACTCTTTTGTAAAATTACAGTTTATAGCAAGAGTAATATTATTTTACTCATTAACTAGGCAAGTGCATGTTTTACTTTCACTACTTTACATTTTCCTATTTTCACTCCACTATTTCACCTCCCCCAAATATAGTCATATCTTTTACCCTTTTTTTTTCATCTTATTTTTTTTATCCACTTTATTTTCTCTCTTCTATTTCTCTTCTTTTGTTCCTTTTTCGTTTTTTTTTTCATATTTGAAGATAATTATCTCTATGATCTTCAAGATTTCAAAATAAAACATCATTACTATCTTTCATTCTCTTATATCTCTACCTTTTTTTTCTTGTTAATTTTTATCATCTTATTTTTTTATCATTTTATTTTTTATTTTGATTTCTTTTTCTTTTTCATTTTTTTTCTTTCCACTTTATTTTCTCTCTTCTATTTCTTTTTTTTTCCTTTTTTTTTCTTTTTTTTTTCCTTTCTCATATCTTTTTTTTCTTTTTCTATTTTTGTTTTCTTCTTCTTTTTTCTATTTTATTTTTTTTCTTTTATTTTTACACTTCTATTTCTCTTTCTTCCTTTTTTTTTCTTTTTCACTTCTCTTTTTTTTCTTTTTTTCTTTTTATTTTTTTCCCTTTTTTTACTCTTTTATCTCTAACTTTTATTTTGAAAAGACAAATATGCATATCATATACACATATTCAAAAAACATACAAAATACAGGTCTGGATATGTATTTACGGTACAAAACATATATATGTATTTACAAAATACATATCATATTCATATTAAACAGTAACAAACATAACTATACTATATATTTTCATATGTATTTGCGAAATACAAAGGTGACTCATATAAAATAAGAATATACATATGGATCAGGTATGTATTCTGTAAATACATATAGAGAGCTATATATATTTTATACGGTGTTGGATTTGTCTTTGAACTGTACGTATTATGTCATTTTAGAGGGTAACATATGTACTTATTTATTTTCTTTTACTGCTTAAGATATGTATCATGTATTTTTTTATTACCTATATGTATATGTATATAATTATCATTTTTGTTATAGAAATTTTGTGTCTTATATGTTTATACATATGAGTCAGATATGTATTTTTGTAAATACATATGCAGATATATATATGTATGTTCTTTTACCATAAATACATATGTAGATCTGTATGTCTATTTATTTTGTATATTTTTTGAATATGTATATATGATATAGATATTTGTCTTTTAAAAATCAAAGATAGAGACAGAAGAGTAAAAACAAAGAAAAAAAGCAAAAAAATAAATCAATAAAAAAAAAATAAAAAAAAAATTCAAAAAAAAGAAGTGAAAAAGGAAAAAAGAATAAAGAGAAATAGAAACTGGAAATAGAAGTGTAAAAACAAAAGCGAAAAAAAATGAGGAAAAAAAATGAAAAAAGAAAAAAAAAACGAAAGGAAAAAAAAAAGTAAAAGAGAGAAAATAAAGTGGAAAGAAAAAAATGGAAAAGAAAGAGAAATTAAAATTTAAAAAAAAAAGATAAAAAAAATTGAAAAACTAACAAGAAAAAATCGTTAGAGATATAAGAGAATGATATTTGAAATTTTGAAGATCATGGAAATAAGAATCTTCACATTTGAGTTTGATTTGGAAAAGGAATCTACTAATATAAATAAGAGTAATTTATGAGAATTTAATTAGATGGGATAACTATTCCTTATTTAACTCAACTAATTTGAGTAAAACAAGGGCAGTAAATCTTGTTGTATATGTATTTGTATAGCAACAGTTTACTTAAATACAAAATACAATTTGTTATTTTTCGTAATTATGAATCTGTTGCTATAAAAATTGCAATTAAGGCTCTATAGTTGCTATTTCTAAAAAATTTCCAATTAAAAATGGCTATAAAGTGAAAATAAAATAACCGACTGACTATTTTTTTTTTTAAAATGTCAAATTTGGGCTATTTGTTTTTAAAATGGCTATGTGGTGTCTTTTTTCCCAAAAAAACATGGAAGAAATATAGAGAATTTTAGTTGATTGTAGATCAATATTGAAATATAGATGAATCGACAGGGTCGAATCTATCATATCGGGATTGTGAAATCCTTCAAGTATACAAGATAATTGAGCTGAAAACCTAGTTCCAAGATGTGGTGTAGGTCTCATGGCAAATAAAGAACTACGAAAAATTAAAGGCTAAAAAATAGAGCTAAAGAATTTTGATTTTATTTGGGTTTTATATATTAGATATTATGTATGTGAGTTTTCTACTTGAGCTATCATCAACTACTCTCTCTGTTCGCTTTTACTTGTCACTAATTTCCTAATTGAATTTCTACTTTTACTTGTCATTTTGGACATATCAAGAAAAAACTTCTTTTTTCCTATTTTACTCTTAGCATTAATTGTTTTTTCTCCAAATTAACTTCAAAATACAATGTAAACATCATTTAATGGGGGTACTATGATAAACTAATCGTGTTATTAATTATTTTTCTTAATGAATGTGTCAAGTTAAAATGTGTCAAGTAAAACCGAACGAAGGGAGTATTTATCAAAAATTGCCTCAATTATCAATTGTTCACTTTTTCTACATGAAATATCACCACCGTTCATATAGAAAAAAGTAAACAATTCAAAATTGAAGTGTTTTTTTTTTTTTCACAAAATATAAACTTATGGATCAAATTAAAAAATTAATATCATGAATTGAGTTCGCAAAGCATGATTTTTTGAGAATTTGGGGTTTCATCTCATGATTCCAATCATGAGATGAAATTGCATTTCTAAGCATCAACTTCATCTCATTAGATAAAATCACATCAGATGAAATCTCATATCCAAATACTGATTTCGCATGCCCAAACGCCTATTCTAAGTTCTGTCGCTTCTTCTTGCTCGCTTTTCTCGTGGTTCTCAAGTACTAAGAGTGTTTAATAATCTATATTTAACACAGTGAAAATAAGTCCTCTTTTGTTGTAAGTTGCATAAATTTAATTGTGGTATGACTCTCGCCATGAAGACTCAAATCTAAATGTGGAAAAGTAAATATAGAGGGATAAGATATCAAAGATAGAAAGATAGACATAATATGATAACAAAAGGGCAATCAAAGGGTGTATCAAATCTAAAAACCTCCATTAAGGATTACCAAATAGCACCTACCTTTTACGTGACCGCAAAGGGGATTGAATCTCCCTTACAACCGACGTTTCTAATCAAAGATCAACATTCGTTTTTCCAAGCTCTCAAAATGCTCCCAATGGAGGTTCATGAATTCATCATTATCAATCAGCAAAAACTAACTAAATAAGTCAGCTACCAAGTATTTATAGTTTGGCTAAATTTACATAAGTAGGGCCCAAAAGTGACCCAAATGCAAGAAAAGGCCCACTAGAGCCTGTTTTGACCCGCTCTTAAAATGATAAAGCTGATCCAAAGCGCCTTGGGCGCATGACCCTTCCAAGGGGATTTCAACCCCGTTTTGCACTCCTTCGACCTCATCAAAGTCCTTTGACCCCCATTAATGGTAATCTTCATCCATGTGGCATCTTTTAATAGCACTAAGGAGTCATCAAGCACCTCAAGCATCATACGTATCTCATCCAAAGGTCCGAAGGTAATTTGGCTTGTATCATCCTCCTCTTCTTGAAAAAAGATTCCACCTCGAATCCAAAACAAGCAAAACCAAATAAAGGACAAAAAAATACAACATCCTCATGGCATGAGGGTTAGGGTTAGCACAAATAATCATAGCATCATGCCAAGGTTGCACACACTTAAGATATAACCAAGGACACTTCGTGTTAAACATTAGAAACTTACTTAAAAATGCACAAAGAGTTGGCTATGGAAATCATCGAGAGGTAAGTAAACTACAAAGGTCATAATAACATCACTAAATTCAAAAGGTAAGGCTACCTTCACCTTAGGAGCCATAAGACACAATTGCTTCATCATCCTTTAAGAGACCATATCAAGAGTGGTGCCTCAATTGGTTTTAAAGTCCACAAGATCCATATAGCATTGTCATTCAAACAAGTGGACCAACCAATAAGTTCCTTACCTCTACATAAAGCAAATTCAAGACTAACATGGATATCATCATAAGCAAAGAGGTAGTATAGAAAGGAATCAAGTGTAAAAGCATCATCCAAGGTAGTATTGTCTACAAGAAGTCCATTTGGCTCAAAAAAATATGGCACGTAATGCACACAAAGATGGAATCAAAACATTTAAGCACATATGACTTTTTTCTCTCAGACAACTTCCCTTAAAAAAGGGGTCACTAATTGTAAACAATTCACAAAGAAAAGGATCATAAGCATGGAGTCCATCCAAAGTGTTTTCAAGAGGAGACTCTCTCCTTGACCTATAAGTAGTGAAACCTTGGTTAAGATTGGAAACACAGAATGTTAAATTCTCTTGGATCTTTTCTTTACTTCCCTTCTTTAATGAATGCTTAACTTTGTTGGAAATGTCTCTCATGCACTATTTGGTTTTATCAAGTGGGTTGTAAATCCCTAAGAAAGACTTTCCATCATAAGGAAGGATTCCAACATCCTTATCTAAACTTTGTTTGTCAACTAGACTAAGCATCAAGTTGGGTGTGTAGAAATCACCATATTCAAATTTGTCATCGGGGTCAAATGGATAGAGTAGCTATAGAAATGGGTCTAGACAAAAATTCTTTCCCCCAAACATATCACCCAAATCAAAATATATACTCTCCACACTAGCGTAAGCATCATCAAAATCAAATGAAGAGTAGAGAAAGGTATCACTCAAGTTAACTTCAACCAATATGTCTGCATGTATATACTCACTATTAGATTCAAGATCATCACCATGAGTATTGTCAACAATAGGAGCACACAAAGTAGAAGAAGAAGCAGTTTCCAAATAATTGATACTTTCTCTTTCAAGGGAAGAATCCTCAAGTAGACACATACCACCACTAACATCAAGGGAATCATTACTCAAGTCATCACAAGAATCAACTAATTAATCCTCATAATTATCAAACAAGGGTGGGGTGCCTTACAAAAGATCACAACCACAAGCATTTTCATAGGAACAATCAGTAATTGGGTTTCTTAAATATTCAAGTAAATCGAAGTTATCATCACCCAATTGATCATTACTTTTCAAAACCTCACATTCATTTTCCTTAAGAGTACTCTCATCTTTAAGAAAGAGATTTCCATATTTAGGAGGACTGTAGTCACGCTATAGTGGGTTGTCATATAGGCTATAGCCCTCAAGACGAGCTACACCATCAACATTATTCACACCACTGGGTTCACTAGGTATGATTGTACCATCTTCGAACACGCTGTTATACTTAAACAGAGAAGGATAAATCCATGAAGGAGGATTAGAACTTGTAATTTACTCTCAATAACATAACTATCAAGTTTCGAAGAAGTTTCAAGCACATAATCATCCCTATGAGCAAGACAAATAATAGGATATTCACTAAAGAACATGCTCCAAAAGTCACTCCTATTTACTTGACCAACATTTTAAATGTCATCACTCACTTGAAGTTCATTAATCACATAACAATCATCCTACCCATAAGTTGGTCAACATAATTTTCACAAGACAATGTACCATCATTCATCACATTGGCTTCAACACTAGGTGAACTCAAATTGATCTTACTAGAAGAGTCAATGAGGTTCTCAATAGGATCAACTAGTGTTTCCATACTGTAACACCCCGTATTCAAGTACGTGTATTGGCGTATTCAAGTACGTGTATTGGTCTTATTTATATGGAATTAATTTTATTTTATTTTATTTATACCGGAATTTGCCCGTCAATGGTTCCATACGAAGGTTATTGGATAAGCTTTCCAACGATATAAAGATTTCCAAAAAAGGATAGGTTTCGGATATAATCAAGCACGTTCGAAACTATAAAACGGTGGCCGGGATATTGGGAATAGTAAATGTGCAGGAAAATTTCCTGCACACAAACTACTGAGGCCAGCCAATTTTTTTGGGTCAACTTTGAACGATCATAACTCCCTTAATATAATGAACTGGGAGAGCTACGACCTATCAAAAGAAATATCTTTGAGTCTTGTTTACAATGCAATTGGTTTCATCCAAATCCAACGTCTGAGTAAGGAGTTATACTCGTTTTACTTCAGCCTCTCAAAACAGATTTTTAGGGTCAACTTCAAACGATCATAACTCCTTGTACAGGACGAACTGGGTGGCCTACTTTATATGAAATGAAATCCCTTTGAATTATCTTTCCAATGATATCAATATCACCCAAATACGATATCGGATAAAAGAGTTATGGTTGATCTACTTTAGCTTATCAAAATAGTCCACCAAAGGACAGATTTGACATTATTTAAATTTTAAAGGCACTTTGGTCATTCCCTATGATATTATGGACGGGAATATGTGTACATATACATGTATATGAGTTCAAAAACTCATTTTCATAATCAATCATTGAGAAAGAACAAACCCTAGCCAAATTTGACCTTTAAATTACTTTTGATTCAACCGTAGAAATTCCAAAGTAATCCGATAACTGCGTTTGTCATCTCGAGAGCTTTGAACGGCACCTATTATTTGTGCAAACAGGATTGCATAATCAAGAGGTGAATTCTAAGGTATGAATATTATTTGCCTTTGTTCTCTTCCATATGTATATGTGTGATAGAGGATTATATGTATTGGTTGTTATTGAAAGGTGATGAAAATAGGGTTATGGACTATTTTGCATGGTTTGGTTGTATTGAATTGTGGAGGGTGGATATGGTGATTGAGTTATGAAAGGTGGATATGGTGATATACTATTGAATTGATGATTATTTATGTCTATGGCTCAATTTGGTTTAATGGATTGGTTGGAAGGATAAATGAATCCAAACTTAATATTGGAGGATGTTGTATGAATATGCATGGCATGTGAATGTAATTGGAGTATAAGAGGGTTAAAGTGGCACCCTTTATGGTTTAATTAAGGCTTACTACTTAACCACTAGTTTGGTGAATTCAAATAATTGAATTGTGACGTTTGGTCGCTAATACTAGATTGCTATATATGTTCATTGTAGATAAGTAATCCGAAAAGACGAGAAGTCCATTTGGGAATAGTATTGAAGGTTGACAGTCAGGTATGTAAAGCATACTCTATACCATATCTTTGGCATGAAAGTGAACAATTGTTCTATTAAGAAAGTTTCCAAAGTTATTCAGTAACATGTGATCCATAATGATTTTGTATGGTGTCCTACGTTACCAATGAATTTGTTTCCACCCTACAAGATGTCAAGACATTCCAATATTTACTTGTTTTCCAAATCTTACATGTTTATTGCACTAATGAATGTCAGAAGGTATCCGGTTACTCGAACAAGATCCATGTGCTATTAATGACTCCAAAAACGTTTCATTGATATACCAATAAGTTCCTACTTCATTGTTATGGCATTGATGACTCCAAAACACTTTATTGATGTGCCAATGAGTTCTTACTTCATTGTTATTGCATTGATGGTCTATTTATATGTCTCTTATTGATGTATCATTGTTTCAAAGTATCAAAAATGTGGTGGCGACCGAAATAACAATCTCAAAGATTAATTGAACTAAGTGATGGAAGTTCTCTCTTATCGGGTGGTATCCCAGGGGCATAAGCCTATCATGGGTCGATCCCTATTTATGTATTTATGGGTGGTATCCCAGGGGCATAAGCCTAGCATGGGTCGATCCTAGTTGATATGTACTGGAGGCAGCCTAATGGTCACAGTACAGTACAGTAATGATTACAAAGATAATAAGAACGAAGGTAAAGTGATTGAATAAATACAATGTACAGGTTGTCACAAGTTCTAGTAAGTGTGGTCCACTCCTATTACGATTTATTCACTTGTTTCTGATTTCTATTGAGCTATTATATCATATGTGATTATCTACAACTTTACATACTCAGTACATATTTCGTACTGACGTCCCCCACGGGGGACCTGCATTTCATGCTGCAGGCACAGGTACCTCAGCTCATACACCGCACAAGTAGGAGCCAGGATACCCAGCTGCTTTTGGTGAGCTCCAGTTTGCTTCGGGGCTTTCCGTGTCATATCCAGTCACTTTTAGTATTGTGTAGAAGTTAGTTATATGGCGGGGTGTGTCCCGACCTTAGTACAACTCTGTGTATTGTCTAGAGGCTTTGTAGACCTAATGTACAGTCAAGGTAGTATTTTGTTAATAGACGTGATGACTCCAACGGCCACGTATTGTATATACATATATATGTGTGCTCGAGCTTATACAGGTGATTATTTCCTTTTATATGCGACATGATGCTGTCCGAATTTCGGGTTGTCATAGAGGTATGCATGGGAAGTATAAGGTTATGAGCTGGTTCTCCCGGACCTCCTCGGTTACGGGTGCCAGTCCGCCCCAATAGGATTTGAGGCATGACAAAAGTGGTATCAGAGAAGTTCGTCCTAGTGAGTCTACAAAGCCATGTCTACGTAGAGTCTTATTTATCGGTGTGTCGTGCACCGCATCTATAAACAGGAGGCTATGGACATTTAGGAATTGTTTCTTTTCTTTATGTCTTAGATCGTGCGATAAAGCCTATATTGTATATAAAGTCATAGTTGACCACTAAATCTGTTTGTTTCTCTTATTATAGTAATGATGCCGGTTACCGGAAGCAAGAATACCGGTAAGCAAGTAGATGTGGCTGCCGGAGAGGGGACTAGTAAGTCACCTACTATACCAGCTAATCAAAGTGAGGCTCCAGCTGAGCATGCATCAGAAACTTCTTCCACTCCGGAAGAAATAAGGGGGAGGAGAACTATATCCCCAGAGCCACCTATTAATGTTGTTGATCAAGATCTTAGAAATGCAGTGCAACTTTTGACTCGTATATTTGCTGGGCAAGCTCAAGGGCAAGCCATTCCTACCACGGATCCTAGTGGTACAGATAGGGCGGCTAGCCTTCGAACACAGGATTTTCTTAAGATGGATCCTCCCACTTTTACTGGATCAGATCTTAACGAGGACCCACAGGACTTTATTGATCAAATTCAAAGGGCCTTAGATGTTATGCATGTAACGGGTAGAGAGACAGTGGAGTTAGCGGCGTATAGATTTAAAGGGGAGGCTATATATTGGTATGAAGACTGGAAACGATCTAGGGGTATTGATGCACCCCCAGCTACTTGGAAAGAGTTCAAAGAGGCATTTCTTGATTATTATCTTTCATTCGAGATTCGTCAGGCCCGTGCAGATCAGTTTTTAAATCTTCGTCAGGGGAATATGAGCGTGAGGGAGTACAGTCTCCGATTTAATTCCTTGTCGAGATATGCTCCTAATGTTGTAGCTACTATGGATGATAGAGTTCATCAATATGTGGATAGGCTAGATCCATATCTGGTTAGAGATTGTACTATTGCCACTTTGAACAAAGATATGGACATAGCGAGGATCCAAGTTTTTGCACAAAAAATGGAAGATCAGAGGCAGAGGAGAAGAACACAGGAATAAAAAAGAGGATATTCCAAGAGGGCCAGATCTACAGGGCAGTTCATGGCATCCCAAGGAGGGTTCAGGCCACCGTTTTTTGCTAGATCACCTAGGCCATTATCTTCTTATTCTGCAACTAGTGCCTCACCACAGTTCCAAGGGTCCAGAGGAAATCAATTTGTGCAAAGAAGTGAGAGTCAGAGTTCGCGGACAGTAGGGTACCAAGGGCAAGGGAATATGAGCCAATCGAGACCTCCTCGAGAGCCATGCAATAAATGTGAAAGGTATCATTTGGGTGCATGTCGTCTGGGGACCAATGTTTGCTTTTGGTGCGGTATGTCGGGGCATATGATGAGAGAATGTCCATGAAGGGACATAGGGGGTATGGCACGACCTACGGGGTCATTTGTTGCATCATCATCATCGATGCCTTATTCAGGAAGGGGTACACAACCAATGGGTCGTGTTAGAGGTGATAGAGGAGCCACGAGTTCTAGCGGGGCTCAAAATCGTACGTATGCTTTAGTGGATCGATAGAATTTAGAGGCTTCCCCAGATGTGGTTACGGGTACGTTGTCTATCTTTTCATTCGATTTATATGCCTTAATTGATCCCGGTTCTACATTATCTTATGTTACTCCACTGGTTGCTGGAAAGTTCGAAAGAATACCCGAACTGTTAGTTAAGCCATTTGAAGTGTCCACACTGGTTGGGGAATCTATTATAGCTAGAAGGGTTTATCGAAACTGCATAGTAACTATTTGTGGTCGTGATACGATGGCTGATCTTATGGAGTTAGAAATGGTATATTTTGATGTTATAATGGGTATGGACTGGTTGGCGTCTTGTTATGCCACAATTGATTGTTGCACGAAAAAGGTATATTTCCATTTTCCAAATGAATCAGTCCTTGAATGGAAAGGTGAAATTAGCGCGCCAAGAGGTAGATTTATTTCTTATTTTAAGGCAAGAAGAATGATTTCCAAGGGATACATATATCATTTAGTTAGAGTAAGGGATACAGAAGCGGAGCCACCAACTCTTCACGCTGTTCCGGTGTTAAATGAATTTTCTGATGTATTTCCTGAAGATCTTCCAGGTTTGCCTCCTGAACGAGAAGTAGAGTTTGGTATTGATGTAATACCAGGCACCCAACCAATCTCCATTCCTCCGTATAGAATGTCCCCAGCAGAATTACGAGAATTGAAAGAGCAATTGAAAGATTTGCTAGAGAAGGGATTCATAAGGCCTAGTATGTCCCCCTGGGGAGCACCAGTGTTATTTGTGCGCAAAAAAGATGGCTCGCTGAGGATGTGTATTGATTATCGGCAATTGAATAAGGTGAATATTAAGAATAAATATCCTCTCCCAAGAATTGATGATTTATTTGATCAGTTACAGGGCGCTAAGTGCTTTTCTAAGATTGATTTGAGATCAGGTTACCACCAAGTGAGGGTCAAAGAGAAGGATATACCCAAGACAACTTTCCGAACACGGTATGGTCATTATGAGTTTCTAGTTATGTCATTTGGGCTAACAAATGCACCCGCAGCTATTATGGATTTGATGAATAGGGTGTTTAAGCCATTCCTGGATGTATTTGTGATAGTTTTTATAGATGATATTCTTGTTTATTCTAGATCAGAAGAGGACCATGTCAATCACTTACGACAGGCATTGCAGACTCTTTGTGATTGTAAGCTTTATGCAAATTTCTCTAAATGTGAGTTTTGGTTAAAGTCGGTGGCATTTTTGGGTCATATTGTATCTAGTGAAGGGATAAAGGTTGATGCTCAAAAGATAGAAGCTGTGAAGAACTGGCCAAGGCCCACAACGCCTACAGAGATTCGTAGTTTTCTTGGGTTGGCCGGTTATTATAGAAGGTTTGTTAAAGACTTTTCTTCCATTTCAGCACCCTTAACCAAGCTAACCCATAAGGCATCCAAATTCCAATGGAATGATGCCTGTGAGAAGAGTTTTCAAGATTTAAAGAACAAGTTGATTTCTACACCCGTGTTGGTACTTCCAGAAGACACCGAAGGGTATACAGTGTATTGTGATGCTTCCAGAATTGGTTTAGGATGTGTATTGATGCAGCATGGTAAGGTAATAGCATATGCTTCTAGACAATTGCGGCCACATGAGAAAAATTATCCTACACACGATCTTGAGCTGGCAGCAGTTATTTTTGCTTTAAAGATATGGCGCCACTACTTATATGGGGTTCATGTTGATATATATACTGACCATAAGAGCTTGCAATATATTTTTAATCAGAAGGATCTAAATTTAAGGCAGCGGAGATGGCTTGAACTATTAAAGGACTACGATGTTGATATCTTGTACCATCCAGGGAAAACAAATGTGGTAGCTGATGTGTTAAGTCGTAAGGCTATGATGACGCCTATAGAAAGGCAAGGGATGATTAAAGATCTTCACCAGTTAGCTAGTTTGGGAGTTTGCCTTCTTGAAACTCCGAATAAAGAGCTTATCGTACATAATGTTGCGGAATCTTCATTAGTAGCTGAAGTAAAAGAGAAGCAATATGCAGATCCTATTTTATTACAGCTTAAGGAGAACGTTCAGAGTGGTGCGACCAAGGCATTTGAGCTTACGCGAGAAGGAGTACTTCAGTGCCAAAACCGATTGTGTGTGTCGGATGTAGACGGGCTAAGAAAGAAGATTATGACAGAGGAATATTTTTCAAGGTATTCCATTCATCCAGGATCAACCAAAATGTATCAAGATTTGAAAGATATGTATTGGTGGAATGAAATGAAGAAGAGCATTGCAGAATTTGTAGCTGAATGTCCAAATTGTCAAAGAGTTAAAGTTGAGCACCAAAAACCCGGAGGTTATATGCAATGGATTGATCTTCCAAGCTAGAAGTGGGACATGATCAACATGGATTTCGTTATTGGTTTGCCTCATACATCCCGAAAGTTTGATTCTATATGGGTGATTATTGATAGGCTTACCAAATCCACACATTTCCTACCAGTTAGGACCACTTACACAGTTGAAGAGTATGCGAAGCTGTACATTAAAGAGATAGTCCGATTACATGGAGTGCCAATCTCTATTATATCAGATCGGGGAACCCAATTTACCGCAAACTTTTGGAAGTCTTTTAAGAGGTGTTCGGGAACACAAATGAAGTTGAGTACAACTTTCCACCCTCAAACAGATGGACAAGCAGAACGTACCATCCAAATACTTGAAGATATGCTACGAGCTTGTGTAATAGATTTTAAGGGCAACTGGGATGATCATTTACCTCTTATTGAGTTTGCCTACAATAATAGCTATCATTCAAGTATCAAAATGGCACCATACGAAGCTTTATATGGAAGGAAGTGTAGATCACCAATAGTATGGTTCGAAGTGGGTGAAACTCTTTTGTTCGGACCGGATCTTGTTTATCAAGCCATAGAGAAGGTTAAAGTAATTCAGCAACAACTGAAAATATCCCAAAGTCGACACAAGTCATATGCGGATAGTAGAAGGAAAGGGCTAGAGTTTTCTATAGGTGATTGGGTATTTTTGAAGGTATCACCAATAAAAGGGGTAATGAGATTTGGCAAGAAAGGGAAGTTGAGTCCACATTATATAGGCCCATATAAGATCACTCGAAGGTTTGGACAAGTTGCATATGAATTAGAGCTACCCCAAGAGCTCTCATTAGTACATCCGGTATTTCATGTGTCAATGCTTCGAAAGTGCATCGGAGATCCATCACATATCACTTCTACTGAGGATGTGCAAATTACGAAAGATCTTACCTATGAGGAAGTGCCTATTGCTATTCTAGATCGTCAAGTTAAGAAGATGAGAAATAAAGAGATAGCATCGGTGAAAGTACGTTGGAGAAATCGTCAAAGGGAAGAGATTACAAGGGAAGCTGAGGAAGCAATGAAATCTAAGTACCCTCATTTGTTCAAAGATGAAGAGGAAGTTCAAGAAACGGAGTTAGAACATTAACAAGTAAGTTTTTTTTTATATATGCATAGTATTTATGTGATGATGTGAATGTTAATGATGGACTTGAACTTGTTTTGGTTGAATAACTACGCTAACATTCAAGGACGAATGTCCTAAAGGGGGGAAGGACGTAACACCCCGTATTTAAGTACGTGTATTGGCGTATTCAAGTACGTGTATTGGTCTTATTTATATGGAATTAATTTTATTTTATTTTATTTATACCGGAATTTGCCCGTCGATGGTTCCATGCGAAGGTTATTGGATAAGCTTTCCAACGATATAAAGATTTCCAAAAACGGATAGGTTTCGGATATAATCGAGCACGTTCGAAACTATAAAACGGTGGCCGGGATATTGGGAATAGTAAATGTGCAGGAAAATTTCCTACACACAAACTACTGAGGCCAGCCAATTTTTTGGGTCAACTTTGAATGATCATAACTCCCTTAATATAATGAACTGGGAGAGCTATGACCTATCAAAAGAAATATCTTTGAGTCTTGTTTACAATGCAATTGGTTTCATCCAAATCCAACGTCTGAGTAAGGAGTTATACTCGTTTTACTTCAGCCTCTCAAAATAGATTTTTAGGGTCAACTTCAAACGATCATAACTCCTTGTACAGGACGAACTGGGTGGCCTAATTTATATGAAATGAAATCCCTTTGAATTATATTTCCAACGATATCAATTTCACCCAAATCCAATATTGGAGCAAAGAGTTATGGTCGATCTACTTTAGCTTATCAAAATAGTCCACCAAAGGACAGATTTGACATTATTTAAATTTTAAAGGCACTTTGGTCATTCCCTATGATATTATGGACGGGAATATGTGTACATATACATGTATATGAGTTCAAAAACTCATTTTCATCATCAATCATTGAGAAAGAACAAACCCTAGCCAAATTTGACCTTTAAATTACTTTTGATTCAACCGTAGAAATTCCAAAGTAATCCGATAACTGCGTTTGTCATCTCGAGAGCTTTGAACGGCACCTATTATTTGTGCAAACAGGATTGCATAATCAAGAGGTGAATTCTAAGGTATGAATATTGTTTGCCTTTGTTCTCTTCCATATGTATATGTGTGATAGAGGATTATATGTATTGGTTGTTATTGAAAGGTGATGAAAATAGGGTTATGGACTATTTTGCATGGTTTGGTTGTATTGAATTGTGGAGGGTGGATATGGTGATTGAGTTATGGAAGGTGGATATGGTGATATACTATTGAATTGATGATTATTTATGTCTATGGCTCAATTTGGTTTAATGGATTGGTTGGAAGGATAAATGAATCCAAACTTGATATTGGAGGATGTTGTATGAATATGCATGGCATGTGAATGTAATTGGAGTATAAGAGGGTTAAAGTGGCACCCTTTATGGTTTAATTAAGGCTTACTACTTAACCACTAGTTTGGTGAATTCAAATAATTGAATTGTGACGTTTGGTCGCTAATACTAGATTGCTATATATGTTCATTGTAGATAAGTAATCCGAAAAGACGAGAAGTCCATTTGGGAATAGTATTAAAGGTTGACAGTCAGGTATGTAAAGCATACTCTATACCATATCTTTGGCATGAAAGTGAACAATTGTTCTATTAAGAAAGTTTCTAAAGTTATTCAGTAACATGTGATCCATAATGATTTTGTATGGTGTCCTACATTACCAATGAATTTGTTTCCACCCTACAAGATGTCAAGACATTCCAATACTTACTTGTCTTCCAAATCTTACATGTTTATTGCACTAATGAATGTCAGAAGGTATCCGGTTACTCGAACAAGATCCATGTGCTATTAATGACTCCAAAACGTTTCATTGATATACCAATAAGTTCCTACTTCATTGTTATGGCATTGATGACTCCAAAACACTTTATTGATGTGCCAATGAGTTCTTACTTCATTGTTATTGCATTGATGGTCTATTTATATGTCTCTTATTGATGTATCATTGTTTCAAAGTATCAAAAATGTGGTGGCGACCGAAATAACAATCTCAAAGATTAATGGAACTAAGTGATGGAAGTTCTCTCTTATCGGGTGGTATCCCAGGGGCATAAGCCTATCATGGGTAGATCCCTATTTATGTATTTATGGGTGGTATCCCAGGGGCATAAGCCTAGCATGGGTCGATCCTAGTTGATATGTACTGGAGGCAGCCTAATGGTCACAGTACAGTACAGTAATGATTACAAAGATGATTAGAACGAAGGTAAAGTTATTGAATAAATACAATGTACAGGTTGTCACAAGTTCTAGTAAGTGTGGTCCACTCCTATTACGATTTATTCACTTGTTTCTGATTTTTATTGAGCTATTATATCATATGTGATTATCTACAACTTTACATACTCAGTACATATTTCGTACTGACGTCCCCCACGGGGGACCTGCATTTCATGCTGCAGGCACAGGTACCTCAGCTCATACACCGCACAAGTAGGAGCCAGGATACCCAGCTGCTTTTGGTGAGCTCCAGTTTGCTTCGGGGATTTCTGTGTCATATCCAGTCACTTTTAGTATTGTGTAGAAGTTAGTTATATGGCGGGGTGTGTCCCGACCTTAGTTAAACTCTGTGTATTGTCTAGAGGCTTTGTAGACCTAATGTACAGTCAAGGTAGTATTTTGTTAATAGACGTGATGGCTCCAACGGCCACGTATTGTATATACATATATATGTGTGCTCGAGCTTATACAGGTGATTATTTCCTTTTATATGCGACATGATGTTGTCCGAATTTCGGGTTGTCATAGAGGTATGCATGGGAAGTAGAAGGTTATGAGCTGGTTCTCCTGGGCCTCCTCGGTTACGGGTGCCAATCCTCCCCAATCGGATTTGAGGCGTGACACATACTCTCAACAGGTATATCATAAACAAGAGGCAAAAAATCATGAGACTCACAAATAGATTAGCTACTACTCACACTTAATGTGCTACTATCCACACAATCATCATTCACATGTACAAAAGTGTAAGAGTTAGCTATTTTACCTTAAAGTTCTTGAGAATATTCTTCTTTGCCTTGGTGTGAAGGTCCTTCACAAGCCTTGGAAGTATCTAAGATTTCCATCATTGAATCTTTAAAGGGAATTTTCTCTTTTGGTTCTTGTTCTCCTCCGCTTGCCATGTTGGTACCTACACATATGTCCTTGTTAAAAGAAGGAAAAACAATGTTAGCTCAATTTAGTGACAACCCTCTCACTTCACTCCTCACAACCTCTTCTTTTTCCTCTCTTAGGTTTCCACCTTGCACTCTCTTACGCCTCTCAATTTCTTTAGGCTTGGAGTAAGTGGTCATATATTTTTGAGATTTAGGAAGAATGGATGGAAAGAGATGATTTCCTTATTTGTCCTTTACAATCTTAGAACAATTTTGTGCATTTGGAACCTTCTGTTGTGCAAATCAATTGGCACCCAAGCATAAATGTCCACATTCTAAGGGAAAGATATCACACCACACCTTCTCATAGTACCCACATCGGGTGAAGAAAATCTTTACTCTCTCAAAAACCCTATAACCATTTAAGAAGTATGGAACAAGTAGAGGCTCTCGAAGTATCCCTAGATGGTCAACTGACACGACCCAAACCAGGGCTTATCGTAATGGGCATCACAAGTCTGACTAGGATTGGAGACCACCCCCATTACCCAACCCAACCAACCTACGCATATCCTGAGTCGGATGAATTCCGAACATATAATAAGATAGCATTATTGCATAATCCAAGACTCTAGGATAGGTCTATATCCGAGACCACCCAAACGAGTCCAACCGTTCGATACCCAATCGGTAACCAATATCAAACCAAACCATAATCCAAAACCATGACCGTATGAGTTCCATAATAATTATATATAATCCTAAAATAAAAGAGGATGGAACAGTAAGAAATTTAGTCTAACGATATCAACACCAAAGACAAGACTAAGGCTGACACCAATACCGATGTCGCGCATACCAACCCATAGTAGTCCCACAAAAGCCTCTAACCAAAAGAAAACCAATATCTTATTGGGATATGCCCTTAACCATAGACAAAACCAATATCCGTAAATAAAACAAAGTATATGAAAATGTCCAAAACATGAAATGGAGCCTTCCAAAAAGATGGAATCTCACCACTTCAATCTAAAAGCTGATTTCGAAGTTTGCTTACTATGTAGGAGGAGTAGACTGGTCGGTTCCTGCATTGTGTAGGGATACAACCGCCTGAATACGGGTTAGCGGGTAAACTCTAGAATGAACTCAGGATAAGGATAAGATAATGTAATCTAGTAAAACCAAGTAAACCATCCATGTGCATTCAAACCATACATATATATATAACCATACTCGGAAAGAAAATCGGGTTTAGCATGCATTTGAAACCATTAACCTGGGTATGTGTAGCTTAATCGTCCTTAACAACCCACAGTTTATATGAGTCAAGTGTAACCCTCTGAATGGTCCCCAATGCATGTAGCCATATGAACCAAAGATACCACAAGAGTAGGGGATTCCCAAGTACCCCTATCTCTCCACGATACATATGTACAGTGTACTTAGAGGATTCTCGCGTACCTCATAATATCATATATGGTCTCCATGGACAACCCCTCATGTCGGCAAACATGAGTTTCCAGTGTTCGTTCATTGAGTTCCCACCTTCACGGTTAGCTATCACACCCCGCCATTATTGCCCAATTAAAACCATTTCCAACTAACCAATCCATTATTCCATTTATTACTTACCAAGGTTATTATTAGTGGTATCGTCATACCGACTATAACTTGTAAGTATTATCCTTAGCCAAGCCTTTTAAGGTAAAGGGATTCCCGTGTACCCACTTACCAAGTTAACTTGGGGGAGTCCCATGTACCTCACAAGTGTTCCATTATGTTTGCTTGGAGAATTCCTGTAATGCCTCGAGACTACACCCTGGGTGTCACATGGTGCTTATAATCCCGAAGGACCACAAGCTAACCTATGACTGGTACTTGCAGTAAGCACTGAATAAAAATAATAATGAGAATATATTCAAAAATTAGGCTAAGATTTCCATAAGGTTCATAGACTGAAAACAAATACTGAATACTGATAAAAATACTAAAAAACTGAACATCTGTCTGAAATAGTCTATTCTGAAAGCCTCTAACTGTCTGAATATGGAGTTGATGGGACAAATCCCTAACTAACTTTGACTGCTGAACATACTGAACTACTGGAATACTAAAATAAATAACTCTGTTCTCAAAATATGAGGACTCTTCACTATAACTGCTGCTGATAACATGAGTTGCTAAGTACGGTCAGGAACCTGAGCGTCTGAACCTATGATATGAGACATCATGGCGCAAAGAAAGAGTATATGTCAGTACGTGGAATGTACTAGTATACTAGATGAGGTGAAGCTGAAATGCATGGGCTCATATACATGAATAGAAATTGACTGAATAGTATGAACATAACTAAATGAGAGTACATGGATAACTGAAACTGCTGTAAATACTGATTATGCAATACTATGTATATATATATATATTGTATCTAAGATCATACTGAAATAGAATACTGAGTTCTGATAACTGAGTGACTGATATCTGAGATTACTGATATTTGTATTACTGATAACTGGGTGACTATTTCTGACAGTCCTGATTCTACAGAACTAAACTGAGTTCTATACTGAGTTTGAAACTGAAACTGTGGGAGGTATCATCTAATTGACATGCCCCATGTTAAGATGATTTGGATTCCAACGTATAACCCCAGTTGGAAGGGTGCTAATACCGTGCCACGGGTACTAATAGGATAAAGAGTCACCCTCATCTGCCAGGTGCCCTAATGAGATAGGTATTACCCTCATCTAGCAAGTAAACACTATATCAACCCTCAACTGTAAGGTTGATATCTCAACCTACATTGGCTATGTAGTTCTGGAACACAAGGACTGTTACTAAGGATCACACCCTCAACTGGAATGTGAGCCCCCATCCTTGGGTTCACTCGGTGCTGAATCCTACTCCTAACTGAATGATACTGCTTATTAGATTGAGCTGAACTAGATTGAGTTTTACTGAATTCTGTAACTAACGAAGTAATACTTGTTTATGACATTTTTGAGACTATTCTATAGCTACTGTAATTCTAGGTAAACAACTAGATTTTTGGGTATTGAATGCATGGAAAAATCTTGAAAGCATTAGATTAATTACTTATTCACCATGCATTCATTTAGATATTTTGTCAAACACTTGAGAGACATGAATTTGTACATGAATGGAACCACATGTTAACATGTCATGAATTCACTACTAAATTTACATAGGCATTCTATCAAACACTTGGGGAGCATAATTAATGCACATGGAATTCACCAAAATATAAACATCATGGCTACAATATTCAACTTACAATTCAAGGGTTTATCATGAGGATCACATAATTCTACATACTTGCTAATTAATTCACTTGAAACTTGTATAAATCTTGATTTGAAAATCATACAACAATACATACATGAACACAATCCAATTCAAACATGTAAATCATGAAATCAATAAACTTATAGTTTTAAAAAGGGTTCTTGAACTCCAAGGGTGGAAGGAAACCCAAGGATGAACACCTAGCATACCTTGATTATTAATTTCATAAAGATTGTTATGAGTTCTTGAGACTTGATTCTTGAGCTTGATGAACCTAGGGCTTGTTCTTGAGAGGATTTTGAGAATAGTGAGTGTATTTAGCCCTTTAGGATATTAAATCTCGTGTTTTAGCTGAATTGGGTGAGGGGTAAAGGACCTAAATTCCCTTGGAAACTCAGAATTTAACGCACAAAAATTGCCCAGCGACGCGATTATCAATGTGCCGCGTCAATGGGATCGATGCGATCATCGATGCGTCGCGTCGATGGATGCAACGCGGTGGCCAACCCGACGCATCAAGATCACGTTGTCTTGTTGTTTTGCCCATCCAAACATGACCCAAACGAAGTCTGAAAATTTTGAAACTCACCCAATATGACCTATTGACATCCCTGATCATGAATCAACTTGAAAATTGACATTTTAAGATCGGAAAGATCGAAAATAAGATCATCCAATTTTAAAGGATAATAATGCTTCTAAGTCTTAACACTTAGCTGAATTTTTCTAAGTCTGGTACCCCTTATTACAAGCTATATGGGACTGAATTGAACTAGAACTTTTACGGGGTCTTATAATATCTCCCCCTTGGGAATATTCATCCTCGAATAAGACTGACTAAACTGAGAATATTGATAGATTAAGTTTATATGCTGAAAATGCCAACTGAAGCATGATTACATGACTGAAATTGCTGATAAACTGAGTATTCATACTGAACATGCATAACTGAAGCATGATTACATAGCTGAACTGATTTATGAATGCATGACTATCATGAGGATGATATGCAACGGTAATTGATACCAAGTTTGTAAAGGTAATCTGAGCATGGAACTGAGTAAATCTAAGGAAAATTGTTACCTCAAGTTGATTCTGAGTTTGCGGAGAAGAGGTAAGGATACTTGGTTCGCATGTTTGCCTCTGCTTCCCAAGTAGCTCCTTCAATAGACTGATTCTGCCAAAGAACTTTGACCAAAAGAACTTTTTTGTTCCTCAGTCTACCAATCTGATGATCAAGGATTTTGAATGGGACTTTCTCATAAGAGAGGTTGTTCTGAACATCTATACTCTCTATAGGGACTACAACTGTTGGGTCACCTATGCACTTCTTTAGAAAGGAGACATGAAACACTGGGTGTACTGATGCTAAGTATGAAGGCAACTCAAGCTCGTAAGCTACCTTTTTTAATCGGCTGAGAATTTTATAAGGACCAACATATCGGGGACTAATCTTCCCCTTCTTGCCAACTCTCTTCACTCCCTTCATGAGAGAGATTTTCAAATACACATAATCACTAATCTTAAACTCGAGATCTTTTCTTCTCACATCAGCATACGATTTCTGTCGGCTCTGAGCTGTCTTAAGCCTCTCCCTGATCAATTGAACCTTGTCTAAGACATCAAACACTAAGTCAGGCCTTACCAATACAGTCTTACCTAACTCAAACTAACCAATGGGAGGCCTACATCTTCTCTCATAAAACGTCTCAAACAGAGCCATCTGAATATTGGAATGATAGTTGTTATTATACGCAAACTCAATCAAAGGTAAGTAGTCATCCCAACTACCCTTAAAGTCAACAACACACGCTCTCAACTTATCTTCTAAAGTCTGAATGGTCCTTTCTTCTTGACCATTTATTTGAGGGTGGAAGGTTGTACTAAGGTGGACTTGGGTACCAAGACACTTTTGTAAGGCTTTCCAAAAGTGAGAGGTAAACCGCATACCTCTATCCAAAATAATGGACAATGAAACCCCGTGCAACCTGACCAACTCTCTGATATAGAACCTAGCATAGTCCTCGGCTAAATAAGAGGTATGAACTGGCAAGAAATGAGCGGATTTGGTCATCCTATCTACAATGACCCAAATCGAATCATGCTGATGACAAGTACGAGGCAAACCCATCATGAAGTCCATGTTCACTTTATCTCACTTCCATGTGGGAATACTGAACTCTTACATAGATCCACTAGGCTTCGAATGCTCAATCTTAACCTACTGACATGTAGAGCACTTAGCTACAAACTCTGCAATGTCTTTCTACTCCACCAATAGACTTCTCGCAAGTTGCGGTACATCTTAGTGGCCCCTGGATGAATCGAGTAAAGTGCACCATACGCTTCTGCAAGAATCCTCTGTCTCACGCCATCCACACATAGCACACATAATCTACCCTGGCAACGCAACACACCATCTCCCCCTTGGGAGAAAACCTCTACCTTCTGGTCTCTGACTGACTCTTTCAACTTAACTAAACTGGGATCTCTGTCCTGTTTTTTTTTTTACTTTGAAAACCCAAGATGATTCTGAACTATTCTGCAGTCAAACACTACCCTCAGCCGAATAAACCAACCGGACACATAGTGTGGCAAGCTGATAGACTTCCTAAGCTAACTTCTTCTTACCATCCTCAACGTTAACAACACTACCCATGGATAACTTACTGAGGGCATCTGCCACTGCATTGGCCTTGCCTGGGTGGTATAGAATACTCATGTCATAATCTTTCAACAACTCTAACCACCTTCTCTGACGCAAGTTCAAGTCTTTCTGGAAAAATACATACTTCAGGCTTTTATGGTCTATGAACACATCAACATATACCCCATACAAATAGTGCCTCCAAATCTTTAAGGCAAACACTACAGCTGCTAACTCAAGATCATGGGTGGGGTAATTATTTTTATGGGGCTTAAGTTGTCTAGAGGCATAGGCTACAACCTTACCCTTCTGCATCAAAACACACCCCAAACCAACTCTGGAGGCATCATAATACACAACTAATCCATCTGAACTGTCGGGCAAAGTCAGGACTGGGGCTGTAGTGAGTCGAGTATTCAACTCCTGAAAACTCTTCTCACAAGAATCTGACCACTGTAATTTGACTTTCTTCTGAGTCAATCTAGACATGGGGGATGAAATAGATGAAAATCCTTCAACAAACCGTCGGTTATAGATAGCCAAACCCAAAAAACTCATAATATCTGACGGAGAGATGGGTCTAGGCTAGTTTCTCACAGCTTTGGTCTTTTGAGGATCAACTCTAGTGTTGTCACCAGAAACTATATGACCAAGAAAAGCTACTGACCTTATCCAAAATTCATATTTACTTAATTTGGCGAACAACTGATGGGCTCTAAGGGTCTGTAATACTATTCTGAGGTAGTCTATATGATTATTTCACTGTGGGAGTAGACAAGAATGTCATCAATGAAGAATATGATAAACATGTCCAAGTACTGCTTAAACACGCGGTTCATCAAGTCTATGAATGCCGCTGGGGCATTGGTAAGACCAAATGACATGACTAGAAATTCGAAGTGACCATACCGAGTTCTGAAAGCTGTTTTTAGAATGTCACATTCTCTGACTCTGAGATAATGATAGCCTGATCTGAGGTCTATCTTAGAAAAGTAACTGGCACCCTGAAGTTGGTCAAACAAGTCATCGATTCTGGGAAGTGGATACTTGTTCATGACTATGACTTTGTTCAACTGACGGTAGTCAATACACATTTTGAGAGAACCGTCTTTCTTACGCACGAATAGAACTAGTGTGCCCCACGGGAAAACACTGGGCCTGATGAACCCCTTATCTAAGAGATCCTTTAACTGTTCTTTCAATTCTTTGAGATCTTCTAGATCCATTTTGTATGGCGGAATAGAGATAAGCTGAGTATCTAGAAGAAGGTCTATTCCGAAGTCAATTTCCCTCTCGGGAGAAACTCCGGGAAGATCTTTGTGAAACACATCTAAAAATTCACATGCTACTGAAACTGACTTAAGATTAGGGGTCACGGAACTAGTCTTTAACTCGAACAAAATGATAGACACACCTCTTAGTTATCATTTTTCTCGCTTAATTACAAAAAATCATGACATTTTGCATAATTACAGAAAATTTCGATTTTGAGTATGTTGAGATACATTATTAGCTCCTGATACATCCAACAAAGATACATTTTTTTCTTTGTAAAGATGTATAGTTAGATTCTGATATATATTTTTTGATTTTGGGTCTGTCGAAAAACATAATTAGCTCCCCATATATTCAACGAAGATATATAATTAGTTGAAATTTTAATAATTATTTTATAAGGATAGGAACTTGTGTAAATACGATAAGTTAAGGTGTATGTTTATATTATTTATTTTACGAAAAAGGGTCAAAAATATTCATGAACTATTTGAATGGAGCAAAAATATCCTTCATTTGTTTTTGGCTCAAAAATATTCCTATGTTTATTTATTGGCTCAAAAATACTGCTCACTTTATCGGAGTGCCACTAAGCACACCACTTGAAAAAAATTACCACACGACCCATCCATGTCAGCATTTCATTTATGAAAAAGGGCCAAAACTATGCCTGAACTATTCGAAATGGAGTAAAAAATTCTTAATTTATTTTTTGGCTCAAAAATATCCTCAATTTATTTTTTGATTAAAAAATGTCTTCCATTTATTTTTTGACTCAAAAATACCCCTTAGTTTGTTTTTTGGATCACAGATACTCCTCACTTTAATGGAGTTCCACCAAGCACACCGCACGAAGAAAAAGATATCACATGATCAGTCAACGTCAACATCCCATTTAATATCCAGCCGAACCACTTAACCATCCAATTTAACAACCCATTTAATACCCGTACTCGACCCATCTTCAAAATATTTAATCCGTCTTCATAAGTAAAGGATAAAGATAGATTCATCCTTCTTTTCACTTGAACTATCTCAAAAAAATAATGCAAACTAAGAATTTTGAGATAAAAGAAACCAGTTGTATATGGGTTGAAACTCAACCTGTCTTTTATCATGTCAAAGAATATGAGAGAGTTCAACCCATGTACTAAGGACTTTCTTTTTCCTCAAATCCCTAGTTTGCATCAATTTTTTGGGGAGAGTTTAAGTGAACACATGTCGAATTTTTTGAAAATAGATTGGGTACATGTATCAAATAAGATGTTAAGTTGGATAGTTAAGTAAGTTAACTCGGTATGAACTGGGATGCTGATATGGCATGTTCATATGGTAATTTTTTTTTCATATTATGTGCTAGGTATCACTCTATTAAAGTAGGGTTATTTGTGATACGAGAAAACAATGGAAACACGAAACAAACACCAAACAATCCACTAGTTTGAAGAACCCGTAGACCTATTTGGTGATGACACTCGGATTCAACAAAACAAGACAAAAATAACGAGAGTAACAAGGATATGAGGTGTTTAACACCTTATTTGGCAGCGAAAAACAAACTAGCTTAACAACTACAAGATGAAGAACACGATGAACATTAACAACAAGTCACGGTTTGCATTAACAAGAACACAAACTACACAATTGCAACAAGACAAAGGGATAGTTAGATAGACTTAATGAAGGTATAATCTTAAGAACCCAAGAGCATACTCCACTCTTGGACCCTTAGCGCTACACACAACGTTCACCTATCTCTTACGAAGACACAAGGTCGGAATCCACATCCCAAGCATCATGTTTCCAAGCCATGAGATCAACAAGAGTGAATCCACACTCTCTATGCCTAGTTTCAGTTTTGTGCCTCCAAAGGGAGAGGACTTGTGTTTCTTTGTATTTCAAGACTTACAACATCATGAATAATCTAAGTCTAAAAGACCTACAATGTTCTATTTATACTAGGTTACAAATAAAATACAAAATATTCAAAATGCCCTTTAGAAGCTAGGTGCCCTTCAAGTGTATTTAGTGGCTGCCTTGTTGTGTTCCAAGGTTTCTCGTTACACTCTAAGTGTGATATTAGGGTCGGTTTGGTGTGTTTTAAGTCCTTAACTTGCACACTCCAAGCCTCGGGTTCATTACACTCTCACATGCGTCCATCTTCATGGTTGTACTTGTATTATGCTTCCCTCCTTAAAAAAGATTCGACCTCGAATCCATGCCTTGTAAAATCAAAGAGAGATAAACAAGCACACTTTCTCGTGGCATGAGGGTTACGATTAGCAAAAATAAACAATAATGGTATGCACTCAAAACAGTCCACACCAAAAAAAAAAGAAACCGAGGATGTATAAAAAACAAGGGATACCAAATGTATCAAAAACAAGCAAAAAATAGCCCATACCTAAAAAAAGAAATCAAGGACCGTTTGAGTTCAAGTCTTGGCCAACAACAAGTCTCGACATGCCAAGACGGTTCATACTTGACATACAAGCAAGAGTCCTTGAAGTTACACATTAGGAAACCATTGACAACCGTACCAAAGACTTGGTCATGATGAAAATCTAGAAAGGATGCATCTAAGCCAAAAGTAACTCGTCCCCACCCTAAGAGGGCACCGGGATCAAATGGGAAGAGTGGCCATAGACACGGGTCTAGACAACATACCCATTTCCTGTAGTTTTTACCATAACCACACGGCTTACCCTCTATATTGGCATACATATCATCACAAGTAAAGAGAGAGTAGAGAAAGGTGGCACTCAATTCTACTTCTACTATGGTGTTCTCAAAAAAGCCACACAAAGCAAAAGAAGAAGTAGTTTCCAAGACCTTACATTCCTTATCTGTAAGAGTACTCTCATCTTCCAAGAAAAGATTTCCATCTTTAGGAGGAATGTGGTCACACCATAGTGGATTCACATATAGGCTATAGCTTCCAAGGCAAGCTATACCATTATTTTCACCACTAGGTCTATTAAGAGTGTTTATATCATCTTCAAATAAGACATTATACCTAAAGAGAGCATGATCTATTCCACGGGCAGATTCGGAACAAACACGTTCATCACTCTCTAAGAGATCAATATCAAGTTTCAAAGAGATTTCAAGTACAAGACTATCCCAAGAATAGCTCTCGGGTTCACTCCCATTTTGTTGACCAATATTTTCAAATTCTTCACTCACTTGAGATTCATTAATCACACAACACATATCCTCAAGTGGTGGGCAAGTTTTACACACAAGTTGGTTAATACAATTTTCACACGATGATGTACTTTCATTCAACACAATAGCTTCAACACTAGGTGGACACAAATCGATCTTACTAGAAGAGTCGATTCGGTCATCTATAGGATCAACTAGTGTATCCACTCGCACAATATGTACATCATTCACAAGTGGCAAGGAATTGATATACTCATATGTAGGTAAGCTACTACTCACACTCAACGGCTTATTAGCCACACGATCATCATTCACATGCACCAAAGTATAGGAGTTAGCTATTTTACCTTGACGTTCATGAGTATGTTTGTCTTTACCTCGGTGTGAAAGTCCTTCACAAGCTTGGGTAGCAACTTCCTTTGGGAAGCTCTCATCGCAAGGTGTTTGGACCTTAGGTTTTAGATTTGTTGGGATAAATGTGGATACCAATTGGCGTAACCTTTCAACGTGCCATTTCATGTCCTCAAGATTATCGTTGATGAGATCAAATGTGGCATCGAGATTATTGGCAACCATAGTACCTAAAGAAAAGACACAACAAACGAAAGAAAACAAACTAGTTAGTGCAAAAAGCCTCATCACACTCTCACTCTCGATTTTACCTCACATTTGGCTTCACAAGTGGTGAAAGCCGACTTGTACTTCGTGAGTGATTGAGGGAGGAGTCCACCTTGGTCCGAAATAGATTTTCATTTGAGTTGACTCAAAGAAAATTTGTTTACGGACTTGAACCAACAAGATACAATGAATTCACAAAAGAGAAAAGTACAAAAGAAATGTAGACACGAACAACGGATTCAAGAACTAAGTGACAACCTAGTAGAAGTTTACTAGTTTGTTAATTAGTACTAGGATCAATTAAACGACACTAAGAGACAACAAAATGAAACTAAGAAATCAAAATTTGAGCCAAAATTACTGCCTGAACAGTAACAATGATGACATGGCAGCACATAATTGGTTGCAGTTTCTAACAATTTTTTTTGTTGTCCAATTTCAAGTCTTGGTCAATAATTAATTTGGATTGGTGGAATTTTGTTTTAGGAAGGAAAAAGTCTTGGAGCCTTTTTCAATTTTTAATTTTCAAGACTTTGACTATTTCTTGTACTTCTCCTTAAAACGTGGGTTCTTAAATCATCGAAAAGTGTTGGAAAGTGGTTGAGACTTGATTGACTAGTTGATGAGTGATGGTAAGTCTTTCAAGACTAACAAAGCTTCACCTTTTTCCCTTCACCTTTATAGATCTAAGGTTTACTTTATTTTAACAAACATGAAGGCTGTGAAGAACTTCAAGAACAACATCAACAATCACCAAGAACAACCAACAACAATCTCCAAGAACACCAACAATTTTCACACGGTTAATTTTCAATTTTCACAATACAATATCTTCAACACTTGGCCAAGACAACTACAACTTCAACAAAATGGTTCTTAGGCCACCAATGAACAACAATATCACGTGGCTAAACTTAGAACAACAACAAGATGAAGACCACAAGGCCAAAACAGTCGACCACAACAATGTTTCAACAATAATTTGATCAAGTCTTATGTTCACAACACCAACACCAACATTTCAAGCTCAAATTTAGATTTAGACTCAAGAGTGTTAGAGATAAAGAAAACTAACACTAGAAACAACAAAACAAGTAAAAATCTCAGCCAAAACACAACAATAACACCATTTCGGCCAAGAACACAACACGGACAAATTTGCTTCTTTTTGATTTTTCAATTTTCTAACACTTTTTTTTTAACAAGCAAGCCCAAGATTGATCTTGTAGGAACAAGATAAAGTCATGTTCTAATACCAAATGATACAAGAAAATAATGGAAACACGAAACAAATACCAAAACAGTCCACTAGTTTGAAGAACCCGTAGACCTATTTGGTGACGACACTCGGATTCAACAATACAAGACAAGAATAACGAGAGTAACAAGTATATGAGGTGTTTAACACCTTATTTGGCAGCGAGCAACAAACTAGCTTAACAACTACAAGATGAAGAACACGATGAACACTAACAACAAGTCACAGTTTGCATTAACAAGAACACAAACTACACAATTACAACAAGATAAAGGGATAGTTAGATAGACTTAATGAAGGTATAATCTTAAGAACCCAAGAGCATATTCCACTCTTGGACCCTTAACACTAAACACAGTGTTCACCTATCTCTTACGAAGACACAAGGTCGGAATCCACCTCCCAAGCATCACGTTTCCAAGACATGAGATCAACAAGAGTGAATCCACACTCTCTATGCCTAGTTTCGGTTTTGTGCCTCCAAAGGGAGAGGACTTGTGTTTCTTTGTGTTTCAAGACTTACAATATCATGAATAATCTAAGTCTAAAAGTACTACAATATTCTATTTATACTAGGTTACAAATAAAATGCAAAATATCCAAAATGCCCTTTAGGGGGATAGGTGCCCTTCAAGTGTATTTAGGGGTTGCCTTGTTGTGTTCCAAGGCTCCTCATTACACTCCAAGTGTGAGATTAGGGTCGGTTTGGTGTGTTTTAAGTCCTTCATTCGCACACTCCAAGCCTCGGATTCATTACACTCTCGCATGCGTCCATCTTCGTGGTCGTACTTGTATCGATTTGTGAGCCAAAAAAGAAACAAAAGTTATTTTTTAGCCAAAAAACAAGCAAAGGGATATTTTGCTGCATTTCGAATAGGCCAGGTATAGTTTTGGCTTTTTTTCGTGAATGAGATGCTGACGTGGATTGAACACATGATAATTTTTTTTTTATGTGGTGTATTTGATGACACTCTGTTAAAGTTGAAGGGTATTTTTGAGTAAAAAAACAAATAAGACATTTTAAATAAACGAAGGGTATTTTTGTTTACCCATTATTATTTTGAAATGGAAAAAATGTGGAAAAAATGAGCCAATTGTGAGTGACCCATACGTACATACATACATACCCCCACCCCCCACCTCCCACCCCCCACAAAAAAAAAAAAAAAAAAAAACATTAGATCTCTCTCACTCAACAAGTACCAATTGTCCTAGTCCAAAATTCCCGTAAATCATAATAATGCATAAAACAGCACAATCATGGTTTAGAGGAGGACCAAGTAATGATGTAGATAAAAACCCATCATCATTATTAGCTGATTGGAATGCTTATGCTGCTGATCAAGATAATCAAGGTTTATCATCTGATCTTGGTTTCGATCTTGAAGCTGCTGTTAGAACCGCTAATGATAAAGTCTCCGGTACTTTTAACGTGTAAGTTTTCTTTATTGAAATTATTTGGGTGAAAATTCAGTTGAATTTTTGTTTTTTTTGATGCATTATATGATGTTTGCTTGAAGAATTTGCTATTATAATTTATGTGAAAATGGAGTATTTGGATGAAAACCTAGTCCATTTTTTTTATTTTTTTTTTACCCTTTATGAAGTATTTCTTGAAGAATTTGCTATTAATGTATATGGAAAAATGGAAATTTGAGTATTTAGATGAAAACCCAGTTTAATTTTTTGATTTTTTTTTGATGCATTATGATGTTTGCTTGAAGAATCTGCTATTAATTTATTTGAAAATGGAGTATTTGGATGAAAACTCAGTTTGATTTTTGATGCATTTTATGTAATATTTGGATGACAACCCAGTTTAATTTTCGATTTTTTTGATGTGTTATGACGTTTTGTTGAAGAATTTGCTATTAAATATATGGAAAAAAAATGGAAATTCAAGTATTTGGATGAAAACCCTGTTTAATTTTTGATTTTTTTGACGTGTTATCATGTTTGTTTGAAGAATTCTACATTAATAGATATGGAAATGGAAATGAAATTCAAGTATTGGATGAGTACCCAGTTGAATTTTCGCTTTTTTAAAATTGTGTTATGATATTTTCTTGAAGTTGGTTCAATGAAGTTGAGATGAGCACCACGAGGTATCAGGTTCAATGAAGTTGGAATGAGCATCATGAGGTCTCAGGTTCAATTCCCAGCAGAGACAAATACTAGGTTTTTTCTTTCCATCTGTTCTAGCCTTGGTGGACAGAGTTACCTGGTACTGTTGCTGGTGGGAGGTGGCAGGTATCCTGTGGATTTAGTCGAGGTGCGCGAAAGCTGGCCCGGACACCACGGTTATCAAAAAAAAAATTGCTATTATTAATGTGGAAATGGATTTTCCAATATTTGGATCAAAACCCAGTTAAATCACCATCAATATATCTACGATTACAATAACAACAATATACCCAGTGTATTGCCACAAAGTGGGGTGTGAGGAGGGTAAAGTGTACGCATTACCTCAGATAAAGTAGAGACTGTTTCCAATAGATTGAAATTCTAATATTTGGGTTACAATCAGTTCAATTTTGTATGAGGGCGAGTTTATGGCCGAGGATGTTGTGATGGATATGTTGGGCATATTAGGAGAGATAGGATTATGAATTAGGATATTCGGGACAAGGTGAGAGTGACTTCGGTGGAGGACAAGATGCAGGAAACAATGTTAAGATGGTTCGACATGTGAAGAGGAGATGTTCGGATATCCTAATGCGGATGTAGAGGTTGGCTATGGATGGTTTGAGACTTTCAGTAGAGGTAGAAGTAGACTGAAAAAGTATTGGGAGAGGTAATTAGACAGGAGATGACACAGTTTCAGCTTATCAAGGACATGTTCTTAGATAGGAGGGTGTGGAGGTCAGGGGTTAGGATAGAAGGGCAGTAGGTAGCAGTGCATTGTCCTACTGTCCATGCATACTAGTAGTCGTAAAATCGTAGTATTACTCTTGTAGCTTCTTGTCCTTCCATTTGTGTCATTATTTGTTCAGTCTTTGTATCTAGGCTATCGTACTATTTTGTTGTAGTTTCTGTTTTGTCACTATGTGCTGTTTGTGATATTTTCTGTTGTTTCTTGTACTTCCATTACTTCTTTTTTTGGGACCACTTGGACTGTTTTTCCTTGAGTTGAGGGTCTATCGGAAACAAGTCAACAACCTCTCTACTTCTGAGTTAGGGGTAAGGTTTGCATACACTCTACCTTCCCCAGACCTCATTTTGTGGGAATTCACTAGGTTGTTACTGTTGGCGTAATCCCGTTCAATTCTCTCTCTCTTTTTTTATAAAATTTCGAGGAATTATGATGTTGGCTTAAAGAATTCACTTGTGACATATTTTGTCGCAGATTTTACTCACTTGTCCGATAAGAACAACAGGTTTTTAGTATCATACCTAACGAACCTAAGTTTTAGATGTACATTCAGACGTAGATCTTTTGAACAGGAGGGGAATCTTAATTTTCAATTCTAAACTTGTAATACCTAATACAAAGAAAATGAAAGTGATCTAATAGCTTTCAATGAATTTAGCTTTTCCCATTCCGCAACTCCATTTTGCTGTGGCAATGTATGGAACGATGTCTGAGCATCTACCTTGTTGGCGAGGGGTCTATGAAACAAGTCTCATTTCTTTTACAAATATTTCATTGTCACAACTCGCAGAAAATAATAGGAGTAAGCTTGTGACCTATTTACTAAAGAAATCCCTTTGTACCAACAATTTATCAAATAGTTATGAATTATCTCAGGCGGGATAAAGGAGGAGGATTGCTTAAGTTCATTATCAGTGGAATGGTACAGAGGATTCGTATAGCCGACTTCAATTATGATTGGGATTAAGGCGTGGCAACATAGTTGATTGATTCTAGATATTACTGTAGTATACTGTGTAATGATGTTTGCTAGCTGTATTCATTCGTAAGATTCCCTGCTCAGTTGTATCAGCTTTTCGGAATTTAGGACATTGGTGCGTCTTTGACTGAACTTGTGCGAACTCTGAGATTGTCAATTGACTGGGATATTTCATAATTGACTTCCATGGACTTAGTTGTTTGATAATTTGTGCAAAGCATTGGTGGTACATCCATGCATCGGTAGTAACCATGTGGTAATTTAGGCCTTAGGCATTAGATGTTGCAATTAAAGAAGTAACGAATATGGTTCGTCTCGAGTGTTTCAATCTAATTGTGATATTAAAGTAGGTGGATCTGCCAGGAGTTTAGGTTTTATTGCTCAATTGCTAATGATATTTGTTAACTTTACTTTTTCTGCACAGGGTTTCTAAAGGAGTCAAAGGTTTACCAGGAAGCTTCCAATCTGCAACCAGCAATGTCCCTTCTGGGAAGTCCCTTATGTACTTTGGCTTATTTCTTGCAGCTGGTGTTTTCTTCATCTTCATTGCATTCACTATGTTCCTCCCTGTCATGGTGCTGATGCCTCAGAAATTTGCTATCTGCTTCACAATTGGTTGTGCGTTCATTATTGGCTCGTTCTTTGCCCTCAAAGGTCCAAAGAATCAGCTTACACACATGACATCAAAAGAGGTACTTAAGCACCCTCAGTCTTGGTTTTACCATCTTTGCATAACTTCTTGGTTGTCGAAATATATAAAAGCACCTTCCCCGTCCTTTGTAATAGCTCAATTTTCTGTAATCTCATTATTCTTATTTCCTGTCCAGAGACTTCCTTTTACAGGGGTTTTTATTGGCAGCATGGTAGGGACCGTTTACGTCTCTATGGTGCTCCACAGTTATATTCTTTCTGTGCTCTTCTCAGTTATACAGGTATTGGATTCTTCCCCTCTTTTTCTTTAATTTCAATGTCAGTGCTATTTCTACTTAGCTAATATTTGGCTATTATAAATTCTTGTCTACGTTGCACAGTAAATACAAAGTTCTTGCTTACGTTGTCTGACGGCATATAGTGATTATTTTATTTCAAAATGACACAAGGGAGGTGTTAAGAGTATCTGGGTAAAAGAGTTTACCACATCATGGAACATTGCGTCTTGCCTGAATATAAGCATGGGCTTTAGACCTGTCAAATTACATTCTGTACTACCAGGAAGCTTTTTATCCTGGAGTTTCTTCTTATACGGTCCCCAGACCCCACTTGGTGGGAATATACTGGGTATGTTGTTGTTGTAGTTTCTTCTTATACGGAATAAATTTCTTAAGCCACGAGTTAATTAGTTTAATAAGTATGAATCTCTGCAGGGTTCCATCAGCCCCATCTTTGGAAAGACAAGAAAGATATGCAGCTTGCCTGTGGCTTTTAAAGAGATCTTTCCTTCATTCTCTATCTACTTCTCAATACCCTCTGCCCTAAAAGGTAAGGCAAAAGCAAGAGTGAAATTACGAGCTACCATCCCCCACTTTTGGCTCACTTGTTTGATGAGCTAAGCCTAAGTGCCATATAAGTCAAAAGCTAGCCTGCGACCTAAAATAGCACTTGAGAGCCTATTCCCTTCTTGTTTACCTTCTTTTTATTTTGAATGATTGGCTCAATAGCTCCTTCAATTTTAAAATGGGCTTATGGAGACCCAGGCGCTTCACTCAAAGCTATTAAGCTCTTTTGGGGAAGTTAAAAAGGTGGCTGTTTCTAGGCAAACCTCCTATTTGTATCTGCACCCCTACCTCCTTTATCACAGAGCGGCCGTTTAGAGGCCTTAGCTGATAATCCAGGCTCTTTTCCTCTCGACATTTTTCTTAGAAGGAGATGAACTACCTATAGATTTGTATGAAAGTGCGCCATAGGAATTAAGAGAAAGCTGACACCCAATCAAGGACAATCAAACCAAGCTTCTCCCTTGTCTCTCTTCTTTAGCAAATGATGAAACCTTGCCTTAGTAGAAGCGGGTAACGACACTGGTGGACAATTTATCCGCCCTTAAGTGGAATTATCAGCCATTTTGGAGGAGCAATTAAGCTATTGGACATCTATGGTACCAGAGTGCTCCTCTTCATGAGGGTGATTAAAGTGCAATGAAATGCCGTTAAGTTGAATATGATTCGCGAAACATCTAGCTAATTGGCTTCAGTATCGCTTGTATTGGTCAATAATATTTCTGCTGTACCAGAATTCCTCTCATTTAGAGCTAGAAGCCTCGGTAGAAGCAAGCAAGGCTGAGGATGAGGATGAGGAAAGCCTTGACCTTCCCTTGTTTTGCCATTCGAACTCGGAGATTGAACAAGATCTCTATATGTTGATAGATACTCGAGAAACTGAGTACTTGAGGGAGAGAAGGAGGCATTACTCCCAGAAGAACCTGAGTCAAGTGTTCAACCGTGTTTTATAGTCCTTGTAAGTAGTGTGTGGGTGCATAAGGCATGGGAATCTGCCAAACAGTTTGGGCCATGAATCACAAGGACAGCATCCTACCCTATTCTTGAACCCTTTGCTGAGATTTACCCTGCCCGTATTTCCTTGTGTTTGAAGAGGAAAAATCTGATGTTGAGGGAGAGCTTCACGGGGTTGACGAAGGTATATAGAGAGCCAAAGAGAATATGTCTACAATCCAAACTCATCTGAAAGTCGTAGAAAATCAAAAGAAAGTGATTACTAAGATGAAAAGGAACAGAAAGGTGTTCGCTAAATTTTGACTAGCAGAAGAACAACGTCAAGCAGAAACAATGCTCTTTTTTCATTTTTTTTTTTTTTTTTGGTGAACGTGAACAATTCTACTATTTTGTACAAATATCCATAGGATGATAACGATATTTTGAATGTGATGAGATGTGAATAGCTTATACATTTGAGCCTGTGTGTGAAATGAAGATGTATCACCATCTTCCTTCATCATGCAGTTGGACTGACCAGTGACTTTGAATTAAACCTCGAGAATGGAGTTCCGCCTCTCACCTTTTGGTTCATTGCAAGGAAAGACTAAAAAGAAAAAGGAAGCTTCCGGTGAAATCAAGCCCTTGGGGAAATTCAATAATAAGAGTTTGATCTTCTTGCTTAAGAATATGCGATTCTTCTGGAGCAAAGTTGGCTGTTTGGGGGGGGAGAGAAGCTACTTTCTTTAATGTATACTAGCTAGTCTACATAGACATGACACCATTTTTAGTAAAATAGTGAGCGATATACCATTAGTAATGAAAAAGGGCTGGAGGGTATCCGCATGTGTTGTTCAGGTCGATTGGAATGTACAAAAATAGCTAGAATGGAATGCAGAAAGTATAGAAAAAACATCGCGTAATGTGTTTGATCAAAAAATAGATTATGGTCGCGCAGAAGTATCTACTTGTTATGGAATCTCTGGTGTCAAAGCGTGGATTTCATATAGTAAGAAAAAGAGGGACGTGATCTTTTCTTATTCACTTGCGCTGGTGGCAGAGAGGTCAGCACATGTACTCTAGCTTTGGGGGTTGGGTCGGTCTTTCCTTTATCAATTATGATGTACTTGGTTAGGTTGCTATCTGGGTTTCTGTTGGGGGCGACTTCCAAATTATGGGAGAGAGAAGACGAGGAAGCTACTTTCTTTAATGTATACTAGCTGGTCTACATAGACATGACACCATTTTTAGTAAAATACTGAGGGATATGCCATTAGTAATGAAAAAAGGCTGGAGGGTATGCGCATGTGTTGTCAGGTCGATTAGAATGTACAAAAATAGCTAGAACTGAAGGCAGAAATATAGAAAAAACATCTTGTAATGTGTTTGACCAAAAAATAGATTATAGTCGGGGAAGTATCTACTTGTTATGAAATCTCTGGTGTTAAAGCATGGATTTCATATAGTAAGAAACTGGGGGGATGTGATCTTTTTTTATTCACTTGCGCTGGTGGCAGAGCGGTCAGCACATGTACTCTAGCTTTGGGGGTTGGGGTGTGGGTCTTTCCTTTTATCAATTATGATGTACTTGGTTAGGTTGCTATCTAGGTCTCTGTCGGGGGCGACTTCCAAATTATGGGCTCAGCAGATGCTGAAGCCTTAGCATGATGGCAAGAATTAGTCGAGAGAAGAATCACAGTTCTCAGTTATCACATTCAGAAGTGGTGAAATACTCGACACTCTTGAGTGTTCTAATAAAGAATATTGATTGTTATTTTGCTCTTTGATCGGAAAACTAAAAGACCTTTACTATAACATACATTACAGACATCCTTCTCAAAAAAACATACATTATAGATACCAAGTAATGTGGAATGTTTTCCTTTAAGATGTTGAGCAATTTTCCAGAGTCTGCTTTTCGTTAATATTCTCTACCAAAAGAATATTAGCTATGAGCATGAATTAGTAAGTGATAATAGAAGTTGCTATAAAACTGAATGATTTTTAGAAGGTGGTGACATAAGTGGAGTTGTGAAGTAGGAATTACAGTTGTGAAAATCTGTTGTAAGAACTATATTTGGTCTCCCTTAGTTTTATCTACTTCCCCTGTATAACTCTGGAGAATCCCGTGATCGTAAAATCTTAACAAAGTAAACTTGATGTAGTTCCTTTATGTTCTTCCCTTTTAGATGTTATCACCTTCTTTAGGCGTACTGATAAACCGTAAATATGATGATGCATATTAAACTGCACAAATCAGATTCTGGTCATGAAAACAAATGTAGGATACAGGTAGGGGTGGGCGTTCGGTATTCGGTTCGGTATTTTTAAAGTTCGGGTTCGGTAATTCGGTAATCGGTATTTGAACATAGATACCATATACCATACTTATGAACATCGGTTCGGTAATTCGGTAATCGGTAAATTAAAATTCGGTTCGGTACGATATTTGGTTTTACCATATTAAAGTTGGAGAAGTGCAAATGTACGTTTAAACTTCAAAGAGTATATTTAATAGAAACCTTATTTAGTATTCTTTTTGTTTCTTTTTATGAATATATTACCAAGTTTCAAGAGATTTTTTGAAACGACTAATACTATTGTCTATTGGGTTGGTTAGACATATATATATATATATAATTCGATATTCGGTAAATACCGATTACCAAACGGTATTAATATCTTGAACCAAACTCAATCCCAAATACCGAAATGTTAAAATTTTACTCCCAAATACCATACCAAATACCAAATTACCGAATACCAATTACCAAATTTTTCGATTCGGTTCGGTAATTCGGTTTTCGGTATTTTATGCCCATCCCTAGATACAGGTTAACATTTTCCCAACCTGTTTAGGACCTGACTTAATTCTCTCTACCGTTGTCCCAATATTGGGATGCACTTTGACCGAGCATGAAGTTTAAGAAAGAAAGACTTTATAACTCGGAGTCTGGAACAAGCCATAGATACTTGTGTGCTATAAATTATCTCATGAAGGGTAAAATGAGAAGTTTAAAGTTAAAGTTTTTCTTTCTAATTATAGATATGTATCATTCTTTTTGTGACAGAGGGAGTTTTTAAGTTTTATCATAATCCTACTAAGTTGAGCAAATGAGCAAGAAACAGCAAGTGTGACTGTTAATGAATTCTTGCTATGATGGAATGATGGTGAATAGTTGGAAAGCGTATGCAATTGTACATGGTAAGAGGAAGAGAAAAAGTCCATAGTAAATGTGGATTGTAAACATGGATTGACGAATGTAATCTGTTTAAATTATATCAAACAAACGAAAGAAATTGATAAATAGGGAAAACAACTGATACTGGGTCGAACTGGGAGATCAGAAGATGTTTTTAGCAATTCCCGTTCCTCTCCACCGAATTGTACGATTATTGACTTGAGAACTATCCATGCCTTCCTAGAAATACAAAGAAAGAACAGAACTTATGCAAAGGAAATGCTAGAGAACGCCCACACATAAACAAAGCCAACTCACAAAAAAGTTGTAATCAGATGGCCTTAGCTTCCAGACCCCACTTTGTGGGAATATACTAGGTATTTTGTTGTTGTTGTTGTTGTTGTAGATGGCCTTAGCTTGGAGCCGTTGCTTACAAATGCGTAGTTTCAATTTTTTATCAAAAATCTTCCAGATAACCCAGCTTTGCCTTCAACAGTAAAAGATAAGGAAATAAATCCCAACACTTCACACGGATCTCTGGAGTTTAGAATACAACAACAACAACATACCCAGTAAAATCCCACAAGTGAGATCTTGGGAGGATAAAGTGTACGCAAACCTTACCACTACCTCAGGGGAGTTGGAATAAATGATAAATTTGCTAAAGAAATATCGATTTTAGTGTTACCTGTTGTTTCCTTTGCTTTAGTTATCATACATTTTGTTGTTGCCACGTGTTCTCATCTTAATCATTTTTAGCATGGCTTCTTAGCTATTGTATTTGCTGTACTTGTTTTTTGGTTGTGCTAACGACCTATTAAATTTCATAAGCTAGAGTAAGGCGCTGTGTACACACTAACCCTCCCTCCTCTGACCCCACTTGTGGGATTACACTGGATATGTTGTTGTTTGCTTCTACTAGTTTAACGAAAGAAATGGTCTATTTTAGTGACGTGTTGTGGCTTTATCTCAGTTCGACCGATCTTACTCTCTTTCCATGAATCTTATCAAATGTAATACATCACTAATGTGCTGTGCAATTCTGTTTTTCACTAGGTCTTTGCTCTATCTTATTATGTTATCTCCTATTTCCCTGGAGGTTCAGCTGGGATGAAATTTCTTTCCTCAACACTTACATCCTCTATTCTCAGATGTTTTGGAAGGTGACGACGTCGCACCACTTCCCTCACAAATTTCCCCTACTACTTAGATTGTGTACTCTTAATGAGTTGATTGAATTATAAATGATGAGGAAGGGAATCAAGATTCCATTTTTGGTACATGTTCCTTGACTTCATTTTCGTGCATTTATATTCGATTTGAGCTCTCATGATGTATACATAAGCCAAAATCTAGACGCATTGTGTTTTGGAGGGAAGACTTTAAAATTGATTTTCCCACCAAAGACTGATGTGGCTTGACGTTAACGAAGTGGGTGAAAATTATGGAAGATTAGGGGTTCAAACCTCGATAGAGACAACAAATGCCAAGTGATTCTTTTTCATCTACGTAGGTCTTGGTGGACAGAATTATTCGATACTTGTAAAAGCCAACAGGTAAGTTAGACAGAGAGTTATCCGATAAATATGTTGGACAGAGCAAGTCAATAGATTTTCTTTTAGTAAACCAATGTCTTGGTTCAATTGAACTCATTGTTTTCAATTCGAATTATATATACACATGCAAAAGAAAGTTAAAATATATATATATATATATATATATATATATATATATATTACATTTCAACTTTCTTTTGCATGTGTATACATAATGTGTAACAACTACACCATATACCATCCTGAATGTTCATCTCAACATTGACAAAGATGGATCTATATTGTAACCTATGGTTTACGTGAATTTAATAGCTTTTGTCTAGATCCTGATATGTATTAATAGTTTCACCGAATATCTATAAACATTTGATGTACACTTAATTATTATTCTATATATTAATTTGAGGTAGTTGTAGAAACTCAAACTTCAAATTCTGAATCCGTCTCTTCAGATATATATTAGATGTCGATATTTCAAGCTTTCAGGCTACACCATTCTTGTCTACAAAGAAACCAACATGGACTGCTTTTGGATTGGCTCGAAAAGATCATATACCTAATTTAGTTCAAAAATAATACACGACAAGCTTGAAAATATCTTGCACCTAATATTTGGGTTCAAAATAGTACACAAGAAAAGACATTTACTTCGGTTAGGATTTATGCTGAGGAGGTTTAAAATTTAAAGAAAAACTCACCGAAAGGGGTTCAACATCTACGATATATACATAAAAATTATTTTAATCATGTATTAGTAGTATAATTTTTAGTTAAAGGGGGTTCGTCCGAAACCCCTATTACTAGGCTGGCTCCGCTTCTGAAAAGGACCATGTAATTAACATTTACGAAAAGTTTTTAAATATGTGGGGTAGTGGATGAGGCTATTCCTTCTTAATTAAAGGTCTTAATTTTGAGTCCTTCGAATGAGCCCTACCCAACGTGAATCTGAATTAGTCGGTCATATGAATATCGGACATCGAAGGAGAGAAAAAGAAACATCTAGAACACGTTTTTGAAAGATGATATTTGCCTAATTTCCTATCATAACAGCAACATTTATACTAATATGTTTTCTCCACACAATGGGGTATGTTTATGCCATTTTGAGTAATAGAACGTGAAGCTTGTTTTTTTTATGAAAATAATAACGTATGGTAGATTTATAGCCATAAGATTTTTCTGAAACAAAAAAAAATGATGAAAAAAGTACAAACCTTATAGGCATGACACCATTTTTAAGAAGTTCAAAAAGGGAAAAGGAAAATGAATTAGGTGGAGTTGAAGAATGGTAGGATAGAATATTATTGATCAAATAATTGAATAAAATTAAGCATAAATTACACAAATTCTATACTCAAAAGAGAATATATTACCTAATATTTCTTATTTTTATAAAATTTACATAAAATCTCATATTTCAACTTTACTCCACCATCAACTCATTCAAGATTTTCTTCCCTAAAATATCTCTCTAATTATCAACAATTAAATCATCTTCCTTCCTGATTTTTTCTCTTCCATTAATGCTTAAATCATCTTCCTTCCTGATTTTTTCTCATCCATTAATGCATGCAATTTTTTTTTCCTCTCCTAAAATCTCTCCCTTTTAAAAAAAAATAAAATCTATTGATACATATATAAATTTATTTAGTTATTCATACATGTTTATTCTTTTAATGATGATTCATATAAATGATAAATATGATATCATTATATGAGTATTATGGTGATTCACACGATATATACATTTTGTATGATTTTAACGGGTGATACATATTGTATTGTGGTGATTCATATGGTAAATACAATTATTTATTTCAATTATTGGGTTATTCATATGATATTAATGGGTGATATATATGGTATTATGGTGATTCATATGGTAGATACAATTATTTATTTCAATTATTGGGTGATTCATATGATATTAATGGGTGATATATATGGTATTATGCTGATTTATATGGTAGATATAATTATTTATTTCAATTATTGGGTGATTCATATGTTATTAATGAAAGGTAATGGTGTAGTTAATGTAGAAAATAAAAGTAATAATATTTAAAAAAAGAGAGACTAAAAGTAGAATTGAAACATAATTAAAATTAAATCTAAAAAATGCAGACTAAAATTAAAGACGAAATTAAAGACGAAAAAAGAGAAAAAAGACCCAAAAAAATATATCTTTCATAATTACAGACGAAGAAAGAGAAACATAATTAAAACGCCTAAATTAAATCTAAAAAAAGAGAAAAATTAGATATCTTTCCTTAAATAAAAGAATAAAAGAGAATCTGTTACTTCCTTAAATAAATATCTTGTTAGTTTCAAATGTATCCATTTTTTATATGTATCACCATATAACATATGTATCACCATTTCAAAAAATCGAGATAAAATGTAATTAACAAAATAATCGGGATTTATGTAATATCACTAAAATTAATTTAAGAAATTTTTACATCATCATGTCATCTTTATCTGTTATAACAAAATATGTAATTTATCTTATTTCGAAATTACAAATTTTACATTTAAGCAAATTTGTTTATAGATATTCTTTTTGTGACTGGTGTATATATAACTTAAGTTTGAAATAAAATAGTCCCACGTTATACCAATTGGGCTACACCACTCTTTTAATTCGTATTAGATCCAAGCATTACTAACTTGATACTTTCAATGAGTCGTATTAATTAGGACACTAATATTTCAAATTAAATTCATATTGTCCTCTAAAAAAAGTTTTCCATCGATTTTTCGTAGGCTATCGAATCCTTTATCAATAGATGGGTTCGATCAACTCCATTCATTCATTCCTGTCTTTACTTTAAAAGAAAAGAGCCTTAAATAAAGCAGAAGGGATAAGAGTTTATGATAAGACAAACGAGAGTTGCAGTTAAAAAATAAATAGATACAAACTACTTAAGTGTTATCCAGTCGCGAATATATATAAAAGTTTTTATGGGAAATGACAGAAACGACACTTCCAGTTAAACTATTTCCTTGAAATGGCCATGGAATTTAAATTCCACTTTCTAGCCATTTGATTTACTGACTGGTTCTATACTGTTTTTACACAACTTTTATACAGGTTTTATAAAAATCTTGTACATAAATATTCTATATGGAAATTATACAGTTTTGATACATAATTTATATAATAACTGTACATTTGCACTTCAAATTAAACTATTTCCTTGAAAATGGCCATGGAATTTAAATTTCACTTTCTAGCCATTTTAATTTACTGACTGGTTCTATACCGTTTTTACACAACTTTTATACAGGTTTTATACAAATCTTATACATAAATATTCTATATGGAAATTATACAGTTTTGATACATAATTTATATAATAACTGTACTTTTTTTACACGTTTTATTCAACAATTATATAATTTGTATACACTTTCTATATATTGTACATATACATATTTGATAGAACTATACAATTTCTACACATATATCTTATATAGATTCATATTCAATTTAATAATTATATCGTTTTTATATAATTTAATTATTATTTCTAAACAATAAAAAAAGCAGAATATTTGATCAATTTAAAAATTTATAGTAAAAAAAAATTTGAAATATTTTTAAAAGGGCCGAATTGCCCAAGTTGAATATTGTATCAGTATTGTATATAGACTGTATCAGTATCGTATATGGACTGTATATGAACTACGTGGATCAAAATGACCCAAATTGGGAAAGATAAGGAAATGGCCATAAAATGGCATTTGGTTAGCCGAGTGAACATTATTTGTCCAAATGCAAAACTTAGGCTATAATTGGGCTATTATGTTTTAAAAAGGTCATAGATTGTCCTTTTCCCAAGTTTTTACCCTAAAAAAAATTGCCAAATTAGAGGGTTACTGATTAGGAAAAATGTCATTGAAGTCAATTTGTTCCTATTTGTTAGGCAATTATACTACAACACTCACCATGTTTTTTTTTGTAGTTGCACATGAAATTCAGAGGGTTTTGGGTAGCTTGGCCTAACAATTTGGCAAGCCATGGACAATAGACAAAGTATAATACTATTCCAAAACAAAACCCATGCAAATAGTATATTAAAAATACAATAGGCACAGAACAAAATAACAACATGAATATATGTAACATGTCCATAGTGTTCAGTGTTCTGAGGATGTCTCTCATTTCGAATAGATAGTTTATAGTATTATTTTATCGGTGTCTTCTTTTTTTTATTATCTAGCGGCGTGTTGTATCATTTTGTTGTTTATTTTTATGTTTTTTGTTGTTATACTGTTATTTGTCCTAAGTCGGTGATCTAGCAGAAAGAACCTCTCTACTTCATCTGAGGTAGTGGTATGGACTGCATACACGTTACCTTCCCCGGACCCCATTTTGTGGGAATGCACGGGGTATGTTGTTGTTGTAACAGGATAGCAAGCAGGGGGAAAGCTAGCATATAATGAGGGAGTTCATCTAAATCCCCTTCGACGAAAATTTACACAATTTATACTTGGTTAAAAAAAAAATTTATGTATATATAGTAGATATTGAGCTCCCTTCTGCTAGTTTGTGTGTACTCTTTTGAAACCCCCAATAAAAATCCCGACTCCAACACTAATAGCAACTACAACATATAATAATACACGCAATAATTCAGCATATAACAAAATGCACAATTAAGATGAAATATATAGCTATATGCATAATAGAGATTCAAACTTTACTCAAAACCTAGCATATATGTTCAATCATTAAAACTAGATTCATTTAAATTTTGCTTAATAATTATCACTTATTGATTTTTATTTAAATTATTTATACAGATTACGTGAACTTTCTTTTTAATACAAAGATAAAGTTTGGATTAAAGCAAATAAGAAAAAAAACAATCCAATAGAAAGAAAGAGTGATAATTAATGACTATGAAATTTCACAACATGGCACTCCCATAATTTCAAGCATTTTTATCACAATAATACAAGACATTAAACCTACTATTAGGAACTATTTTGCCACAAGGCATCATATCCTATTTCTTCCAAAGGAAATGAAGAGCAAAAATGAGAAAAATCAAAAGCAATTTCTCCCACATCAAAAATCTCATTTACTCCGACCTCGTAACAGGCGACTGTATCTGATAATTCCATCATTTCTAGCCACTCGAAATCCTCGATTACAAGCTCCTCCTCCTCTTCCTCCCTCTCCTCGCTTTTCGCGTAATTCGGAGCCATTTCAATCACCATTGGTTGCATGACACAATCATGGACAACATTATTATTATTATCATAATTTGTTTTTTCTTCTTCTTCAAATAGTAGTTCTCTTAGTGTGTCTTCATCAAATTGTGTCACTTCCAAATCTTCAAATTCATCAATAATAATATTAGGACTCATTAAACTTTGAGAGTTAATAGGAATTTGGGTATCCATCTTAAAGATAAAAATTGAAGGGAAAAAAAAAAGAAGCAAAAGGAAGAAGAGGGAAAATGTTATCTATTTGGATATTGCATATAGTTTAGAAAGACAACTTTATGGCTAAAAAGTTATAAGAAGTGAAGGCCTTAAATAGGCTCAATAAAATTCCAAGTCATAAAAGATTTCTTGAAAATGTCATGTATACCTAATATTTGCTGAAAAATAATTAGTAGGAAATGTGTCATGCATGAGAAACTTCTGGTTAATTTTCAGAAATGATAAGAAACTTCCTAATTAATTTTTGTGGAAAATTAATTAAATGACATAATAATAGGGGTAGAGCTAGAAGTCGACGTAGGAGTTTGATCGAACTCAAGTTACTAATACCCGATGTTAATATCCTAAAATTTAGGATTCTTTGGACATAAAATTACTAATACCCGATGTTAATATCTTTAACTCTTAACTCCAATTTCAAAAGTTCTAAATAAAGTGAAAATGTTTAATTTCTATGATCAACCACCTTTTTAAAACTCATAAAATTTTAATTTTAATTTTAATTTTAATTTCGTGTAATAACATTATAATATATATATATATATATTTATTTATTTATATCTTTGCCCTTTTTCCCTTGTCAGCAAAAGTGTTGTTGCTTTTTAGCAAAAGTGGGGTATACTTATCCCTTTTTTGGATAAATTGTGAAAGGGAAATGTTTGGTATATAATTAATTTCAGTTGCGTTTGAGGATAGGAGATTATTGAGTGCAATGTGACAAGTTGGTTAACTCCATTTACACTTTTACAACTCACCAATCCTCCCCCCACCCCCCACTTCCCACCCCCACCCCATCCATCAAGAGCAGAGTTACCTTTCATTCAGATGATTAATTCGAACTTTTTTCGATAAAAAAATTATATTATTATTTTTATATGGTTAAAAATAATTTAATGTATATATAGTTGAAGTTGAACCCATTCGATTAGTTCGTATGTTTACTTCTGAATCCCCTTAATAAATTTTTTTAACTCCGCCATTGCCACCCACACCCCTCTTTTTGATATGGAACGATATACGAGAAACAGATATTCAATCTACGTATATTAATAGTGTAAAAGAATTTTGTGCCTATTAAATCACATAACATATACTCCATCCGTTCACTTTTACTTGTCACTAATTTTTTTTAATTGAATTTCTATCATTTTTGACATATCAAGAAAAATCAACTTTTTTTTCCTATTTTATCCTAAACATTAATTGTTTTTTCTCCAAATTAATTTCAAGACACAATGCAAACAACATTTAATATGGATATTAAGATAAAATAATCATGTTATTAATTATTTTTCTTAATAGGTGTGTCAACAAATAAACAGAACGGGAATAAATAACGTCTGTCATAATAGTATTTATTTCAAAATTACTAATATTAGAGTAGGAGATTAGAGTTTACGCTAAAGCTATTTGAGTCCGAATATATAAAAGATAAAAATGGATGACATACCATAATAAGTTAATATAAAAGATCTTTATATATTATTGGTATATATAAGTTAAAATAATTCTTTTTTTTTCTTTTTATCTTACTCTTTAATTTTTATTTTTATTTTTAAGGGTAAGGTGAGTGTAATCGATAAAAAGAACTTGTAAGATGGATATAGCTTTTACAAGATTACATGAATACTCTAGTCATTTACTTTTCATTTTATTTATTGCATCATAGTGGCTAAATTAGATTTTGTTATTAAGAAAAATTATCTAAAATATTAGTTGTTCGTTTATAGATTGATTTGCTATCTTTATTTGTAGCTTCAAAGATCTGATTACGTAATTTTGGCTAAAGAAAAGAAGCCACTAGTGACTACAACATACTTCTTGTAAATTATTGTTGTAGACACCTAATTTTGCCTCTCTCGAAGTCTAATTTTATTCATTTTTAGTTTATCTTACCATGTGTCCAACCCCGTGTAATTATATCCCACAAAAATACAAAAATAAACAAAAAAATACCTCTAACTAATTTATCTTATCCTAACAACCTACCCAATCAAAAACTTCCACTTACCCTAACTACCCATGTGATTCCCCCCTCCTTTTTCTTGTCCACAAAGAAAGAATATATGGGGGACCCACCAAAATTCCCACATCATAACAAATCCATGCTCATTATAAAAGAAAAAATTTAAGAAGAAAAAGGGGGCTCATTCTTTGATCATCATCTTCTCCACAATAACAAGAATCACCAAATAATCTTCCTCACAAGAACAAGAACAACAACGGAAAAAAGAAAAAAAAAAAGTAACCGGTGAACAGTAATCGATGAACAGTGAACAGTACCGGTGAACAGTGACGGCGTGAAAAGTGACGGTGAACGGGTCATTATTTGTCGAGTTGGATTGTTGGTGTTAAGGTTCGGCTCGAGATTTTCGGGTGCGGACTCTCTTTATTCGAATAACATTGAGTTTGAAACCTTCAAATTTAAGGTTCAATTCTTTCTTCTCTTTTATTTAATTCTTATGTGATTGTGATTGCGTGTGATTCGATACCGTGGTTTGTTTGTTGATGTGAATTGTTGGTGACATTTGGGTGTGTGATGTGCTAAGCATGATTGGTGAATTTTCGTTATTCTCGATTGGTGGATTGTGTATTGAAATGGGTTAATCACGTGGTTAAAAATGAATTAAGGTGGGGATTAAAAATGGAGGAAAATGAATATTGATTAATTTTGATGTATTGATAATGTTAAACATGATAGAATTGTGATATGTTGAACTTGATAGGCAAACGTAGGCCGGTTAGGCAAATTTAGGAATAACGATTTATTGGAGTGTTTGAATATGTGCGTGAATGGTACTTTCTACTTTATTGCACGAAAAGTTTAAATTGTACTCATTTGGCCGAGGAATGCCCCGAAGGATTTGTATTGATTTATCCGGGGAATGCCCTGAAGTAGCATGTACGCAAAGGAGGCTCGTGATCAAGGCCCGGAACGTCAGGTGGAGTTTAGTTTAGGATTAGTTTAGAATAGAATAGGTTTTATATTTCAGTACCTCTTTTATTTTGGATTGTATAATTTGGACTAAACATTATTTTTGTTTGTTTTGAATTTTGTGTGATTTATTTGTTTGCTTGTTTGGTGTGTTTATGTGGTTTGTACATTTGTTATGTCAAATTAGCCGATACGCTCCACCAAGCGACCGTGGTCGAACCACGGGATCGAGGGATGCCTAACACCTTCCCCTCGATCAACAGAATTCCTTAGCCGGAATCTCTGTTCGTAAACCGGTTTAAAGAGTCAAATGGTTTCGAAAAGGATTTTCCAATGGTGACTTGGCACACCAGATTATGCCAAGTGGCGACTCTGATTTTGAATGTAAAAACAATCTTTTTTCGGAACCAATCTTCATTTTGTCACTTTAATAAAAAAACCTTTCAAACCTTAAAATACATATCTTTTTTTGGAGTCGAAAAAGGGGTGTGACAGCTCTGGCGACTCTGCTGGGGACTATTTCAGAATCCGAACTTTTTTTGGAGTCGTATAGGCTTTGTTTGGCATTACGAGTGTATAAGCATTATTTGTGATTTTTGTTTGTGTTTTCACTTTTGTGCATTTTCGTGCTCTTTGTTTACAGTATTTATCCTATGTGTTACCGTTTTATATCTGGCATCATTTGCATAACCCGAGTCAATTCGTTCCGCAACAAGTCTCGGAGCGCACGTCGTGCGCACGAACTCTAGTTGAGTCACCTTTATTTTAGGGGGAGAGCCGTTGGATGTATGGAGTAGGTGGAAAGCAAAGCAGTCACTATCGACCATATGCTCCCCCGAACGGCCTTGTTAGTAAATCACAACGTAGGTCAGCCTTTAGGTCATGCTTATGTGCATCATATTGAGACCTAGCGGGGCCCACTTGGTCCTTTGTAGGAGACTCACCTCTAACGCATCCCTACGTGCTAAATGTTGCATCTTTGAGGGTAATGGGATCATTTGACGGACTGATTTGGTGAAAACATGTGTTAGAAGTAAGGTGCGTAGGCAAGAACTGTTGAAAAAAATAGAAAAAAAAAAGTGAAGTGAGTCGAAAAGAAGAAAAAAAAAAGAGTGTCGTAGCTTTTAGTGTTCTTTATGGTTTTTGTTCTTCACAATCCAAAAATTCAAAGAAAAAAGATTTTGACCTTTTGCACTCATTTCTCAAAAACGAAAATATCAAAAAGATTTTTCATTTGTCTCCTTTAGCATGCATTCATAATTCGAAATTTTCAAAAAAAAAAAGATTTTTTTTTAGCAGTTTTTATAAAAGAAAATGCAAAAAATGGTAGAAATTTGTACATTTCATGTAATGAAAATACCAAAAAGAATTTTTTTTTCTTCATAATTGTTGGTGTCAGTTTAGTTGAAGTGTCTAATTAAAAGAAAAAAAAAATCTCAAAAAGATTTTATTCGTTTGTCTTTGGTTGTGCCCTTAAGTTAGGATCAATCTGTTAGTTAATCGTTAATTGTCCAATCTGGACGAACTACGCACCCCTGATTCTCCTCTTTCGGGATGTGAGATATGTAGGCAGCCTATTGTTGGTTCGGGGATCTTATTTAAAAAAATTTAAAAAGATTTTCTTCACTCTTCATTTAAAGTAGGTGTTTCATACATGTATTGAAAAGAAAAAAATTCTCAATAGTCGTAAGTTTCATTTTTGATTGATCTTATTTAAAAAAACTCAAAAAGATTTTCTTCACTCTTCATTTAGAGTAGGTGTCATATGCAGAAAACTTCAAAAAGATTTTTCTTTAATAGGTTCAGGTTTCATTTTCATATGAAATTTAAAACTGAAAACCAAAAAAAATAAAAAATTCTTTGGTAATCATAGATTTCACTTTGTATAGGGATGTTAAAGCTGAAAATTTCAAAAAAATATTTTCGTCAATTCTTTTGACAAATTATTATTTTCTTTTCTTCTTAAAGTTTCGAGAAAAAGAAAAAAAAAGAAAGAAAACAAAGACTTCAATTGGCCATTTTGGCAAGAATTCACGAACTACGCACACCTAATTCTCCTCTTTTGGGAGTGAGATACGTAGGATCCCTTCTTGGGTTCGGTGATCTTTTCAAGAAAAAAAAAAGGTTTTGAAAAACTGTTGAACTCTAACCATTTGCTATCTCTTGTCCAGTTAGTTTAAGGTGGTTGGTTTGTGGCATTTTGGCTGGTCCTCCATATTGCTCCAAGTCACAGAGGAAGTTATGGCCAACAAGGATACCGAGTTAGTTGTCACTAATCAAATAGGGAGTTCGGGGAATGCGAATATAGGAGATAATGAAGAGATTCGGAAATTAAGGCGGCAAATAATAGAAATGCATCGAGCTTGGCTAATGGGTTGCCGCCTCCTCCAGTTCCCACGGATAATCTGGAATATCTTTCTAGCTTGCCTCCCGTGTCACATGCATAATTTCCCATTTTTGTTGATATGGCACAACATGCATCAGGATCGACTCCGGGGCAACAATATCCAACCACTTCCAATGTTCATTTCCTCACTCCCCAATCCAAGGCTACCACATACTCGGTTCTAACTGTTGTTCATGCTTTTGCGGCGCCACCCCCACCTTCTACTTTTGATGTTCATCCACAAGTTGTGCCTCCCTACTCTACAAGAGAGCCTGCATTGAATATTTTTAGTGATCAGCATTATGCGCTCGAGCCTACATTTAAGTCGATTGGTCCTTACGATTGCCCTCAACCGCCTGAATTTCCTCCTAACACTGAGAAGCCTGTTATGACAGAAGAACAAGAGGAAATAGCCAGAAAATTGAGAAGTTTGGAACTGACTATGAAAAACTTGCAAGGACTTGGGGGGTACAAAAGTGTCTCATATAAAGATCTGTGCATGTTTCCAGGTGTACATCTTTCTTTTGGTTTTAAAATGCCAAAGTTTGAGAAGTATGATGGACATGGCGATCCTGTAGCACATTTGAGACGCTATTGCAACCAGCTAAGGGGCGCTGGAGGGAAGGAAGAATTACTCATGGCATATTTCGGTGAGAGTCTTTCAGGTCTAGCTTCAGAATGGTTTGTTGACCAAGACATTGACAAATGGATTAGTTGGGATGGCCTAGCTAATGAATTTGCGCAATAATTTCAATACAATGTGGATTTGATCCCTGATGAAAAATCCCTAACTAGTATAACAAAGAAAAATACTGAGAATTTCAGGGAGTATGCAATTAGATTGCGCGAACAAGCTGCTAGAGTAAAACCGCCAATGAAAGAAAGCAAAATAGTGGAGGTGTTTATTCAAGCGCAGGACGAAACATATTATCAACACTTGTTACCTGCATTAGGCAAGCCGTTCATTGAGGTCTTTAAAATGGGGGAGATGATAGAAGAGGGAATTAAGACTGGTCGCATTATGAGTTTTGCAACATTGAAAGCGACTACTCAAGTAATTGAAAAGGGTTCAGGAAGTCTTGGGGAGGAAAAGAATGAGGAAGATGCATCTGTAATTATAGTTGGACAGCAAGAAAGGTCAAGAAGACCACGTCGTCGTCGATCTCAAGCTCAAGTTCAAGTCTATGCCCAGGCTCCACATAATCACTCCCAAAATCCATTGTACTCTGTTCCTCCACATCCATATCCAGTGTATAATGCACAACCACATGATCAACCCTCATCTTACCCACAATGGCATACCTCAACGCCCCAGAGTCATCCTCTAACTCCACAAACATACCAAAACCCTTCTAAGCTAGATTTTCTATCCAAGCCAAACAATGAAATGAGGCAGAAGTCGAGAGATAGCTTCACACCAATTGGAGAGTCATATGCCAGTTTATTTCAGAGATTGGTACAGGAAGGAATGATCACTCCTACGCCCTTAATCGGCGTTCAAGAAATTTTGATCCTAACGCACGATGTGCGTATCATTCTGAGGCTCAGGGTCATAGTATTGAAGATTGTCGAGATTTGAAAAGAGAAATTAAAAAGATGATTCATGATGGATCAATTATGGTGCAGAACATTGATAGTGAGGGAAACTCTAGTCATGCTGATATGCAAACCAGTGGCTAAGATGTCAGGTTGAGCAATGGAGAAGTCACCCTCCTCCTTACCAGGAAGGGGTTTGGAAGCTTGTTTTGTTTTATTTTTTGTTCTCTGAATTATTTTAGGGTTATAGTTCGGGATCTGTCTTGTTTTGTCCTTTTGTTGTTTATGTCCAAACTCTTCTATCTTTTGTTTCGACTAAATGAAGTGTCTCATTTTCCTTTGTGTTTAAATATGTGTTGTTTGTTTGTTTTCTTTACATAGTACATTTTGTGTTGACTCTAGTGATATGACATGCTAGTAAAATTTTCAGCCAGATCTTAAAATCCAGTTTAAGCATGAACATTGAATCACAGGGTTCAAGTTAGAAAAAGAGAGTATATGAGAAAATAGATAGAGTGCTGAGACATTTGGTGACAAGTTAAGGCAATTATTTTGAGAATCACAAGAACAACTTGGTCATCGATCGAAAGGCAAGTCCCAATTAGGTCAAATAAGTAGACGTGTGATCGCTATATCAAGAGAAACAAGAAGATAAGCAGCTCCACGAAAGCATGAGTCATTTGATGTGAGGAATGCACAACAAAGGTGGAGTTTACAGAAGAAGTAGTGACGCACAGACTCAATCTGCTTAAAAAGAAGTCGCAAATGATCTTCATCTCTCACTTCCAATGGCATGTTATGTACTTGCATTCTCAAGGATTGATATGATGAAGGCATTTCATTCTGCTATCCAAACATTGTGTCATCCTTTGTTTACCCCATTTGAACCTTAGTGTTAGTTTCTTTCATACCCCCCTTTTGGAATCAAGATAGAGTAAGAAAAGTTCAAAGAATAGTGTCGAGCAAAAGATAAAGTCAAAAGTTACAAAAAAAGAGACAAAAATATTTCCAAAAAAGAGTGTCAAGAAAAATAGAGTTAAAAAAAAAGAATCGCAAAGTGAAAAGAGCGAATAAAAAAAAACAAAAGAAAGAAAATAAAATCAAGTAAAAGAACAAGCTACCAGAACTACGCATGACCTGATTCTCCTCTCTCGAGGGTGAGATATGTAGGCTGCCCTACTTAGGGCTCGGTCCAACCAAATAAACAATTTAGAGTCACCCAGTCAAAAGAAACTGGGGCATGAGTTAATCCTCATTGTTTGAGTCGATTCCAAAAGTTGTAAGTCCTAACCCACTTTAAGTGTCATTTGGTCCTCATGCCATCCTTTCTTTCCAACCCTATCCAAAATCCAAGTTACAACCAAAGAAAGACCTTCAGATCAATCTTTGAGGATGTTAAGGCTAAGTATGCAAGGGATATGATGATGCATTTGGGAACTACTTGTCTTCCTCAGCATAAGAAATCAAGAGAGAAATAGAATGAGAGAGTCTTATTGGTGAAAACTCTTACGGGCACCATAAGGCGATGGTAAGTTGAGAGAAATAAAAATGAGAGAGTCTTATTGGTGAAAATCCTCACGGGCACCATAAGGCGATAGTGAGTCGAGAGAAAATGAAAGAAGCTTGTTGGAGAAAACTCTTCAAGGCGTCACTAGCCGAATGAAGTCTTAAATGCAATTGACCTAAGAAAGCAACTCAGTTTCAAGGTCATTAACTCAACAACAATGGGTAGAAAGTTTGGATGAAAAGATCAAGCTGCTTAATCCAAAATGCATGGCATAATCATTAGTGTTGACTGTCATTTTTAGATGAATTTTTCGTTTCGTTGTTTTAAAAGGGGATATTCATTGTCTTTTCTTTCTTCTCTTTATTTTAATTTTATCTTTCTTAAGTCAGTTATCAAAACAAAAATTGTCATTTTTTTTGTTGTTGTTTCTTATCTTTGAGTCAAGTCCGTGTCAAAACAAGTGAGAAAAGATTTCAAAACTGGCTACCAACTTCTTTAATTGCACAAAGCAAGAAAAAAGCTAGCACATGAAAGAGACATGATTGTGAGCCCAAAAAAAAAAGGCATGCAGGAAGTTTTGTCAATAGAGAAGTCGGGGAACTCATGGAAATACCAAGGTTCAAAGGCTTTATTTGAGAAACACGACAAAACAGAAATACTGTGTTTGTTTTAGAGTCACTCTTAATAAGTTGAGTTTGAATCAATGATACAGCAAGTCAATGACATATGCTAATGGTTGGAAGCAAAGCTAAATATGACGAGGGCAGGAACAATTGCCTCAAAAGCCAAAGCCACAAACTAGCCACCATGTTTTTAAAATCACAAGTTTTCTTTGTATGTAATAGGAATACATGTTGCATTCAGATCAAAGATTTCAGAGCCTAAACATTAAAGGTCGTAATTTCTCATCTTAACAAATGCAAGAGTTAAGGTTGTTGCACAGGTTTAGTAATCAAAACCATGGTAAAACTCATAATGTAAGATCTCTAGGAGACACACTTCCTTCTTTTGGTAATTCAAGCAGCATTGGTAAGGAGACGCACTTCATTGTTTTGATAATTCAAACATCATTGGTAAGGAAACACACTTCTTTTATTGGGTAATTCGAATTTTGCTTCTTAGGTAATGCACTTCCTAACTCAAGTCTTGATTCCTAGAAGACGTACCTTTTAGTCGAGTCATCCCCTTTGATTCCTATAAGACGTACCTTTTAGTCGAGTCATCCCCTTTGATTCCTATAAGACGTACCTTTTAGTCAAATCATTCCTATTGATTCCTAAAAAACGTACCTTTTAGTCGAGTCATCCCCTTTGATTTTTATAAGACGTACCTTTTAGTCGAGTCATCCCCTTTGATTTCTAGAAGACGTACCTTTTAGTCGAGTCATCCCCTTTGATTCCTATAAGACGTACCTTTTAGTCGAGTCATCCCCTTTGATTCCTGTAAGACGTACCTTTTAGTCGAGTCATCCCCTTGGATTCCTATAAGACGTACCTTTTAGTCGAGTCATCCCCTTGGATTCCTATAAGACGTACCTTTTAGTCGAGTCATCCCTTGATTCCTATAAGACGTACCTTTTAGTCGAGTCATCCTCTTTGATTCCTATAAGACGTACCTTTTAGTCGAGTCATCCCCCTTGATTCCTAAAAGACGTACCTTTTAGTCGAGTCATCCCCTTTGATTCCTAGAAGACGTACCTTTTAGTCGAGTCATTCCCTTTGACCCCTAGAAGACGTACCTTTTAGTCGAGTCATCCCCTTTGATTCCTAGAAGACGTACCTTTTAGTTGAGTCATTTCCCTTGGATTCCTATAAGACGTACCTTTTAGTCGAGTCATCCCCTTTGATTCCTATAAGACGTACCTTTTAGTCGAGTCATCCCTTGATTCCTATAAGACGTACCTTTTAGTCGAGTCATCCCCTTGGATTCCTATAAGACGTACCTTTTAGTCGAGTCATCCCCCTTGATTCCTATAAGACGTACCTTTTAGTCGAGTTATCCCCTTTGATTCCTATAAGACGTACCTTTTAGTCGAGTCATCCCCTGGATTCCTATAAGACGTACCTTTTAGTCGAGTCATCCCCCTTGATTCCTAAAAGACGTACCTTTTAGTCGAGTCATTCCAATTAACTCATAGAAATTGCATTTCTTTAATTGGGATAATTTTCTTTTCAGTTTTGATGTGATTTCAGGAGCATGCCCGAAGCACAGGGCGAATAAATGAAAAACCAAGCAATAAGGTGAAGAAATTGAAAGCATAGAAACAAGTTGATGAAATAGCAAGTCAGGAGCCCGCCTGCAGAACAGGGTGAAGAAATTGAAAGCATAGCAACAAGTTGATAAAAATAGCAAGTCAGGAGCCCGCCTGCAGAACAGGGTGCAGAAGTTGAAAACATGGCAGCAAGTTGATGAAATAACAAGTCAGGAACCCGCCTGGAGAACAGGGTGAAGAAATTGAAAGGCAAGCAACAGGTTGAAAGAAATTGCAAATCAGGAGCCCGCCTGAAGAATAGGGTGATAAAAGTCGGGTCAAGAGCCAACAGAAGTTGTATAGATAGGATTTTTGTAATTTCATTTATGTTTTAACTTGTAATTTTCATTTTTTGATGTAATGACAGAGCCGCGGACCGAAACCTCGATGGAACCTCACTCGACTCTCCAACTCGGTATAGTCCACTTCTTTTCCAATCCTTTGAAATACCCGTGACTTGATTCTCTCATAATTTGGGTAGGAAGGATGTCTTAAGTCAAGACCCGATTGTCCTTCTTCCTTCTGTTTCTTTCTTTGAATAATGGTCGGGTCAAAATTTGGTCTCGTTGTTTACTTCTTTGTCTGAAAATACTTCGTGTTTACATTCAAAGGGGGCATGATGTAGACACCTAATTTTGCCCCTCCCGAAGTCTAATTTTATTCATTTTTAGTTCACCTTACCATGTGTCCAACCCCATGTAATTATATCCCACAAAAATACAAAAATAAACAAAAAAATACCTCTAACTAATTTATCTTATCCTAACAACCTACCCAATCAAAAGCTTCCACCTACCCTAACTACCCATGTGATTTCCCCTCTCCTTTTTCTTGTCCACAAAGAAAGAATATATGGGGGACCCACCAAAATTCCCACATCATAACAAATCCATGCTCATTATAAAAGAAAAATTCTAAGAAGAAAAAGGGGGTTCATTCTTTGATCATCATCTTCTCTACAATAACAAGAATCACCAAATAATCTTCCACACAAGAACAAGAACAACAACGAAAAAAAAAAAGTAACCGGTGAACAGTAGCGGTGAACAGTGACCGATGAACAGTACGGTGAACAGTGACGGCGTGAAAAGTGACGGTGAATGGGTCATTATTTGTCGAGTTGGATTGTTGGTGTTAAGGTTCGGCTCGAGGTTTCCGGGTGCGGACTCTCTTTATTCGAATAACATTGAGTTTGAAACCTTCAAATTTAAGGTCCAATTCTTTCTTCTCTTTTATTTAATTCTTATGTGATTATGATTGCGTGTGATTCGATACCGTGGTTTGTTTGTTGATGTGAATTGTTGGTGACATTTGGGTGTGTGATGTGCTAAGCATGATTGGTGAATTTTTGTTATTCTCGATTGGTGGATTGTGTATTGAAATGGGTTAATCACGTGGTTAAAAATGAATTAAGGTGGGGATTAAAAATGGAGGAAAATGAATATTGATTAATTTTGATGTATTGATAATGTTAAACATGATAGAATTGTGATATGTTGAACTTGGTAGGCAAACGTAGGCCGGTTAGGCAAATTTAGGAATAACGATTTATTGGAGTGTTTGAATATGTGCGTGAATGGTACTTTCTACTTTATTGCACGAAAAGTTTAAATTGTACTCATTTGGCCGGGGAATGCCCCGAAGGATTTGTATTGATTTATTTTATCCGGGGAATGCCCTGAAGTAGCATGTACGCAAAGGAGGCTCGTGATCAAGGCCCGGAACGTCGGGTGAAGTTTAGTTTTGGATTAGTTTAGAATAGAATAGGTTTTATATTTCAGCACCTCTTTTATTTTGGATTGTATAATTTGGACTGAACATTATTTTTGTTTGTTTTGAATTTTGTGTGATTTATTTGTTTGCTTGTTTTGTGTGTTTATGTGGTTTGTACATTTGTAATGTCAAATTAGCCGATACGCTCCACCAAGCGACCGTGGTCGAACCACGGGATCGAGGGGTTCCTAACACCTTCCCCTCGGTCAACAGAATTCCTTAGCCGGAATCTCTGTTCGTAAACCGGTTTAAAGAGTCAAATGGTTTCGAAAAAGATTTTCCAATGGTGACTTGGCACACCAGATTATGCCAAGTGGCGACTCTGATTTTGAATGTAAAAACAATCTTTTTTCGGAACCAATCTTCATTTTGTCACTTTAATAAAAAAAACCTTTCAAACCTTAAAATACATATCTTTTTTTGGAGTCGAAAAAGGGGTGTGACAATTGTAACCACTCAAGACCCTTGATGCGATCTTCAAGAATAATCTTTCGATCTTTAAGCTGATGATTCGCCAAGTCTTCAACTTAGGATATTCAAAACAAACACAAGATTCTCTCGTCTTTCATTTCTATTTTTCTGAAAAGAGGTATCGTTCTTTTAATTTTTGATAAATATCATTTAAATTTATAATAATCATGAAACACAAACTCTATATGTCACACAAGTAGATTACCTTATGTGATATGTTGATAAAATTTGACAAATTTGAATGACTTATATTACAAAAAAAAGTAATTTTATTTATTTTGGTGTAGTACAAATTAATTAGAAGAAAGCTTAATCGGAATGAATAACAATTTTTGCTCTTATCATTGATTGATATAAACATCAACAGCTTCAAATTGGATTGATTTCAACAATTATAACTACAATTAGTTATTCTGTCTGTTAATTGGCTCATCCTAATTGGAGGACCAAACCAAGCAAAGCCACATTGTATCACTAAATATTAATTGTTAGCACACATGGTCTGCCTCCAATAACTTCTTAGCTTTTCTCACAGGAAAGGGGCTTTGGAGTAAGCAATTTAATTGTTGTCATACGGTCACGAAGTCATGGATTTAATTTATGTGAAAAATAACTCCTCATAAAAATATAAAATGAGATCGTATATAATGGATTCTTATAATCGAATTTTTTCCTCGAATTCTGAACATAATAAAAGCTTAGTATACCAAACTGTCTTTTTTTCTTCTCACAATTAAAGTTAGATTTTGGAGACTAAAATAATGACTCATCAAAATTTATGTTAGCTTTTCAAGTACATTATGGGTACATTTAGATGTTGACACAGCACTCTAGAAGATGATTTTTTGGTGTGTGTATAATGATATTTATGTTATTTAGGGTTTAACAATATAGGAAGTAATATCAGAAATTCTCAATAATAGCGTCAGAATTTTTACTAAGGGCTCGATGCATAATCTAGATTGAATATTTGTTGGAAACATATGTAATGACTTTTGTTTCAAATTCAATGTTACATTATAATAATACATGTTAATAATGTGTTGATCCAAAGAAATTTATATTGTTAGATCGTTTTAGTAATCAATGTTCATGAACTATATATTTTACTCAAACGGTATGATAAGAAATAGGTTTAGCCAACAAACTAGGGATTAAATTTTCCATTGTTGAATCAAGAATATTATTGAATTTGCCAATCACTTCATCTAAAAAGATAAGTTATTACATAGAACAATTATTAGATATTTAATTATATATTTAACACGCTTATTTCATACATGTCCAATTATACTATTTTTGCGTCAAATACGTTAAAAAAATAATTAAATTAATGGGTGGCGGTGACAGTAAGAACTCAAAACTTATGTCTATCTTATTAATCTAAATATTTTTTTATTTTACTAATTAAATAATTGAATAAATATAATAAAAAATAAAAATAAGATAAGGATATACAAAAAGGACAAACAAGATGTTGTATTCAATGAATTCGTTTGGTTTCATTTGACAGTGACTCGTTTGGTAAATTATTATCCCATTTAATCTCTTTCTCATGGATGGTTTACCTTTGTCCACGTAGCTTTATTATTATATATTTTTTTGTAATAATTCATTTCATTTTATAAAAAAACTTTAAATTTTTATTTTTATTTTTTATTAACTTATAAATATCACTAAATACACTAATATATAGTTCAGAGGTTATAGAACCCCACAAAATTCAGATATGTTACAATAAATTTCACTAAAGTTAATTATATACTAAACATTTTTCCCATATCAAATTACAAAAAGGTAAAAGATCTATTTTTCTAGTTTTGTTTATGTGAAATAACACTAGAATGAATAGTACAAATTTAGGCTCCATTTATTTTTTTTAAGATTCAAACGTCTGAATCTGAATGTACATCTGAATGATTAAAATGTTGTCTCTAGATCTGAAAACTGAATGATTAAGATTATTTGTTTTTCAAATTTGAATGTATAAAAGAAAAATTATTTGTATACATAATAAAATAAAAAATAAAATTCAAATAAAAAATTAATTATATATTAAAAAAGTATGTAATTTAATACAATAAAATTATTAGTATTTGATTGAGAAAAAATATTTATATTTGTTAGTGATAGTAGAGATGGCTTATAATGGTGGTTGCGGTGACAATGATTGATGTTAGTGATTAATATTGTTGGTGGTGATAATTGTGATAGTTGGCATTGTAGTGACTGTTATGATGGTGACGATTGATGGTGGTAGTTGTTGTTGTGATGCGACGTTACTTGATGCTAGTAGTTTAGGGTGTTGACTGTGTTGGCTGAAACATGAATGCATGATGATTGACAATGTGTTGGTGCTAGTTGGAGATGTTATTTATTGTGATGGTGGAGATGGTTGTTAGTAGAGATAAATTATAGCGATGGTACTGGTTGAAGTAGTGGTAGAGGTGGCATTACTAGTGACAATGGTGGTAACGGCCAAAGAATGTGTAGAGGTTGTGATGTATTAGTGGTAATTAGTGGTGGTTCTAGTTGTGATAGATGAGTTGGTTGGTAGTAGGGATTGGCCGCTAGTGGTTGCTGATTGTGGTGTTGTTGACGACAGTGGTGGTGGTGAATATAATTAGAATAAAAAAGATAGTAAGTGTGGTAGCGGTTGACAATTGTGGTTGGTAGCGGTATTTTTTATAGATGGTGGTTGTGATGGTGGAGGCGGTTGGTGGTTGTGGGTGTTGGTTGACAATGGTGACGGTGGCAGAGGTGGTTAGTGGTGGTAACTGTTGATTATGAATAGAGTGGTGAATACTATCCAACACCAGAATATCCCTTCAATCCTGTTAAGACTTGGTTCTAGATCTGAATGATTAAGACCTATTAAGAGTTAAAATCTTAATAAAAAACAAATGCACTTAATGGTCTGAAATCTGAACCATTCAAATTCAGACCTCCATTAAGTGCAAACAAATGATGTCTTAGTCATGGAAGGGCACTGTGATAGAAATGGTTGGTATCCCCTGTTACAAAAGTAGAAATTAGTGATAAATAAATTTTACAATTAAATATAAAAAAATTATTGTTAATTCTAATTTAATGTTGAGTTACCAATGAATTATAAGAAAATTACTTTTACTAACAATTCATCAATTGCTAATTCGTATTATTTTTTTTTTCAAATCTTTTACCCTTGATTAGAACTTTTATATTTGAACTTAAACGATGGCGAACTCTTTTATTTATTTATTTTAAAAAAGAAAGTGTTGAACCTTCTCTTAGTCGATCTACTCAACGTGAATTCAATTTATAGGGTAAGTACGTTTCAAATATAGAATGATAAAATCTGAAAATAAGATAAAAAAATATAGTTTATTGAAGGTGAAATAAAAATTGAAAAAGAGTTAGAAGGACAAATTAATGAAACCGTTGAGTGATGCGATGATTGAGATCTTTCAGTCCAATCTAGAAATTTTGGATTTGAGTCTTGCATATGGAAAATATAGTGTTGGGAGTGCCATTTCAGAAATCAATCCGACAATACACGAATTTAGTAGGACGCCAATGCAGATACTAAACACCAAGTCAGAAATCAAAGATCAACCGACAATGTACAAATTTAATAGGACGTCAATGCAGATACTAAACACCGAGTCAGAAATCAAAGAAATATGTCCTACAATGCGTGAATCTAAATTAGTAGGACATCAATACTGATATCAGATACTGAATAAAAAAAAAGTTCTATAATTCACAAATTTAAATTAGTAATACACCAATTCAAATACCAGCCACCGCATCAGAAACCAAAGAAAATAAATGAAAGAGTACGTTGAGTGATTGTTTTTTCCATTTTGTTGTACGTACGTGGAAAAGATGAAAACTTGCACATCGATTGTGAGAGGCTTTTTATCAGCTTATGATTTGGCAACAACAAGACATAACATTTACACCTATTTTAAAGTACATGATTGTCTATTTTTCTTGACACTTACTTAAACCTAATTTTTGTGAAAATAATGCAACAAAAAGTATTAAGAAGAAAAAGGATTTATTTTGTTGTCTATTTTTCTTGATACTTACTTAAACCTAATTTTTGTGAAAATAATGCAACAAAAAGTATTAAGAAGAAAAAGGATTTATTTTGTCAAAGGATGTGGGCTAGTGGTTATGAAGTGGGTGATAATCGGATGATAGGTACCCGTGGAGTCAGAGGAGAGGCTAGAATTTAACGTTTGGGGATTTTAAATTTAAGACGGGATAACGATCTCGAGCTAAAAAAAAAAAAATTGTCAGAGGCGAGGTTCGAACCCACATCCCCACACAGCAAAAGGCTTTTTTGCCTTGTTCCTAACCACTGAGAGATCATCTTATTGATGCTGTGGGGGTTCAGACGTTTTTATTTATATATATTTATTAAATTTTCTAATACAAATACAGAGTCTACAGAAGAGCTACTGAATTTGTCCGAACCCCCACAAAATACACTAGCTTCGCCCCTATGTGAATTTAATCGAGGTGCACGAAAGTTGATTTAGACACCGCGATTATAAAAAAAAAAAAAAGACTTGTCAAGTTACTGTGGACCTTAAAGTAAGCCTGTCAAACGGGTCGGACAGCCCACTAAGCAAACCTGACCCGGTATGACCCGGCCCGGTCAGCCCACGGACTGTAGGGTACCGGGTACCGGGCTGGATTATTTTTTATTTTGGGCCCGGTAAACCCGACCCGGACCAAAATCGGCCCAAGCCCGTCGGTTAACCGGCCCGACCAGATTAATTTCTTTTTTCAATTGAATTTAATTAAAACTTAGTTTTAATATATTATTAATTTACTATCAAATATTATTAATTTATATATGTGTATATATATCTTCTATAGACGTATATATTTAACGTATACATGTGTATATGTTTTATAAATTAATATATAATTATATATTGTAGTATATGTTTTATTTAAAGTAGTACATATATATTGAATGGTAGGTATATATGTGTATATATTTTCTATAGACGTATATATTTAACGTATACATGTGTATATGTTTTATAAATTAGTATATAACTATATATATAGATTGTGTATATATTGTAGTGTATATATATTGTAGTATATTTTATTTAGAATAGTACATATATTGAATTGTACGTATGTGTGTATATATCTTCTAAAGTAGTATATATTTAATGTATACATGTGTATATGTTTTATAAATTAGTATATAACTATATATGTAGTGTGTGTATATATTGTAATGTATATATATTTAGTATATTTTATTTAAAGTAGTACATATATATTGAATGGTACGTATATATGTGTATATATCTTCTATAGACGTATATATTTAATGTATACATGTGTATATGTTTTATAAATTAGTATATAACTATATATAGTGTGTGTGTATATATTGTAGTGTATATATATTGTAGTATATTTTACTTAAAATAATACATATATATTTAATGGTGCGTATATATGTGTATATATCTTCTATAGACGTATATATTTAACGTATACATGTGTATATGTTTTATAAATTAGTATATAACTATATATATATATATATATATATATATATATATATATATATATTGTAGTATATGTTTTATTTAAAGTAGTACGTATATATTGAATGGTACGTATATACGTGTATATATCTTCTATAGATGTATATATTTAACGTATACATGTGTATATGTTTTATAAATTAGTATATAACTGTATATATATATATATATATATATATATATATTGTAGTATATGTTTTATTTAAAGTAGTACATATATATTGAATGATGCGTATATATGTGTATATATCTTCTATAGATGTATATATTTAACGTATACATGTGTATATGTTTTATAAATTAGTATATAACTATATATTTAATTATATATTGCAGTATATATATATATTGTAGTATATGTTTCATTTAAAGTAGTATATATATATTGAATGGTACGTATATATGTGTATATATCTTCTATAGACGTATATATCTAACGTATACATATGTATATGTTTAATAAATTAATATATAACTATATATATAATTATATACTGTAGTATATATATATTGTAGTATATGTTTTATTTAAAGTATACATATATATTGAATAGTGCATATATATATGTATATATTTTCTATAGACGTATATATTTAACGTATACGTATGTATATGTTTTATAAATTAGTATATAACTATATATATAGTGTGTGCACATATTGTAGTGTATATATATTGTAGTATATTTTATTTAAAGTAGTACATATATATTGAATGGTGCGTATATATGTATATATATCTTCTATAGACGTATATATTTAACGTATACATGTGTATATGTTTTATAAATTAGTATATAACTATATATATATATATTGTAGTATATTTTATTTAAAGTAGTACATATATATTTAATGGTGTGTATATATGTGTATATATCTTCTATAGACGTATATATTTAACGTATACATGTGTATATATTTTATAAATTAGTATATAACTATATATATATTGAAGTATATATATATTTTATTTAAAGTAGTACGTGTATATTGAATGGTACGTATATACGTGTATATATCTTTTATAGATGTATATATTTAACATATACATGTATATATGTTTTATAAATTAGTATATAACTATATAACTATAACAATATATATATATATATATATATATTGTAGTATATGTTTTATTTAAAGTAGTACATATCTATTGAATGGTGCGTTTATATATGTATATATCTTCTATAGACGTATATATTTAACGTATACATGTGTATATGTTTTATAAATTAGTGTATAACTATATATATATATATATAAATATATATATATATATAGTTATATATTGTAGTATATATACATTGTAGTATATTTTATTTAATTTAGTACATAAATATTGAATGGTGAGTAAATATGTGTATATATCTTCTATAGACGTATATATTTAACGTATACATGTGTATATGTTTTATAAATTAGTATATAACTATATATATAGTGTGTGTACATATTGTAGTGTATATATATTGTAGTATATTTTATTTAAAGTAGTACATATATATTGAATGGTGAGTATATATGTGTATATATCTTCTATAGACGTATATATTTAATGTATACATGTGTATATGTTTTATAAATTAGTATATAACTATATATATATATATATATTTATATATAAATATATATATATTGTAGTATATATACATTGTAGTATATTTTATTTAATTTAGTACATAAATATTGAATGGTGAGTATATATGTGTATATATCTTCTATAGACGTATATATTTAACATATACATGTGTATATGTTTTATAAATTAGTATATAACTATATATATATATATATATATATATTGTAAGTATATATATATTGTAGTATATTTTATTTAAAGTAGTACATATATATTGAAAGGTGCGTATATATGTGTACATATCTTCTATAGACGTATATATTTAACGTATACATGAGTATATGTTTTATAAATTAGTATATAACTATGTATATATATATATATTGTAGTATATATATATGGTAGTATATTTTATTTAAAGTAGTACATATATATTGAATAGTGCGTATATATGTGTATATATCTTCTATAGATGTATATATTTAACGTATACATGTGTATATGTTTTATAAATTAGTATATAACTATATATATATTGTAGTATATATATATTGTAGTATATGTTTTATTTAAAGTAGTACGTATAGTCGTATATATTGAATGTTACATATATATGTGTAATTGTGTATATGTGTATGTATTTTTTAAATTCTAATGTAGTATATACTATATATATAGTGTATATATATTGTTTAACGTATTTAAAATGTATATAGGTGGGTATATATAGTGTACACTACTAGAAATGAGGGCTATGGGAACGCTTCTTTAGCGACAGTTCAAGAACCGTTACTATAGATAACCTATGGCGACGGTTAAAACCGTCGCATAAAGTTGTGTAATCTATTAGCACAAAAAACAATCATAACCGTCGCAATATATATATAACCCTCGCTAAAGGTTACTCTATGGTAACGGTTTTAAGAACCGTCACGAAAGATAATTTTTACCCACGGTTATTTTTGAACGAAAAATAATATTTTTCGGGGTTTTTTCCTCCAACATATTGAGATACCCCTTGTTTTTATTATATTTATTTAAAAAATAAAATATTTTCAACTTTTGCCTTTAGGGTTAATTAGAAAGCCCCAAATACTTCTATACACTTTTTCATTCATACCCGTTCTCTTCTTCTTCACGATAATACTCATCTTACATCGACAATTCTTCACAAAATTGGTTTGGTTTAAATCGGTTCAAGCGAAAAAATTGAGAAAATTGTTACATTAATTTGTAATTCGGTTTGGTTCAACCTCTCTTGTTCTACTTATCTTCTTCTCCATTCAATTCGGCTTGAATCATTCAACCTCTTTTGTTCAACCTCGTATTCCCTACAACAACCACTTTATCAAGGTCAGCAAAGAGATTTCTTACTTTATGTAAATGATAACTTTTTCAGGGTTAGTGTTCGAGTATTTAGGATTTTAGTTCTTGGAATTCAATTTGAAAGGGTACTAATTTGATTAGTTAATAGGAAAGGAGAGCTGAAACTTGTTCAATTTTACTATTGGTTGATTTGATACAGTAAATTGAAACTTGTTCAAGATCTTGTTGTTTAATTTTTTTTAATCTGTATTTCGGACCTCTGAAAAATGTTTAATCTAGCTGAAGTTCTACTGCTATTATAATAATTAGTTTTATGAAAATGTCTTTTATATATTGAGATGCCTTTGACTTTCAACACTGGTTTGGAAGAAGCAAAAGAAAGGACCAATTTTATAACTGAGTTGGTTTGGGTAGCTTCCATACCGGGAGTGTTTGTACATTGTAAATATTCACGTAAAATAGTAGGGTAATTTTTACGAGGGAGGATATTTAATTGGTAGTAATCAGAGAGTATGCAGTAAGTTTTTCACAGGACTAGATCTTAAAATACTTGGGCTATGTATGGATTTTTAGAACATTGATTTTTTATAGGTATAAAAGCTATCTAACTATGACAGAAGTTCAATAAAATTTCATTTATGATTTTTTTATCACTGTAGTTAGTGGACTTTATTCATAATTTACATCAAGAACTGACTTGTACTTTTCTTGTTTGTCTTTTCTTATAAATGTAGTGAATGCGAATTTGGTCTGTGGTGCTAAGGACAAGAGGCTCAGGATCAAGGGACCTTTTCGAATTCCCACAAAGGTTCTAAACATTACTAGGAAGTCTCCCTGTGGAGAAGGTACTGATTTTTTAATCAATTCTGAGTTTTTTTTTTTATTGTATGATGATATGTTTAGGTTCAAGTATTTCTTTTTGTATTTGAATTTTTTTGATGTTTTTTGGGGCTTAATTTATTCTTCGTCCCTTTTTTGAAGTTCAATATGGTTGAATTGATTACTTGTACACACATTTTTTTCTGTTTAATGGCACTGCTATGTCATATCCTTGACTCATTTGCTTAATGCAGAGCATTGATTAATTCTAAAGTGCCTATTTAAATGCCCAACAAGGTTCCTCACATTATCACTGAAAAATTTCTTGTGGAGAAGGTGTCATGCCCTGTTTTCGTCAAGGTTAAACAAAACATGACTTATTAGACTCTAGAGAATTGAATTTTTTTATAGAGTCGCCACCTAATTTTTAAGGAAAATAAGAAAACCTGTTTATTCATTAACACGTATGACTGATGTTTTTAGTCTGCGAAAAAACAATTGAGACTCTAGGTAAGGGTTCAAATTATCCCGTAGGGAAGGGGTTAGGCACCCTTCAGGATCCACAAATGTGGTACCCGGCTAGACTAAACTTATCAATGAGGGAGGAGGTATAAATATTTAAAATAATGTAAAAGTGTATGTGTATTAAGTATAAAATAATTCTTTTAAAAAAATATAAATATAAAATTATGTAAAAGTATATGTATATTAAATATACAAATAAAATCTATTGTTATAGAAATATGTAAAAGATATGTATAAAAATGTATAAATTACATGTGAAAAAGAAAGTATTTTGTGATGTATAAAAAGAAATATGTAAAAGATATGTATAAAAATGTATAAATTACATGTGAAAAAGAAAGTATTTTGTGACATGAAAAGAAATGTATTTTGATGTGCCATGAAAAGGAAAAGCATTTACAAGTAATATTTTTATTTGATTAAAGTTACGGAGAAAAGTAAAGATTTATTTGAGAAGAAAAGACTACATAATATGTGAATTATTTGATTAACTTAATTCTTTTATCTAAATATTAAAGGCCTAAGTTTTGCTTAAAAGCGATGAAATTATGTAAATAAAGAATATCCCCGCCCGACACCCAAAAAATAAAGTTTTCACTATCTTTTATCTTTATGTACAATTATACAAACGAGAAATAAACTACAAACATAAAGCTCGAGAATTATGTATAAGTGCTTGATAAAGTAATGAAGAAATAATCATTAAAGTAAGTGAAATTATGTGCACACACATGTACATATAGATGTACATATAAAAATAGTGTCTTGTTATAAAATGGGCTCGGATTAAGTTTTAGACTCGTCATGCTACAAAGTGGTTACTCGACTAATCGGCCGTCCTAAATCGCCTTGCCAAGATACGAATCATAAAACCTTTTGTGGTGTCGTGGTGTTATAAAAGTTTCGTCATTGCCCAAAATATTTAATTTTTTTATTACGTATTTATATACGTAATATCCATCTTTTATTTGTGGAGGTCTCAAAAATCGACGGTAATCTTTTCATTGGCCAAGAATATTTATTTTGACATAAAATAGATAAATTTGAGAAAATAAAGTCCGTCTTTTGTAATGGGGCGGCCTCAAAAATCCAACGGAAAGATATTTTCATCGGCCATGTGTTGGCTTTTGATATAAAATAATGAATTTGATAAAATAAATCCGTCTTTTGTCACGGGATGGCCTCAAATATCTGATGGAAAGATAATTTCATCGGCCGAAGTATTTATTTTGAGTATATGTATGTGTTTTTGAGAAAAAAAAAAAGAACAAATTTTGTGTTTGAGGGAGAGGAGAAAGAAGTGAAAAATATGTGTGGATTTTTTGAGAGAGAGGAAGAATAAAAATGTGTGTGTGGAAATGCCTTCCCATCACTCCTATTTATAATGAAATTGGGCACCTTTTATTGTCCAATGGATAAAGAGATGTCCCCTCTTTATATAATAGCACATCCTTTGGTCCTTAGGGTATTGACCAAAGGATTTTCATCTTTTTGATCAATGTATAAAATTATTGTCTAAAGTATAGTGTCATTGAGTTGTCATTGTCAGATGTGACAAGACATTATGTGTAGTCATTGTCGGATGTGAAAAGACATCATAGTATAGTCATTGTCGGATGTGACAAGACATTATTGTGTGATCGTTGTCGAATGCAATAAGATATTGAATTATTATACTGTGTAAAAATAATTGATCCGATTTGACATTTGCAGATCGTAAAATATACAAAATTCAGGTATTGATTTGTAATTATGAAAAATGTAAAGAATGTTGAAAATATTAAAAAATGTAATTTAATATAAAAAATATTATAAAAATATGATGTGATGTGATGTCGTGTACGTGTGCAGATAATTGTAAAATGTTAAAAACAATAATGAATTGATAGAAATCCTATTATAAGGAGGATTATTAATAAATTATGAAAAGTAAAAATACGACAACAAATTGATAATCATCCTTATCCTAAAGTAAGGATGATTATCAATAATTTGTCAACAATTATAAAAAGATGAAAAAATTATATTTTGTACCCTTTAATAATCAAGAAGCCTGAAGACGTTAATTTTAGGAACGGAAAGTAAAAATTGAGTGTCAACAGAAGGTCTAGTAGGTCTACTACTTGTATCAATTCTTTGTGTGTGCGTTTATTTAGTGATTGTATGATCTTGGTTCAAATATTTTTTTTTTCATGTTTGAATTGCTTTAGTATTTTCTTAGGCTTAATTAGTTCTTGGTCCAAATTTGTGAAAGGTTATCTGGTGTAGTTTCACTAGTGTTGTTTGTTTCAAAGGAACCTAGATACTTTGATGAAAGTAGAGCATGATTAGTCAGAAGGAAATTGTCTCCATTGAACATATTGGAGGAGGTTGTATGTGAATTCAAGTGACTTTGAGCCTCTTTGGATTGGCTTATTTTAAGTTAAAATTACAATGACTAAAATTATTTAAACAATGGAAATTATTTTTATTTTATTCTTTATTAAATATATGTTATAAAAATTATTTCACATACCTAGTGATACTGTTTGTACGTTCATACTGACTATACTCATATATTTTTTCTTCAATATTTTAAATGCTTAACATAGGATATTTAATGGATATTGGAGATAAAAGTTGGATGTATCTTTCAAGATCCACCGATGAGTACGAAAATGGAGACAAGAATTTTCTCAATAAGGCATTTGAGTGAGCTTCTTTAGGAAATGAAATATTATGCCCTTGCAGATTGTGCATTAATCGCTATTGGCATTATCGAGATGTGGTGGAGGATCACTTTTTTGGTCATGATTTTGCTCCTAATTACACTCAATGGATTTTCCATGGAGAAGGAATTTCATCAACAAATATTCCACATCCAAGGCATGAAGGGCATGAAGGAGTAAGCCAAGGACTATCTGATGATAAACATGATGATATTGATAAACTACTTCATGATACTTTTAGTAATGTAGAAGATGATCAGAGGCATGAAGGGCATGGAAGAGTAAGACAGGGACTATCTGAAGATAATACCGATTGGGATTAGATGAAAGTTGATGACTAGCAAAATTTAGATATTCTAAACTTTTTAAAAATTTCTTTGTAATGGTAAGTAGTATATTAGATTTTGTTTGCTATCTTTTATTTTGTTTCTTTAATGTACTTAATTTTCAAAAATGTCTTAAATTAGTGAAATTTAACAAATGCATATGTGCTAAGAGTTGTTGGACACATTGTGAAGTCTTTCTTTCTGGTATGTCTTTCTTCTTTTGGGATTACTTGTGTTTCTAAGTCTTTTTATTTCTTCTTCAATTTCAGCATTCATCTTTCTGTATTGTCTCTGAGCAATCTATAACTTTAAATTCCCCCAAGAAAAGTTCAGGTTCTAATCTCTCTCCCTTTCTTTATCTCAATCTCTCTAATTAAATACTTGATAACTTGTGGTTGTTGTAAGTGCTAGATTACTTTGTTCCTGGATGAAAGTAAGTTTGTTCTACACTTTAGCGATGTTGTTTGAATGTCTCAGTGTTAGAAAAAACAACAATATACCCATTGTTATCCCATAGTTGGTGTTGAAGATGTATAGGAATGATATAGAACTTCCTTTGTGGGTAGAGAGGGAATGATATAGTGTTCAATTCATAAAATGCACTACCAGCTGATTAAATTCCATATAGAATCTGGTCTCTTTTACCAGCCAGTTCATACAGTTAGCCTAAGATATGTTTAGGTTTTTCTTTTTGATTGTATGATATGTTTAGGTTCAAGTATTTCTTTTTCTGTTTGAATTATTTGGTGTTTTCTGGGGCTTAATTACATGAAGTTGTTGCAAGTATTTTTGTTTAGGTTCAAGTATTTCTGTTTTCTGTTGGTTCACTGGCCGTTACAGATTACACGGTTGTTTCATCTAGATCACACAAATTTTGAAAATTATTTTATGTTGGTTCGCTGGAGGTCACTTGATGATTCAATGCAAGTCGTCATTAATAACTAAGAATAATTATCTGGGAAAAGGCATCGTTTTCACCCCAAACTATACCCGAAAAATCGAAGCCACACCTAAACTATACTAGTGACCTATTACACACCTAAACTATAAAAAAATGAAACTATTTACACCCTAGATCTAACGTGAAAATAAAATTAAATTAAAAAAAAGGCACGTCTATAGCCAAAATTATTCTTTAAAACCCCCACCCCAGCATCCAGCCCCACACAAATTCTCCCTCCTTCAACTCCATTCTTAATTTTTTTCTATTTCTCCCTCAATCTTCTTTCTTCTTCATTTTTTTTTCAATTCACAACCACTGCTCCTTGTGGTTGACGAAAATGAATTTTCCATAGTAGTTTTTGTAGAGAAAAAGAGAAGTTGAATCGGCGTGTTGAAGTGAGAAAAAGTTTCACCGGACGCAGTTGAACTATTGCTTTCTAAATTCAATTCATCTTGTTGATGTACTTTCAAATTAATCTGTTCATGGGAGAAGAAGTTCAATTCAATTTGGTGATACTTGTACTTTCAAAGTTCTTTACTCATCTTGTTGAAAATCATTGAAATTAAAAAAAAAAGTCGATCGATTTTTTTTACTGATGAGACTTGTAAAGATTGGAGAAAACTTATTGGAGAAAAAGAAGAAGAATATGACATTGAATTTGAATGAAGTTGATGCTTGGGTGTATTAATTTTATATCAACAATGAAAGAAGAAGATGGCATTATGGACGTTGGGAAATTGAAGAAAAGGAAGAAGATGGTTTTGGACATTGAAGAAATTGAAGAAAAAGAAGAAGAAGATGACATTGCGTTTGAATGAAGTTGTTGCTTGGGTGTATTGATTTTATATCATCTTCCCGTTAAAAATATGATTCAATTTTTTTATTTTTTTTTGATAATTGAAGAAAAAGAAGAAGATGGTTTTGGACATTGAAGAATTTATTGAAGAAGAAGAAGAAGGTTTTGGACATTGAAGAAGATGATTTTAGACATTGAAGAATACTATGATTTTGGATATTGAAGAATACCTCCACTTCCATGGTTTTGGACATTGAAGCAAAAAATATAATTATTTAAATAAAAAAAAATTATGAAGAAGAAAGAAAGAAAGAAAAATGATTTAAATTAAAAAGAAGAAAGAAAAAAGAAGAATTTATGAAAATAATAAATTTATTATTTTTTCGGATGATGCTGACGTGGTGCTGATGTGGTGCTGACGTGGCAGCGCGTGTAAAACACCACACCACATAAAAGTGGTGTAATGCCTGATAGGGTGTAAAAAGTATCACTTTTTTATAGTTAAGGTGTGTAATAGGTTACTAGTATAGTTCAGATGTGGCTTACACTTTTCGGGTATAGTTTAGGAGTGGAAACGATGCCTTTTCCCATAATTATCTATCTAATCAACATCCTTCCCATAAATAAGCCTGTGGTTTGGTTTAATATTTATTTAAGGAAATTAAGGAAGAAAATATATAATTTTCAAGTACATGTTTATAATGCTATTTAAAATTTGAGATGTTGGATTTGTAGCATTGCCTATAGAACATGAAGTAGTATGATTACTTACACCAGATTCTAATACTTCTACCATGAACTGAGATTTGTAACATCTGAAGACCAATATAATGACCACTAACTGAGTTTAGACTGGTTGGTAAGTAAGAAATAAGAGAACACCAACCTTTTAGTTCTGGTTAGAAGAACCAATGAACCAACACTACTCAAAATTATTTGGCATATTAGAAATACAGATAAAAGATATTATAAAAGAAAAAAGTAAGGAAAGAAAATCACCTTATGTTTACTGACAAGATGATATATAAAGGCGCTCTCCGAGTATCTGTTTCTGCTGATCAGGAAGCAAGGTACTCAGCATTTCAGGTCCCTCAGCAACTGATCCAACTGCAACAGGACCAACATTTGATACCAAAATTTTCAATTTTTCCGTTTGAATGAGTCATGAGGTGAAACTGGTTGTTTTTAATATTTTTTTGATAGTTTGCTGATGTCCTGCATATGTATATGTGTTTGGATTTTATATATTCTTAATACATAACTACTAAGTCAAATGTGGAGGACTGCACAACAGATTTCTGACTTAAGAGTTCTGTCAGAGAATACTTCAAGACTATTATAGGTTATACCGTATTAGACTTTGCTTTATTTGTTTTTTTTTTCATTTCAACATTCTGAAATTTAACTTGTTCCATCTTAAATTTATACAGGTTTATACAAAATGAACCAACAACAGCTTACAAAAAATAACAAAAGATCAAGGAACAGGACATTTAGTAAACCTTGATCATTATCAGTCATGGCAAGTAGAAAACGACATATGCTGACAACAAATGAAACTGTTCAAGCTAAACAATCGGAGAAAGAAAATCTTCTAAAGTTAATTGAACAAGAGTAGCCACCAGTAGCACCACCATCTACAGAAATTGAATAATCTGTAGCGGAGCACCATGTTGTAGACGAGCAAAATATAGAGGATGATCAACCTATACAAGATTAGGTCCAAACGACAGATTCAGCCACCCCTATAACAGTTGAACATTCTGAAGTACAAGGTAATATATAGCTTAGAAACTTATTGAATTCACTCATGACTTCTAATTTCTTCTATTTTTTATATAGCGGAAGGGCTTTCAAATAGAAAAATAAGAGGCAAAACACAAATGCATAAGGTACACGACCGGCAAGAGAAATAATTAATCACATTAAACAAGATCAACCAACCTGTTGGTCCTACAGATGAAGCTGTAAGTGAGTTGAGCAGCTTCCTAGGGACATTGGCGAGGAAAGCGACCCTTTGCCCATTAGATGTATTTGATTGGAGGCATATGGATACTAAACAGGAGTTATGGGATTATACCAAGGTTTGTGTTCTGAATATCAAGTTACATATCATTATTGAAACTTCTAACCTTTTCATTTCCTTAATTAAAAGTGCATTTTTTTTGTTTTTCTAACTAAACGGAACCAACTTGTAGTCCAAATATGATATTCCTAATGCCGCAAAAGATTGAATTTTGGAAAGAATTCGAGAATCTTGGAGAAAGCACAGAAGGGAGTTGAAAAGAGATCATTACGATCGATGGGAAAATGATGAAGTTCGATTATTAAAAAGGCCCGAAAGTGTTCCAGAATGTCAATTTAGACAGCTCCTCGTGTACTGGAAGTCCCAAAAATTCCAGGTAAAACGTATTTCACCATCTACGATCATATTACTATTAGTGATACAGATGAAGCCCTTTATTACTATTGTTAACATTACTGATTCATTCTTTCAAAAAATGTTTGAAACCAATACTGAGAATCGAAAGAAGTTGATGAATCCACACACTACTGGAAAGAAGAGTTTTGCTTTAGTTAGCAATAAATTGGTGTGTTCTCTTGTTTGTTATGTAGTTATAACTTGTCATTTAAATAGTTTTTGATATTCACTAAATATCATATGAATAGGAAAATGAGAAGGGGAGAACTTTATCGCTAAAGGAGATGTTTGGGGTGACAAGAGTAAAAAAATCTGATCGTATATACAAGACGTCTAATGAAGACACCACCAGTAGAATTGTATGAAACTTATCTTTTTTAAGTTTATATTGACATAAATGATTAGATGTTAATTTTTAATTATTTAAATGTGCTTTTGAATATGATTATTAGGATCAAATGGAGGAAATTGAAACATAACAGGGTTCAAATGAACAACCCGTTGATGCATTTTCAGCCGTCATGGGTGCTGAACATCCGGAACGTCTAAGAATGCTTGGAGGGGGGGGGGTACAAAGACTTTTTTGAAAATATTAAATGATGGATCTGAACCATCTTCAAATGCCAAAAATGATATTGTGTAATAAATGCAAGAAAGGATGCGAAAAATGGAGGATCAGATCGAGGAGCAGACGAGAACCATTCGACAAGAAGTTGTTGCAGATGTAATTGCTTAGCTTCAGAATGCACGAATAATTAATCCTAAGATACTGGCGGCATTGTCCATTTCTTCACCAACGAAATCGACTTCTACACTAGCTGCTACAGGGAGAAACAGTTAAGGTTAGTGTTTGAAATTCTGAATTATACTCCAGTTCAATTGGTGGCTAATATAGTTTGTTGTTGTTGGACTATATTGAATGGTTATTTCTGGTTGGTAACTGTGTGCAGAGTTATGTTTGTGATTATGTGGGATGTTCACTACTGGTGTGAGTGGTGCTTGACATAAACTGTAAAATGAAGTAATGTAGTACCTCAATGAAATATGACATGAGTTTACATTAGTTAGTACCTCAACGAACCTTGCATCTCAAACTTCAGGCCAGTGTCTACAAGTAGGCCCAAGTTTGTTTAAAACTAATGTAGTGCCAGCTAGATTGACCACAAAAACTTTTCATGAGTTTACATTAGTTGGTTAGATCAAACATTAATAGATTGATGTGTCAACAGCTCATGCACCTAGCCTGAATATCTCAGTCTTCATATAGACTGAAAAATGTGCAAATCTAATTTTATCTATAGAACCAATGCCTTTATTAAGTCTCACGTGTACAGCTTCTGTAAGAAGAGACATTTTGGGGTTGGTATTAAACTTCAGGAGGTCATTACAAGTATAAATTTTGTTCCGAAAATATTTTTTTTGATTTCTATTGTTCTGTAGTGATAACGTGTTATTCTTCTCGTTTCTTTTTTTTTTAATGGTTGCATCTGTTGATGTGATGATTGTATCTGTTGATCATGTGATAACGTGTTATTTTGCACTTGGCTGCAAAATCAATCCATTGGCTTTCGATATTACAGCTGCTTGTAGCGGGTTCATGTTGGGTTTGGTATCTGCTGCTTGCTATATCAGAGGTAGAATTTTGTGAACTCTGTTTGATACTTAAGTTCTTGGTAACTTTTCCATAGAGGAATCAAATGAACTAGATAATCATCTTTTATTGGAAGTACGTTAGTCCTTAAGTGATCTGTAATTGAGGTTGAACAATTTGCATCGTCTTAAAATCTTTGTGAGGTTGGTCTGCTTTTTAGCTTTGGCATGAGACGTAACTAAGGGAAAGGGGGTAAGGCAGCTTCTGAACGAGATCTAGCGTGACTAGGAACCTTTTGTGGGTCCTGTTGACTTACATATTTTTTCTGGGAGAATATCCTTGACAATTGAGATTGTAAACCAGTTGCATGCTTGCGAGCAATCGCTTTAGTAGATTTCTATTTCTCGCGTGCCTGTACATTTTCCCTTGCACTTATTGTTGGACGTTCCCTTGACTTTGCTTGTTTTTTTCCCTGCTGCTAAAAACTTGACCAGAACAGTTGTATATAATGAGAAGTACAAGTGTGATTCCACCCTATTAGAAGATAGAATTGCCAGTTACATGTCACTTCTGTAAAACATAAATCTTAGCCAACTAGGTAATAAAATATGCATGTTGATGAGTTTACATAAGTCATATCTATTATATGCCTATCTGCATTTTTAATGTCCCTTCTCCAACTGTTTGATCCAAATTCTGTTTGATGTTTTTCAACTTTTGTTGTTGTTGTTGTTGTGTAGTTTGTTGCTCAACTTTAATTTTGCTATTCTTATTGTTGTAGGTGATCATGACATAGAAGATGGCGGCGAAAACGAAATTGATGAACTAGACCTGACTTAGATATCGAGCACATTGGCTTCATGTCACACTAGTTGTTGGAAAAACTTATGTATGTTTTGATTGGGATCGATCACATTATTTGATCGAGTAGTTTCAAACATTTTTTATTTTTGAACATTGAAAACTTGTGTATGTTTTATTTTTTTTGAATGGTCAAAAAATATTTGGTTTCTTATTGGTTGACAAAATTTACCGTTGCTATAGTTCATGTTTGTGTCAGAATAGTTACAAAATAACCGTCCTAACAAGCTTTTTAGGACGATTTATATAAGTCACAATGGGTAGCATTTCCAACATAAATTAAACCGTTCCAATAGCTTAAAAATCGTCGCAATAACGTTATAGGGACGATTTTACAACCGCCCCAATAGCTTAAAAAACCGTCGCAATAAGATTATAGAGACGATTTTACAACCGTCCCAATAGCTTAAAAAACTGTTGCAATAAGGTTATAGGGACGGTTTTACAACCGTCGCAATAGCCTAAAAAGCATCGCAATACGTTTTATAGAGACTGTTTAAAACCATCCCAATAGCTTAAAACCTTCGCAATAACTTTTGTATAGACGGTTTTAAAAATGTCGCAATAGCGTAGTACCCGTCGCAAAAAATCTTTTGTATGGACGGTTTAAAATCGTTTCAATAACCGTCGCGATAGCCTCATAACCGTCGCATCATCAAATTTATAGCCACTGTTATAGTATATAAACAAGAACGGTTGTAACCTTCCTAACACCACGCCAACCGTCGCCATATGGTCAATGCACATAACCGTCGCTAAAGACATGGATGTAGCAACGGTTTTCCGAACCATCGCATTTGAGCTATGGTAACGCCTTCAGTAGCAACGACTCCCTTAACCGTCGTGATATGTCTATTGGAACGTTTTTGGTGGCTATGAAGACGGTATGACAACCGTTGCCATAGCCCTTTTTTCTAGTAGTGTATATTGAATTATTTTTTTTTAGTTTTTGATCGGATTTTTAACTGGGTTTAGGCGGGTTAGACCAGGTTGGGCTAAGTGGGCCGGTTCAGGATTGTTTTTAAAAAAATTACTGTTGGACCCGGACTCAGCCCGACCCACTTAACCAGGCTCGAAACCGAATCGACCCACAACCCGGCAAAATTTCACAGGCCGATTCCGGGTTGACCCGACCCGACCCACTTAACACCCTTACCTTAAGGGATATGATGAGATGAATAAAATTCCCTTACTTTTGTTTAAAGATTTTGAGTTTGTGTTTTGGATATGAACAAATTCTCAATCAGAAGCTTTTCTCCCCTAAACAGTGGCGAAGCCACAACCAACGAAGGGTGGTCAAATGAACACCCTTTGTTGAATTTTTTTTTCAAGTATATAGCTTAAATAAAGATATTTATGGTTATATACTTGCACACCCTTGACAAGCTAGAGAAGCATAGTCCAGAGGTCAAGAGTGTGCATTTTTGTATCAATAACTCGGGTTCGAACCTTGGCAGGTGTAGCAGTGCTTTATTTTCTTTGTTTTTTAAATAGTTCTTTGCCCAAGGAAAAATATGAACACCCTTAACCAAAAGTCTGGCTCCGCCACTGCCCTTAAATGATCCTTAAGGAACACAAAATTGAAATTATCAGATTGAGGGTGTTGAATATCGTATAACTAAAAAGATGGATAATTACAAGTTTGAATCACTCGGTCATCTAGTTTACGGAATATGTACACATATAATATACATACATTTACAACAACATATACACTAATAATACATAATATACCTCGATCATATTGGAAAAGTGAATGACCAAGTGATATATATCGATAACCATCCCTTAAGAAAAGGAAAATTTATGTTTTGTCCATGAGGCTGAAAAAAATCACATTAAAAATATTACACCATATACTATTTTTTATGATTTTCTTTACATGTCCACTAAGAATATAATAAATAAAAATTGGTGCCACTATAGAAACGCCAAGTATACGAACAAAAGAGTGTGGCTTTCTGTTGATATTGCTTCTGTTCATCTAACTATGTATCTCGATAGAGTTAAAATTGAAATTTTCAGTAATTATATAAAATATTGAGATTTTTTGTAATTAACCTTCAAACTGCCGGGATATATATTGTTTGCCCAAAATATATTTAAAAAAATACCAAGAAGGTATGTATGTTGTATAAATTTGAGGTATATGATCCACATGTTGAATGCTTTAATAGTATACAATAATGTGATTCAACTATTCTTAATATTATATACCTTCCGAATATAGTAATTTTTTCCAATCGTATACCCTGAATGTATACAATATTGTTACGTGCAATTCTTTTATTGGCGTATTTTATAAATGGATATATACGAGTAATTCTTTTTATTGTCAGTGTTAAATACACAAAAATACACACACACAAAATTTGGATCCATACAATTATCTAAAGATTGGGAAAGACGCGTATTTAGGTAAACGTTTATCTAAAATTTTGCTAAGAATACAAAATATTTACTACATATTATATTTTTAAAATCCAACCTTTGACCTATAAAGTACAATATATAATTTTCTACACGGTCAGTATAATTTTTTGATAAAGATATTCAACTAGGGGTGGGCATGATACGGTACGGTACGGTATTTTAAATTTCGGTACGATAACTTCGGTTTTCGGTATTTAAAAGAACAATACCATTACCATACCAAATTAGTTCGGTATGGTTCGGTATTTTTAAATTCGATTTCGGTATTTTACAATATGGTAATTCAGTAACCATACTTTATTTGATTTCTAATTACATATATTCATATAAAAAATACTATAACTTTAAATTTTTAAAACTTCTCAATCATGTTAGGATAGCAACTATCTTTGTTAAACAATTATACAAAAATAACATTTCAATCACGATTGAATAGTCCGAGATGCAAACTCTGAACAACAGTACCAAAACTTAAGCATAGTACTCCTAAATAATAAGTTTCCCAAAAAATTTATTTCTGAATAAAAGCTACTTTTGTGTTCAATTGGCTAATGGATGATATATAAATATATTTAATAATCCTAAATATAATATATATATATATATATATATATATATATATATATGAGTTTTATATGTTATTAAAAAACTTCGGTGCGGTATACGGTATTTCGGTATTTATTGCATAAATACCAAATACTGTACCAAATACCAAAATAATTTAAAATTCCTACCAAATGCCATAACATCCATACCGCGGTATAAAAATTTTCGATTTCAATCTGGTATTCGGTATATACCATATCATGCACACCCCTATATTCAACCAATCATCTTTCATTAATATGACTACGTGCGCTACTATATATATTGATTCCAACTATAACTTGTAATCTTGAAGTTCATGTATTCATGAATGAAGAGTTTTTGATCAAAACAAATTCAAGAGTTAAAGTTTATTGGTTCTGACAAGTCTGCTTGTTATTAAATAGACAATTCATTTATGCTACTAATTAAGTTCATAATTTGTTATATATACATATTTAATCATTTTTTTAACTTAATAATATATATAGGGTCTCATGTATTTGAACCTAATAATAATTAATATATGCAGATGCTTTTGTTGGGTTCATCACTTCATTGTACAAAAATGTAGCTATACAAGGACTAGCCAGTACTTCACTTAAACTTTTTGAATTTTAATGTCTATGTGCATGTATATAAAAATATATTGAGGGGAACATTCAAGACCCGATGAATATATATTAATATGAGTTATAGTGCGATGGTTGAGATTCATTTTTCCTTAATCAAAGATTTCGAATTTGAGCCCAAATATTAAAGAATTTTTTTAAAAATTACATAAACTCACAACTTAAGTTTCACTTATTACAAAAAATCCCACCTCTCCAAACATATTACAAAAATCTCATTTTTCTCTAAAAATACATATACATAGCTTCTATGTATATTTCGGCCTGTTATGTATATGAATCGGCTTTGTTATGTATATATCGGTCTTGTTAGGTATATATCGGCCTTGTCATACTTGTTATGTGTATGAATCAACCTTGTTATGTATGTCGGTCTTGTCATAAACAAAAGTTTCTATGTATATGTCGGCCTAGTTATGTATATGAATCGGGAGAGAGAGTAAAGTAATTAAGGAAGTGAGAGAGAGTGTATTATAGCAAATATACCCTTCACACAAAATCGCCAAACAAATTTTCGTAATCAGAAAATCATTCAACTTTATTTTAAAGTATTATAGCAAATATATCCTTCATTTCCTTTTAGCGACCTTTCAGATAATTCGACATAATTAAATATAAAAATTAAAAAAATGCAACATCTATTACATATACGTTACAAGAGAGATCAGAGTAGTGGAACGCACAACAAAATAATAATTGCATGAAGCTATAGTGTGTATTGTGTTTATGTAAACTCTTAATATGATTTAACCATGATCAAATATAATTGTTAAACAAAAATCTAATACAATTATTTTACATTATCTAGTCAACTTAATTCATTAATATGATGTTTACATCAAGTGAGAGTGGAAATATATTTTGTTTATCCTAATGTGAACCTTTTCCCCTTTTGTTTTGTTGCAAGATCTTATTTCTTTCTTCTACTTTAACCGATAACGAGAGCCTTGGAATAACTGATAAAATTATTGTTACGTGATTAAAGATCATGAGTTCAAGCCTTGAAAACAGTATTCAGCAGAAATATAATTAAGGTAAAACTATCTATAATAGGCTCTTGTGATCTGATGCTTTCCGAGATCCGCTGCATAACGAAAATTTTAATACACCAAACTATTTTTTTCTTTTTCTTTTAAAAGAAAATATTCTCCCCTCTTTGTTGTCCCTTTTATATAAGTTGACAAGTGTAACACTTTGATATATTGTTAAAAGTTAAGATAGGTAGGATATGAATCCTATGATGGGAACTTCTACAAAGTGGAAAAGTGAAGGGCTTTTAGGTAAAAACGAAATGTATATCACATTCAACCCACTTTCAAAGCTAGGTAAGCCAAGTCCATGGTTCCATTTTTCTTTTGAATTTCCACTTTTTTGTTTTTAGCTATTTAATATTAAAAATTTATCGATCCGACTAATTCAGACCTACATAAAGAAATCTGGGATGTAAAGCATTTTCTATCAGGAAGTTCTCCTTTTTAAGGTTCCAACCTGAGACATGTAGTAACTACTAACACATCAAAAAATAGAAAATTTATTAACTAAAGAGGATGAAATTAGAGACAAGATTAAGGAGGCCTAGAGAGGTCGAGGGATCTCAACCATATTCGTGGGAAAGAGCTAGAGTGTAATTTGCGACTTCAATCGAATTCAACATTGTTGGTTCAAATTACGTGTTTGTCTTAAGAAATCTATTACATAAATACTAGTTTATGCGCACTTAACCTTCAATTAATTAAAATGTTTATGCATTTTTTATCTCTTTACGCCAGGATTTTATTGTATTTGAAGTGGTTTTAGAACGACATTATCATCAAATATGAAGTAATAATACAAGTATAACATAACATATGGTAATAAAGTATTGAAACCCTTACAATTATAATAAATATGTGAATATTCACTTGTAAATGAATTAAAGTGCAAACTACGATAAATGTGTTACGACAGGTATCATTAGACTAAAATTAGAATTTACTAATAACCGATCAAATCTTATTGACCCTTTTTATAAAATATTGGGATTGTCACACCCCTTCTTTACGCGTACTCCAAAAATGGATATATTTTAAGGTTCAAAAGAGTTTTATTATTTAAGTGACAAGAAATGAAAATTTATTTCGAAAAAGGATTATTTGCATTTTTTATTCAGAGTCGCCACTTGGCATAATCCGGTGTGCCAAGTCACCTTTGAAAAATCCTTTTCGAAACCATTTGACTCTTAAACCGGTTTGCGAACAGAGATTCTGGCTAAGGAATTCTGTTGACCGAGGGGAAGGTGTTAGGCACCCCTCGATCCCGTGGTTCGACCACGGTCGCTTGGTGGAGTGTATCGACTATTTTGGCATTATGAAATGTATAAACCACACAAAAGAACACAAAATAACCCAACAATAAACAAAACAAAGCAGTCCAAAACGTAAAGTCCAGTCCAATTATACAGTCCAAAAAATAGGAAAAATACAAAAATATAAATCCTAGTCTAAACTAAAACTAGACTAAGCTCCAATTGCCTTACCTGACGCCGCGGGCCTTCATCACGATTATTTTCCGCCAACATGATACGTCGGGGCATTCCCCGGTGAATAAATACAAATGATCTCGGGGCATTCCCCGGCTAAATAAATACATCTGAATTAAACACGATAATCTAGAAAGAGACATTCACACGCACATTCCAACATCCCACGAAACACTTATTCCTAAATTTTCGCCTGCCCGGCCTATGTTTGCCTACCCGCTCAACTTACCATGATGCTATCACGAAATTGATAATTAGACGTGAAAGTAACAATAACGACGAATCAAAACAACAACAAATCAAAATTAATCCTAATTCACTTTAACAATTTTTAAACTCGCGCCCCGAATTCCCTTTAAACCACATAATTAGTGCATGCTTTGATTTTCCAATCACATCTCATAATCCGAAACCAACATCAAACACAACACAAACAACGAAGATTCAAACCAAACACATGACAAATAAATCATCCACACCCACAACATCAATAAAAAGTCAAAATAAATTAAAGATTCGGTTAGAAGAAATGGACCTCGATGAAATTGATCCTTGTCGATAATAGAGAAATCCGAAGACCAAAATACTCGACCGGAGAACCTCACAACGAGCAAACCAAACTCGGTATTAAAATAATAACCGGACAGCTCCAAAACCAGTGAATAAAAACTTTACTATACGAAACCCAATCAAGAACGACGACGCGATTCGATAAAGACGACTCGAAATCCAATATTGACGACGAACCAAGAAATAGACGAAACCAAAACCCCTCGACAAACAACGAAAAACCAAAAACCCAACGCAGATCGAGCTCCGAGGAGCTCCGGTGACGGAGAGACGGCGGCAGCGGCAGATCTAGGCGGTGCGGCAGAAGCTGTGCGGCGCCATCGCTGGCGTCGGCGTTGGTGGGCCGACCGTCGTCGTTATGGTTGAAACGACGGCGGCGTCTTCTCCGGAGTTGACTGTTCGCCGCAGATCTAGGCGGGTTTGACGGTGGTGTCGCCGGAGTTGGTTGGTTTGTTGGGCGACAGAGAAAAGGAGGAAGGGAGCCGGCTGGTTGGTGGGCTGCTCCGGCGCCGGCGCCGGCGAAGTTTATTGGGGTAGGGGGTAGTGGTGAGGTGTTATGTTTTTATTGGGTAGGTGGTTAGGATAAGATAGGGTTAGTTATTTTTGTCATTTTGTGGAGGGATTATCACACGGGTGAGGGTACACGGTAGGATAGAGTAAACAATAGGTAAAAACGATATCGGGGAGGGACGAAATTAGATGTCTACATCATGCCCCCTTTGAATGTAAACATGAAGTGTTTTCAGGCAAAGAAGTAGACAGCGAGATAGAATTTTGTCCCGACCATTATTCAAAGAAAGAAACAGGAGAAAGAAAGACTACCGGATCTTGAATTAGGACAGCCTACCCACCCAAGTTATGAAGGGATCAAGTGATAAGTATCTCCAAGGATTGGACGGAGATGGACTATACCGAGTTGGAGAGTCGAGTGAGGTTCCGTCGAGGTTCCGGTCCGCGGCTCTGTTATTACATCAAAATGAAAATTACAAGCTAAAACATAAATGAAATTACAAAAATCCTATCTATACAGCTTCTGTTGGTTCTTGACTCGACTTTCATCACCCTATTCTTCAGGCGGGCTCCTGACTTGCAATTTCTTTCGACTTGTTGCTTGGCTTTCAATTACTTCGCTTTGTTGCATGACTTTTCATTTCTTCACCCTATTCTCCAGGCGGGCTCCTGACTTGCTATTTCATCACCCTGTTCTTCAGGCGGGCTCCTGACTTGCTATTTCATCACCCTGTTCTTCAGGCGGGCTCCTAAAACCCAACATTAAAACTAGAACAAAAATTATCCCAAACAAAAATTATAGTAAAATAGCATTTCACATTTGAAAGCGTTGTTCCATTTTCCAGGAGGATCCTGAGCAGAAAGTAAAAATCCCATTTTTTAGGAGGGTCCTGAATTGAAAGCAAATTCTCATTTTTTCAGGAGGGTCCTAAATTGAAAGTAAAATCCCATTTTTCAGGAGGGTCCTGAATTGAAAGTAAATTCCCATTTTCCATGAGGGTCCTGAACATGAAGTAAAATTCTATTTTTCAGGAGGGTCCTGAACATAAAGTAAAATCCCATTTTTCAGGAGGGTCCTGAACAGAAAGTAAACTCCCATTTTTCAGGAGGGTCCTGAACATAAAGTAAAATCCCATTTTTTTCAGGAGGGTCCTGAACATAAAATAAAATCCCATTTTTTCAGGAGGGTCCTGAACATAAAGTAAAATTCCATTCTTCAGGAGGGTCCTGAACTGAAAGTAAAATCCCATTTTTCAGGAGGGTCCTGGACTGAAAGTAAAATCCCATTTTTCAGGAGGGTCCTGAACATAAAGTAAAATCCCATTTTTTTTCAGGAGGGTCCTGAACATAAAGTAAAATCCCATTTTTTCAGGAGGGTCCTGAACATAAAGTAAAATTCCATTTTTCAGGAGGGTCCTGAACATAAAGCAAAATCCCATTTTTCAGGAGGGTCCTGAACAGAAAGTAAAATCCCATTTTTCAGGAGGGTCCTGAACATAAAGTAAAATCCTATTTTTTTTCAGGAGGGTCCTGAACATAAAGTAAAATCCCATTTTTCAGGAGGGTCCTGAACATAAAGTAAATTCCCATTTTCCAGGAGGGTCCTAAACTGAAAGTAAAATCCCATTTTTCAGGAGGGTCCTGAACATAAAGTAAAATCCCATTTTTCAGGAGGGTCCTGAACAGAAAGTAAACTCCCATTTTTCAGAGGAGGGTCCTGAACATAAAGTAAAATCCCATTTTTTTCAGGAGGGTCCTGAACATAAAGTAAAATCCCATTTTTTCAGGAGGGTCCTAAACATAAAGTAAAATCCCATTCTTCAGGAGGGTCCTGAACTGAAAGTAAAATCCCATTTTTCAGGAGGGTCCTGGACTGAAAGTAAAATCCCATTTTTCAGGAGGGTCCTGAACATAAAGTAAAATCCCATTTTTCAGGAGGGTCCTGAACAGAAAGTAAACTCCCATTTTTCAGGAGGGTCCTGAACATAAAGTAAAATCCCATTTTTTTCAGGAGGGTCCTGAACAGAAAGTAAATTCCCATTTTCCAGGAGGGTCCTGAAAGTAAAATCCCATTTTTCAGGAGGGTCCTGAACAGAAAGTAAAATCCCGTTTTTCAGGAGGGTCCTGAACATAAAGTAAAATCACTGAGCAGAAAGTAAAATCCCATTTTTCAGGAGGGTCCTGAGCAGAAAGTAAAATCCCATTTTTCAGGAGGGTCCTGAACAGAAAGTAAAATCCCATTTTTCAGGAGGGTCCTGAACAGAAAGTAAAATCCCATTTTTCAGGAGGGTTCTGAACAGAAGTAAAATCCCATTTTTCAGGAGGGTCCTGAACAGAGAGTAAAATCCCATTTTTCAGGAGGGTCCTGAATATAAAGTAAAATCCCATTTTTCAGGAGGGTCCTGAACAGAAAGTAAAATCCCATTTTTCAGGAGGGCTGAACTGAAAGTAAATTCCCATTTTTCAGGAGGGTCCTGAACATAAAGTAAAATCCCATTTTTCAGGAGGGTCCTGAACAGAAAGTAAAATCCCATTTTTCAGGAAGGTCCTGAACAGAAAGTAAAATCCAATTTTTCAGGAGGATCCTGAACAGAAAGTAAAATCCTATTTTTCAGGAGGGTCTTGAACTGAAAGTAAATTCCCATTTTTCAGGAGGGTCCTGAACATAAAGTAAAATCCCATTTTTCAGGAGGGTCCTGAACAGAAAGTAAAATCCCATTTTTCAGGAGGGTCCTGAACAGAAAAATAAATTTCCATTTTTCAGGAGGGTCCTGAACAGAAAGTAAAATCCCATTTTTCAGGAGGGTCCTGAACATAAAGTAAAATTCACAGATGTACATTTCCAATGGTAGCTGAATTAAGTGAAGTGAATTTCCCCCTATTTCAACAAAGAGAATTTGTCAGTTAAAAACTTAGTGGTGGCTTGCAGCTCTTGGCTTCTCGGGTATCTGCCCCAACACTCGTTCCTTTCATCTTTGTTCCAAATTGCTAACACTTGCCTTGTCTTGCCGCATCATTGACCAGGATCCAGATTGAGGGAAATGAGTTCTGACTCAAACAATGGGTTTCCATTTTACCATGCCCTGAGGTGCACTTTTCCAAATCTGAATGCTTCTACGAATCCAATAGCCTGTCGGTTGATAGACTTCTTTTGCTTCGTGTTGAATTACGATCATATTTCTTTTCTGTGTTGTTCCTTAGCTTTTCCTCATATAATTGGAAAGACTGGTAGTAAATTTTGAAATCCTTTCTCGCTTGTTTTGACACAGACTTGACTTAAAATGTAAAGAAATGATGGTGACTCTTATTTTGATAAATGACATAAAAAGAGACAAAAAACATGAATATGTAAATGAAAGAAAAGGGCAATGTCCCAGATTCAAAAAGAAAATTTATCTGAATACGACAACCAACTCCAATGAGTATGATATGTATTTTGGATTGAGCTACCTGATCTTCCTATCCAAACTCCCCATTTGTTGTTGAATTCGTACCTTTTTCCGCTGATCAGCTTCTTCATATCCATTGGACTCATTCGTCACATTCGATTGTTGACATTTTAAATGACTTTTGCCAACAAATCTCTTTCTTTTCACTTTTCACTTTTCTCTTGAACTCTTCATCGCCTTACGGTGCCCGTGAGGGTTTTCACCAATAAGACTCTCTCATTTTTATTTCTCTCTACTCACCATCGCCTTATGGTGCCTGCAAGGGTTTTCACCAATAAGACTCTCTCATTTTTGTATTTCTTTCCTGATTTTTTATGCTGAGAGAGACTAGTGGCACTTCACAATGTTTCATCATATCCATTGCATGCTTAGCCTTAACATTATCAAAAAAATTGATCTGAAGGACTTTCTTTGGTTGTAACTTGGCTTTTGGATAAGGTTAGAAAAGGATGGCAAGGGGTTCGAACGACATTTGAAGTGGGGGTGGGACTTACAACTTTTGGAATCGACTCAAACAACACATTAACTCATGCCCCAGTTTTGTTGATTGGGTGAATCTTAAATCTTTATTTGGTTGGACCGAGCCCGAAATAGGGCAGCCTACGTATCTCACTCCCGATAGAGGAGAATCAGGTCGCACGTAGTTCCATCAGCTTGTTCTTTGTTTTGATTTGATTTTTTTTTCTTTTATTTTCGAACTCTTTCTTTTATTCTTATTTTCTTGACATTTATCTTTGACTCTATTTTGATTCCAAAAGAGGGATATGAAAGAAAAATAAACGAGGCTCAAACGGGTAAATAAAGGATGACACAATGTTTGGATAGAAGAATAAAATGCCTTCATCATATCAATCTTCAAAAATGCAAGTACTAAACATGCAATAAAATCAAACAAAGGACCAAATATCATACATAGTATCTTTTGACCGCATCAGCATTGATAGCCATTTCTGCCGTTTTGCCTTCAATATCTGTCAAATATAAGGCTCCATTGGTTAACACTTTCTTCACAACGAAGGGACCTTGCCAGTTAGAGGAGAACTTGCCTTTCGCTTCGACCTGACATATCATCATAAGACCATGCAAAAACATCCTTATAATCAATTAATGCTTGAATCATTCCATCTTTTAGTTGTGGCAAAGCATGTACACTGCTTTTAGTTTCCCTAATATCTTCTTGATCCCCTAGATTTATTGGCTCAGTCTCATTCAAATTAGGATTCGGTTTGTCTTCAAACTGTTCCAACTCTTTGCTTATTTCTTCTAGTTCTTCTTCTTCATCATATTCCCCATCCTGCTTCATTACATCTTGATTAGTTTGGATTTTAAGATCAGGCTGAAAATTCTGCATGCATGTCATGTCATTAGAATCAGCATAAAGAGAACTATGTAAGAAAAGAAAAACAAAATATATTAGACACAAAACAAAGGGGACATTGCATTTCATTAAATAAAAAGATAGAAGGGTTTAAACACAGATGCCAACATAACATAAACAAACTCAAATCCGAATTACAACCCTGAAATAACTCGGATAAACAGAAAGAAAAATAAAATAAACTACCAAAACTCCCTCCTGACGGGGAGAGGAGTGACTTCCGAATTATTGAGCCGGACAGCTGGACCTATGAATTGCACGTCTGTCATACTGGTACCTTCTCCTGCTTCGACCATATCAACTTCCATACAAAGGTTCTGGAAGTCATCAACCAATTCAACCTCAAATTCCACATGCTTCGTGACACCGCTCTTAACAAATGATTCACTGAGTAGTGGCATTGGGCGAGAGAGTGACCATATTTCCTTTTTCCTTCCCTTGGCTTTCTTCAGATCTTCAGCTGTAGGCTCAAATCCCATACCAAATGTGCCCACGTTTTCACTCGGACATATGGGATGAACTATACCGTGCAGAGACGCTCCCAAACCCTTTCCTGGCTCAAATCTGTATTTCCAAAGTTCACTCACCATCATGATAGAAGCAGAAGACAATTGCAGTCCCGGTATAGCCTGCCATTCAAGGATACGATTCACTGGCACTGTATCAAAAATTTGATAGACGAATGTCTCATCTACGTTATTTGCTTCAATAAGAGACAAAGGGAGAATCTTAGCAGGCTGACAAATCTCCTTCACCATGAATAACTACTTCTTGCCTGTCATGCTCAAACTTAATCATTTGGTGCAGTGTAGATGCAACCGCCTTGGCCTTGTGGATCCATGGCCTTCCCAACAACAGATTGTAAGAGGAGTCTACATTCAATACTTGAAACTCTATGGCGAACTCAACAGGCCCTATGGTCAACACTAGTTCTATTTCGCCAATGGAATTTGATTTTGCACCATCGAAAGCCCTGACACATACATTGTTGGGTCTGATCCTCTCAACACCAATATTCAGCTTTTGCAAAGTAGAAATAGGGCAAATATTTGCACCTGAACCTCCATCAATCATAACATGAGTGACATAGAAATCTTCACACTTCACTGTAATGTAAAGGCCCCGGTTATGCCCTATACCTTCAATAGGCAATTCATCGTCAGAAAAGCTGATCCGATTGACCCCAAAGATTTTTCCAACCATTTTCTCAAGCTGGTTGATTGTAATCTCCCTTGGAACATATGCTTCATTTAATACCTTCAGTAAAACATCACGATGCTCCTTGGAGTGCAACAACAAAGATAAAAGGGAAATTTGAGCAGGGGTTTTCTTCAGCTGGTCTAATATTGAATACTCTGGAAATTTTATCTTTTTCAAAAATTCTTCGGCTTCTTCTTCGGTAATAGGCTTTTTGATAGATGAAGGTCCACTCACCGTTGGTTTGGACTTTCTTAAGCTTTCAGGCACGAAACATCTTCCTGACCTAGTTAAACCCCCTACCTCATCTACATCTTCCACTACTTCTTTCCCATGATAGGTAATCACGGTCCGCTCATAATTCCAGGGAATCCTTTTCGTATCAACTATCGGAGGTTGGGTCACCGGTTTGAGGACAATAGGTGCTGCCAGTGCTCCTTTCACCGTCAAGATGGGCTGACTCAGAGCTCCCACCACCGTCAACTTAGGTTTATCCTGACTTGAATCAACATACCTTCTGGCGCCTTGTACTGTGATCAGGGGCTTCTTTGTGCTTTATTGGGCTTTATCTTCTCTCATTCCTTCCTGGCTCAATGACATTGCTTTCAAAGACTCCGCTACATTCACCGATTTCTCCTCAATGGTCTGTATCTTGACAATAGGCTTATAACCCCTCGAAGACTCTTTCCCATCATATATCAATTCTAACATATTGGCTTCAGCATGGGTTAGCAGCGGATTCTGGTTAATGTTTGGACCCTCCGGGGCCTGGACCAGCATCTGATTTGTGTCAATTAAATCTTGGACAACTCTCTTTAAATGCCAGCATTTCTCGATATCATGACCTGGCATATCAGAACAGTACGCACACCTTAAAGAATAATCGAGATTCCTTGGTGGTGGATTTGAAAGCCTTCCTTGAATTGGGCTTAAAACCTTCAACTTTCTCAACCTATCAAACAAGCTAGCATATGACTCCCCAAGAGGTGTGAATTGATTTTTTACCGCCTTCTCCTTCTTATACTCGGGACTAGGTTGAAAACTGGGTCTGGAAGGGTTTTGGTAATTTGGTGGAGCGAATGGGCGATTTTGTAGAGTTTGCGCGCGCCACTGCGGGTAAGAAGGGGTTTGGGCATATGGCTGCGCACTATATACTGGGTAAGGGGGTGGTGGAATGAAATATAAAGGGTTTTGTGAAGGGTAGTAATGGTGGGGAGGAATATATGGAGCTTGGGCGTAGACTTGGGCTTGGGATTGGGGATAGGGGCGAGGTGATCTTTTGGGATAGGAATGGGTTCCAGCTACAACAGTCGCCACGTCCTCTTTCTTCTTTTTACCGCCAAATGCGCCAGATCCACCTTGAATCGCTTGTGTGGTGGCTTTTAATGCGATAAAACTCACTATTCGTCCGGTCTTGATTCCGTCCTATATCATCTCCCCCATTTTGAGGACTTCAATAAAAGACTTTCCCATTGCCGGGAGTAAATGTTAAAAATAAGTCTCATCCTGTGCCTGAATGAAAACCTCTACCAACTTACTTTCTTTCATCGGAGGTTTTACCCTGACGGCCTGTTCACGCCACCTTATCGCGTATTTCCTAAAACCTTCAGTGTTTTTCTTCTTCATGTTGACCAAAGATTTTTCGTCCGGAATCAGGTCGATGTTATACTGAAAATGTTGCACAAACTCAGAAGCCAAGTCGTCCCAGTTGTTCCACTTGTCGATATCTTGATTGATAAACCATTCTGAAGCCAGATCAGAAAGACTCTCGCCAAAAAAAGTCATGAGCAGCTCTTCCCTTCCTCCTGCAGCCCTCAACTGGTTGCAATAGCGTCTCAAGTGGGCCACGGGATCACCGTGTCTTGCATACTTCTCAAACTTAGGCATTTTAAAACCGAGGAGAAGGTTGATGTCTGGGAACATGCACAGGTCTTTATAAGAAACACTCTTATAACCTCCGATTCCCTGCAAATTTCTCATGGACTGTTCTAAACTTTTCAACTTCCGCGCTATGACTTCCTGTTCCTCTGTTGCAACAGGTTTCTCTGAATCAAATGGAAATGTAGGTGGCTGAGTGTACCCATACGGTTCATTCATTCTCAAAGTCGGCTCCGGGGCATAATATTGACTATCTGGAACCTTCAATATTGGCTCACTGGCAGACCGAGGAAGCCTCATTGTGGGACGCACAACATATATGGGAGTTTCATGTGGTGGCGGGGCCACGAATACCGGTGTGATCGGTGGCGCTGGCTGAGCAACTGGTCTTGATTGGGGAGCTGCCAAGGGCACACCAGAATTGCCAGGATAATAATGTCGCGGAGTGAATCCTGGCGCGTGCTCAGGTGACTCAGTAGGAGCAGAGAATTACGCCTGAGAGAGCGGTGGGCAATTAGAGATATTCCCAAGACCTTCAGGGAGCGGAGGAGGAGGCATTCCGCTGGCCCATGCCCGGTGCAAATCTATCAATTGTTGTCTGAGTCTTACTACCTCATCATTGTGTTCTGAACTTTCTTCCCTGTGATCCTGATCCGGGTCAATGAGCGAATTTTCAATCTCCCTGCTAACCATGACAAGCTTTGCTTTGGATCTAGTGAAGTATGGGTGACTAGCCAGAGTGCTGCAAACCTACCACTGTTATCTGAAAGAACATGCTCATCAAAGACGACATCCGTTAGGATTAGGGCACACAACAAGCATGAGAGTCACATTGGTAAAATTGTCCTAAATTCATGCTCATTTCTATCAGCTTTTGAGGGTAGCGAGGTCATTTCAACATCATCCCGATTTTTATCTACACTCTTTTTTTTTCGTATCCATCTCTATTCTTTCCACTTCTCTCGTTATCTACCTTTATTTTATTATTCTTTATGGCTTTTGTTTTTTATTTAAAAGAGGAAAAATAATGAAAAACAACGAAACAAAATGATTAGATCGAACCCAAAAGTAGGTTGTCTATGTATCATGTTGTACATGAATCAGATCTTGCGTAGTTCAGGCAGTTTTGCCAAAATGGCCAATTAAACTCTTTTTTCTTTCTTGAAACAAAGTGTCAAAAGAATTGATGAAAATCTTTTTTTTTTTTTTAGGTTTAAATCTCTATACAAAATGAAACATGTGATTACCAAAGAAAAAATCTTTTTGGGTTTTCAATTCTTGAATTTCATGTGAAAATGAAACTTGAATCTATTAAAGAAAAATCTTTTTGTAGTTTTCTTTTAAAGAAGCATATGAAAAGCCTACTCTAAATGGAGAGTGAAGAAATATTTTAGATTTTTCAAATAAGATCCCCGAACCCACAATAGGTTGCCTACGTATCTCACTCCCGAGAGAGGAGAATCAGGGGTGCGTAGTTCGTCCAGCTTGGACAACTAACGATTAACTAATAAATTGACCCTAACTTAAGAGACAACCAAAAAACAAACGAGTAAAAACTTTTTGGATCTTTCAATTAGACACTTTAACTAAGACTGACACCATCAATTATGGAAAAAATCTTTTTGGTATTTTTGTTTTTGACAAGTACGTAGAAAAAACTTTTTTTTTCTTTTTGAATTTACGGTACTTTGAGAAGAGAAAATGCAAAAATGTAAAAAAAAAAAAAATCTTTTTGAGTTTTTGGATCGTGAAGAACAAAAGCCATAAAGAACTCTAAAATAAACTACGACACTCCTTTTGATTCATTCTTTTCGACTCACTTTTTTCCTCCTTTTTTTTTTCTTTTTTTTTTCACACTTTACTTCTAACACATGTTTTCCCCAAATCGGTCCATCAAATGACCACGTTACTCTCAAAGATGCAACATTTAACACGTAGGGATGCTTTAAAGGTGAGTCTCCTACAAAGGACCGTGTGGGCCTCGCTAGGTCTCAATATGATGCACATAAGAATGACCTAAAGGCTGACCTACGTTGTGGTTTACTAACAAGGCCGTTCGGGGGAGCATATGGTCGATAGTGGCTGCTTTGCTTTCCACCTACTCCATACATCCAACGGCTCCCCCCCTAAAATAAAGGTGACTCAACTAGAGTTCGTGCGCACGACGTGCGCTCCGAGACTTGTTGCAGAAAGAAGGCCGGGGGAATGGACTCATGATGACAGATATAAAGCGGTAACACATAGGATAACTACTATAAACAAAGAGCACGAAAACGCACAAAAGTGGAAATAATAACAAAACAATAATCACAAACAATGTTTATACACTCGTAATGCCAAACAAAGCCGATACGACTCAAAAATAAGTGCCCCGAATTCCCTTTAAACCACATAATTAGTGCATGCTTTGATTTTCCAATCACATCTCATAATCCGAAACCAACATCAAACACAACACAAACAACGAAGATTCAAACCAAACACACGACAAATAAATCATCCACACCTACAACATCAATAAAAAGTCAAAATAAATTAAAGATTCGGTTAGAAGAAATGGACCTCGATGAAATTGATCCTTGTCGATAATAGAGAAATCTGAAGACCAAAATACGCGACCGGAGAACCTCACAACGAGCAAACCAAACTCGGTATTAAAATAATAACCGGACAGCTCCAAAACCAGTGAATAAAAACTTTACTATACGAAACCCAACCAAGAACGACGACGCGATTCGATAAAGACGACTCGAAATCCAATATTGACGACGAACCAAGAAATAAACGAAACCAAAACCTCTCGACAAACAACGAGAAACCAAAAACCCAACGCAGATCGAGCTCCGAGGAGCTCCGGTGACGGAGAGACGGCGGCAGCGGCAGATCTAGGCGGTGCGGCAGAAGCTGTGCGGCGCCATCGCTGGCGTCGGTGGGCCGGCCAGCGTCGTTATGGTTGAAACGACGGCGGCGTCTTCTCCGGAGTTGACTGTTCGCCGCAGATCTAGGCGGGTTTGACGGTGGTGTCGCCGGAGTTGGTTGGTTTGTTGGGCGACGGGGAAAAGGAGGAAGGGAGCCGGCCGGTTGGTGGGCTACTCCGGCGCCGGCGAAGTTTATTGGAGGAGAGAGAGAGTGTGAGTTTAGAGAGAGAAAAAGAGAGAGCTGATTTTCTTGTTGTTGTTACTGTTCATTCCCTTTTTTTTGGTTCTCCCTCTTTATTTTGTGTGTATGTGTGGGTATATATTGTGCTCTTTCTTTTTGGACAAGAAAAAAAGAGGGGGTGGGGTAACGTGGGGTAACGTGGGGTAGGGGGTAGTGGTGAGGTGTTATGTTTTTATTGGGTAGGTGGTTAGGATAAGATAGAGTTAGTTATTTTTGTCATTTTGTGGAGGGATTATCACACGGGTGAGGGTACACGGTAGGATAGGGTAAACAATAGGTAAAAACGATATCGGGAAGGGACGAAATTAGGTGTCTATAGGGATGAATGTTGTACTTTTTGTTACTAATTTTAGATTCTTAAGTGTATTGCATAAACTCCAAGTTGGATGATCAACAATCAAAAATAACTTCTTAAGAAGTTGTTTGGTATGCGGGATGGATAGATAAGAATATACTACAGATTGAGATATTTTATTGGAATTGGTTATTAATACATTTTGTATATGGAATAGCTAATTCATATAAAATAATTTTGAAACTGTTAACATTAATAATTAAAGATAAAATAAAACAATTTAAATATTTTATCTTAAAATTATTATTCTTATCTCATCAATCAAATCGACCGATAAAATACTGTCCTACCATCATACTATGGTGCCTAAATAGGCAAAAGAGGACAAAGAACATCACATGTGTTACCAACATTACAAATTTAGACTTACATATCTACCATGAATCTGCCTAGGCCTATGTGATCTTCTACTTTAAGGCCATCTGATAAAGTTGTTTTGGTACAATTCGTCTGTAATTTTTTAGTTAGGTACATGTTATTTTGGAATTGATCTCAACAAATAACAGAATGCACTTTTTGTGTCCTTATTTATTTATTCAAATTCTGCCTAAATATTTGGTTGGAGTTGGGACTAGAGATTGACTATGAATTAGTTATGCATTCATTGACGGTATTAGAAATTTATACGAGCAAATTTAAAATAATTCTAGAATATTACAATTGTAATTTGAATATATGATCTAAAGTAATTTTGAAGCAAAGCTGTAGCTAAACTTTGAAGCTTATGAATTAGCAATTTTAGTCTTTTTTTTTTGCAAATTACTCATACTAGATATAATAATTAACTTCATTGTTATCAAGATTTTCTTCATTACTACTTCATTTCAAAAAACACCAAAGGTATGAGCAGTTTCTCACAATTCTTTTGACAGTTCATTGGCTTGTAAGTAAACTCAAGTTTTTTCATAAATGTGGATGTATTCGATATGGAATAAGATTTATTTATACACACTCTTGCATATAAAGATTCATAGTAGAAATGGAACTGGAAAAATTGTCACTATGACACACATATATATTAGATGTATATCACTTATAATTATGTGCATGGCATACAAATATACATGGGAATACATAAATATACATTCTTTTACCCAACTACTATCAAAGGGAAGTTTCGGTGTACTAAAGCTTCAGTTATGCGCAGGGTTCGGGGAAGGTCGTCCCGACCACAAGGATCTATTGTACGCAGCCTCACCTTGCATTTCTGCTAGAGGTTGTTTTCAAAGCTTAAACCCTTGACCTCCTGGACACATGACACCAACTTTACCCAACTACTATGTCAAAAGGAAAAAGGCAATATGACTTCACATTGTGCTTCCCATATAACAACCCTAATCTCTCAAAATGAGACGGACTGTGCCCGGTTAGACATCAACATAGTATCAGAGCAAGCAGGACGCTAAAGTGCTAGAAAATGTATCGTTGTTATCCATTAACAATAAAAAGGATTTCAGCGCACTTGCCATAAAACAAAAAATCAGGCCCAATCGCACGTGAAGGAGCATATATGTTGTTCGTACTGTGTCTAAATTTTGTAACTTCTGTTAAGGTATAATACATAAACAAACACTCATATTTGGCCTTAGCTAGCAAGTAAGTTGTTTAACTTTTGGAGTGCACATCTAGACAACCTCAACTGGCAACTAGACACTTCAGCTCTTCCCAACTGTGTCTCGTGGACACCTACACCGTCGCGACACATAAATTTTGGAGGTGTATAGATAATCCTCTTGTAAGTTTGAGTGTTCGGCTGACATGATAAAGATGAGTTGATGTGCCCTAGATGTGCAGACTAAAAATTGGAATGCCAACTTGCCAACATCATGGTCACTCTCCTTTGGAAATTATATGCATCATTCTTTTGAAACTTTCAACTTGACACAAAATCCTTAAGGTTCCTTCTTGATTGTAACCAAGTTCATGAGCAGAAAAATCAAGCAAATTAACAACATAAGGATGCTTAATCAACTTCATTGGTATCAAGATTTTCTCCAATACATCTTCATGATTTCCAACAACAATAGGGACATACCCTTTTTGAATTATTGCTTGATCTTTCCCTTGAATCTCATAATCACATCTTAATCTCACATAATTAAATGAACATGTGATTTTTTTCACTTTCATTAGTCCTACTAATCTCATGCTCACAACTCTTTTGGCCATTGATAATTGGCTTGTAAAACTCATTTTTTTTTTCTTTTTAGTTGTGGCTATAGTCAATTGTAGCATAAGATCTATTTATACCCTCTTGCATATAAAGATGTGAATATGGAATAAATGATTTTTTTTAATGGCATATTTTAGTTAAATGGTTAAGCGATAACTCTAGTTTGAATTGAAGTTATAGTTTAATATATTTATCACTTTCACATTTGGTTTTATTTTTCAATTGCTCTTTAAACCGACTATATGTCCAACAAACCTTGGTAGGTAATTAATTAACTTATAGAATACAAAGGTTTGAATTGTTTAAAAAAATGAAGTTTTGGTGAATCATCAATATTTGATGTGATACATTAATTAATATATGAATTTCGAAACAATTTCATCAACTAAAATACTAAAACCTTAAGTTTTTTTATTTCTTAAACAATTACAAATCATTGAAGAACGAACAAAAATTAAAAATTCAATGGTTTTCGTATTGCTATTCATTATATTATGGAATTATCTTAACCGGATATATACATGGATCAAAGCCTAGTGTTTTTTGTGGAATCATATGATATTCATATTAATTGGTTCAATTAATTCATATTCGAGTTTGATAAGTCTCATTAAAAAATAATAGCTTAATATATAGTCAACACCTAAATTTATGAGAATATTTTATTTAGACACTTAAATTAAACCTCGTTCTAATTGAACATGAAATCTACATATAGTGTTTGGCTACATGAAAATGAAAGTGTGAACAAGGAATGTTACAAACTTTGCACCAATGAGATTAGTATGTTTTAAGTAATATAATACTCTTCTAACTTAGAACATCATAGTAATTTGGAAGTCCAATTATAATCCTATAAAAAAAAAGGTCCAATTATATATATATATATATATATATATATATATATATATATAATATAAGTAATTGGTTAACCAATCTAGAGCTCTTATATTATGCTTCTGTCATGTTTAGGTGTCAATCATCTCTACCGATATTCTTCTACTTAGTTTCTTTCACATTGGAAAAGGCAAAAAATTCAGAATTTTAAAATACAAATTGAGAATTAAAAAAAAACTTAAATATATCATCAAACTAGTAAAAATGACTCATTTATACCATTCATTATAAATTTAGTTCATTTATGTCATTACTTTTAAAAGTATAACTTATCTATGCCACTTCTGTTACAGAAGGTTCATTCAGGCCAATTTTTGTAACGGTGATTTTACTAAATCATTTTTGTCACATGGACTCTTATTAGAGATCCACATCAAAAATTCAAATCAACCAATATTACTTAAAATTAAAATTAAAAATCAAACTCATTAAAATAAAATTTAATCCATACTGCTAAAACAATAATTAGGCTTATTACAAATAAATATATTGGAAAAGAAATTCAGAATTTTAAAATACAAATTCAAAATTAAAAAAAAAAGGCTTAAATATGTCATCGAATCAGTATAAATGACTCATCTATGTCATTCATTATAAATTTGGTTCATTTATGCCATCACTTTTAAAAGTTTGGCTCATCTATGCCACTTCTGTTACAGAAGGTTCATTCAAGCCAATTTTTGTAACGGTGATTTTACAAAATCATTATTGTCACGTAGCCTCTTATTAGAGATCCACGTCACAAATTCAAATCAACTAATATTACTTAAAATTAAATTTAAAAATTAAACTCATTAAAATAAAACTTAATCCATATCGTTTAAACAATAATTAGGCTCATTACAAATAAAAATCGAACTCATTAAATATAAAATTCACACCTATTAATTGAGTTGGATTTTATTTTAATGGGTCTAATTTTTTTTATTTTGATTTAAGTAATAATGATTGATTTAGATTTGATGAAGCGGGTCATGTGGCAAAAATGATTTTGCAAAAATAATGGCGAATGAACCTCTCTGTAACGGTAGTAGCATAAAGGAAAAATTACAGAAACTAGCATCCTTAAGACTGTAATTACAATAAATAGCAACACTTTTTCAAAATTAGAACTTATAGCAAAAGTAGCAATATTTTACCCACTTCATAGTAATAGAAGAATATGTATTTTTCAGTTGTGCATATGTATTTATGAGTAATACATATATATTTGTATATGTATTTATATAGCAACATTTTACTTAAATACAAAATACAATTTGTTATTTTTCGTAATTATGAAACTGTTGCTATAAAAGTTATAATTAAGGCTACAGAGTTGCTATTTCTGAAAATTTTCCTAGCATAAATTAGCCAAACTTTTAAAGGCGGTGACATAAAGGAACCAAACTTATAACGAATGTCATAAATACATCATTTCTAATAGTTCGATAACATATTTTAATTTTTTTCTCAAAAAAAGTTATATCATTTTGACTACAGTATTAGTATTCTTATATGTTTAATCTTTGGGGAAAAAATATTGTACCAAAAGATTTACAAAGTTCTATATTTATGGACAACTTCCATGAAATAGATCATTAATTAGAATAAGGTGGTCTCAAACAATCTATTGAAAAATCATTAATTAGAATAATTATGTCTTCATGATTATATGAAACACAACAAGATAAAAATATGAGAATAATTAGAAAAGATCATATTGTCAACATAATTTTTGACACCAAATTGACTTATGAAAGTGAATAAATGTAAGAAATTTATGCTCATTTGAAGGGAGCCTTGGAGCTAGTAACCGGTAAATTTGATGTCATGTGATCAAGAGGTCACACGTTCAAGTTCTTGAAACAGCCTTTTGCTACCCTTGTGGTCCGGCGCTTCCCTGAACCCCGTATATAGTGAGTATTTTTAATGCACAAGGTTTTTTTTTTTTTAATGCTCATTTGGCTTAAATATTTGATCAAGCATGTTTAATGACCTAAAAAAAAAATCATTTTCATCGATACCAAAAAATAATCCATATAAGTGCATGATCATTTATATAGATATGAGATGTTATTGCACTAAACATGCTGGATTATCATGTATTGAAATTTTGATAAGAGGCCATTTATATGCCTTCACTATAATCATGAAGTAGATTTTTTCATTATTTTTAAACAGAGGGAAAGGTCAAGTCTCAAGTTTCCCTTACAACTTGCCAAATGGCACTTAACAATAGAGAACTATTCAATTGTTCATATATTTATAGAAAAAACTTGAAATGATTTTTTGCTGATGTCTTAGATTTTGGATTAATTATGAAAATTTTGGTGAGTTAATAACATTTCTCAAGCCTCCTAGGTCAAGAGTTTTTGGCTCCACACGAGAGAACACCAGGTCACCAGTATGACACGTTTCTCAAACCGTTACTATTCCTAAGTGCCGGTTTGATACTTCATGTGGAAAATTGGGTAGGGGGGCTTGCATCTTCGTTCTCTTTTACCTATGTCATGATGCTCATAATCAACTTATGCCTAATTGAAACCGAGACATCAAATGGCACCAAATTAGACCCTAAGGTACTAACTCCATGCTAGTTTCCGAACACATTACAAACCTACCAATAAGTCCATAACGGATAGTTATACCAAACTATTTAATGAACTATGAATATATATTACTTAACAAATAGTATATTTTTATTAATTTGATGAAAACATCTGATACACATACGCTTTTATCATCAAATACCCTCACCCTCAATGTCTTGAGTAGAAAGTGTGGAAAATTAGGTATAGGCTGCCCATCACATAAATTGGGCAAATTCCCAATTTTCATTTAGTTGGCCGAAAAGTAGAAAGGAAAATAGTGAATATCCAACAGCATACAAACCAACGTTTTGTTAGGGTTTTTGCCCTGATTTTCTTACTATATTTAAGTTTTACTTTTTCTTAGAATGAAAATAAAAGTTACAATAATTACTTTTACTTTTACTAAAAGAAAAAAATATAATTCTTTTCCATATTTGGCTAACTTCTTTCTTGGAGGAAAGGTTTTGGACATCTATAAATAGAATACCACTTTCTCATACCATAACACAATAACATGTACAATGTAGTCGTTTAAAGAGTCTCGTTTAGGGAGAGATTTTCTCCTAATAGTTTAATGTTTTCTTTAATATTAATTTTCATGTATAGGCCAGTTGGCCAAACTATATCAATATTATTATGTTTTTAGTTTAGTTTTGTGTCATCTGAATTATCACCATATTAGTTTGCAAACTTTAGCTTCCGCATGACGCTCTCTCGATTTCGAACCCAACAATTGGTATCAAAGCTTACGGTTTAATGGTCCAATGGTGTGGTGAGACGAGATTAAACAAGTTCAAAGCGATTTCAAAATCAAGCTGCAACCAATTTGATGTTAATGAAGATATATGTCCAAAAGCTACATGTGGAGATAATTGTCAATCATATTTTCAACAATCCTGCCGTCACATATTTGAAAATAAAGCTCACTTTTAACCCTGTAAAAGGGCTCCAATATTTTTAACCCGAAAAGGGCTAATATATTTTTTAACCCCAAAAGCTCCATTTTTAAATATTATATATATGAAGAACGAAGATCATGCACAAGAAGAAGGAGGATTAAGAATATTTTGAAGAAAATCGAGCCAAAAAGGGGAGATTTGTTAGGGTTTTTGCCCTGATTTTTTTACTATATTTAAGTTTTACTTTTTTTTAGAAGGAAAATAAAAGTTACCATAATTACTTTTACTTTTTAAAAAAAAAAATATATAATTCTTTTTCATATTTGGCTAACCTCTTTCTTGGAGGATTTTCATATTTGGCTAACCTCTTTCTTGTAAAAAAGGTTTTAAACATCTATAAATAAAAGACCCTTCTCATACCATAACACAATAGCATTAACAATGTAATCTTTAAAATCTTTGTTTAGGGAGATTTCTCCCAATAAGTGTTGGAATTTTCAATTTTATTTTTAATATGTAGGCCGTTTGGCCAAACCATATCCTATAATATATTTTTAGTTTAATTTTTCATGTGTCGTCTGATGTTTTGCAAACTAAAAACTTCCGCATGACGCCGTCTCAATTTCGAACCCAACACATTTTGAGTTGGTATAATACGTAAAAATGCACTCAAACTTGGCCTCCACTGTATCAATTGAACACTCACCTTACAAAATAATCATCCAAAAACCTCAAAAATTATGTACCAAGACAGCATTAGGGTGTCCACGAGCCACGATGGAGACGAGTTGGAGTGTTAATTTGTCAGTTGAGACAAAGTTGAGGTGTCTAGTTGTTCACTCTGTAAGTTAAAGAGGCTTACTTGGCGACTGAAGCCAAGTTTGAGTGTCTATTTGTGTTATGCCTACGCGTGTTAAAGGACAGTTCATCAATTTATATGACCAACCGTAGTACATCGTATAGAATGACATGAGTAAACTCGCAATACAAAGGGTTATGTCAAGCCTTCATCATAAATGAAGCAAAGCAAACACATGAATTTGTCTGTGAAAAACACTTGTCTGAGAAGCAAATCTCAGCTCAAGGGAGGCCAAAAATCTAGGAGTAAACCATGAATTTGTCTCTAAATGATGGAAAACAAATGTTACTGAACGAGAATTTTCAACCAGAGATGACGATTAGCGCACTTGGGATGTAGCAGTACTTGGTTCCTCAGCTTCATTAACAGCAATTGGAGGCATCCCACTGTGTTGCGTCCTGAAAAGAGCTCGTTGATTACATACTGAAGTTTAATCTAACATCAATGTAACTTTCTTTTACACAATGAAGACATAAATAAACGAGCACATATAAGTTTCTCTTATTAGGCACACACATAGAAAATGTGTGTTTGAAATAGATTAACAAAAGCAAGAATAAAAGCAGCATGATAGCGTTGCGCAGAAGCAAAGATTACCTTTGTGAACTATTTGTTTCTTCAGACAATGCCTTCTCTAGTCTTTCCTCAAATGGTGTTGCATGCCAACTGACTTTTTGATCCTAAGAAATCATAAAGTCATCAGTTTTTTGTTAGTGAATTATATAGCTGAGAGTAAGAAAATGTGTATAGAAAAAAGCATGATAAATCAACCTCTTTGTACTTGTTGGTAGAATTTGGAATCCCGTTTCCATCCCACCATTTAGGAGATATACGAGAAGTTTCATCATCGTTCCAATGAGCAGCAACTAACCCGATGATAGGTCTATCTCCAGGAGTTCTGGCATAATGAACATTTTCACCGTACGTGGAACCACGTTGCTGCTTGTTCTGCACTTCATTGATTGAAGGTGGTTTTGCGTCTTTATTTGCTGCACTTTCTTGGAATCCAGACATTCCCAGTTCTGACATACGGTTTGTCTCTTCAGGCATTTGATCAGAATCTGTAGTGTGACTGGACAAAAATCTAGAATTAGAATCTTGAATGGAGTGTGAATCCTCATCTGACAATTCCTTCAACTGTGAAGTATCATCCACGGGGTTTACAACAGGATACACATACTGAGACCTGATCCGTGCAGTTTTAGCTATTCCCATGCGGTCCAAATGAGCTGGAAAAACGGTTCCAGGTGTTTGCATCTCATCAGTTAGCTTTAATGGGGTTGGGTAGGGTGCATAGTTTGATGCATTGTAGCTGCCTGATGATTCAGATTGTTCAGAACTCTGACTAGTTTCAGATGAAATGCATTTTGATGACATTGAAGACATATCTGAATCGCTTTCAAAATGAACAGATCTGTATCTGTACTGGGCAGTTGGGGCAGTGATTGGTGAAGCTGCGGAAGCCTTGTTATCATTATGATCCAGATTAGCTTTAACCTCGGTGAATATCGGAGTTCTAGAATTCCCACTGTCATTGATGAAGCTCTTAGATAAATTTTGATCACTTTGTCCATCCGTTAAACAACTACAGAAATATAACAACACATTAGATGGCTGTTCATGTGAAACATGAGATGTTAAATGGCAAGGTGTATATATTTCAGTGAAACGAACAGGAATAACAATAAGTGGAACAGGATAAGCAATGAATTCATTAGTAAATAAAAATAATATTTCCCGCAAAATCAAAACATGAATTCAGTTCTAGATTATAGGACATGAATAGGAGAGCCAAAATTAATATCAACTTATACACAAAGCATTACTAGATTTAGTTCTAGAGAAGAAAATTAATGGAACTGAAAACATGCAATTCCATTTGATATCAAGTTCAGTGATATTTAAGAGTATCATTTAATCAACTTCTCTAGCCATGTTTTTGAGGTTTAGAATTCCACCTGCTAGGCGTATGCACCAAGGACCCAGAAAGCGTCTTTACTCTATTAATCTCGGCAGGTGTGGGTTGATCAGGTAGCGAATTCGAGTTGAGCTTCTGATATGTTGTATCAGAAGGCCATAAACTGAATTTTAAGGGCTCAACTTCTGCCACGGAAGCTGACTGGTCTTTGCATTTCAATGAGCAGTTCCGAATTTCAGCAGGGGTCTCAGGTAAGGTTCCACAAGCTTTGAGCAACTTGGCCTGCAAATTAAATTGGATAAACTATGTAATCCAGTAGTACTCTGAAATAGGAACCAGCAACCTCAGATGAAAGTTAGCCTGGACTTGAAAGTTAATATCTTAAGAAAGAGGCATTAACTTTCCCCTCGCAAAACCAAAAAGAAAGTTTGTGAGATCCTTGTATAGCCGTTAACAAATCAAGAAGTACACTTGTGGTGTACTAGACGGGCATTCATATGACTTTTAGTGTCTTACTCAATGTTACTACTAGTTTCTTTCGGCAGAATAATCACCGATCATTGGTATTCACTAAATACTTTAAATTCAACTTTTCAAAATTGACATGATGCAGCTTCAAACAAACAAATAAACAGGTATGGGAAATTGTACTAAGAAAGTGTCAACAAAATACATATAGCTGCTTAGTGAGATCCAGAGTGAAAGATCAAGAGATTGTAAATAACAAAATTGCACCTCCACAAACAGAAATAGCTAACATGAAAAGTAGCTCAAACTAGGTTAATGAAGATTAAGTGTAAAGACATCATCATATTCTTGATGACTCGAACACTTTCTTCTTTTTCCAGACATCATCACAACTGTTTTTAAGTGGAACAAACATAGGCTACTACATAAATTTGACTGCAGGGACTTTTCTAAATTGATAATATACAAAGATCCACAGGAATATGTGTAGATGCTCAAAAGAATGGCAGGATAATTGATGTTGAATTCTTGCTTCCAAGACACCTTGATGTAGGTTTCGGTCAGAACAACTTTTATGCAGGTGAAATATTACTTAATAAAAATCTCTGCTTTCTTTTCGTGTTTTACATGGGAAGAGAGATCCAAATATTCATTCATGCAGTCAACTTAGTTTCAGTTTCAATTGGTATAAAATATTACTACAGCATTTGTTAGTGCAACTTTTCATCTGAACATAATAGGAGACAAAAGACAATGTGTGCATACATTTCTTTATTTATCTGCTTATAGCATTGTCCTCAACAATATCCTTTCTTTTGCGGTTCAAATTCAAAATTTGAAGGCATTATGTTACTTCTCTCAAACATATCCTCCTTTTTGATATCTCTAAATTTCAAATTGTATATCATAACAATAAGCTTCAAGAAAACCAACCTGATTCCTAAGCTCATTTGTTTCCAACTGTGAGATTGATGTATCCAAACTCTGATTCGCCACTTCTTTGCTGCCCGAAGTGTTGATCTCATCATTTTCTGAAATCAGCATAGTGAAAAACATATGAACATGAGTATAACTAATTTCTCTTCACTGAACAACACTCAAATTTAGTTGTCAATAATGTGATAAATTGAAAAGCTACCTTCAGTAAAAAGTGAAGATAATGGACTTCTATTACGAGACACCAAAGGTTCCTGATCCAGCAACAAAAACAGCATAAGTTGAAAATTGCAGATTTCGCAAAAGTAAATAACACGAACTATCTAGCAATATTTGAATCTTTACTATCTAGCAGACCAATAATTCCACTATCTGATTCTTTATGTATAAATTAGCTGCAGATTAGTTTTCTTTCGACAGATTAAGAATTGAGAATATGTTCATCAAATTTCACAGAGAATGCGAGAAGTGACAGTAATTAGCTTCTTCACTCTCTCTTTCTCTTCACAGATTTCATTAGCAATAAAACAGAACTTCAAGCCAAACAACAAAAACACAAAAATAAAACAAATACTTGTAATAAGAATGAGAAAACAGTGAATCGGAAATTCCATTGGAATTGAGTAACACAGCTGCTTCTTTGCTCTTTTACAGAGAATTACTACACTGAATTGACAGAATACAAAGTAATCAGAATGTCCAGTGGTTATTTCTGAATGATTTCATAGTTCTTCGAAATCTATCAGATTAAACAACAATATCTCTAAGTTTAAGACTAAAATTTCATTGCTAATACCTGGTACTTTTGTCACTTTAACATGAACACAAACCGAAGCGCAATCAAAAAATCTGAATCATTTCGTAGTTCTTCAAAATCTACCAGATTAAACAACAATATTTCTAAGTGTAAAACTAAAATATCATTGCTAATACCTGGTACTTTTGTCACTTTAACATGAAACACGAACAGAATCGCAATCAAAAAATCTGAATCATTTCATAGTTCTTCAAAAACTGCCAGATAAAACTACAATTTCGCTAACTTAAAACTACAATTTCATTCTTATATCTTGTACTTTTGTCGCTATAACAGTATAACTTGGACCGAACAGAATCGCAATCAAAATAATCTGAATCATTTTATAGTTCTTCAAAAACAAACAGATAAAACTACAACTCCATCGCTATAGCTGGTACTTTTGTCACTTTGAACATGAACCGAAAAGAATCACAATAAAAACATACTGAGTCATTTTATAATTCTTCGAAGACTACCAGATTAAACTACAGTTTTACAAAGCTAAAACTACAATCTCATTGATACATCTGGTACTTTTGTCACTTTAACATGAACACGAACAGAATCGGAACCAAAATACACACAGAAAATTTTAAAAAAGAGAATACTTTTCCCACTTCATCAACAACCGAACAAAATTGCAATCAAAACACACACAGGAAATTTAATTTACCGCTATATTTGGCATTTTTGTTACTTTAACATGAACACAGCAGAATTACAATCAAAATACACACAAAAAATAAAAAAAATAAAAAAAATCTTTATAGCATGAGAAGACCTTAGCAGGAGTATATTGCGAAGCACGATTTGATTCCAAACTCGAACTAGAAGTAGAAGGAATCGCAATATAAACATTACCTTGTCTCATACTATACTACTATTAGTAATCATTTCATAATTCTTCGAAATCTACTAGATTAAACTGCAATTTCATTGTTAATTTGATACTTTTTCCACTTCATCAACAACAACCGAACAAAGTGCCAATCAAAATACACAAAAAAAAAAATCAAAAAAATAAAATAAAAATTATAGCATGATAACACCTTTTGAATTTTGTCACTTTAACAACAAATAAACATAGAATACCAATCAAAATACACACAGAAAAAAAATTCAAAAAAATAAAAATAATATCATGATAAAGATCTTTTGAATTTTGTCACGTTAACAACAAAGTATAGAATACCAATCAAAATACACACATAAAAAATTCAAAAAAAATCATAAAAATAAAAATTATAGCATGATAACAACTTTTGAATTTTGTCACTTTAACAACAAATAAACATAGATTATCAACCAAAATACACGAAAAATATATATATACAGCATTAGAAGACCTTAGCAGGAGTAGATAATTGCTCCACACGATTCGGCTCCAAACTTGAACCACGAGCAGAAGGAAATTCAACATCCTTGATTTTGAAACCGAACAAAATACACCAAAAAAAAAAAAATTCAATTTTTTTTTTTTTTAGAAATTACAGCATGATAAGACCTTTTGAATACATTTTAACAACAAATAAACATAGAATACCAACCAAAATACACGAAAAAAAATACATATATATATAGACCTTAGCAGGAGTAGATTGCTCGACACGATTTGGCTCCAAACTCGAACCATGAGTAGAAGGAAGTTCAACTTCAACATCCTTGATTTTGAAACAGCCAAACAGACAAGCCATTACCGCCACAACCACAGCTCAATTTATCGCGATTTTTCCGATCACTAGCCAATACACATTACCTTTATCTCACACTACTACAACTATTAATAATAACAATTCAAAAAAAAAAAAAAAAACTGATCAATCATTTGTATTTATTGTTGTTATTATTATTATCCAGAATCGTAGCTAAGATTTCAATTCAGATTGCGTGGGATACAATTCAAAAAATAGAGGTGAAATTATTTGTTATTGGATAAATGAGGAGAGTTTTAAGGTGGTGAGGTGAGCAGTCACTGTATGTGAAAATTGGCTCTAATGGATTTTACTTTTGAAATTTTGAAAAACGGGAATTTATTAAACGAGGGAGAATTTTAATTTTTTATTTTTTATTTTTTGGATTTATCGGACACGTGTCTAAATGGGATTGGTGAAGTTTGTCCATATGGCGCGTGAGACAAACAACTGTTTTGATCAACGTTGGGTTTTGAATACTCGATGGTAGTATTAGAGGTAGGTCCGTGGAAAATCGATTCAATCGATAAATCAAACTCATACAAATGTTATTGAGTTAATATTTTTTTAAATACTTTGTAAACTTTTTTATTAGGCTATCAGTTCGATTTTCTATCTTAAAATTTTAGTTATGATTAAATCGATAACCGATTAAAATTATATTTTTATTCGCATTTATATAATAGTAACTTTGGATTCTATATATGTACCTTGTTGGCTTTTGTATTTTATAGCTGTTGTCTTAGTTTTTTTTTTAATTTGTGTAGACTTTATAATAAAGATAGTGTAAAACAAATAAAAATAAAAGAAAGTAAAGAAAAATTAGGGGAATACTTTCTTATCGGTTAAATCAAAAATCGAAATAATTAAGACCAAAACTCGATTAATTGAAAATCGATAATGAATATGTTATTGGTTTGACTATCGATTTAGCGTGTTTACAAATCGATAAACCAAACCGATCAATGTACACCCCTAATTAGAGGGTGTTTTGATGCTTTTTTTAAGGGGTCGTTTGGTAGAATGCATTAGTAAAAATAATGCGTGTATTAGCTTTGGGTATTATTAATACCTTGTTTGAAATATTTTTTCATCCTGTGAATAATTAATGCTTCCATTGGCTACACTTTATTTGGTATTAAAGAGTGTATTACTAATACATAAAAACCCATAGTATTAGCAATTGAGTGGATTCTAATGCATGCATTAGTATAGTTAAAAACACAATTATCCATCAAAATCTTTTCCACATCATTTTCACTATATTTATATAGGGTATTTTTGTAAACAGTATTTTTTTTTTTAGAAATTATGCAATTCATGTTATTCTTAATACACTAAATCAAACAATGCATAAGAAAAATACAAACATTACTAATACATCAAAGTTTATATACTATTCTTATACATCTTACCAAACGATCCCTTGTGAAACACTTTTTTAGTTTTGGTGTTGCTTGAAAAAGTTAAAATGTGTTTTTAAGCACTCATTTTTACGCCCAAAAAGTTGTAAAAATAAGAAAAAAGCCAAAAGTTGGATACTCCCTTTTGACTAATACTAGTTTAACCACATGTGCCTTTCACGTGTAACTTTTGATTATTTAAAATTAAACGATTTTATCTATTGCAAAAAAAAAATTAATGAAGTACAAAAAATTCAAATCACTTCTCAAAGATCTTTCACACTAATATAAGAATGTAAACATAACATATATTTTATTGTAAACACAAATATATTTTACCATCAAAAGTTTCAAGTAGTTAATAGATCGTCACTTTTGCGTTTGTCATGCAGTATCTATTTTTCTTGTTGCTAGAGACTAAGAGAGACACATCAATTTGAACCTTATTTATAGTACGATTATTTTTATTTATTTATTGCATATTTAAAATCTTTCCTTATCTTTAAAGTTATTCGTTAGAAAAACTTTGATTACTTACTTAAAACTTTGGTACTTCTTATATTTTTCTTATTCTAATGCTTTCGTATTTATTTCTTGATTTTTTAAATCTTCTTTAAATTTAGAGTTCTTAAACTAATGAAAAAGATATTAGTTGTCGTTAATTTTGATGACTTCTAATAAGGAAATGTTTACTATAAATATTTAATTAATTTTCAACTCTTAAATATAAGAAAATAATGAAAAAATAATTTTGTTTTAGAAAATAGTGAAAAGATGATTTTGTCTAAAACAAAGACTTTTAATGAATTACAAAAAGTTCAAACAATATTTCTAAGACTCTTCACACTTTTAATATTGTTTAGATAAGAAACTTTTTAAAAGTCAGTCTAATCAATCACCCTCTTAGTACTCTCCTACTATTTTATGTTTTGATTTTATTATTACATGTTGTTTTATTTTATTTCAATTATCATATTTTTCGTTGTTGCTATTGTTCTTTTTCCTCCATTATATTCAATATTGAATCTATTGTATTTCCTTGGTATTGATTTTAATATGCTTTATTAGGTCTAAGTATTTATAAAAAATGTCTTACTTTTACAAAATACGTCTAAGATCAAAAGTGGTTTGATCAAAATGTCATGTTCTTGTTGTCGTGTGTAAAAAGATCAAAAGTGTTTTATTTGAAGTGCAAATAACATAAATCTCATCATTTTGAAACATATTTATTTTCTCTTTCTATTGTTTTTTAATTAAAATTTTTCTCTCCCTATTCTTATGCATAACTGACTGACTAGTTATGCATATTAAGAGTTAATTTCTCAAAATATCATTGAACTTGTGTCAATATCCCACTAAAGTAACTTTTGTTTATTTTAGGATAATATTGTCACTGAACTATGCACTTCTTTTCATTATAAGGTAAAACTAAGAAATTGTTAAGGATATGTTTGGAGAACCACAAGAAAAGTGAAATTAAATGTAATTACATAGTCCAATTCTCAATTAGGAATAGAGAATTAGGTGCAATTACGTGATGTAATTACAAAGTTATATTTTTTTATTTTTTTTTAATTTTAATTTTTTTCTTTTAATTTTATTTCTATTATTTTAATTTCTTTTTTATTTTTATTTTTATTTTTTTTCATTGTACATTCTTTATCTTTCATCTCTTTTCTTCTCATTTTCAAACCTTTACTTCTTATGATTCAATATAATTACTCGTATTTTTTTCTTCATTTAGTGCATTATTGCATTTTTTTCTAGTGTTTGAATTAAAGTAGTATTTCATTATTGAATGAGATGACTTATGTGTTTTTTCTTTCTTTTGAATTATTTACTCGTTGAAATTTTATATAAGAGTATTGTATTTTTTTCTTGAATTTTCAATTTGTGTTTTGTTTTATGTTTCAATTTATTTGTTTTTGTACTATAGACTTGTTATTTTATATTGCATGTCACTTCAAATTGTCGAGTTAATTTTTCAAATTGCCATTGAACTTGTGCAAACATCCTACTAAAGTAACTTTTGTTAATTTCTTTTAGGAAAATATTATCATTAAACTATGTAAATCTTTTCAAAATAAGGTGGAACTAAAAAATAGTTAAGGACATATTTGGAAAGCCATAGAAAAATTGAAATTATATGTTATTAGACAATTTGCAGTGACATGCAATATGAAAGAGCATGTCTATAATACTAAAACAAATAAATCGAAACATAAATAAAAAATCCAAGAGAAAAATATAATACTCTTGTATAAAATTCTGACGAGTAAATATAATTCAGAAGAACAAAAAACACATAAGTCTATAATCTCATTCAATAATAAAATACTACTTTAATTCAAACACTAGAATAAAAATTATAAAAATTCAATAATGCACTAAATAAAAAAAAAAGAGTAATTATATTGAATCATAAGAAGTAAAGTTGAAAAATGAGAAGAAAATAGATGAAAGATAAATAATGTAAAATGAAAAAAAGTAAAAAAAAAATAAAAAATTAAAATAATAGAAATAAAAAAGAAATTTTAAAGAAAAAGATATTAAATTTTATTAAAAAAAAAAGAAATAAAATGTAACTTTGTAATTACATCACGTAATTGCACCTAATTCTCTATTCCTAATTAAGAATTGGACTATGTAATTACATCTAATTTCACTTTCCTTGTGGTTCTCCAAACATATCCTTAATAATTTCTTAGTTTTACCTTATAATGGAAAGAAGTGCATAGTTCAGTGACAATATTGTCCTAAAAGAATCAAAAGTTACTTTAGTGAGATGTTTACACAAGTTCAATGACATTTTGAGGAATTAACTCGCATATTAACTAATAATGGAAGAGTTTAAAAAAATATCACATATTCCTTTATTATAGGAAGCAATTAATGCAACTTTTATTAATAATTTCGTAAAGCTATACAATTTCAAATTTTGAAACATAAATTCAACTAGGAAGATCAAGAAAATACAATTCACATCGTTCAGGTACTGTTTTCCGACTTCTCTCAAACACTTATTTTATTTCTTAATGAGAAAAATCAATAAGATGAATATTGTAATTCTGTTAAGGCATTCAGGTGAATGAAAATCTGAAATACAATATGTAGGATACAAAAGTGAAGGACTTATTGCAGAAACAATTTCTTATTTAAGATTGATTTCGTCAATTATTGTTGAATTAGACATTAATGAATCTCGAAAAAATAATAATTTCCATTATGTTATCCAATGTAATGAAGCACCAATTGTTAAGAACATGCATGAACCAATTTTGTAAGCTTTTGATTTGGTAAAGTTAAAAAAAATAGTAAAATATACTAATCTCCATAATAATTTTGAAGAAGTTTATTAATGGAGAATTTCAGTAAATTTGAAGATGCTGATGACGAGTTTGATACAACCACGCATGGAAATTCAAAATTGAGAACCGTTGAATGTGGCTCCTTGATTGTAGGCACTTATTAAGGCAATAAAACATATAATTGGGATGTAGAAATATGTATATGAATTATAGAGAGATAAAGTAAAAAAGAAGAAGAAATATTTGTAATTAGTTTAGTGAATTGAAATTTTATGTAATATTAGAAAGTGTATTTGTGGTTGTATGTAATTTTTAGATACAATTAATTACTCACTCTTCCGAACAATCTCAATCAAATCTAAAAGACATAAAATATGAACATTTATTAAAGATAATCAATTTATACATGCACCTATATATACATATTACACATGTACTTAATAGTAATATTTTGGACATAAGAAAGAATCATTTATATAGTTATTGATGATTTGATCAAGAAGAATCGTGTAACCTTTTTCAGTAGGATGATAACTATTCCAAAATAAATATTTTGTGTGATCTTCACATAATGTGGAGTTTTCGTTGCATAGTATGGACACCTCTATCATTCATGTGCCACAACACCCTTTTTTACTTCTTCAAAACCTAAAGAAATCAATCAATTGTTGGGTTCGAAATCGAGAGGGCGTCATGCAGAAACTTATAGTTTGCAAATCAAGACAGTGATAATTCAGATGACAAATAAAAAATAAAGGGAAAATACTCACAAAAATACCTGAAGTTTGACGGGATTACCAGTTGAGCATACTGAACTTTGTGAGGTCCTATTACCCCCCCCCCCCCCCCCCCCCCCCCCGACTTTTTTTTCTTCGTATTTTAATGGCATATATCTGCCATTTGGCCCATTGCATGTTAGTCACGTGCATTAAGAGCGTGAAACTGTTAAAAAAACATTAAAAACTCCTATTTTTTTTGCTAAACAACCCCTAAATTTTTTAATTTTTTAAAGTTTTATATTTTTATTTATTTTTTCATTCTTCTCTCTTCTCTTCTATCTTCTTTCTTTATTCTCTCCAACAATGGAGTCTTCAACAATGGTTGCTCCATTGTTGAATTAAATTGAACACAATTTCATCACACACATACACACCCAAATGGGTCATAGTTAACACACCCAATTCAATTATATCAATTTGATTCAATTTCAACACACACACCCAAATGGGTTATCTTCAATTCCATCAAAATGATAAAATTTAACCCACCATTGCCACCACCAACCAACCACCGTTGATCAGCCACCAACTAAGGGAAAAAAAAATCACCAAGAGAGGGGAAAAAATTGTTCGTTGAAACTAGAAACAAATTTGAATAATTCTTGAAGAAAGTTTTCAATTTGAAACTTTGAATAATTTCAAATTCAAATTCAATTTCATACTTGAATTCAAATTCAATTTCCAGTTTCCAATTTCCAGTTTCAATTGCGTTCAATGTGCCACAGGTTGTGTTCAATAGTCGGAAATTGAAATTTGAATTTCCATTTTTTTGAACTTGAAATTTGTAATTGACTCAATGAAATCATTTGGAATTTGATTTGTAGAAAGAATTTGAGTTGTGAAATCTTTAATATGGTTATAATGGTGAAAAAATATTGAAAAGTGATAAAATGGAGAAGACAAAGCGCGTGTACTACACTTCCGACGTCAAAACTAGGTATAACTTTGCAGGTGACAATTAATTCCACTTTAAAAATGTTCGGGGGGGGGGGGGGAATTAGTTCCACTTAAAAAAGTATAGGTGTGTAATAGGACCCCCGCAAAGTTCCATATGCTCAACTGGTAATTCGGTCAAACTTCAGGTATTTTTGTGAGTATTCTCCCCAAAATATACTAAAAAAGACATATTATTAATATGATTCGGTCAAATGACCTACATATGAAAAACTGATAATGAAAAACATAAAACCTATTGGGAGAAATCTCCCCCTAAATAAGACTCTTTAATTACTACATTATGGATATTATTGTATTATTGTATGAGAAGGGATGCCAAAACCTTATCTCCAAGAAAGAGGTTTGCCAAATATAAATTTTTTTTATATTTTCCTTTTTAGGAAAAGTAAAAGTAATTATGGTATTACTTTATTTTCCTTTCAAGAAAATTATAACTTAATTTTGATAAGAAAATCGGGGCAAAAACCCTAAGAAATCTCCCCTTTTTGGTTTGATGTTTTGGGAAAATAATTATTTTCCTTCTTCACACGATCTTCATATATCATTGTTGTTTTCCATGATTAAAAATTAATATGGGTTAAAAATTGAAGCCCTATGCGATAAAAATAAAAGCACGGATTGATATTATTGAAAGTGGAGTCTTGTGCATTGAAAGTGAGCACAAGTTAAGAGTGGAGCTCATGCGTTAAAAATAAATGCACGAGTTGAAAGAAGTCCTAGCATAAAAGTAAGCAGGGGTTGAAAGTTAAAGCCCATAAATATGGGATAAACGTCGATTTTGTTTTAATGATGGAGCAGCAGAATTATTGAAAATATGGTTGAAATTTCTTCTCCATATGTAGTTGGACAAAAATCTTCATTATCATCAAACTGATTGCAAATTGATTAGAACCGCCTTGAACTTGTCTTCAACCTCGTTTCACCAAATCACTAGATCTTTAAACCGTAGCTCTGATACCACTTGTTGGGTTCGAAATCGAGAGGGCATCATGCAGAAGCTTATAGTTTGCAAACCAAGACGGTGATAATTCAGATGACAAATAAAAATAATACTAAAAAAGACATTATTAATATGATTCGGTCAAACGACCTACATATGAAAAATTAATAATGAAAAATATAAAATCTATTGGGAGAAATCTCCTCATAAACAAGACTCTTTAATGACTACATTATTGATATTATTGTATGAGAAGGGAGGTCTTCTATTTATAGAGTTCCAAAACTTTGCCTCCAAGAAAGAGGTTTGCCAAATATAGAAAAGTTTTATATTTTTCTTTTTAGGAAAACTAAAAGTAATTATGGTATTACTTTATTTTTCTTTCAAGAAAATTCTAACTTAATTTTGATAAGAAAATCGGGGCAAAAATCCTAACATCAATAACAATATATTGATTAACAAAGTAAACAAGAAAAAAAAGCTACAAGTAGCTAAAACCGTCTATAGGTTCATATGTTGCTCGAATCATTTTCAAAATAGTACTGAATTCGTGACGAATATTCTTCAAAATATATTATTTTATGAAGAATCTGACTAGGATCAGATGATATCTTTTAGGGATTCAAGCAACATAGGTATAAGAATATGAATTTGAAGGTTTCTTTATCCTCTTAATTAATCAGAGGTCAATATCAAGTAAAATCTTGAGCATATATGTACATCATCCTTGGTACGAATCAAAGCGTTTTATCCTTCAATGTATGACTTTCCGACATAAATTTAAATTTAATTAATTAGATCTTAATACAAATACTGAACACCAGATAGGACAATAAAAAAGATCTTCATAGGTGAAACTCGAAGGAAAAAAAATCACCAACACCAAATCTCAAGGCAAGAAGTCTATATCAACATCGCACTTCTGTATACTCTAGGTCTCTCTAAGTCTATCCTGAAAGATTCGAACTCTATCCAAAGACTCACGAAGCAAGTAGGTACCTCGAGGTCTCACCTCTGAAATATCAAACCAACCTACTGGGGAGCGACAACGTCTACCATACAATGCCTCAAAAGGAGCCATATCAATACTGGAATGGTAGTTATTACTATATGCAAACTCTACTAAAGCCAAATGCTGCTCGTACTGGCCACCAAAATCCATCGCACATGCGTGGATCATAATCTCTAAAATCTGAGTAGTCTTTCCTGACTGGCCATCAGTCTGGGGTGAATGCTATGCTAAGATCAACCCGAGTACCCAACTCATCCTAAATTTTTTTCCAAAAGTGAGATGTGAACACAAAACCTCAATCTAAAATAATAGACACTGACGCACCATGCAAACGCATAATCTCACGAATGAAGATATGGGCTAACCTCTCAGCACTGAATGAGACCTGAACCGAAATAAAATGAGTTGACTTGGTCAATCAATCCACAATGAACCAAACACTGTCAGAACTATGAGATGCACGAGGAAAACCAGACACAAAGTCCGGGGTGATGCGTTCCCACTTCCACTCAGGAATGGGTAACCTCTGAAGCAAACCATCAGGTCTCATATGATCGGCCTTCACCTGCTGAAAACATACGCAACGAGCCACAAAATCCACTATATCTCGCCTCATACCACCCCACCAGTAGTGTTGTCTCAAATCACGATACATCTTAGTCACACCTGGATGGATAGAATATTTGGAACAATGGGCCTCCTCCAAGATCAACCTAATCCAATCACCATTCTCGAAACACAAACTCAGCCCCGAATCCTTAAAACTCCATCTGATTCAAGTAAGGCTTCCTTAACCTCCCCACTTAACATCTTATCTCGAATTAACCTCAATCCAACATCGTCAAACTGGTGAGCTCGAATCTGTTCTATCAAAGAAGATCTAGCCTCCATAAAGGCCAAAACATGCCCCGGTGTCGAAATATTAAGCCTAACCATCGGGTTAGCCAAAGACTAAAACTCTAAGGACAATGACCTCTCTTGGGTCAAAATATACGCCAAGCTACCCATGCTAGATGACTTCCGACTCAAGGCATCCGTAACCACATTAGCCTTGCCCGAATGGTAGAGAATAGTCAAGTCATAATCCTTAAGAAACTCAAGCCAATGAAGCTGCCTCATATGAAGATCTCGCTGGGTAAGGAAGTACTGAAGGCTACGATGATCTGAGATGATCTCCCAACAGACTCCATACAAGTAGTTCCTCCACAACTTCAAGGCAAACACAACTGTGCGCAACTCTAAATCATGGGTAGGATAATTCCTCTCGTGAGGCTTTAATTGACGAGATGCTTACGCAATTACCTTGCCCTCCTGCATCAACACAACAACTAACCCAACACCTAAAGCATCATAAAAGATAGTAAAGTCCACGCCCTCCTTAGGCAAAGCTAATATAGTAGCTAAAGTCAACAAATCCTTGAGATTTTGAAAGCTTGCCTCACAAGCATCGGACCACTGAAAATGTAATATCCCAAACTTTCTTTAAGTCTAATTGAGTCTCTAAAAGATTAAGGGATGACTTCCTAAGTGGGTAATGCTTAAACCAAGTATAATTTCCCTAATTTTGACTTTTTATCGTGTGAGAAATTGAATTAGCTTTCCAACGATACCCATTTCTCCAAAATTTAATGTCAGAGTAGAAAAATATGGACGTTTTATAGAGAACTGTTTGAACTTCCCAGGAGCGACGGGAAGGCCGACAAATCATCGTGTAAGCGACGGACCATTGCTCTGGCCGTCTCAACCGAGGCAAAGAACTCATTCACTAGACAAGTGCAACGGTCAGGCTACCGAACCATCGAGCTAGCGACGGACCACCGCAATTAAGGGAGTATGCCCCTGTTCTGGCCCAAGTGCGACGGTCAGGCCGACGGACCATTGCCCAAGCCATCATAACTAAGGCAGTAAGTACCTATTCTGGCCTAGGTGCGATGGTCAGGAAGACGAACCGTCGCACGAGCCGTCGCAGATCCTGTTCAGTATTTTATAGCCATTTTTAAAAGGGTTTTTTGGTCCTTTTCCACCCTTTTTATCACCTAGATATATAAAAAGAAAGCATAGAACTTCAGATTGATCCAAAGAATCAAGAGCTAGGGTTTTCTCTCAAGATTAAACCTCAAGAGCAAGACCCAATTCCTTCTCCAAGATTTCACCATAGTTTTTGCAAATTGATTTAAGAATCAAGGTTCGCAAGTCAAAAGCTTCAAGAACCCTCACTCAAGAGTACAAAAAAGAGTCTCAAGCAAGCTTGTTCATCTAAATTCATAATATAAGATATGCAGAGTTTGAACAAGGACACTCTTTTCGTCCTTGTGCCCAAAAGTTATTTTAATTACAAGGATATATAGTTTTACATGTTTTCTTATGAAATTGAAGTATGGGTTATACCCTATATTGTATTTCTTGAGATTATAATGGTTTCAACGTTTTAGAAATTGAAGTACATGAGTATGTTGAGATTATAATGAGTATTGCTGAAAATTTTCAGATTTCTATATGATTTATGAATCTTTATGATATCGAGTATGAATTTTGATATGTCTTAACGTGAGATTGATATATAGGTCATTAAGCCCTAGTTGAGATTGTTATTTTAAGAACTTTTGTTCTATAATCACCCATGATTTGATTGTTTTGAGATTATTGAGAAAGTTTGACCTTGATGTTCATAATAGCTTTAAAATTCACTTCACTGAATGAGATTATAGATTTTGTAGTTAGTTTCATTATAAACAATGAGATTATTTTAAAAGTGTATTTCCTATGAGATGAGCGTAGCTAATTAAAGGGAGTAGTATTTAGCATTGAGTCGGGTAAGTTATATGGTTTCATGCCCCAAAACTACGTGCCGCCGTAGGATTGAGATTTATGGGCCCGAGGCCTAGATAGCGATCACTGAGTTGAGGTTATACTCCCTAGGAAAAGTATGACGCCTCTCCCCAACGTGAGGTTTCTTTCTTAGGAGGACAAAACATTGGACTCTATGTAGCTCGCATGGTGTATGTCGGTTACGAGAACCTCCCTGCAAGTAAAAGTAATTAAATAGTTTTTGAGTATTTTCCCTAAAGTTTTAAAAGATATCCTAGTCAGTAAAGATTTTTAGATGAGTGTAAAGGCTCACAAGCTTATTCAAATATGATTTTACTTGATATTTCAATTTCCAAGTTACAGTCTTAGCTTTCAGATACAGAGGTGAGCACTTTACTACTTAGTCTATATGTTTTGAGAAGAGACTAGGAATACAGATTTTCAGAACCAAGTGTATTGACTGACAAAATTTATACTATACATTTCATTCTTCATAATTTATGAGATTTACATTTTTGAGTTATTCAAGCTATGTGAGTCAGTTATATCAGCATGCATGATTTCTATAAAAGATTGATGATATGGTTGTTTTTAATTATTGCATACACCTCTTTATACTCAGTACATCCTCAAAGTACTGATCCATATATACGTTTGTGTGCTACATTGTCTCATAATGTAGGTTCAGGTGCTCAATCTCAGCAATGACAGTGATCTCCGAGCATCTCATCTACATCTTTATCCTTGGTTAGTTCTCATGGTTCGAGGACCTATATGTGCAACTCTTTTTCAACTTTTATAGTTTTTGAGTATTACTTGCAGATCAGTTCGAGTCAGTTGGGGTCTGTCCTAATGACTCTCTACTTTGAGCAGTAGAGGCTTTATTAGACTAGACGATCAGTGGTGTTTTAGAATTTTTAGTATTGTGCTATTCAGACAATATTCCTTTGTTATTTCAGTTGAAATATAATATGGCAGTACCTTTTTTTTGCTCTGTTTATCGTTAGAGTAAGTTCAAAACTTAGTAGTAGGCTCAAAGGCTCAGCTTGGGGCTACTTGTATCCTTAAGCACCGTGTGACATCTCGGGATCAGATTTTGGGTTGTTACAGACTTGGTATCAGAGCCTAAGATTTAAGGAGTCCTAGGGAGTCTGACAAGCCGCGTTACATAGAGTATTGATCATCGGTGTGAAGTGCACCACATTTATGAGCAAGAGGCTACGGGATATTTTAGGAAAAAGTCCTCTCTTTCTTTCAGAATCTATCATGCTACAACTGTCTCTATCCACTATTAACTCATGCTCTTTTATGACAAAAAATGCCTCCTCGTCGAGCACGCAGAAACAATAACGAGCTACCTCAACCTGTTGATCCCCTAAATGATAATGTGTCTCATGTTAAGTTTCGGGCTGCTTTTCAGACGTTAGCCCAAGCTGTGACTGCTACTATGCAAGCTAATAACTAGGCTGCTGTTCCGCGTCAACAAGGTGGTGATGCAGCCGCGACCAGACTTCATGACTTTATGAGGATGAACCCGTCTGAATTCTTTAGGTCGAAGGTAAGTGAGGACCCACATTTTTATCTTGAGGAGGTAAAGAAAATCATCCAAGTTATGCATGTTTCTGAGAAGAAGAGCGTAGAACGGGCCTCTTATAGGCTGAAAGATATTGCTTATGACTGGGTTGTGGCGTGAAGGAAGAATAGAGGGGAGGATGCTGCTCCTATGACTTGGCAGGTGTTCCAGGATGCATTCTTGGATAAGTTCTTCCCACTTGAGATAAGGGAAGCGAAGATAGAGGAGTTTATGAACCTAAGGCAAGGCTCTATGACAAAAAAAGAGTATTTCCTCAAGTTCAACCAGTTAGCTAAGTATGTTCCTGACTTGGTAGCTGACACCCGATCTAGTATGAGTAAGTTCATGACCGGTGTGTCTGGTTTGGTGCTGAAAGAGTGTAGGACTACTATGCTCAATAGGGATATGGATTTGTCCAGACTGATGATGCATGCTCAGCAGATTGAGGCAGATGAGATAAGGGAGAGAGATAGAATAAGGGGTAATAAGAGGGCTAGATCAGAGCAGTTTTAACATGGCCAGACTAGATACCATAGAGGGAACCAACCCCAGTGTCAGAATCATTCGTCTATGCCAGCGCCTTTATCAGCTAGTGCTCCCACTCCCAGAATCAGACAAAAATAGAAGAATAGGCCTTCTATGTCTAGATCCCAAAACAATGTGAGTAACAGACCTCGTTATCCTCCATGTACTAAGTGTGGTCGGGACCATCCTGGTGAGTGCTTATCCGATCAGAGGGGTTTTTTTGGTTGTAGCAAGATAGGCCATAGACTTAGAGAGTGTCCGCATACTAGGCAGGGGAGACGAGATGTTCGTCCCCAGACTTAGGCTACCAGTGCCCCAGCTCCTTTAGCCCACCCAGCTCCTCCTCAGGGCACTTCATCCTGTACTGGTGGTAGGCAGAGCCAAAATTGATTCTATGCTTTGCCATCTCACCAGGAGCAGGTGAATTCACCAGATGTTGTGACTGGTATGCTTTGTGTTTTTCATTTTGATGTGTTTGTACTGCTGGACCCTGGGTCAAGTTTTTCTTATATGATCCCGTTGATTGTTGTGAATTTTAAGATAAACTCTGAAAAGATCCCTGAGCCTTTCTTGGTTTCCACTTCCGTAGGTGAGTCAGTTGTTGCTAAGCGAGTTTATAAAAAATGTCCTGTTACTGTTCTTCATAGAGTCATATTTGCTGATTTGACACAGTTGGATATAGTCGATTTTGACATTATTCTGGGTATGGATTGGCTTCATTCTTGTTATTCATCTATAGATTGTCGTACCCATGTGGTTAAGTTTCAATTCCCAAATGAGCCAATTTTTGAGTGGTTCGAAAGTTCAGTATCTCCCAAGAGTCATTTTATATCCTATCTTAAAGCCAAAAATCTAATATCCAAAGGTTGTATCTATAATCTAGTTCGAGTTAAAGACACTAATTCTAAAGATCCAACTCTTTAGTCAGTCAGCATAGTTAATGAGTTTCCAAATATTTTTCCAGAATATCTCCCAGGAGTACCTCCTGATAGAAAAATATAATTTGGAATTGACCTTCTTCCCGATACACAACCTATTTCTATTCCTCCATACCGTATGGCACCCGCAGAGCTTAAGGAGTTGAAAGAGCAACTCAAAGATCTTCTAGATAAATATTTCATGAGGCTAGTATTTTTCCTTAGGGCTTACCTTTTCTATTCATGCGAAAGAAAGATGGTTCTTTGCATATGTGCATTGATTATCGTCAACTTAATATGGTCACAGTCAAGAATAAGTACCCTCTTTCTAGAATTGATGACCTGTTTGATTAGTTGCAAGGTGCAAGTTATTTCTTAAAGATAGACCTTAGATTCGGCTATCATCAGCTTAAAGTAAGGGAGTGTGATATTCCAAAGACAGCCTTCCAAACTAGTTACGGTCATTTTGAGTGTCTAGTCATGTCTTTCGGGCTAACCAATGCTCCTACAACTTTCATGGACCTCCTGAATCGAGTGTTCAAGCAGTATCTTGATATGTTTGTCATAGTGTTCATATATTATATTCTTATTTACTCCCGTGGTGAGGATGACCATGCGGGTCATCTTATAATTATCTTGAAAACTCTTGAAGATCATAAATTCGGCAAGTGTGAGTTTTGGCTAAGGTCAGTAGCCTTTTTGGGTCATATTATTTTAGCCGAAAACATTAGAGTTGATCCCCAAAAGACAGAAGCCGTAAGAAATTGGCCTAGACCTATCTCTCCATCAGACATTAGAAGTTTCTTGGGTTTAGATGGCTATTATTGCCGTTTTGTTGAAGGTTTCTTATCTATTACATCTCTTGTGTATATACTGATCCAAAAGAAAGTTATGTTCCTGTGGTCAGATTCTTGCGAGAAGAGTTTTCAGGAGTTGAAGACTCGACTCACTTCAGCCCTCATGTTGACATTGCCTGATGGTATGAATGGTTTTGTGGTATATTTTGATTCCTCTAGAGTTGGATTGGGTTATGTGTTGATGCAGAACGGTAAAGTTATAGCCTATGCTTCTAGACAGTTGAAACCTCATGAAAAAAATTACCCGACCCATGATCTTGAATTGGCTGCTGTGGTTTTTGCATTAAAAATTTGGAGACACTATCTGTATGGTGTTCATGTGGATGTGTTTACTGACCGCAAAAGCTTATAGTTTATGTTTACTTAGAGGGAGCTAAATCTTAGACAGAGGAGATGGTTGGAGTTTCTAAAAGATTATGATATGAGCATGGTGTATCATCTAGGCAAGGACAATGTAGTTGCAGATACCCTTAGTAGGTTGTCTATGGGCAGTGTGGCGCATGTGGAGAAAGATAAGAAAGATTTGGCTCGAGAAGTGCATCGTTTTGCTAGATTGGGTGTTAGGTTGCTTGATTCAGCTGAAGGTAGTGTTTGGATTCAGAGTAGTTCCGAATCCTCTTTAGTATCGGAGGTGAAGGAAAAGAAAAACATGGATCCGAGTTTGGTCAAACTGAAGGAGTCAGTTAAGGGCCAAAAGGTGGAGGTTTTCTCCCAAGGGGGAGATAGTGTGTTGAGATGTCATGATATATTATGTGTTCCTGGCATTGATGATTTGAGGCAGAGAATTATGGCTGAGGTGCATGGTGTACGATATTCTATTCATCCTGGTGCTACCAAGATGTACCGCGACTTGCGGGATATCTATTGGTGGAATAGTATGAAGAAGGATATAGCAGAGTTTGTGGCGAAGTGTGAAAATTGCCAACAGGTTAAGGTAGGGCACCATAGGCCTGGTGGTGCAATACAAGAGTTTGGTATCCCCACTTGGAAGTGGGAAGTAGTGAATATGGATTTCGTGACTGGTTTACCTCTTTCGCGTCGTCATTATGATTCTATTTGGGTTATTGTAGAAAGCTTGACTAAGTCAGCGCACTTCTTGCCAGTGCATACATCTTATACAACTGAGGATTATGCTAGATAGTATATCTGGGAGTTATTCAGGTTGCATGGAGTTCCCTTGTTTATTATCTCAGATAGGGGTACTCAGTTCACTTCTCAGTTTTGGAGAGATTTTCAAAAGAGTCTCGGTACCCAGGTTCTCCTTAGTTCCACTTTTCATCCGCAGATAGATGGTCAGGCTGAGAGGATGGAAGATATGTTGAGGGCATGTGCTCTTGATTTCAAAGGTAGTTGTCTTCTCTATGATTTCATGCATTCTTCCGTGCATCCTCTGTATTCTTATCCTAACTAGTGACATTCAAGGATGAATATTCCCAAGGGGGAGATATTATAATATCCCAAACTTTCTTTAAGTCTAATTTAGTCTCCAAAAGATTAAGGGATGACTTCCTAAGTGGGTAATGTTTAAACCATGTATAATTTACCTAATTTTGAATTTTTATCGTGTGGGAAATTGAATTAGCTTTTCAACGATACCCATTTCTCCAAAATCCAATGTCGGAGTAGAAAGATATGGGCATTTTACAGAGAACTGCTCGAACTACTCAGGAGAGACGGGCAGGCCGACGGACCATCGTGCAAGCGACGGGAAGGCTGACGGACCATCGTGCAAGCGACGGACCGTCGCTTCGTCCGTCGCAACTGAGGTAGAGAACTCATTCACTGGCCAAGTGCAACGGTCAAGCTGACGGACCGTCGAGCTAGTGACGGACCATTGCAACTAAGGCAATAAGTACCTATTCTTGCCCAGGTGCGACGGTCAGGACGACGGACCGTCACACGAGCCGTCACAGATCCTGTTCAGCATTTTAAAGACATTTTAAAAGGGTTTTTTGGTCTTTTCCACCCTTTTTATCACCTAGATATATCAAAATGAAGCATAGAACTTCAGATTCATCCAAAGCATTAAGAGCTAGGGTTTTCTCTCAAGATTAACCCTCAAAGTAAGACACAATTCCTTCTCCAAGATATCACCATAGTTTTTGCAAATTGATTTAAGAATCAAGGTTCCCAAGTCAAAAGCTTCAAGAAACCTCACTCAAAAGTATGAAAAAGAGTCTTAAGCAAGCTTGTCCATCTAAATTCATAATCTAAGGTATGTGGAGTTTAAACAAGGACACTCCTTTCGTTCTTGTGCCCAAAAGTTGTTTTAATTACAAAGATATATGGTTTTACATGTTTTCTTATGAAATTGAAGTATGGGTTATACCCTATGTTTTATTTCTTGAGATTATGATGGTTTCAATGTTTAAGAAATTGAAGTACATGAGTATGTCGAGATTATAATGCATATTACTGAAAAATTTCCAGATTTCTATATGATTTATGAATTTTTATGATATCGAGTATGAATTTTGATACGTCTTAATGTGAGATTGATATATAGGTCACTAAGCCCTAGTTGAGATTGTAATTTTAAGAACTTTTGTGCTATAAGCACCCATGATTTGATTGTTTTGAGATTATTGAGAAAGTTTGACCTTGATGGTCATAATAGCTTTGAAATCCACTTCATTGAATGAGATTACAGATTTTGTAGTTGGTTTCATTATAAACAATGAGATTATTTTAAAAGTGGATTTCCTATGAGATGAGCATAGCTAATTAAATGGAGTAGTATTTAGCACCGAGTCAGGTAAGTTACTATGGTTTCATGCCCCAGAACTACGTGCCACTGTAGGATTGAGATTTATGGGCCCGAGGCCGAGATAGTGATCACTGAGTTGAGGTTATACTCCCTGGAAAGAGTATGATGCCTCTCCCTAATGTGAGATTTCTTCCTTAGGAGGATAAAACGTTGGACTCCATGTAGCTCGCATGGTGTATGTCGGTTAAGAGAACCTCCCTGCTAGTAAAAGTAATTAAATACTTTTGAGTATTTTTCCTAAAGTTTTGAAAGATATCCTAGTTAGTAAAGATTTTTAGATAATGAGTGTAAAGGCTCACAAGCTTATTCAAATATTGTTTTACTTGAGATTTCGGTTTCCAAGTTACAGTCTTAGCTTTCAGACAAGAGATGAGCACTTTACTACTTAGTCTATATGTTTTGAGAAGAGACTAGAAATACAGATTTTCAAAACCAAGTGTATTGACTCACGAGATTTATACTATACGTTCCATTATTCATAATTTATGAGATTTACATTTTTGAGTTATTCAAGCTATGTGAGTCAGTTATATCAGCATGCATGATTTCTATAAAAGATTGATGATATGGTTGTTTTTAATTATTGCATACACCCCCATATACTCAGTATATCCTCAAAGTACTGATCCACATATATGTATGAGTGCTATATTATCTCATAATGTAGGTTCAGGTGCTCAATCTCAGCAGCGACAGTGATCTCCGAGAATCTCATCTACATCTTTATCCTTGGTGAGTCCTCATGGTTCGAGGACCTATATCTACGACTCTTTTTCCACTTTCATATTGTTTTGAGTATTACTTTCAGATTAGTTCGAGTCAGTTGGGGTCTGTCCCAATGGCTCTCTAGTTTGAGTAGTAGAGGCTTTGTCAGACGAGACGATTAGTGGTGTTTTAAACTTCTCAGGATTGTGCTATTCAGACAGTATTCCTTTGTTATTTCAGTGAAAGATAATATGACAGTACCTTTATTTTGCTCTGTTTGTCGTTAGAATAAGTTCTAAACTTAGTAGCAGGCTCAAAGGGTTAACTTGGGGCTACTTGTTTCCTTAAGCACCGTGTGACTTCTCGAGATGAGATTTTGGGTCGTTACAGAAAAGAAATCTTCTTTTGGGTCAAATTGGTCAATAGAGCTGCAATGAATGAAAAACCCTCAACAAAACGCCGATAATAACCTACCAAGCCAACAAAACTCTGAATCTCGATGGGTGAAGTAGGTTTAGCCCAATCATGAACCGCTGCAACCTTGGCTGGATCAACCATAATACCTTCTTTAGTTAACACATGATCCATGAAAGAAACCGACTCCAACCTAAACTTGCACTTAGAGTACTTAGCATACAACTTCTCATCCCTCAATCTCTAAAGCACAATCCACAAATGTTCCTCATGCTCAACCTTACTCTTAGAATAAACCAAGATATCATCTATAAATGCAATAACAAAGGAGTCAAGATACGGTCGAAACACTCGGTTCATCAACTCCATAAACACAACAGGGGCATTGGTCAACCCGAAAGACATGACCAAGAAATCATAATGACCATATCGAGTCCGAAAAGCTATCTTTGGAATATCCGAAGCTCTAATCCTCAACTGGTGATAATCGAACCTCAAATCAATCTTCAAAAACACCGCAACACCCTGAAGCTGATCAAATAAATCATCCATGCTAGAAAGAGGATACTTATTCTTAACCATCACCTTATTCAACTGCCGATAATCAATACACATCTGTATAGACCCATCATTTTTCTTCACAACAAGACAGGCACACGGCAAAATAAAATACTAGGTTGGATAAATCCTTTATCCAACAACTCCTGCAACTGATCCTTCAGTTCCTTCAGCTCTACTGGGTCCATCATATAAGGAGGAATAAAATAGGCTTAGTGCCCAACTCTACATCAATAATAAAGTCAGTATCTCGATTTGAAGGCATACTAGGCAAATCCGTAGGGAACACCTCTATAAACACATGGACAACATGGACAAAATCCAAGAAAGGAAGCGAAATAACACTTGTGTCACCAATATGGGCCAAGTAAGATAAACATCCCTTTTCAACCAATTTATGAGCCTGGACATAAGATATAATCCTTTTAGGACCCGAATAAAGTGCACTCTTCCAAGCTATCCTTGTCACTCCAGCCAAAGTTAAAGTCACAGTCTTAGCAAAATAATCTAAGACAACATGATAAGGAGCCAACCAATCCATACCCAAAATAACATTAAAATTGGCCATATCTAACACAAGCAAGTCTACCAAAGTCTCACACTCGACAAAAGTCACAACACAAGATCGATGCACCCAATCCACCACTAAAGAATCACCTACTGGGTAGATACATGAATAGCCATGGAAAGAGGCTCACTAACAGAATCAAAATCCATAGAAAAATACACAAACACATAGGAGAAAATCGATCTAGGATCAAATAATACAGATGTAGGTATGAAACAAATGAAATGGTACCTGAGATCACAGTATCTGAAGCCTCCACCTCGTATTTGACTGATATAGCATAACACTGACCATGACTACCAACTGGCTGAAAAGCCCCACGACCACCAACACAAGCTCTACCATCCCTACCTCTTGCACCTTTGGTAGAACCCTTACCTCTCACAGCTGAAATAGGAGTAGCTCTAAACACACGGTAAGAACAGTCCTTGGACACATGGACAATCTCATCAAACACATAGCAACCTTAATGACCAATCTCAATAAGCAAAAGTACAATTGAGCCCGAACGGCCACCCTGAACTGCTGAACTAAAAGATTCACCAGCTGAACTCTATAAAATCACCTGCACTGGCCTACCATGGTATCCACGAGAACTTCTAAAATCTCTACCTCGATAGGTTTGACTCCTGAACTCACCAAAACATCGCGCCTTCTTAGCGTCTCCCTGAGATTCACTAAGAATACCCTCTGTCATCTTAGCATGATCCACAATACTCTAAAAAGAAGCCCCAAACACAATCATCTGAGATGTAGCCAACTAAAGAGAAATAACCAAAGCCTTCACGAACTTTTGAACCTCCTTAGACTTGATGGAAATACTAACATAGGAATATCTGGACAGGGCATGAAAGCATGCCTTATACTCAAAAACTATCATAGAGCCCTGCTCTAAATGATCAAACTCGTCTCGCATATGGTCTTCTCAAACTGAAAGGCACAAATCTCTCTAGAGAAGCCTCAATGAACCGATTCCAAGTCATCTCAGGAAAATCACGGGATCTACAACTGACAAACGACCTCCACCAATCTCTCTTCACATCTCTCAACTGATATGATATAGTATAAGCCACACCATTCACGCAGAAAAAGTGAAACACAACTCAGAATACAAGGTATGAAAAACTATGCACGATAAAGAATAAAATAAGAGAAGTTTCCTAAAGACATCCTATAGCCTCTTGAAGATAGATACGGACATCTACGTACAATCTGCAAGACTCTATTAGACATCCCGTTCTTACACCGTTGAGACCAATAAAACCTGACTGCTCTGATACTAATTTATCATGACCCTAAAACGAGGGTCATAATGGCACTTGTCGCGACGTACCTTGACAAGTAACTCTATCACTCAAACTGATACGAAAAGAGGAAAAGATAAAAATATCCCACGGTAAGGCTTCTAGAACGAAGCCAAACCTTATAAGTAATCATAACAATACGGAAAGAACTTATCTAAAACACCAATCATGTCCGAAACCAGGAGTCAATAGTGTAAGAACTACTCCAAGAGTCAAATATATCAAAAAATAACCACAAATGAATAATATCTTTCTCTGAATACTAATAAAGACATAACTACTATGGAAAGATAGAGGTGAAATTCAAATGCATGAATCTCCAACTGCTATCTTGGAAACTCTAACTATCGCCCGAGTCAATCAAGGTGAGGCGCACTCGAGCTAGGACCTACACTGAAAGGGAGCAGTAGGCATGAGTACGGTCCACTTGTACTCAGTAGGTATCACAGGCCGACTAGGAAACATAGTAAAAAAAGAAAACTAAATATACACTAAGGGCACGTCACCTGCAATAAAAAAATATCCCACAACGGTAGCCCACACCACTTGCACTAACAGTTCTAATATATCTCACATATATTACAACAACACACCAAGATATAGAACACAAGTATACATTATGTCACATATAAATAGAATAAAAGAGAGAACATATAGATACAAGATCATCAAGTACAAGTAAAGGAAGGTAAGACAAATACATAGATGACAAGTCAATAAGCCAATACAACACAACATAAATACAATAAAGTAAGTGCAATGTATATGATGATGATGCACGAGGTCATTGCACAACCTCCGGGATCGTTGCACAATCTCCGTATACACCTACAGAGAAAATCCTCCCAACGCAGGACCCATGGGGGGTTCGTCAACCCATATACAATCTACAAATCTCATATCTCATTTTTGACACATCCCTCGTAAAGGGTTTTATAAGGTGTTACAATATCTTTTAAAAAAGTATTGCTAGTGTTTCTCAGATGTTGCCATGGTGGTGAATTCTTACCTTAAATCCATAATAAAACCAGGAAATAGGTGTTAATCTAGCTTCCCAAGCTCCCACAAGCTTCACTTTTAAGCTCCCAAACTATTTAAGGTTTAACTCTCAAGAGGCAAGATGAAAAAAATGAACAAATGGACTCAAAAAACTATTTATGTAGTGTAGAAAATCTGCACTAAAAGGAGCAAAAAGTTGCAGTTTTTTGTTTTAAAGTTCACTCCGGACTTCAACGGGGTGCCCAAAATTCGTTCGGAGTCCAATACATGCAAACAAACTATCCAACCACACTAAATTCGACATTTTGAATGCGATGATAATATTAGATTTTCAAAAAAACATCATTTTCACAAAGTTGACCCCCAAAACCCAAAATTATAATTTTCCAAATCGAGGGTCGAAATGAGATTTAAAAGCTGTAAAATCATACCAAATATGCTAACACCCTAAAATCGATATTCGAATCTTCTGTCAAAGTTGAATTTTCCATCCAAGATCGTTTTGATTAAATGTGGGTCCCACACCCATATTTTCAATTTTCCAACTTTCCGATCAATAGGTCGAAATGAGCTCAGGTGCACCAGGACCCGAACCAAAAGTCTACCTAGCCCAAAATTGATATACTGGAGCTACTGGCGTAGTCCGTTCGGCCATCCATCGCACAGATCAAAAGATATCCACATAAGTCCAAAATAAGGCTCTTGAAGCCATAAAAAACCACAATATTTCATAAATGATACCAAAATGCATCAAAAATTATGTCAATCACTCCCACACCCCAAAAATATCATAACACAACTACGGGGAGGGGTAAAATAGTTAAATTACTAAAAATCACCAATTTCATTAATTTTTTAGGTCGTTATAGTGACAATGAGATCAAGCATAGGATAATATAAATAGATGAAAATCAACTTGGATTGAGATATAATTTTTTGATAATGAATTAATAGAGGTTGAGAGTTTGATGTTGGTTTATTGGGCATCTTGATTGTATTCAACCACACACACTCTCGCCCAACCTCTACCTTTTGTTTTTTGAGATGACACACACGAATTCTAAAATCCAAAATTTTCTTGCTCTCAATTTGTTAGCTCCTTCAAAAAAAAACAAAAAAACTTCAAGATGCTAAAGAGGTATCATTAATATACTTTTATGTTTGAAATTTACTGACTTATTAATTCTAGTTCCCTGCGTAGAAAGTTAGCTACAGGAGGTTGAGTCTTTTTCTTTTTGGTAAATAGTTTTGGTGTTCCAATTCCTATTAAACGAGATTCGTTTTCAAGTGTTATCATTTTTGGAGCAAAACATAAATCAGTGTGCACCTGAAAATTCGCAGTGGAAATTGATTTTTCTTCCGAAAGGATCTGCCCCATTCCCCTTCGTTTCTCTTGGAAAAGAAATTGTTTATTCACAAACTAAAATCTTTTGTTTTGGTTTTGTTGTTGATTTTGATTCGTCGTTTATGACCCAATTTTAGTTTTTCTCTGTATTGTTTTTCTCGCTACTAGTCAGAAAAGCAAAAAAATCATATATAGGATCTTTTTGGGGTGGGAACAGTTATAACCGTTCCTCCCATTACTTTTGAATTAAGATTACGTTAATCTTATTTCCCTGAATAGGAAATGGGTCAGTTCGGGTTGGTCCACATGGGTGACCCATACCCGTAATCCAACATCTCCTACTTCACACATGGTGGACATGACCTTATCCAGTATGACTTTAACAAATCACCAATTCATACGGCAAATAGTTCGTGTGACCTATGAGCATTACGAGCTTTACCTATAAGATTTTACAAGCTATATTTAGGAATCCAATCACATGTGGAAAAAATTCTCTACTAATATGAGAATACTAATACTTATAATACCCCAGACATCATTCACTACTTCAGTAGTTATTTATCCGATTCCTCATCCTCTTAAAGAGGTGAACTCGAGTTCATGTTAACTTTATATACACAATTACACTTAACTCTTATATGGTTAGTGTAATAGCCGGCTTGTGTAAACAAGTTAAAATATTTATTTTAATCGTCTCCCCTTTCTACTCGAATCTATCTATTCTAATCAACTGCTTTCTTAGACATGCACCGCATTGCCGAATCTTTCATGGCTATTAGTAACATGCTAAAGTAGCAACACTGATTGAAACTTCACAAAACAGTCAAAGGTCTAAGGGTATTTCAATGAAAGGTTAAAATAACCTTGAGGGTCTCACACAATAAAGAAGCAGGGATTCATTCTTCCATTAACCCATTGGTCGCTAAGCACACATGGTATGAAAACACATGCTACGATGTTCTCACCTTATATTGGTGCGTGTGTCTTATTCTTTCAGCCATTCAATATCGTACAGATCTAGGTCTAGACACTTCTAAATGTCTAACCTGAGTTTCTTTCTTTAATAATCCTCAAATCCATATTCTTAGAGAAACTCACATCTGGTTTTACAAAACAAGTCATTATTTTATGGTGGAACTTTTCTCTTCATATTCCTCGACGTAAGTGGCGATTGCTTGTGTGAGAGACCTAATCTCGTGACTTGTTCGGCACACTATTTTAATACAAAACATTTTACATGCATATGAGATTGAACATAAATTCAAGATTCTTATATTGATAATAATTATAATAAAGTCATCTACAATACATGAACATAATCATATCCTATGTAATCCTAAAGCCCTAACATGTTTCTCAAACAAGTCTCTAGATATCGCCTTAGTAAAAAGATCAACTATCATTTCTCGTGTAGGAATGTATTGTAAATTTATTTCTCCACTTGCTACTATGTGCCTTATAAAGTTATACTTAATATCAATGTGCTTGGTCTTGCTGTGATATTTAGGATCCTTCGTATATGCGATAGCCGCTTGATTGTCACAATATAAAATCACAGGACTCTTAGAATTCTTTGTGATGTTCAAATGCTCAAAAAATCTCTTTAACCAAACAACTTCTTGTACTGCAGATGCACAAGCCACAAATTCGGATTCCATAGTTGACAAGGCTGTGCAAGTTTGTTTCTTGTTTTTCCATAAAATTGCACCACTATTTAGCAAGAAGGCATAATCGAAATTTGATTTTCTATCATACCGGTCACCAGCCTAATCAACATTTGTATAACCTCTTATGGATAAATTGGATCCACTATAGCATAGTGAATAATTAGCAGTGCCCTTCAATTATCAAAAAATTCTCTTTACTGCTTTCCAATGATCTCTACCAGGATTGAACTGATACCTGCTAACCAGACCTACGACATGACAAATATTTAGACGAGTACACATCATAGCGTACATCAAACTCCCAACCGCACTGGAATATGGTACTCGAGACATGTCTTTTTTTCCTTTTTCAGTCTTTGGACACATTTCAAGGCTTAAAGTTTCACCTCTTTCTATAGGAGTATCCATGGATTTGCAACTATTCATTCAAAAGCATTCCAAAATTTTCATTATGTATGTTTCTTGAGATAAACTCAAAATTTTCTTGGAACGGTCTTTTTGGATTTTAACACCCAATATATAGTCTACTTCACCCATATCTTTCATGTCAAATGACTTTGAAAGCCATGACTTAACAGTTTTTACATACTCTAAATTATTTCCAGCTAATAAAATATCATCCACGTAAAGCGAAAGAATCACAAACATTTCATTGGACTTTTTCACATAGATGCAGTGGTCTTTATCGATCATGGTGAAATCAAATGAAATCACTTTCTTATGAAATGTCAGGTACCACTTCCTTGAAGACTGCTTAAGGCCATATATTGATCTTTTTAATTTACAAACCTTCTTTTCTTGGCCTTTAACAACAAAACCTACAGGTTGTCTCATGTAGATTTCCTCTTTTAGTTCTCCATTGAGAAAAGTGGTCTTCATGCCCATTTGGTGTAATTCTAAATCTAAACGTGCAACTATAGCCAAAAGCAATCAAATTGAGGTAAATTTCACAACTGGTGAAAAAGTTTCCTCATAATCTATTTCAGCTTCTTAAGTAAAACCTTTTGCCACCAATCGTGCTTTGTGCCTTTCTATTGACCCATTGTGTTTAACTTTGAGAATCCACTTGTTCCCAATAAATTTACGCCCAGAAGGAAGGTCAACTAGATCCCAGACTTTATTGGTTTTCATGGACTCTAATTCTTCTTTCATCGCTTTTATCTATTTATCTTTTTCAGAACTTGATAAAGCCTTAGTCACAGAATTAGGTTCATCCAATTCTGTGGGAGATACCAAGAAAACATAATCCTCAATCTCATAAGATCATTTAGGTTTACCTTTTCTAGTACTCTTACGTAATTGAAGTTTAGATTCCTCAATAAGATTTCGGGTTTCATGACTTCCACTTGGACCAAGAATCATTTCTTGATCAATTGAATTATCAAGCATGTCCTACGATATTATTTGATCATCTGAATTCAACATTTCGTAAAGAGGCTCATTTTTCTTTATTTTATTCCTTTTTGTAAATTTATTTTTTAGGAATGTGACATCTCATGATTCAATTTCAGTAGTACTTCCATCTTCCAATTCACCAATGAACACATATCCTTTGGAGTGTTCTGAGTATCTTATAAAGATACATTTCTTTCCTTTTGGACTTAGTTTTCCAAACTTACCAAAATAATTTTTAATATATGCAGCACAACCCCAAGGTCGTAGATCATTAAAGTTTGGTTTATTACCAGTCCATAGTTCATAAGAAGTAGAAGATACTAATTTAGAAGACACTTTATTCAATATGTAAGTTGCAGTTAATAATGCATCTCCCCAGAAAGATATTGGTAAATTTGCCTGCTCCATCATGGACCTTGTCATATCCAACAATGTTTTATTCCTTCTTTCGGCTACATCATTTTGTTGAGGTGTATAAGGAGTAGTCAATTTTCTGATAATGCCTTTTTCAATACACAGTTCTTCAAACTGTTTTGAGAGATATTCACGTCCTCTATCGGTTCTTAATGACTTTATACTTTTATCTAATTGATTCTCAACTTCATTCATATATCTTTTGAAGCATTCAAGTGCTTCTAATTTATGAGATATCAAATAGACATAACCAAAGCGCGTGAAATCGTTAATGAATGTAATAGAATATGAAGCACCAGTCCTTCCCTCACATTCATTGGACCACAAATATCAGAATGGATTACTTGCAATGGAAATTCGGCTATTTTAGCCTTCCCAAATGGTTTACGTGTAATCTTTCCGGTAAGATAATTTTGATAAGTTGGCATTTCAATTTTGAAGAAAGAACCTAGATGTCCTTACTTTGCCAATCTCTTCATTTGGTCTTGCCTTATGTGACCCAATCTAGTATGCCATGTAAGTATATCAACATCATTATTACTTGAATAACATGCCATTATACAACGGTCAACATAATAGTCATAAGTTGAAGGATTACAATCTAAAACAATAAAGCGATCATAACGATTTCCAAAGCCATACAAGACATTATCTAGAGTAATTCTTACACAATTACGACTAAAAATAAATGAAAACCAACATCTAAGAGAACAGACACAGATACTAAGTTTCATCAAATTTCTTGAGCATATAGGACGTCATGCAACATTAAAGACCAGCCTCCACACAAATGTACTTTGCAAGTGCCAATCCCTTTGAATTTAATCTTGCATTATTTCCTACATAGATCCACCTTGATCTAGGTGAAACTCGACGAAACTCCACAAATTCTTATCGATCTCGACTCACATGGTTGGTGGCTCCTGAGTCTACAATCCACATAGGATAAGATTCAATTAATAAAGAGTGCTAGAAACATATGTAGCACTTAGAGTTGCATTTGGAAATGCTACCTTTTTCTGCTCAGGACATTCACGAGCAAAATGCCCTAGATTTTGGCAATTGTAGCACTTCATCTTGCTCTTGTCTTTCTTCTTAAAAAATCTTTTTCCCTTCTTGGAATTTGACTTGTTCTTTTTCTCAGAGGGTCCTTCTTCGATATCTTTACCCTTCCCGTTCTTTTTCCACTTCTTCTTATGCTTGAATCCTGAAGAGTTCTTACCACTTGATTTTGTCATAAAGGCATTAGAAGTATCTTTAGCAACACTAAGCCGCTCATCTTTAAGTTCAACATGATGGGCTACATCAGTAAAGGTTTTGATGTTGTCACTGTGGGTTATGTTGACCTTCAAGTGTTTCCAACTGTTGGGAAGTTATCAAATCACTACTTGAGCCTGCTGCTCATCTGAGAGAACATGACCAACACTTTTGAGTTGAGCTATCATATTAGATATTACCCTAAGGTGTTGATTGATGTTCTGGTCATGACGATTCTTGTAAGTGTCAAACTTGATAGTCAGTTGTCTGAGGCGGGTGACAGAAGTACCCCCATATGTTCCTAGAAAGTGTGCCTAGATGGAATTGGCAGTAGGAAATTCCTCACACTCATGTATGAGGTCATCAACCACAGAACTTACAATGATTCCACGTGCAATGAAATCAGCCTTTTTTCAAGCTTTATAAGTTTCAAGTTCTCTTCTGTGTTGTGCAGTATTGCCCTCTTCTGGTAGACTTAAGACATGGTTAATGCCTTCAAGAGTGTTTTGCTCTTCCAGTACATAGCACATCTTATGACTCCAAATATCGTAGTTGTCTTCATTTAATTTTTCTCCTTTGTTCAAGTCAACAATTATGCTTTTAGATGCCATGTATGTTATTAAGAGACAATTACACTAGTGTGTTATCAATTATGCATGCAAATTACACATTTAAGCAAATCATTTCACATAAAGGTTTCATGCTCAGTGTATAATCGAAAGGACACTTAAGAATCCGGTCATCTTCTACGAACTAAACATTTGACGAAAATTAGAAATTAATTTCTTAATGTGTATTAGAATTATAGCTTAAATTAAGTCATTTTAAACTCAAACAAATGAATGAAATTTAATACTGGAAAGTTTTATAAGTGTTATATTTACATATATTTATGTTGTTATATTTTTCTTATTTTTTTCTATTTTTGCAGCTATGTCTAAAATGTTGTTCGGTGGATTGTAGTTGGATATTCAAGGCATCGTGTCAAAAAGGTTCGGATCTATTTAAAGTAAGATTTTTTCATGATTTTCACACATATCCTTTGAAATATAGTGTTTACACAACTTTAAGCCACGATTGCATTTATTAGTAATTTTACTGCTCCAAAACTGATCAATTACAAAAGAATACACACTCCAAATGACATAAACTGATCAAGTACAAAAGAATACACACACCAAATGACATAATTGACGATATTAAAAATGCTTTAAGTGTCGATATTAATTATCAGAAGGTATGGAGGGTTAAAAAATGTGAAATTGAGATGTTAAGGAAACAATCTGCTAATGATTATCATCAAATGCCTGAATACATAGATATGCTTAATTCTGTTTATCCCAGATCCCATATTAGAATGTACAAGTCTGAGGATGATAAATTTATGTATCTGTTCAAAGGGTTACAATCATTTATGAGAGAATCCTTTCTTTGCAAGCTGGTAATTATAGTTGATGCGATGCATTTGAATGGAGCATATAAAGGTACATTTATATCGGCATGCACTCTTGATGGTGCAGGTACATAATTTTACTTCTTTCAAATATCATTTTGGGATGTAAACTCAAACTATATTTGTATGTTGTTTTATTTTTTCAATCAAATATATTTGTATTAGTGACAATAAATTTTTGTTTTTCAAATTGTAGGAAGCATATTGTCGATTGCGTATGGTGTTGTAGACACAGAAAATGATAATTTGTGATTAGAGAGTGAAAGTATGTATGTTATATCCGACTGTAATGAAATCATAATCAAGGCGGTTAGAATTGTATATCCCAACGTTCTGCATCTTGCATGCGTTTGACATCAATGAAAGAATTATGCACGCACTTAAGAAAATATAGAGTTAGTAAACTTTTCTATGTTATGGCTAAGACATACAGAAAAAATAATTTTTCAAATTTTTTTTTTTTGATCTAGTTAGCAATGTGGATCAGAGAGTAAAGTCGTATTTTGAGAATACTGATTTTAAAAAATGAGCATAAGTCTATGGATTTATTAACCAAGGTAGAATGATGACTTCAAATATAGCCGAGTGTATAAACAAAAAACTTAAGAAAGAATGTGAGTTGCCGATAATAGATTTTTTGGAAAGACAAGAAAAATATTTGATAAGTGAAATTGCAAAAACGGCGAAAGAGAGTTCTATACAAAAACATCATTAGGTAAACGATTCAAAGATATTCTTCAACTAAATACTTCGAAATCCTCTTGCTTGAAGGTTAGTTAATTTATTTTCTTTTGTTTTTAAAATTATCTAATGTTATTTTAATATTTTAGTACACGTTATTAATTGAATAAGCTACTATTAATTTATTTTTTATAATTTTATATATGAGGATTTTAAGAAAATACAAATATTCTTTTAAAGAATAACTATATGTATCATCACGTAAAAACATTATCATTAATCTTGTAGGTTAGTGCTTAATACATTATCATTATTCTTGTAGATTAGTGCTTCGTCACCGTATGTGTACTCTGTTTTTTATGATAGAATAAAATACATAGTATGTCTAGATAGGAGGACTTGCAGTTTCGAAAGATTCCAATTGAACGAGATAACATATCAACAAGAGATAGCAGTTCTAAAGAGCAAGCATGTAACAAATATGAAATCTTATTGTTCTAAGTATTGTCACCCAGAAACTTTGGTGAAGACGTATGAAGTTTAGATGTTTAAATATTGAAATGTGCCATAGGAGATTAAAGACGAAGTAGTTTTACCATCAAAATACAAAAGATCACCAGAAAGACCAAAAAAGGGAAGGCAAAAGAAAGCAAGTGACACTCTTTCATCGAGCAGTAATTTTTGCGAAAGATGTGGTTATGAAGATCACAACAGACGTACTTGTAATTTCTTTTCAAAAGAAGAGTAAGATGTCGGTCTTCATTAAATAAGTTTTACTAACAATTTTTCAGTTTTAAGATTTTTGTAGGATGGGAAATATCATTTATGAAATTGTTGTTACTATTGAAATCTTGAGTGATTAATATTTGTTAGAATATAAGTTTTTTTTATTTCTGCAATTTATGTTTTCCGTAAAAAATCTAAAGTTCATCTTATATTAGAATGATACTTTATTAACTTTATATGTAATATTGTTAACATTATATGTTAAAAAAATCATAATAACGTTGCACGAGTTAGATAGACTCATCAAGTATTTCAAGTTTTTGTTACGAAAAAACATTTGGTTCTTCATACAATTTTATTAGATAAGGAAAATTATAAATGAGTTTCTAATATGTTATCATTTAACTTATCAGTTAATTGTTGTACTGGGAATTCATTAATATCATCTATGTATCTTATTTTTGATAAAAGTTTTAATGTTAATGAGTTGATTGTATCTCCTTGAAAACTTTTTAAAATTTAGTTGTAATATTTGATTCGTATACTTAATTTGTGTTTTTGATAATCTAAATTTGTGTCTCTCTTTGAAAAATGTATCCCTTATAATTTTTTATAATAACAGAATGTAACTCTTATGTTTTAATATATATATATATATATATATATATATATATATATTTGTTAATATGTATCTTATATAATGACCTATTTTTAAATATATATCTCGTTAAATAAATGTATCTCTTATAATTTTTTTTAGTTACAGGAAGTACATCTTATATTTTAATTTAATATACGTATCTTTTTTGGCTATATTTATATTATATGTTGGGATATCATTTTAATATGTATCTCTTATAAATTATTAATATGTATCTCATATAATCATTAGTAGTTTAAATTAGTATCTCTTATAAATGTAGTTTTGTATTAGGTAGATGTACTTGCAATTGCATATGGTACATCTATTATTGAATTAGAGGTGTACAACAATTTAAACAAAAAAAATCAAATTGAAATAGTGATACGTGCAACATGAATACTAAAATAGTAATATTTGTAAAACTAACATACAATTCAAAGAAATTGTAATGCTTCAAATTTAGTTAATCATAAATTAACCTACCCCATGATTAATAAAAAAAACTAATTATATGACCATGTCAACACATAAGTTGATAGTTATGTTTTTCTGAAAAAAATAAAAGACTAATAAAGAGTCAATCAAAATAAACATTGATACAACTATTCAAGACTAACTACATCTTCTGAAACAGGTTTTATGAGGATCGATTTAGGCCTCGGTGGGTCTTCATTATAACTAAATTAGTTGTTCTTGACCTTATCTCATTCATACTTTCATAATATCAAAACATGATACGTCTAACCCATCACTTAAAAATTCGGCGAACACAGCTATAAGTAATCCACAATTCCTGCAATTTTATTATTTGTTAGCAATAGTGTCACACCCCTCTTATACGTATTCAAAATTCGTTTTAAAGTTCGAAAGGGTTTTATTATTTAAGTGACAAGAATGAAAATTTATTTCGGAAAAAGGATTATTTGCATTTTTATTCAGAGTCGCCACTTGGCATAATCCGGTGTGCCAAGTCACCTTTAGAAAATCCTTTTCAAAACCATTTGACTCTTAAACTGGTTTTGCGAACAGAGATTCCGGTTAAGGAATTCTGTTGACCAAGGGGAAGGTGTTAGGCACCCCTCGATCCCGTGGTTTGACCACAGTCGCTTGGTGGAGGGTATCGACTAACTTGGCATTACAAATGTATAAACCACACAAAAAAAAACATAAAAACAATCCATCAAACACATGAAACAAAACAAATTCAAAATTAGTGTCCAGTCCAATTATACAGTCCCGAAATAGAAATACTGAAATAACCTACACTAGTCCTAAACTATGCTTTACCCGATGCCTCGGGCCTTGATCACGATCATCCTTAGCATACAAAATTCTTCGGGACATCCCTCGGTGAGTAAATACAAATTACCTCGGGGCATTCCCCGGTTAAATAAATACACTTTCCAAATACGATAAACAAGACATTCAACAAATATTCCAATCATTCCAACACTACACCTATCCTAAACTTGCTTACCCGAGTTTACTGTTTGCCTACCCGCTCGACAACATATCGCATTCAACATCAACAATGTATCAAAAATATCATAATATTCACTTTTATCAATTTTTCGATTCCCGTCCCCAAATTTTATTTTAATACTAAATTTTCACGACTCATCATTTTTATTTCAGCGACCCACAATCACTTTCAACGAAATTAAACAACGAGTCCATATCAAAATAATAAACTATCACCAAACAAGACAACATACATTCATCACCAACAAACATCAAAACAACACACGAACATCCAAATCGAAATACGAAACATCCCAAATAATAAAAATAGATAAGAGAAAGTGTAGAGTTGGACCTCGATTGAAGCTTTTATTGTGCCAAAATATGTGATCAAAAGACAAAGCCGGATCCAAAACTCTCGATTTGAACCTTGATAACCAACAACTCCAAACTCGATATTGAATTCAACTGGACAGATTGGAAAACAACGACAAAGCCTCATGATGAATGACCCACAAACCCAAATAGAACTCAAAAACAACCCAAGATCTCAAATTCGAAACCCCAAACCATCGATTTCCAACAAACCTTGCACGAACCAAACCAACTCGGATGGATTTAAAACCCTAAGAAATAAGAAATATCAAAAGAACCGAGACTGAAATTATGAAAAATTGAGAAGACCCATACGCGAGATCTCATCGGAATCGATGGAAAAATGGGTTGGGTCGGCGGCTGGATATTAACCGGTGGACGGCTGACGGCAAGGGACGGAGGACTGTTTCGCCGGCGAACGGAGGGAGGCGGACTGCTTCGCCGGCGAACAGAGGCTTTCTCTGGTTTGTGGGGCGGGACGTTGGTTTCGAAGGGAGGAAGACGGTGACGACGGCGTTATTGCCGCCGTCATTGGTCGGACGGAGAGGCGGCAAACGGTGGCTTAGTTTTTTTTTTTTGGAGAGAGAGAGAGAGTCTAGAGAGAAGGTGGAGTTGTTTTTTTTTTGTATATGCCAAGGTCCCTTTTTTTTGGTTACTGTTCCTCCCCTTTTTTGTGAGAGTATGTGTGTATATATTAAGGTGAGGGTGGGGTAGTGGTGAGGTAGGTGGGGTTACGTAGGGTAGGGGGTAGGGTGTGAGGTGTTTCTTTTTGGTTGGATGGGATAAGGATTAGGTGTTGTTTTTTTATTGGGTGGGTTGTTAGAATATTAGGATAAAACAAAATTAGTTAGGGGTTGTTATTTTTGTCATTTTGTGGAGGGATTATCACACGGGTGAGGGTACACGGTAGGATAGGGTAAACAATAAGTAAAAATAATATCAGGGAGGAACGAAATTAGGTGTCTACATCATGCCCCCTTTGAATGTAAACAAGAAGTGTTTTCAGGCAAATAAGTAGACAGCGAGACCAAATTTTGACCCGACCATTATTCAAAGAAAGAAACAGAAGGAAGAAGGACAACCGAGTCTTGACTTAAGACATCCTTCCTACCCAAATTACGAGAGAATCATGTCACGGGTATTTCAAAGGATTGGAAGAGGTGGACTATACCGAGTTGGAGAGTCGAGTGAGGTTCCGTCGAGGTTCCGGTCTGCGGCTCTGTTATTACATCAAAAATAAAAATTACAAGTTAAAACATAAATGAAATTACAAAAATCCTATCTATACAGCTTCTGTTGGTTCTTGACTCGACTTTCATAACCCTATTCTTCAGGCGGGCTCCTGACTTGCAATTTCTTTCAACTTGTTGCTTGGCTTTCAATTGCTTCGCTTTGTTGCTTGACTTTTCGTTTCTTCACCCTATTCTCCAGGCGGGCTCCTGACTTGCTATATCATCACCCTGTTCTTCAGGCGGGCTCCTGACTTGCTATTTCATCACCCTGTTCTTCAGGCGGGCTCCTGAAACCCAAAATTAAAACTAGAACGAAAATTATCCCAAACAAAAATTATAATAAAGTAGTATTTCATTTTTTTGAAAGCGTTGTCCCATTTTCCAGGAGGGCCCTGAACAGAAAGTAAAGTCCCATTTTTCGAGAGGGTCCTGAATTAAAAGTAAAATCCCATTTTTCAGGAGGGTCCTGAACATAGAGTAAAATCCTATTTTTCAGGAGGGTCCTGAACATAAAGTAAACTCCCATTTTTCAGGAGGGTCCTGAACATAAAGTAAAATCCCATTTTTCAGGAGGGTCCTGAACATAAAGTAAAATTCCATTTTTCAGGAGGGTCCTGAACATAAAGTAAAATCCCATTATTCAGGAGGGTCCTGAACATAAAGTAAATTTCCATTTTTCAGGAGGGTTCTGAATTGAAAGTAAATTCCCAGTTTCCAGGAGGGTCCTGAACTGAAAGTAAAATCCCATTTTTCAGGAGGGTCCTGAATTGAAAGTAAATTCCCATTTTCCAGGAGGGTCCTGAACATGAAGTAAAATCCCATTTTTCAGAAGGGTCCTGAACATGAAGTAAATTCCCATTTTTCAGGAGGGTCCTGAATTGAAAGTAAATTCCCATTTTTCAGGAGGGTCCTGAACTGAAAGTAAAATACCATTTTTCAGGAGGGTTCTGAATTGAAAGTAAATTCCCATTTTCCAGGAGGGTCCTGAACTTAAAGTAAAATCCCATTTTTCAGGAGGGTCCTGAATTGAAAGTAAATTCCCATTTTCCAGGAGGGTCCTGAACATAAAGTAAAATCCCATTTTTCAGGAGGGTCCTGAACATAAAGTAAAATTCCATTTTTCAGGAGGGTCCTGAACATAAAGTAAAATACCATTATTCAGGAGGGTCCTGAACATAAAGTAAATTTCCATTTTTCAGGAGGGTTCTGAATTGAAAGTAAATTCCCAGTTTCCAGGAGGGTCCTGAACTGAAAGTAAAATCCCATTTTTCAGGAGGGTCCTGAATTGAAAGTAAATTCCCATTTTCCAGGAGGGTCCTGAACATGAAGTAAAATCCCATTTTTCAGAAGGGTCCTGAACATGAAGTAAATTCCCATTTTTCAGGAGGGTCCTGAATTGAAAGTAAATTATCATTTTCCAGGAGGGTCCTGAACTGAAAGTAAAATTCCATTTTTCAGGAGGGTTCTGAATTGAAAGTAAATTCCCATTTTTCAGGAGGGTCCTGAACTTAAAGTAAAATCCCATTTTTCAGGAGGGTCCTGAATTGAAAGTAAATTCCCATTTTCCAGGAGGGTCCTGAACATGAAGTAAAATTCCATTTTTCAGGAGGGTCCTGAACATGAAGTAAATTTCCCTTTTCAGGTGGGTCCTGAATTGAAAGTAAATTCCCATTTTCCAGGAGGGTCCTGAACTGAAAGTAAAATCCCATTTTTCAGGAGGGTACTGAATTGAAAGTAAATTCCTATTTTTCAGGAGGGTCCTGAATTGAAAGTAAATTTCGGGTCCTGAATTGAAAGTAAAATCCCATTTTTCAGGAGGGTCCTGAACTGAAAGTAAAATTCCATTTTTCAGGAGGGTTCTGAATTGAAAGTAAATTCCCATTTTCCAGGAGGGTCCTGAACTTAAAGTAAAATCCCATTTTTCAGGAGGGTCCTGAATTGAAAGTAAATTCCCATTTTTCAGGAGGGTCCTGAACATGAAGTAAAATTCCATTTTTCAGGAGGGTCCTGAACATGAAGTAAATTTCCCTTTTCAGGAGGGTCCTGAATTGAAAGTAAATTCCCATTTTCCAGGAGGGTCCTGAACTGAAAGTAAAATCCTATTTTTCAGGAGGGTCCTGAATTGAAAGTAAATTCCGGGTCCTGAATTGAAAGTAAAATCCCATTTTTCAGGAGGGTCCTGGACATAAAGTAAAATCCTATTTTTCAGGAGGGTCCTGAACATAAAGTAAACTCCCATTTTTCAGGAGGGTCCTGAACATAAAGTAAAATCCCATTTTTCAGGAGGGTCCTGAACATGAAGTAAAATCCCATTTTTCAGGAGGGTCCTGAACATGAAGTAAAATCCCATTTTTCAGGAGGGTCCTGAATATAAAGTAAATTCCCATTTTTCAGGAGGGTTCTGAATTGAAAGTAAATTCCCATTTTCTAGGAGGGTCCTGAACTGAAAGTAAAATCCCATTTTTCAGGAGGGTCCTGAATTGAAAGTAAATTCCCATTTTCCAGGAGGGTCCTGAACATGAAGTAAAATCCCATTTTTCAGGAGGGTCCTGAACATGAAGTAAATTTCCATTTTTCAGGAGGGTCCTGAATTGAAAGTAAATTCCCATTTTCCAGGAGGGTCCTGAACTGAAAGTAAAATTATCCCATTTTTCAGGAGGGTTCTGAATTGAAAGTAAATTCCCATTTTCCAGGAGGGTCCTGAACTGAAAGTAAAATCCCATTTTTCAGGAGGGTCCTGAATTGAAAGTAAATTTCTATTTTCCAGGAGGGTCCTGAACATGAAGTAAAATCCCATTTTTCAGGAGGGTCCTGAACAGGAGGGTCCTGAATTGAAAGTAAATTCCCATTTTCCAAGAGGGTCCTAAACTGAAAGTAAAATCCCATTTTTCAGGAGGGTCCTGAATTGAAAGTAAATTCCCATTTTCCAGGAGGGTCCTGAATTGAAAGTAAATTCCCATTTTCCAGGAGGGTCCTGAACTTGAAGTAAAATCCCATTTTTCAGGAGGGTCCTGAACATAAAGTAAATTCCCATTTTTCAGGAGGGTCCTGAACTGAAAGTAAAATCCCATTTTTTAGGAGGGTCCTGAACAAAAAGTAAATTCTCACGGATGTGCATTTCCAATGGTAGCTGAATTAAGTGAAGCGAATTTGCCCCTATTTCAACAAAGAAAATTTGTCGGTTAAAACTTAGTGGTGGCTTGCAGCTCTTGGCTTCTCAGGTATCTGCCCAGCACTCGTTCCTTTCATCTTTGTTCCAAATCGCTGACACTTGCCAGCTCTTGGCTTCTCAGGTATTTGCCCAACATTCGTTCCTTTCATCTTTGTTCCAAATCGTTGACACTTGCCCTGTCTTGCCACATCATCGACCCAGATCCAGATTGAGGGAAGTGAGTTCTGACACGAACAATGGGCTTCCATTTTACCATGCCTCTGAGGTGCACCCTTTTCCGAATCTGAATGCTTCCATGAATCCAACAGCCTGTCAGTTGATAGACTTTCTTTGTTTCGTGTTGAATTACGATCATATTTCTTTCATGTGCCGGTCCTTGGCTTTTCCTCATATAATTGGAAAGACTGGTAGTAAATTTTGAAATCCTTTCTCGCTTATTTTGACACAGACTTGACTTAAAAATGTAAAGAAACGATGGTGACTTTTATTTTGATAAATGACATAAAAAGACAAAAAGCTTGAATATGTAAATGAAAGAAAAGGGCAATGTACCATATTCAAAAGAAAACTTATCTGAATACGACAACCAACTCCAATGAGTATGACATGCATTTTGGATTGAGCTGCCTGATCTTCCTATCCAAACTCCTCATTTGTTGTTAAGTTTGTGCCTTTGCCGCTGAGCCGCTTCTTCAAATCCATTGGACTCATTCATCACATTCGATTGATGACATCTTAAAAGACTTTCGCCAACAAATCTCTTTCTTTTCACTTTTCACTTTTCTCTTGAACTCTCCAACGCCTTACGGTGCCCGTAAGGGTTTTAATCAATAAGACTCTCTCATTTTTAATTCTCTCTACTCACCATCGCCTTATGGTGCCTCCAAGGGTTTTCACCAATAAGACTCTCTCATTTTCATTTCTCTCAACTCACCATCGCCTTATGATGCCCACGGGGGTTTTCACCAATAAGACTCTCTCATTTTTTGTATTTCTTTCCTGATTTCTTATGCGGAGGGAGACACGTGGTACCTCACAATGCATCATCATATCCATTGCATGCTTAGCCTTAACATTATCAAAAAATTGATCTGAAGGACTTTCTTTGGTTGTAACTTGGCTTTTGGATAAGGTTAAAAAAGGATGGCAAGGGGTTCGAACGACACTTGAAGTGGGGGTGGGACTTACAACTTTTGGAATCGACTCAAACAACATGTTAACTCATGCCCTAGTTTTTTTGACTGGGTGAATCTTAAATCTTTATTTGGTTGTACCAAGCCCAAAATAGGTCAGCCTACGTATCTCACTCCGGAGAGAGGAGAATCAGGTCGCACGTAGTTCCATCAGCTTGTTCTTTGTTTTGATTTGATTTTTTCTTTTATTTTCGAACTCTTTCTTTTATTCTTATTTTCTTGACATTTATCTTTGACTCTATTTTGATTCCAAAAGAGGGATATGAAAGAAAAATAAACGTGGCTCAAACGGGTAAATAAAGGATGACACAATGTTTGGATAGAAGAATAAAATGCCTTCATCATATCAATCTCCAAAAATGCAAGTACTAAATATGCAATAAACTCAACAAAGGATCAAATATCATACATAGTATCTTTTGACCGCATCAGAATTGATAGCTATTTCTGCCATTTGCCTTCAATATCTGTCAAATATAAGGCTCCATTGGGCAACACTTTCTTCACAACAAAGGGACCTTGCCAGTTAGGGGAGAACTTGCCTTTCGCTTCAACCTGGTGAGGAAGGATACGTCTCAATACCAACTGACCAACTTCAAAATTCCTGGGACGGACCTTTTTGTTATATGCTCGGGCCATCCTCCTCTGATACAACTGGCCATGACACACAGACGTTAGCCTTTTTTCCTCAATCAAACTCAAATGTTCCAGTCGGGTTTTTACCTATTTGTCATCATCAATATCTGCTTCTACAATGACTCGAAGAGATGGAATTTCAACTTCTGCAGGGATGACTGCTTCTGTCCCATACACCAATAAATAGGGAGTTGCCCCTGTTGAAGTGCGAACAGTGGTGCGATAACCTAGCAATGCAAACGATAACTTTTCATGCCACTGTCTAGATCCTTGTACCATCTTTCACAGTATCTTTTTTATATTCTTATTGGCGGCTTCTACAGCGCCATTGGCCTTTGGGCGATACGGAGTAGAATTTCGATGTGCTAACTTAAATTGTTGACATACTTCTTACATCAAATGACTATTGAGATTGGCAGCATTGTCTGTAATGATCATCTTAGGAATTCCAAATCTACAAATGATATTGGCATGAACAAAATCTACCACAGCCTTCTTTGTCACTGATTTGAAAGTTACTGCTTCTACCCACTTTGTGAAGTAGTCAATGGCTACTAAAATGAATCTATGCCCATTTGATGCCTTCGGCTCAATCGGTCCAATCACATCCATTTCCCAAGCCACGAACGGCCATGAAGCGGCCATTGCATGCAACTCAACAGGAGGAGAACGTATCAGATCACCGTGTACCTGACATTGATGACACTTCCGAACAAATTGAATAGAATCCCTTTCCATAGTAAGCCAGTAATAACCTGCTCGAATAATCTTCTTTGACAAGACATGACCGTTCATATGCGACCCGCATACTCCAGAGTGTATTTCAACCATGATTACCGAGGCTTCTTTTGCATCTACACACCTTAAAAGTCCCAGATCTGGGGTTCTTTTATATAAGATTCCTCCACTCAAGAAAAATCCACTAGCCAAACGCCTAATAGTCCTCTTTTGATCGTTGGTGGCATATGATGTGTATTCCCCTGAATGAATGTATCGCTTGATATCCAAGAACCAAGGTTCTCCATCGAGCTCTTCTTCAACCGCATTACAGTAAGCATGTTGATCCCGACTCTGTATATGCACTGGATCGATATAGGCTTTGTCAGGATGTTGGAGCATTGAAGACAGAGTGGCTAAAGCATCAGCAATTTCATTATGAATCCTTGGAATATGCCTAAACACTTCTATAATCTGGGGGGAAGGTTGATGTCTGGGAACATGCACAGATCTTTATAGGAAACACTTCTATAATCTCCGATTCCTTGCAAATTCCTCATAGCTTGTTCTAAACTTTTCAATTTCCGGGCTATGATATCCTGTTCCTCTGCTGCGACAGGTTTCTCCGTATCAAATGGAAATGCAGGCGGTTTAGTGTACTCATACGGTTCATTCATTTGCAAGGTAGGCTCCGGGGCATAATACTGATTATCTGGAACCTTCAGTACTGGCTCACTGGCAGACCTAGGAAGCCTCATTCTAGGATGCACAACATATATGGGAGTTTCTTGTGGCGGCGGAGCAATGAATACCGGTGTGGTCGGTGGCGCTGGCTGAGCAACGGGTCTTGATTGGGGAGCTGCCAAGGGCACACCAGAATTGCCAGGATAATAATGTCGCGGAGTGAATCCTGGCGCGTGCTCAGGTGACTCAGTAGGAGCAGAGAATTGTGCCTGAGAGATCGGTGGACAATTAGAGATATTCCCAAGACCTTCAGAGAGCGGAGGAGGAGGCATTCCGCTGGCCCATGCCCGGTGCAAATCTATTAATTATTGCCTGAGCCTTACTACCTCATCATTGTGTTATGAACTTTCTTCCCTGTGATCCTGATCCGGGTCAATGAGCGAATTTTCAATCTCCCTGCTAGCCATGGCAAGCTTCGCTTTGGATCTAGTGAAGTATGGGTGACTAGCCAGAGTGATGCAAACCTACCACTGTTATCTGAAAGAACATGCTCATCAAAGACGACATCCGTTTGTATTAGGCCACACAACAAGCATGAGAATCACATTGGTAAAATTGTCCTAAATTCATGTTCATTTCTACCAGCTTTTGAGGGTAGCGAGGTCATTTCAACATCATCCCGATTTTTATCTACACTCTTTTTTTTTTCGTATCCACCTCTGTTCTTTCCACTTCTCTCGTTATCTACCTTTATTTTATCATTCTTTATGGATTTTATTCTTCTTTAAAAGAGGAAAAATAATGAAAAACAAATGAAACAAAATGATTAGATCGAACCCAAAAGTAGGTTTCCTACGTATCATGTTGTACATGAATCAGATCTTGCGTAGTTCGGGCAGCTTATGCATAAACATCACACAATTGATGTTTTTTTTTTCACGAAAAAACGCAAACGAATAAACAAAAGAAAGACGTAACATCCTAACATTTCGATGAAAGACAGCAAAACATACAATGAATTTAGGACCACTTTAAAACTAAATAACAAATACAAAACAACATTCTAAGCCCCTAACGACATGCGTGCAATAAAGACCCGAATATCAAAACCAATTTGACTCCAACTTAACACAAACACCAACCTACAATGACAGAAACATAAAAGACTCAAAACTACATAAAGATAAGACATGCTATTTCAAACTGGTGTTATGTGTGACGTCCCCGGCTGAAATGAACCCATCTTTGAAGTCCCCACTTTTCCACTCAGACTTTACAACATATCCTGCAACGATGTTTTGATACTCGGAAACAAATTTCTTGCCCGCATCCCCGACTCTTGGAGAGTACACCCGCAAAGGTTTCTCTGATACCCATCCACAGTTGTGATCAAACATGATAACTGAACTCTCAAAAACTCCACCTTGGCACCCGGATCTTCCTGCTCATCATCCTCTACCATGATTGCTTCCCGTATTCGCCCTCTAAGTTGGGATGGTAAGGGTCTACTAATGCCACGGGGCAGAGATTGTAGCCAGATTTCATAGTTTTGAGTGCATCCTAGATTTTCCTCGAGAGTATCGACACCTAGCTTTATCGCGTTATTCCAGAATTGATCATATTTGCTTTCCCCCACGGCTTGGTCTTTAAAGTACTCTACATCCTTTAGAAGGTCCATTATTGGGGGGACATCTTGCATCCTACCCAACTGACGCATCACCCTTCTTGGACTGTAAGGCCTAGTGCAATTAAGTCCTATCAAAACTAGAAAGAGTTGCATTTGAGACCCAATCAAGATTTTCTTAGAACGAAACCACATATAGCACCAAAGAATGTTGTTCGAAGTTCTTGATTCGAGAAATTCGATCCAAGAATTGACTCCAATAGGAAAAGAAAATTTGTCAAAACGCATTTTTTCTTGCATGGCTTGCACTCGATCATTCAGACAACGGTCGATCACATCTTCTCTAATCAAAGAAGGCGTATGCAAGTGCTCCATCATCCACAACTGAAATATCAGATTACTCCCCTCAAAAAATCGTACCCCTCCTTTCACTTCAGTTAAAGCCTTATATATTTCTGTTAAGATCATTGGTACAATGGTGACCTCATCTTTTTTCTTAAATAAAGCAATCACCACTTATTATAGACGAGTATTGATACACCTCTCATCTAACGGGAACACTAAGATACCCAACAAAGCCAGACAGAAAACCTCAAGACGACGTTGTTCCCAGATTTTTTTTGGTAGTATAGAATTCATCCCAAAAGCAGTCGAAACACTCTAAAGACCCAAATCTAGCAAACAAATATTCCAAGGAAATCCAAGATTGTTTGATACATCCCAGATGCTTGTTATCTTTTAATCCACAGAGTCGAAGGAATTTCTTACGAGTATGATTGGGCTAAAATCATCTGTTGACCCATGTAAGTCAACCGAAACAAACGAGACACTTCTGCCAGGGTAGGCGTCAATTCATAACTTCCGAACCTAAACACCAAATTATTTGGATCCCAGAAAGTCAACACAGCTTCTATTAGATCCGGACGAGGCGTGAGATCCATAAGTGCTATAAGATTGCCTAACACTTTCCTCACTTCGTGCTTTTCAGAGTAATTGAACGTGCCCCACCACTTGATCAACCTTTTGGGTACCTTGACAACTATAAGGACTCTAGACTTTGTGGACAGATCCATCCTGTAGTAGTAGATAAGAAATTATCTCAAAATTTGATAAGAGCAAAAGGTTCCCAACCAATGGGAATTTGATGCGGACATACGTCGATGGGATAGACCGCTTCATGACTCCAAATCGCGGAACAGTAACGCTGAATAAAATCATCCTACTTGGCTAACAACTCTAGGTTATGGAGTAAAAGACCTAGCCTAAGACTAAGACGAAGGCCAAAATAAAGGTTACCGGACCCACCGAGGGTTGCCTACGTATCCCGCCCCGAGGGATGGGAATCAGGTATGCGTAGTTCGTCCAGATTGGACAATTAACGATTAACTAATAAATTGACCCTAACTTAAGAGACACAACCAAAAACAAACGAATAAAAACTTTTTGGATTTTCAATTAGACACTTTAACTAAGACTGACACCATTAATTATGGAAAAAATCTTTTTGGTATTTTTGCTTTTGACAAATAAGTAAAAAAGGCAAACAAAAAATCTTTTCTTTTTCTTTTTTTTTTGAATTTACGGTACTTTGAGAAGACAAATGCAAAAATGTAAAAAAAATCTTTTTGAGTTTTTGGATCGTGAAGAACAAAAGCCATAAAGAATTCTAAAATAAACTACGACATTCCTTTTGATTCATTCTTTTCGACTCGCTTTCTATATTTTTTTATTTTTTTTAAATCAGTTTGTCAAATGACCACGTTACCCTCAAATATGCAACAGTTAGCACGTAGGGATGCTTTAAAGGTGAGTCTCCTACAAAGGACCGTGTAGGCCCCGCTAGGTCTCAATATGATGCACATAAGAATGACCTAAAGGCTGACCTACGTTGTGGTTTACTAACAAGGCCGTTCGGGGGAGCATATGATCGATAGTGGCTGCTTTGCTTTCCACCTACTCCATACATCCAACAGCTTCCCCCCTAAAATAAAGGTGACTCAACTAGAGTTCGTGCGCACGACGTGCGCTCCGAGACTTGTTGCAGAAAGAATGACTCGGGTTATGCACATGATGTCAGATATAAAAGAAGAAACACATAGGATAAATACTGTAAACAAAGAGCACGAAAATACACAAAAGTGAAAACACAAACAAAAATTACAAACAAAAATTACAAACAACGCTTATACACTCGTAATGCCAAACAAAGCCGATACGACTCCAAAAAAGCTCGGATTTTGAAAACTCCCCAGTAGAGTCGCCAGAGCTGTCACACCCCTCTTTTACGTATTCAAAATTCGTTTTAAAGTTCGAAAGGGTTTTATTATTTAAGTGACAAGAATGAAAATTTATTTCGGAAAAAGGATTATTTGCATTTTTATTCAGAGTCGCCACTTGGCATAATCCGGTGTGCCAAGTCACCTTTAGAAAATCCTTTTCGAAACCATTTCTCTTAAACTGGTTTTGCGAACAGAGATTCCGGTTAAGGAATTCTGTTGACCAAGGGGAAGGTGTTCGGCACCCCTCGATCCCGTGGTTTGACCACAGTCGCTTGGTGGAGGGTATCGACTAATTTGGCATTTCAAATGTATAAACCAAAAAAACACATAAAAACAATCCATCAAACACATGAAACAAAACAAATCCAAAATTAGTGTCCAGTCCAATTATACAGTCCCGAAATAGAAATACTGAAATAACCTACACTAGTCCTAAACTATGCTTTACCCGATACCTCGGGCCTTGATCACGATCATCCTTAGCGTACAAAATTCTTCGGGGCATCCCCCAGTGAGTAAATACAAATTACCTCGGGGCATTCCCCGGTTAAATAAATACACTTTCCAAATACGATAAACAAGACATTCAACAAATATTCCAATCATTCCAACACTACACCAATCCTAAACTTGCTTACCCGAGCTTACTGTTTGCCTACCCGCTGGATGACATATCACATTCAACATCAACAATGTATCAAAAATATCATAATATTCACTTTTATCAATTTTTCGATTCCCGTCCCCAAATTTCATTTTAATACTAAATTTTCACAACTCATCATTTCTATTTCAGCAACCCACAATCACTTTAAACGAAATTAAACAACGAGCCCATATCAAAATAATAAACTATCACCAAACAAGACAACATACATTCATCACCAACAAGCATCAAAACAACACACGAACATCCAAATCGAAATACGAAATATCCCAAATAATAAAAATAGATAAGAGAAAGTGTAGAGTTGGACCTCGATTGAAGCTTTTATTGTGCCAAAATATGTGATCAAAAGACAAAGCCGGATCCAAAACTCTCGATTTGAACCTTGATAACCAACAAATCCAAACTCGATATTGAATTCAACCGGACAGATTGGAAAACAACGACAAAGCCTCACGATGAATGACCCACAAACCCAAATAGAACTCAAAAACAACCCAAGATCTCAAATTCAAAACCCCAAACCATCGATTTCCAACTAACCTTGCACGAACCAAACCAACTCGGAAGGATTTAAAACCCTAAGAAATAAGAAATATCGAAAGAACCGAGACTGAAATTATGAAAAATCGAGAAGACCCATACCCGAGATCTCATCGAAATCGATGGAAAAATGGGTTGGGTCGGCGGCTGGATGTTGACCGGTGGACGGCTGATGGCAAGGGACGGAGGACTGTTCCACCGGCGAACGAAGGGAGGCGGACTGTTTCGCCGGCGAACGGAGGCTTTCTCTGGTTTGTGGGGCGGGACGTTGGTTTCGAAGGGAGGAAGACAGTGATGACGACGTTATTGCCACCTTCGTTGGTCGGACGGAGAGGCGGCGAACGGTGGCTTAGTTTTCTTTTTTTTGGAGAGAGAGAGAGAGTCTAGAGAGAAGGTGGAGTTGATTTTTTTTGTTGTATATGCCAAGGTCCCTTTTTTTTGGTTACTGTTCCTCCCCTTTTTTGTGAGAGTATGTGTGTATATATTGAGGTGAGGATGGGGTAGTGGTGAGGTAGGTGGGGTTACGTGGGGTAGGGGGTAGGGTGTGAGGTGTTTCTTTTTGGTTCGATAGGATAAGGATTAAGTGTTGTTTTTTTTATTGGGTAGGTTGTTAGAATATTAGGATAAAACAAAATTAGTTAGGGGTTGTTATTTTTGTCATTTTGTGGAGGAATTATCACACGGGTTAGGGTACATGGTAGGATAGGGTAAACAATAGGTAAAAACAATATCGGGGAGGGACAAAATTAGGTGTCTACAAATAGTATAGTCACTTATTATTTATTCCAAAGTAAATAATTGTACAATGTAGAAAAAATATACTTACAGACTGTCACCGTGTTGCCGTGCAATTTTAGAAACATATTCCCCTTCAAATAGATCATTTTTTGTCTTCTCTCTATAAGATTCAAGCGATAATCAATCTGTTGAAATACTTTGTTCAGAAAAGTTGTAATACTGGAGGTAAGTTGGCAGCATTATTATCAACTTTTGGACCTCACTGTACCGATCTTTGTTTCTTTATGAAAACATAAAATCATAAACATTATCCGCCGCTCATTCGGAACAATTACTGTCAGAACCCAATAAAATTCCATGTTGTAATTTATCTGATTACCTCATCTAACAAATTTTAAGGAATATCAGATGGAAAACTATATCCTCTGATTGTGTTAATTATGGACACTTCAATTTGAGCAACAATACTACAATGTTGAATTGCCTTTTGAGTTGTGACAACCTTCTCACCTTCTGATTGAAAATAATTTCTATACGCTTTGTCGATATGATTCTTGAAAAAATAATTGACTGTTGTGTAGCTGTAGCATGAATTTATTTGTATCCTTGCATTCTTCCATAGGTAGTAGAAAATGATATTCACATGCTTCAAAAAAATATATTCAGAATTGAAATTATCACAGGATGTTTAAAGATACAGATTACAATTTTAATTTAGACATAATTGTGGATCATGTAATAGTTCTCTGCAACTATATTATTACAAATCATTAAGATTAATCTTGTTTTCTTGTTACGTTATATGAAAATAAATCTAAAAAGAAAAATAAAACACATAGTAATACCTCGTCATTCCAGCACTTGTTGGGTTGGTACATAAGGTAAAATCAACTCTTCGACTTTGAAAAAGCAACTACAAAATCAAGTTGATGAAATTCAAGACTTGAACACTTAACTTTGTAGTGATTGTCTGTATCTTTTCTGGAAAAAAAATAAAACAAATGTTATAAGTGAACATTATTTGTTAAGTTTTACAATGCCGAATTAAAAAACTTACTTGTTTGAATGTTGCTTGTAAAGACCTTCGGTTACCCATTCTTCAAACGCTGATGCTATATTAAACGAACCTACTCCTATTATGCTATAACCTTCGAATGGCAGGCCAGTGGCAGCTTTATAGAGTTAAGGTGGTGGATCTTCTAGTTTAGCAGTTTAGGGTGGCCGTTCGGGCCCAGTTGGACCTTCTTCTGTTGAGACTTATCATAGAGGTTACTATCTGTGTGATGAGATTTGCCATTTGGACAGGGATTGTCCCTGCTGGGTGATTCGAGCTACTCCTATTTTATTTATGAGGGGTAAGGTTACTACCAGAGGTATGAGGGAAAAAGGTAGTAGAGCTCAAGGGGGTGTTCATGTGACCACTCAAGCTGTTGGTGGTCGTGGGGCTACCCAGACAGCTGGTGTCGTGGTCAGTGTTATGCTATACCAGCCATACCCAAGGCAGAAGCTTCTGATACTGTGATTACAGGTATTATCCCTGTTTGTTTTAGACCAACATTTGTATTATTTGATCCCGGATCGACTTTTTCTTATGTATCTGCGTATTTTACTTTGGGTTTGATTCTGTTAGTGGGCCTCTATCCATGCCTATTCGTGTATCTACCCCGGTAGCTGATCTTTAGTGGTGGATCGGGTGTACCAATCTTGTGTTGTGATTTTTGCCGGGCGTGAGACTTTGGTAGACTTGCTTGTGTTAGAAATGGTCGATTTTGATGTTATTTTGGGCATAGATTGGTTGGATCCTTATCATGTTGTCTTAGATTGTTTTGTTAAGACCGTGAGTTTAGCTTCGCTGGGTGTGCCAAAGATAGCTTGGAAGGGTGTACTTCATCGGGTCCTAAGAGGATTATATCCTATGTTCAGGCTCGTAAATTGGTTTAAATGGGAGTTTTATTTTACTTGATCCATATTTGTGACATCAGTGTTGTTTTTCCTCCTTCTTTGGATTCAGTCCATATTTCCCGTGAGTTTATAAACATGTTTCCTATGGACTTGCCTGGTATGCCTCTGGATTGAGATATTGATTTCATTATTGATGTTGAGCCGTGCACCAAGCCCATTTTTATTCCTCCTTATACGATGGCCCAATAGAATTGAGAGAACTGTAGGATCAGTTGCAGGTGTTGTTGGATAAGGGATTTATCCAATCTAGTGTTTCACCTTGGGGTGCTCCTTTCTTTTCTGTGAAGAAAAATGATTGGTCTATGCGGATGTGTATTTATTATCGATAAATGAATAAGGTTACGATTAAGAATAAGTATCCTCTTTCTCGCATTGATGACATGTTTGATCGGCTTCAGGGTGCGGCAGTGTTTTTGAGGTCCAATTATCACCAGTTGAGGATTAGAGCTTGGGATATTCTGAGGATAGCTTTTCAGACTCGATATGGTCATTATAAGTTCATGTTATGTCCTTTGGGTTGACCAATGCCCCTGCCGCATTCATGGAGTTGATGAATCGGGTGTATTCCAAGAGTAAAGTTGAGTATGAGGAGCATTTACGGATTGTGTTTCAGAGATTGAGGGATGAGAAGTTGTATGCTAAGTTCTCTAAGTGCGAGTTTTGGTTGGAGTTTGTTTCTTTCTTGGGTCATATGGTGACTAAGGAAGGTATTATGGTTGATCCAGCCAATGTTGCAGCGGTTTGTGATTGGGCTAGACCTATTTCTCCCATCAAGATTCGAAATTTTATTGGCTTAGCAGGTTATTATCGGTGTTTTGTTGAGGATTTTTCATCCATTGCAGCTCCATTGACCAAGTTAACCTAGAAGAAGATTTCTTTTTAATGGTCTGATACTTATGAGGTGAGCTTTCAAAAGCTCAAGAATTTGTTGACTTCAGCTCCTATCTTGACATTGCCCAAGGAGGGCATGGGTTTTACCATTTTTTGTGATGCTTCAGGTGTTGGGGTGGATGCAGTTTTGATGCAGGAGGGCAAGTGGATTGCGTATGCATATTATAAGTTGAAGCCTCATGAGAGGAATTATCCTACGCATGATTTAGAGTTGTGCACAGTTGTGTTTTCCTTGAAGTTGTGCAGGCACTACTTATATGGAGTCCGTTGTGAGATCTTTTCAGATCATCGTAGCCTTCAGTAATTCTTCACCCAGCGAAATCTTAATATAATGCAACGACGTTGACTTGAGTTTCTTAAGAATTATGATTTGACTATTCTCTACCATCCGGTCAAGGCTAATGTGGTTGCGGATGCCTTGAGCCAAAAGTCGACTAGCATGGGTAGCTTGGCGCATCTTTTGACCCAAGAAAGGACTTTGACCTTAGAGGTTCAGTCTTTATCTAACCAGATGGTTAGACTTGATATTTCGACACCTGAGTATGTTTTGACATTTATGGAGGCTAGATCTTCTTTGATAGAGTAGATTTGAGCTTATCAGTTTAACAATGTTGGATTGAGGTTAAGTCAAGATAAGGTGTTGAGTGGAAAGGCTAAGCAATCCTCACTTGATTCATATGGATTTTTGAGGATTAGGGTCGAGTTTGTGTGCCGAGAATGGGTGATTGGATTAGGTTGATTTTGGAGGAGGCCGATTATTCCAAATGTTTTATCCATCCAGGTGTGACTAAGATGTATCGTGATTTGAGGCAGCACTGCTGGTGGAGTGGTATGAGGCAAGATATAACGGATTTTGTGTCTCGTTGCCTATGTCGTCAGCATATAAAAGACGAGCATATAAGACCTGATGGATTACTTCAGAGGTTGCCCATTCCCGAGTGATAGTGGGAACAGATCACCATAGACTTTATGACTGGTTTACCTCGCACATATCATGGTTCTGACAGTGTTTGGGTCATCGTGGATCGATTGACTAAGTCAGCTTATTTTATTCTGGTTCAGATATCATTCAGTGCTGAGAGGTTGGACCATATCTATATTCATGATATTGTGAGTCTTCATGGTGTGCCGATGTCCATTATTTCAAATCGAGGTCCTATGTTCACATCTCATTTTTGGAAGACTTTTAAGGATGAGTTTGGTACACAGGTTGATCTCAGTACAACATTTTGCCCCAGACTGATGGACAGTCAGAGCGGACTGTCCAGGTTTTGAGGATATGCTCCGCACATGCGTGATAGATTATGGTGGTCAGTGTGATCAATATTTGGCTTTAGCAGAGTTTGCATATAATAATAACTATCATTCTAGTACTGATATGGTTCCTTCTGAGGCGTTGTATGGTAGGCGTTGTCGCTTCCCAGTAGGTTGGTTTAATTTTTCAGAGGTGAGACCTCAAGGTACGGACTTGCTTTATGAGTCTTTGGATAGAGTATGGGTTATTCAGGATAGACTTAGATCAGCTCAGAGTAGGTAGAAATGCTATGCTGATCATAGACTTCGTGCCTTGAGATTTAGTGTTAGTGATCGTCTTTTTCTTTGAGTTTCACCCATAAAGAGTGTGATGATGTTTGGGAAGAGGGTAAAGCTTAGCCCCAAGTATATTGGTCCATTTGAGAGTATTCGGATTGTTGGTGATGCGGCTTATGAGTTGTCTTTTCCTCCTGATCTATCAGTTCTTCATCAATTTTTCATGTTTCTATGCTTCGTCACTATATTCCTGATGAGTCTTATGTCATTTGTTAAGAGTCGGTTCAGTTAGATGAGCGGTTGTTCTTTGTTGGGGACAGGTTTCCATTTTGGCTCGTGATGTTGTAACGACCCGAGACTACCCCCTAGTCGTTGCTTACGACCCCGAAGGACCACAAGCTAACCCATGACTGATATCTGTTGTGAGCACTGAACAATAATGCTGAATAAATACAGAAAAATAGGCTGAAATGTCATAAGGTTCAAAATCTGAAATAAAGATAAATAACAATATCTAATAAAACACCTGTATCTGAAATACTGTTTGAACTAGTCTAGTCTGAAAGCCTCTAACTGAACTTTCTGAATATGGAGTTGATGGGACCAACCCCCAACTAACTCCAACTACTACAACACTAAAACTACTGAAATGATGAAATAAAGGCATATCCTCGATAGGTGAGGACTCACTACTAAATCTGTGACTGCTGACTGGATCTGTCTATGCGCGGTCGGGAAACCTGAGCATCCAAACCTATGATATGAGACATCATAGCGCAAAGAAAGAGTATGCGTCAGAACGTGGAATGTACTGGTATGCTAGATGAGGTAAGGCTGAATGCAAGGGATCATATGCATGAACAGTAACTGATTGAATGATATTGAGTAAATATATATAAGAGTGCGTGAATAACTGATACTTCTGAAATCACTGAGTACGCAATACTGTGGATATACATAGATGTATATTGTATCTGAAATTTTCTGAAGCTAAGTACAGAGTCCTGATGACTAAGTAACTGATATATGAAGTTACTGATAACTGAATTACAGATACTGATTGACTGTGTCGGACAGTCTTGATTCTGTAAAAATGAACTGAGTTCTAAACTGAAGACTGAAACTGAAACTGTGGGAGGTAATCATCTAACCGACATGCCCCTCTCTGAACTGATTGGGGTCCAACTTGTAACCTCAGCAGGAAGGGTGCTAATACCATGCCACGGGTACTAACACTAGAAAAACAGGATTTCAAACCTAACTGAGGGGTGACACCTGGGCGGAGCCAAGCCTAATCTGACGGGTTACCCCTAGGAGGTAGTCAAACCTAGTCTGATGGGTGACTCCCCATCCTGCGCTGGCTACACAGTTCTGGAGTATAGGGACTACTGCTAACGACTCTGCGTATCTGATGGGGAAGCCGCCATCCCTGCACTCGCTCGATGCTAAATCCTACTCCCAACTGAATAGACACTGAACTGTTATACTGGACTAAATTCACTGAGTTTCCTGAGTGTTATAACTGATTGAGTTCTACTGAGTTCTATATCTAACTAAGAGTACTATTGATTGTGACAAGACTGACACTATTCTGTAACTAACACTGGCTTTAAATAAACAACTAAATTATCGGGTATTAAATACCCTCAGGACTCGATAGCATGAAAAGTAAAGCATCACATGATTTTGCAAAGCATAACAATGTATACATGTTCATATATCAGCTATAGAGACATTTTATCACATACTTGTAGGTCATAAGCTTGTTCATATACTAACATGTTATGATTTCATCACTTTATTCACATGGACATTCTATCAAAACTTGGGGAGCACAACTTCATGCACATAATCATGGATAACATATAAACATGGAAACTACAATGCCCAACTTACAATTCCATGGGTTTAGCATGCAATTCATATAATCCTCATAAAATACTAATCTAATTTTATGAATCATATAATAATCATGAATTAAAACCCAATTAACATCATAGACACATTAATCACTTTGTAATTTCAAAGGTTTATCAAGATAATCACATATTCATCACACATGCTATTCAATTTCATGAAACTTGCACTTAAATCATGGATTGAAACCCAACTACTATCATGAATATGAATTTAATCTAATTCAAACATGAAAATCATAAATCTGAGATCTTGTATATTTAGAAAGGGATTCTTGGACTCTATGGGTGAAAGGAACCCATAGATGAACACCTAACATACCTGAGAAGAGTTCTTGAAGGTTTTTGGAGAGATTCTTGAGGATTGACCTTGATTCTTGAACTATGGTTTTTGCCTCTTGAGAGAGAATAATTTAATTTGGGAAAAAAACTAAATGAATAATGGTGTAACTAGGTTTATTAGGGTTGAATTTCGTGTTAAAGGCTGGCTAGGGCCATGGAAAAAAACTCAAATACCTTTGGAATAATTTTAAAACTCGGAATTTAAAACTGGAAATTAATTGAAAAATCCCGATCTAGGCCCTTGGCTCGAAGCGGCGCAATCGTGTTGTGTCAGAGGAAAGTGGACGACTGGGAATTAGACCATCAACGCAATGCAGTGGAATCATGTTACCCCTTGGATGCGACCTGAAAGTTCACCGCGACGCGGTGGGATCGCATTAATGTACTGAAAACTGACAAATATGAAAATAAGTTGTGGCGCGATGCGTCGGTATTGCGGTACCTCACTGGAAACTGACAATTTTCATTTTGACATGCTCCGTGATGCGCTACTGGCTTGAATGATGGTGTTTAATGACTGAAGCTTAAAATTGCCATAACCTCTCACCCGGTTATCGGATTTAGGCGAATTTTATATCATTGGAAAGCTAATTGAATTTCCTATGCAATGAAAAGCTCTACACTGAAAAATAATGATTTTTTCAAAAAATTTATATACGAATACTCATGTACTGGGACTTAGATTATGCTAGGAAAATATGGGGTGTTACAATATCTCCCCCTTGGGATCATTCGTCCTAAAATGAAACTGGTTAAGCTGAGACACTGATAGACTGAGTTTACACACTGAACATTCATATCTAATGCATGAATACATGACTAAGCTACTTACAAACTGAGCTTTTACACTGAACATGCATGAACGGGAACATGAGAACATGACTGAGTTTGAAACTTGATACATGGACTGACTATCATGAACGAGACTAGGCCCTTTAATAAATGCCATGCCTTGGGAATGGTCATTCGGCTAAGATTGAAATGAGAGGGTCAACTTATGAGTATTCATTACTCCAAACTGGATTCTTTACGTGAAGATAAACTGAAAGGTTTAGGACTTGAAAGCTCGGGGGTTATAGTACATCTCCCCCTTGGGACATTATGTCCCTTGAAGAATGCTGACTTGGCTGGGATACTGAGGAAAGGCTAAGACGGTGCACAAGGCACCTACGAACTAAATCGTGACTGAATATCTGATATCTGAAACTAAGACATGATACATGAACTAGGCTAAATTCATAACTACTAGGACTGTTCTATTTTGGGATAGGACGACTAGATGGAAAGATGGGAAACCATTCGAATTTTTCCGCCTGACTGCTAAACTAAATTACTGGCTTTACAGACTAAATCAACTGAAAATGTATACTTAACTGGAGAATCTCTTGATACTCTTTCTATAAAGTTCTACTGACTTTAGGGAGCAAGGAAATCTTGGCATGGTCTGAATGAGACATAAGAAATCACAACGTGGCTAAAATTCTATAATATGAGGCGAGGCCTATGGAACATCACCTAAAATAGAGTGACTAAGCCTTATGTACTGCCTCTACAAATGTTCAAGCTTAAATATATTTCTCAAATACTCTCTCAACTATACCCTCCACCTTAACACAATTCTTCACCTGGGACTACTGAAAATATTCACATGGGCACTGAGCACGAATGCATAAACATACTAACCTATTTGATTAACTGGATGATTGATAACTGAATACTGGTCATGTAAGATTGAACTATACTTAACCTAAATAACTGGACTGAAACTATAAAGTACTATGCCTATAAGGTAAGGACTGACTGAGGAGCGTGAGGTAACTGAGCACGAATCCGTGGGAATGGTATTATCTAGGAATGCAATACTAAACGCATAACATGATTCTGAAATACTGAGATACTGACAACTGAATAACTGGTAACTATACGCTTTGGTCAAGAAAACCTGTAACTGGACTGAGTTTTGTACTGAATGCTGAACTGAGACTGTGACTGAGTTCTAATAGCTACATGATGGGGACAGGCACAAATTGAGGATCTAAATGTACACTCACATTCTACATTTTCTCAACTTCTTATCTCAGGAAGAATTTGGATTTTTTTCCTCCAATAACTAAATATAACCTCTTGCTAGCTACTCACCCACACACTAACATGACATTCAAGCCTATCTTCATAACTACAACCTCGTGTAAAACTAGCATGCAACAATATTTTCTTAACATGAAGCATTTATTCTCTCCCTTCTAAGTAACTGCTCATCACTACATCATTTCATAAGGAGAGTTCGCTGAAAGTTAAAATATGGGGACTTGAAGCATGAATAGACACTATACTGAACTTGACCCTTAACTGAGGCCTGAGGAATAGAACATCAACATCCTGGACTTTATCAAGAGATCTAAACTGAGGATATACATGACAAAATCTAAATTTAGCGGATCATTAGGAGTATAGCATAAGTCATGGAAACTGAGCACACTGTAAGACATGAGTACATGAGTCATGAGCTGCATGACCTGAGTTTGGAGTTTCTTTATTCATGGATCATGATTCATAATACTGAGGAAACTGGAACTCTTTATACTAGAAACTATAAACGTACATGATTTTTGATAATGTGCTTGAATAAGAACTATGATCACAGAGCTGACGTGTAAGGCATGAGTAGATATTGTGGTAGCTGAAGTGCAAAACTTTGCATTGAGTTAATGACGGGTTGGGCATCAACCTCTCCCACTACTTCTCTACACATACTGACATTACTACTAAAATCTGAAAGTCTAACTTGGTTACTTGTTTTACCATCTCCTCCTTAGCTTAAAACCATTATTCTAAGTCTGTGAACCCCTAAATAAACTCTAAATTGTGCTGAGACTACTTTAATTTAGAGTTTGAGATATGACAATGTTTATAAACACTAAACATTCTGAAGGACTACTCCTGATAATGTAAGGTTCACTGCTAGTACTTTCTTCTGATACATGATTCTTAGCTTTCCATTGCCCCAACAATCATCATATAGCAACCTCAATACTGACTAACTTAGAATTCTCAACTTCTCTTTCTACTCATTCAATCTAGAGATTCGAACTTAAATCAACTGAAACTAAGGTACTACCCCTTCATTCAAGGACTGGTTTATCAAGAAACTGGAATGGAACGACTCTATTAATGAAATTAACTGAAGGGATTTTCTAAAATACTGTAACCGAGCAATTCCTATATACTCGTCTGGCTGGAATAGATTTTCCCACTGAGGTAAGCACTAAGAAAGGTTTTGTTAAGATTTCTAGTCTGACTTTAAAGTTGTCTGCTAAGCAAGGAGTTACACACAACAAAGACTCTCTTGGATCTAATAAGTCATGAATGTGTAAATAGAAGATCTGTAACATACCAGTGACCGCATCAGGAGAACTTTCCTGATCTTGTCTGGACTGAAGTGCATAAAGTCTGTTTGGATGTTGCCCACTAGCGGCACTGAAAGTGGCACCCTGCTGATTCGGGCGATCGGACTGAGCTGAAGGACGGTTGTACTGACCCTGTGAACCTAACTGAGGACAATCTCTGATTCAATGGCCTAACTTTCCACACCCGAAACATACGCCACTGCCATCCCTACACACACCCTGATGATTTGTACCATATTTCTAGCAAAGTGGGTGGGTACAACCTCTTTTCATGCTACCCTGAGACTTGGAGTCTGACCTGCTATCTCGACTGACATTTCTAAACTTTGGCACTGGATCACTAGCGACAGAAGGATTTGGGGCTGAGAATTTCTGACGAAACCAGAACCGGTTACCACTCTGTGACCTTGACCTAAAACCACTTTTTTTTACTCTCTTATATTTTTCTTTCTATCTTTCTTCCTATGCTTCTCCCCCTTGCTCTGCTGAGTATGAACCCGAAGCCTAGATAGGACAATAGACTATAAGTTGTTATGAGCAACTACTGAATTGGTTAACATAGTAAAAATAGCTCTGAATTCTGAATGAGAGACATGCTCGTCCAGGGGATCTACCTGAACGAGCTGAGGTGCTGACTGATTTTCATTACTTCTTTCATTAGCTTCTCTGGAAGGCATGTTCTGAAAGCATTAGAAAGAGATGAATTAGACTGAGAGTTTAACTTGAGCTCATGCTTACTCACACAACATGAATACTGAATGAATGGAAATTTTTCCTAAAACATCCCATAGCATCCTATCCATAAGTGTGGCGTGCTACACACCCATGCACAAGACTCTACGTGATAAGGCTTTCAGACTCCCTAGGACTCTGTTGAACCTTAGGCTCTGATACCAAGTTTGTAACGACCTGAGACTACCCCCTAGTCGTCACACGATGCTTACGACCCCGAAGGACCACAAGCTAACCCATGACTAATATTTGTTGTGAGCAATGAACAATAATACTGAATAAATGCGGAAAAATAGGTTGAAATGCCACAAGGTTCAAAATCTGAAATAATGATAAATAACAACATCTGATAAAACACATGTATCTGAAATACTGTCTGAACTAGTCTAGTCTGAAAGCCTCTAACTGAACTTTCTGAATATGGAGTTGATGGGACAAGCCCCCAACTAACTCTAACTACTAAATACTGAAACTACTGAAATGCTGAAATAAAGGCATATCCTCAATAGATGAGGGCTCACTACTAAATCTGCGACTGTTGACTGGATCTGTCTATGCGCGATCGGGAAACCTGAGCGTCCTAACCTATGATATGAGACATTATGCTAGGGAAATACGGGGTGTTACAGAAGTTAGGTGGCTGCACTCTAAAGTGATCCCTGTAGTTAAGGTCTAGTGGCGACATCGACTTGTAGATGAAACTATTTGGGAGGTTGAATCTGATATGCATAGTTCTTATTCCCAGATCTTTATTGATTCAGGTATTTCTTTGCCTTAGTTCGAGGATGAACTAGACTTTTAGTGGTGGATGATGTAACGACCTAAAATTTGATAAAATATGTGAAATTTATGATTTTATGTGATTTGACTATTTTTCCCCTCTCCATAGTTGCATTGTGGTATTTCTGGGGTATGGGAGTGATTAACATGGTTTTTGATGTATTTTGGTACCATATATGCGATATTGTGGTTTTTGATGACTTCGAGAGTCTTATTTTAGATTTATGGGGATATATTTTGATCCGTGCGATGGATGGCCAAACGAACTGCACCATGAGCTCCATAATATTACTTTTAGGCTAAGTAGATCTTTGTTTTGGGTTCCGGTGCACCCGAACTCATTTCGACCAATTGATCGGAAAGTTAAAAAACTGATATATAGGTGTGGGATCCATATTTGATTGAAATGAACTCGGATAAAAAATTCGGCTTCGCCAATAGATCCGAAATGTTAAATTTAGGGTGTTAGCATGTTTGGTATGATTTTACGACTTTTAAATCTCATTTCGACCCTCGGTTTGGGAAATTATGATTTCGGGTTTCGGGGGCCAACTTTATGAAAATGATGTTTTTGGAAAATATGACTTCGCCAACACATCCGAAACGTCAAATTTAGTATGATTGCATAGTTCATTTTTGTATATCGAATTTCGAACGAATTCCGGACACCCCGTTAAATTCCGTTTCGACTTAAGGAAAAAATCTGCACTAAATATTGCAGAAAATCTGCAATATAGTAACCATTTTTTTTACCCCTTTTGGCCCATTTTGTTTTTTTTTTTCATCTTGTCTCTTGGGAGTTAAACCCTAAAATAGTGTGGGAGCTTAAAAGTAAAGTTTGTAGGAGATTGGGAAGCTAGATTAACACTTATTTCTTGATTTTATTACGGATTTAAGGTAAGAACTCACCCTTTTCTTAGCAACTTCTTGATTAATTTCTCAAAACCTCAAAAATCGTAGGACTTAATTTTAAACCCCAATTTCACTTCTTTACACTTGAACAATATTTTTATCTTATAATTACTAGTTTTTCATCAATTTAACCCTTAAAACAACCCCGATTCTTCATTTTAACCCGAATTTCAAAGGTTTTTATCCGGTAAAGCTTAAAAATAGTTTTTATTCAATTTGAATCTCGTTTTTTACTTGATTTGACTTGAGTTTTCAGCTGTAGATTTCCAAAACTATGAGAAACATGTTTTTGAAGTAAAGTTTCGATTTTTCCCTTCTTTTTTGGAAACTCATTCCAGGAATCCGTTTTAACCTTGAACTAAAAGTAGTCAATATGGGTGTTGTTGGTTTTGTTTTGATGTGTAGATTTCATATTTGATATTTTTATTGAAGTTCGGGATTATTCGTAAGAAGTAAGGTCGTGGATTCAAAGTATAGCAAACTAATTTAGGCTTTTGGGGTAGGTTATGGCTTAAATCTTTCAGACTATGTTGGGTAGTAAATGATGATACAAAATGCATGTTAAGGGTGGAAACTAATCATGAAAAATGGCTATCTATGTGTTGTGCCTATGTGGAGGCCTATATGTGATGTAATTGTCGATATATTATGTGATGTGTGTGACTATGTAGAGTCCTATGTGATGTTGATAGCCCTAAATACATGTGAATAATTGTATTGTATTATTGAAATACCTAATATGGTACCATTATTGTATTGTGATATATTCATACTTTTTGGTATATGAGACATGTGAAAATTCATGAATTAAACGAAAATAATGAGTGGATATTGACAGACATGATAGTGGAAATACATAATGTGGATTGAGTGTGGAAATACATCACCTGGATTGGTTGTGGAAATACACATTTTGAATGGTTGTGAATATTGCATCGTCATTGTCATGTCATCATACGCATCATTTCACTTGTTCGTTTTACTATTTTATATATATTTGTTGTCATGTATATGTACTTGATTTATGTCTTATGTTATGTATGTGTCTTGAAAATACTGGAAACACTGGAATACTGGATATTGGTATCGAATATTGGATTTTATAGACCATCTCAGAAGGATCGTATCAGAGAAGAGTTGCGGATATTGGTGATCTTGAGGATATATGCCAAACTTAAGGCTGTGTGCCAAACTTAAGGTTGTGTGTCAAACTCGAGGTTGTGTGCCAAACTCGAGGTTGTGTGCCAATACCATGCATTATCATCATCATCATATACATTGCACCCACTTTATTGTTATTATGTTGTGTTTGAATTGCCATATTGACTTGCCATCTACCTATTTGTTCTATATCTTGACTTATTAACGTCTAATTGCTCTATCTTACTTTAATTATACTTGATGATCTTGATTATACATTTCCCTCTTTTGTTCTACTTGTATGTGATATTGTTTATATTTGTATCCCTATCTTGTGTGTTGTTGTATTATATATGGATATTATTGAACTCTTAGTACAAGCGGTGTGGGCTACTATTGTGGGATATTTTCTGATTGCAAGTGACGTGCCCTTAATATATATTTTGTATGCTTTATTTTCAACTTTGCTCGGCCGGCCTATGATACCTACTGAGTACAAGTGGACTGTACTCATGCCTACTGCACCCTTTCGGTGAAAGTCCTAGCTTGAGTGCGACTCAGTTTGCTTGACTCGAGTGATTATTGGAGCTTTCGCGGTAGCAGTTGGACATTCATGCGTCCGGAATTTACCTCTATCTTTCTATAGTAGTTACGTCTTTATTAGTATTCAGAGACAGATATTATTCCTTTGTGGTTAATTTTCTGATGTATTTGACTCCTGGATTGTATTAGTAGTTCTTACACTATTGACACCTGGTTTTGAGCATGATTAGTATTTTGGATAAGTCATTTTCGTATTTTTATGATTACTTGTATGGTTTGACTTCGTTCTAGAAGCCTTACCTTGAGATATTTCTATCTTTTCCTCTTTTTGTATCAGTTTGGGTGATAGACTTACTTGTCAAGGTACGCCGCATCAAGTGCCATCATGACCCTTCTTTTTTTGGATCGTGACAAAAGTAGTTGTTCTTGACCTTATCCATTCGATACTTTCATAATAGGGATGTATATTTCAAATGATGAAATTCGGCAACAATATCAGAACATATACGTCTAACCCATCACTTAGAAATTCAGCGAACACAACTATAAATAATCCACAACTCCTGCAATTTTATTGTTTGTTAGCAGCAGTATAGTTACTTATTATTGATTCCAAAGTAAATAATTGTACAATGCAGGAAAAAGATACTTACAGACTGTCACTGTGTTGCTGTGCAATTTTAGAAATCTATTCCGCTTCAAATGGATCCTTTTCTGTCTTTTCTCTATAAGATTCAAGCGATAATCAATCTGTTGGAATCCTTTGTTCAAGAAAGTTGCTATACTTGGAGGTAAGCTAGCAGCATTATTGCCAACTTTTGTACCTCACTGTACCGGTCTCTGTTTCTTGATGAAAACATAAAATCATAAACATTATTCGCCGCTCCTTCAGAACAATTACTGTCAGAACCTAATAAAATTCCATGTTGTAATTTATCTGGTTACCTCATCTAACAAATGTTAAGGAATATTCGATGGAAAAGTATATAATATGGTTGTGTTAATTATGGACTCTTCAATTTGAGCAACAATACTACAACGTTGAATTGCCTTTTGAGTTGTGACAACCTTCTCGCCTTCTGATTGATAATAATTTCTATACGCTTTGTCGATATGATTCTTGAAAACATAATCGACTGTTGTGTAGTTGTAGCATGAATTTATTTGTATCCTTGCATTCTTCCGTAAGTAGTGGAAAATGATATTTACATGCTTCAAAAAAGTATATTCAGAATTGAAATTATCGCAGGATGTTTAAAGATACAGATTATAATTTTAATTTAGACATAATTGTGGATCATCTAATAATTCTCTGAAACTATATTATTACAAATCATTAAGATTAATCTTGTTTTCTTGTTACGTTATATGAAAATAAATCTAAAAATAAAAATAAAAATAAAATGCATAATAATACCTCGTCATTCCAGCAATTGTTGGGTTGGTACATAAGGTAAAATCAACTCTTCGACTTTGAAAAAGCAACTACAAAATCAAGTTGATGAAATTCAAGACTTGAACACTTAACATTGTAGTGATTGTCCCTATCTTTTCTGGAAAAAAGAAGAAGATAAAACAGATGTTATAAGTGAACTTTATTGTTTTAGTTTTACAATGCCGGATTAAAAAACTTACTTGTTTGAATGTTGCTTGTAAAGACCTTCGGTTATCCAGTCTTCAAACGTTGACGCTATATTAAACGGACCTACTCCTATTATGCTATAGCCTTCAAATGGATATCTTTTCCACACCCGTGAAGTAGATTTCAACTTTCCTTTCGAATTAGACCCAAATACTGTCAAGTATTTAGATTGATATATCCTTGATGGCTGTCTAGTACAATGTGCCGGTGTTTTTTTGTCATCAGTTATTGACTTATCTTGACTTCGAAATGCTTCCAATATAGCTGTATCACTGATCTCATATTGACTTGAAGTGATCGGTGTAGGTTTGTAAACTAGCAATGCAAGAACTGAAACTGAAGCGGCATCACTTAAGCCGAAAAGTTTGCTTCCTTCTACAATGCTACTAGACAGTTGATCAGTGTGAGAATCCAATACATAATAAATGTATTGTTTGGTGAAAATACATGAAACAGAAAATTACTCAATGACAACAATTTTTTCAACATATACAAAAAAGTTAAAAATATCAAATTTTATTATAGAAATTTCTACCTATTTAACATAATCCTAAGTTGATTGTATGAAGTACATAATTAATACTACAATAACTATTCTATAAGATACATATTACCTTTGACAAATATATATATATAAATACTTGTGAAAGACACGTTAAGATACATGTTACTCTATGCGATAAGACTACATTAGTCAATTACACATTATAACACTAATGTTCTAATAGATTTTTAAGCTTCCGGTCCTATACTACCACTTGCATTGAGAACATAATATACATCAAACTAAAATGAATTGGATCACTGTTAGAACGATCACAATGAGCAAAAATCAACAACATATACATAGGACTAAGTAAAAGTAAAAAATATAAAACACCCTCAATACCTAACAATAAATTCACTAGAATGATTTTCATGAGCACGCTATAATATTAATTTCTCATATTCCAATAAAAAGTAAACACATAAAGACAACTAAAAAATGAAGCTTAAACACAAGTTATGTAGCTTAAAAGATATATTTTTTTCTACAACAACAGAAACCATCGTCATGCTGAAAGAGATATTTACTAGTTCACTGTAGCATTGTACGAGATATATTAAAAAAATATGTCTCTCATACTTTTTCAATTACTATCAGATTGAAATAGAAACATACTACCACAATGAAGTATTAGATGAGATACATATTAATAAATATGTAATTTATTAGTAAATATCTACTATACTTTAAGATACGTACGAAATTTACTATGTCAGAAATAGAAACATCTTCAAAATAGTCAAAGTGGAAATAACTTGGTGCATTGTATCAATATGGCTTGTGGCCGTTGGTTCTATGTTGTCGTTGATGTGGATGCCCTTTGGAGTCTCAGATATAACATAAAGTGTAAAATCACTAATTTCATAAATAGGATGGTCTCCAGTTAGGGTCTCCTTCTCCTGATCATCCTAAATGTAGTGCTTATAGATGTTATTACGATATAAGTAAACAGTTTCTTGTATTTTTAAAATTATTGAAATAATGAAAGTTTTCATACAATAAATGCTAGTACAATAGTGAAGTAACATTTTGTACCTAAGCATAGTGAAAATCAAAATTGTTCAACATGATCATAAAATTAGTTTAAATAGATACATAATACTACAATTACTATTCTATGGGATACATATTATCTTAGCGATACACATATCTAAAGATCATGACATAAACATACTAAGACAACTGTTACATTATGAGATGTATTATAACAAAAGAGATACCAAAAATTTATTCAGCCTATGCATCTACAACACTTTACAAGCTACATAAGGAATTTACTATGCAAGCGAAAAAAAAGATGCTATAACTGACAAACTGAAATACCATTGACACAATGTACTATCAAATTATAGTAAACACAATTATCATTTCACTTTCTAAAATGCTGATTAGGTACCTTTACCGAAATAGTTCTATGAATGATAATCGTCGATGATTGAAATTCCTTAAGCTCTTCGTGCTTAACTTAATATACCGGTGATACGACCTAGTGTCTAACTTTGTAGGTCGTTCAGAATCACCTCGTCCATTTAAATTGTGTTCTCCATGTAGACTCGCCTTTTCAAGATAGCTCTAAAATTTAAAAATATTGTCCCACATAGTTAGAGTTCAACTGTTACAAACTCAATAAACTAAAAATATCAGGTTACCTTCTCTTCATGAGCATATTTCGGCATCAACAGTTTCACAATCTCTATGTGTTGGTCAGTGACCAATTTCTCAAATTCATTAAATTTTTGATCCACCTTGTAATGTAAAAGATTATAATTTGTAAGTATATGTAGACACAATAAGAAAATAAAAAAATCAAAAGTAGACTCATACTTATATATGTCTTTATAAACGACTTCATCTCTGACTCAGAAGATTGTAAGTATGACTTTAACAATGGTTGAATCATAAATGGCTTGGCAGATTTATCAACAAATTTCTCCGATCGATGTGGTGATGATTGTTGATGTTGAAACTGATATGCTGAAGTATTTAAATCGGAGTAGAAAATGGGATTATTGCAAGAATTAGGTGTCCTATCAGACGACCAAAGTGTTTCAACATTTGCATCAGATTCTCCTTCCCTGATGACCTACCTTTTTTTGGACTGCAATAATTTTTGTTATATTGTTCGAATGGGTAGATGTATCAACTGATACATGATGTGTTTTCTTTAGCAGATGCTCTAGAGGCTTAGTACTGAAATCGTCAAAACCGTCATGATCCAATCCAACTGATTTTTCAGTCAGACACACCGGTTACAAACTTGCTCATGCTTGACCCAGGGTCAGCCATCTGATTAGAGGCATACTTAGGCAACTAGTTGAGCTTGAGGAAATACTCCTTCACTGTCATTGATCCCTGCCTCATGTTCATGAACACTTCTATCTTAGCTTCCCTCATCTCACGTGGGAAGAACTTGTCTAAGAACGCATCCTGAAACATCTGCCAAGTCATGGGAGCCGCATTCTCCCCTCTACTTTTCTTCCATATTGCTACCCAATCATATGCAACATCCTTCAGCCTATAGGATGCCAATTTTACACTCTCCTCTTTAGAAACATGCATAATTCGGGTGATTTTCTTCACCTCATCTAGATAAAACTGTGGGTCCTCACCTGATTCGACCCAAAGAATTCTGGCGGGTTCATTCTCATAAAATCTCAAATTTTGGCTGCGGCTAAGTCCCCGTCTCGAAAATTACTCACACTGCTGAGACTGATCACCTGAACCTACATTATGAGACAATGTAGCACATAGACGTATATATGGATCAGTACTTTGGGAATGTACTAAGTATATGGGTGAATACAATAAGTAAGTAATATCATCATGGAATCATGCATGCTAAAGCTAAATGACTCATAAAGGCTGGAGTAAACTAAAAACTTAAGATCATAAATCATGAACAATAAAGCATATAGTATAAAACTTGTGAGCCATTTCACTTAATTCTGAAATCCGCATCCTGTTCTTTTTCTCAAATCAAGCAGGCTAAGTGAAATCTGTAAGTCTGTATCTGAAGGCATATGTAAAGCAACATTTTAAACTCAAGAACTTTCAAGCTGTAGAGAAAATACTTTATCTTAAGGGTTTAGAAATCTTAAAACTTATGTTGCATGGGAGGCTCTTCTAACCGACATAAACCATGTGAGCATTCATGGAGTCCAATGTTCTTGTCTCCCTAAGGAGGAATCCTTACGTTGGGAGAGGAGTCATACTCTTGCCAGGGAGTATAACCTATCTAAGTGATCACATATCAATCATCCACGTAGAAGTGGAAACAATCTAAATCCTATGTTGGCACGTAGTTCTGGGGTATGAAACCGTAGTAACGTACCTAACTCGGTGCTAAATATTACTCCCGCTAAATTTGTATGTTCATTCTGATGGAAATCCACTTTAAAATAGTATAATAGTTTATAATGAAAATCAACAGTATATCTGTAAAGTTAAATCTATAATCTGAATCTGTAAACTGAATTTCATAGCTATTCTGAGACCAAATGGTCAAATCTTTATCAATAATCTAAAAAGAAATCTAGTTATAGGGTGCTTATAGCACAATAAATTTTGAAATAGCAATCTTTAATAAGGGCTTAGTGACTCATGCATCAAACTCATGTTAAAACATCATAATGTTCACACTTGGTAATGAAAACATTTATAAATCAACTTAAAATATGGAAATTTCTGCAATATGCATGGAAATATGAACATAATCATGTAATTCAACTTCTAAATCACTGAAAATCTCATAAGCTTGGAAATAACAATAATGGGTATAAACCTTAACTTAAATTTCTTGAGAAATCATATAATATTCAATAAATTTGTAATTAAAATAAGTTTTTGGGAACAAGGATGAAATGATTATCCTTGCTGAAAACCCCACATACCTTAATCGATAATCTTAGATGAAAAGCTTGAATCTTGGACTCCTATTGTGTCTTTGAAGATGATTTCTTAGAGTTCTTGAATTGGAAATCCTTAATCTTGAATTACTTTGGAGAATTAATGGAGGAATTGGATTTCTTGGGGAGTAAGCTTTGATGATCTAGGATTTTGTTTAAGAGCATTTTGGTGAAAAATGGGTATAATATGCTTAGGATGGGTTAAAGGATCTGTTATTCACGACTTGGGGCTAGAGAAAAGACCAAAGAGACCCTTTTAAAGTTTTACTCGGACTGAAAAAATTCTCAAAATTGGCCAACAGCACGACGCGCCGTTATCGCGGTGACCTACTGGAAACTGCCAACTGGGACTTTGAAAATCTCTGCGACATGGAGCTATCGAGGTACACTTTTGGATTGCCATTTTGGCCACCTCCGCGATGCGCCACAATCGCGGAGGCTCACTGAAAAGTGATAATTATGAAATGGAACATCACCGCAATGCGGTGGAATCACGAAGTCTTACTGGAAATTGAAAATTGAGATTTTTAACCTCTACGCGACGCGCCACAATCACGGAGTCTTACTGAAAATTGACAATTGTCATTTAAACTGTCTACGCGACGCGCTAGTGACCAAAATAATGGTGTTTTACAACTGAAACTTAAAATCGTCATAACTTCTCATCCGGTTATCGGATTAAGGCGAATCTTATATCGTTGGAAAGCTAATTCAATTTCCTACACATTGGAGTGTCTAAATCTTGAAAATTCTATATGTATGAAAAGTCATTCCCTCTTGAAGCCAACGTTTGACATTCTTAATGCTAAAATGAACTAGGAAAAGTATGGGGTGTTACAATATCTCCCCCTTGGAAACATTCATCCTCGAATATGGATATTTAGACTAAGAATATTAAGGAATCTGAGAATATATGATAGCATGCACAACTGAAATAAATTGTGAAACTAAATCTAAATCATTCTGAGCTTCTGAGCTAATTTTGTGAGTGCATGAACTTACATGAGGACAACTATATAGTTGACTCTGTGATTAGGAAAGAACTGAATTAAGAAAGAGTATTACCTTCGACTAAATCTAAATTTGCGGAGAAGAGGTGAGGGTACTTGGCTCGCATATCTGCTTCTACTTCCCAAGTGGCACCCTCCACAAACTGATTCCGCCAAAGAACTTTGACCAATGGAACTTCTTTGTTCCTTTGTCTATGGATCTGATGATCTAAAATCTCAACTGGAATCTCTTCATATGAAAGGCTGTTTGGAATATCTAAGTTTTCTAAAGGAACTACAATAGTGGAGTCACCGATGCACTTCTTAAGCATAGAGACATGGAATACAGGATGAATGGACGACAAGTCTGCGGGCAAATCAAGCTCATAAGCTACTCTCCCAACACGACTCACAATTCTGTAAGGGACAACATACCGGGGACTAAGCTTTCCCTTTTTTCCAAATATCTTCACCCCTTTCATGGGTGAAATTTTCAGGTACACTAAATCACCAACTTCAAACTCGAGGTCCTTTCTTCTCACATCTGCATATGATTTATGATGTCTCTGGGATGTTTTCAATCTTTCTCTAATCAACTTGACCTTCCCCATAGCTTTAAACACTACGTCAGGCCTAAGGAAAGAAGCCTCACCCACTTCAAACCAACCTATGGGTGATCTACATCTCCTCCCATAAAGAGCCTCAAACGGGGCCATCTGTATGCTAGAATGGTAACTGTTATTCTAAGCGAACTCAATCAATGGCAAATGCTCATCCCAACTACCTTTGAAATAAAGATCACATTTCCTCAACATATTTTCTAGAGTTAGGATGGTCCTCTCTGCTTGACCATCTGTCTGGGGGTGGAAAGCTGAACTAAGATGGACTTGGGTACCAATAATTTTTGTGAAAGATCTCTAAAATTAGGAAGTGAACTGAGTACCCCTATCTGAAATGATAGACAAGGAAACTCCATGAAGTCTAACTAACTCTCTGATGTACAACTCAACATAATCTTCCGCTATATATGATGTATGAACTGGTAAAAAATGCGCTGACTTATTCAATCTGTCTAAAATAACCCAAATCGAATCATACTAACGGTGCGAACGGGGTAAACCAGTCACAAAATCCATATTCATCTCTTCCCACTTCCAAGTGGGGACACCAAACTCTTGCAACATACCGCTAGGTCTTTGGGGCTCTACCTTAACCTGTTGAGAAGTTGCACACTTGGCTACGAACTCTTCTATAACTCTCTTAATACCACTCTATCAACAAATTTTTCGCAAGTCGCAGTACATCTTGGTGGCTCCTGGATGAATGGAAAAACGCGTATCATACGCTTCCGCCATAATTCGCTGTCTCAAATCATCAACACATGGAACACATAACCTACTCTGGTATCTCAATACGCCATCTCCCCCTTGGGAGAAAACCTCCACCTTTTGGTCTTTAACTGACTCCTTCAGTTTGACTAAACTAGAATCTTTGTCTTGCTTCTCCTTCACTTCTAAAACTAGGGAAGATTCAGAACTACTCTAAACCCAAACATTCCCTTCAGCTGAATCAACCAACCTAACACCCAATCTAGCCAAACTATGAACTTCTCGAACTAACTCTTTCTTGTCTTTCTCCACATGCGCAACACTGCCCATAGATAGTCTACTAAGGGCGTCTGCCACTACGTTGGCCTTGCTCGGATGGTACAACACACTCATATCATAATCCTTCAACAATTCTAACCACCTTCTCTGACGCAGATTCAACTCTCTCTGGGTGAACACATACTGCAAACTTTTGTGATTTGTGAACACATCAATATGCACACTATACAAATAATGTCTCTAGATTTTCAAAGCAAACACAACAGCAGCTAATTCAAGATCATGAGTTGGGTAGTTCTTTTCATGAGGCTTAAGATGTCTAGAGGCATAGGCTATGAACTTACCTTTCTGCATCATAACACAACCCAAACCAACTCTAGAGATATCATAATACACCACAAAACTGTATGTTCCATCAGGTAATGTTAATACTGGGGCTGAAGTAAGTCGAGTCTTCAACACCTAAAAACTCTTCTCGCAGGAATCTGACCACAGGAACTTAACTTTATTTTGGGTCAATCTAGACACAGGAGATGCTATGTATGAGAAATCCTCAACAAAATTTTTGTAATAACTAGCTAGACCCAAGAAACTCCTAATATCTGATGGGCAAATAGGTCTAGGCAAATTTCTTATGGCTTCTGTCTTTTGGGGTTGAACTCTAATAACCTCACTGGAAATGATATGACCAAGAAAAGATACAGAACTTAGCCAAAATTTGCATTTACTAAATTTGGAAAACAATTGGTGATGTCTAAGAGTTTGCAACACAATTCTAAGATGGTATGCATGATCATCCTCACTACGAGAGTAGACTAGTATATCATCGATAAAGACTATGAATAACATGTTCAAATATTGTTTGAACACTATGTTCATCAAGTCCATGAAAGCTATTGGGGCATTGGTTAGCCCGAAAGACATGACTAGAAACTCAAAATGACCATAACGGGTTTTGAAGGTTGTCTTTGGGATATCACATTCCCTTACTTTAAGCTGATGATAGCCGGATCTAAGGTCTATCTTTGAGAAATAACTTACACCTTGGAGTTGATCAAGCAGGTCATCAATTGTAGGAAGAGAGTATTTGTTCTTAATTGTGACCTTATTTAGCTGACGATAGTCAATGCATATCCGCAAAGAACCATCTTTATTTCGCACGAATAGGATGGGGGAGCCCCATGGAGAAATACTAGGCCTTATGAAATTTTTATCTAAAAGATCTTTGATTTGCTCTTCAACTCCTTAAGCTCTGCGGGAGCCATACTATATGGAGGGATAAAAATAAGCTGAGTATCCGAGAGAAGGTCAATACCAAATTCTATTTCCCTATCGGGAGGTACCCCTGGCAAATCTTTGGGAAAGATGTCAGGAAACTCACTGACTACACTGACTGACTGAACTGTTGGAGTCTCAAACGTAGTGTCTTTAACTCGAACAAGATGATAGATACACCCTTTGGAAATAAACTTTTTGGACTTTAGATAAGATATGGAATGACTCTTGGGAGACACTGAATTACCTGACCACTCAAAGACTGGCTCATCTGGAAACTGAAACTTCACCACTCGGGTGCGACAATCTATAGATGCATAACAAGAATGGATCCAATCCATACCAAGAATAAGATCAAAGTCAACCATATCTAACTTTATTAGGTCTACTAACATAACTTTATGAATGACAGTGATAGGACACTTTTTATAAATCTGTTTGGCAACAACTAACTCACCTACTGGGGTAGAAACCAAGAAAGGCTCAGGGATCTTTTCAGAACTTATTTCAAAACTTACTGTAACTAATGGGGTCACATATCAGAAACTCGACCCAGGGTCTAACAACACATAAACATCAACATGAAAGACACGAATCATACCAGTAACAACATCTGGTGAATCTTCCTACTCCTGGTAGGATGGTAAAGCATAGAACCAATTCTGGCGCTGACCGCCACCGATACTAGATGATGCGCCCTGGGGAGGGGCTGGCCGACCTAGAGGGGCTGGTGCACTATTAGCCTTAGTCGGAGGACGAACATCTCTATTTCCTTGTCTTGCATGCGGGCACTTTTTAACCCCGTGACCCATCTGGCCATAACCATAACAACCTCTATGACCCCAAAAATAGTCACCTGCATGATTCTTACCACACTTAGCACATGGGGGGTGATTGGGCTTCCCACTCATACTACCTATTCTAGCCCTGACTGCCACTGATACTAGATGACGTGCCCTAGGGAGGGACTGGGTGACCTAGAGGGTCTAGTACAAAGAACATCTTTATTTCCCTGTCTTGCATGCGGGCACTCTTTAACCTCGTGACCTATCAGGCCACAACCTTAACAACCTCTCTGACCCCACAAATAGTTACCCATATGATTTTTACCACACTTAGCAAATGGAGGATGATTGGTCTTCCCACTCACACTATTCTGAGATCTAGACTTCGACGACCTACTCCACTGCTCCTGTCTGATCCTGGGTCTAGGAGAACTAGATAACGATGGTTCAGGCATAGATGAATGATTCTGAAACAGCGAATGATTCCCTCATTGAGATCTAGCCTGGCAATACTCAAACTGCCCAGTTCTAGCCTTCTTATTTACTATCTCTCTTTCCTTCAACTTTTCTGCCTCAATCTGCTGAGTATGCATCATTCATCTAGAAAAATTCATGTCTCCAATGAGCATATAAGTCCTACACTCGTTAACTACCAACCCATACACACCGGTCACAAACTTACTCATGTTTGACCTAGGGTCAGCCATCTGATCAGGGGCATACTTAGACAACTGGTTGAACTTGAGGCAATACTCTTTCACTATCATTGAGCCCTGCCTCAGGTTCATGAACTCTTCTATATTAGCTTCCTTCATCTCACGTAGGAATAACTTATCTAAGACGCATCCTGAAACATATGCCAAGTCATGGGAGTCGCATTCTCCCCTCTACTTTTCTTCCACATTACTACCCAATCATATGAAACATCCTTCAGCCTATAGGATGCCAATTCTACACTCTCCTCTTCATAAATATGCATAATTTGGGTGATATTCTTTACCTCATCTAGATATAACTGTGAGTCCTCACCTGCTTTCGACCCAAAGAATTTTGGCGGGTTCATTCTCATAAAATCTCAAATTTTGGCTGCGGCTAAGTCCCCGTCTTGCTGAAGTGGGACTGCAGCCTGATGGTTTCCCTGAAAATTAGCTGTCATAGCTTGGGTTAGCACCTGAAAGGCAGCCCGAAACTCTACATGTGACACATTCTCATTCAAAGGATCTGTCGGCTGAGGTGGATGATTATTATTTTTGTGTGCGTTAGCTCAACGAGCAGGCATTTTCTATCATGTGAAAGCATGAGTTAGAAACAGATAGAGACACTGAATACATGATAGATCATAAAAAAACGTATGATTTCCTAAAATGCTTCATAGCCTTTTGCTCATAGATGCGGCGTGCTTCACACCGATGATCAAGACTCTGCGTAACACGGCTTGTCTGATTTCCTAGGACTCTCTAAACCTTAGGCTCTGATACCAAGTTTGTAACACCCCAAAATTTGGTTCTTGAGATGCCACACGGTGCTTCGAACTATAAGTAGTCCTGAGCTAACCCTAGCTGCCTTTTACTAAATCTGAATCTCAAAGTAGGGGGATACGAATATAAAATCATAATAAATGCGGAAAAAATTTCTGAATTATCTGAGTATATCTAAAAATACTAATCTTATCAGTCCGATAAAGCAAATACTAAAAATCTGAATACTGCAACTAAAATCTAAAACTGAATCTAGTAGTCTGACAAGCCTCTACTGACTGGATCTAGAGAGTCATTGGAACAGGCCCCAGCTGACTCAAATTGTCTGAAATGAATATTGAATGAACTACTAATAAACTGGAAATCTGAATAGCTAAGTCCCCAAACTATGAGGACTCACCAACTGCAGAGATGTAGATAAGATGCTCGAAAACCACTCATGCTGTTGAGACTGAGCACCTGAACCTACATTATGAGACAATGTAGCACATAGACGTATATATGGATCAGTACTTTGGGAATGTACTGAGTATATGGGGTGAATGCAATAAGTAAGTAATATCATCATAAAATCATGCATGCTAAAGTTAAATGACTCACAAAGGCTGGAGTAATCTGAAAACTTAAGATCATAAATCATGAACAATAAAGCATGTAGTATAAAACTTGTAAGTCATTTCACTTAATTCTGAAATCCGTATCCTGTTCTTATTCTCAAATTAAGCAGGCTAAGTGAAATCTGTAAGTCTGTATCTGAAGGCATATATAAAGCAACATTTTAAACTCAAGATCTTTAAAGTTGTAGAGAAAATACTTTATCTTAAGGGTTTAGAAATCTGAAAACTTATTCTGTATGGGAGGTTCTTCTAATCGACATAAACCATGTGAGCATTCATGGAGTCCAATGTTCTTGTCCCCCTAAGAAGGAATCCTCATATTGGGGAGAGGAGTCATACTCTTGCCAGGGAGTATAACCTATCTAAGTGATCACATAGCTATCATCCACGCAGAAGTGGGAACAATCTAAATCCTACATTGGCACGTAGTTCTGGGGTATGAAACCATAGTAACGTACCCAACTCGGTGCTAAATACTACTCCCGCTAAATCTGTATGCTCATTCTGATGGAAATCCACTTTCAAACAGTCTAATGGTTTATAATGAAAACCAGCAGTATATCTGTAAAGCTAAATCTATAATCTGAATCTGTAAACTGAATTTCATAGCTATTTTAAGACCAAAAGGTTAAATCTTTATCAATAATCTAAAAAGGAATCTAGTTATAGGGTGCTTATAGCACAACAAATCTTGAAATAGTAATCTTTAATTAGGGCTTAATGATCCATGCATCAAACTCATGTTAAAACATCATAATGTTCATGCTTGGTAATGTAAACATTTATAAATCAACTTAAAATCTGGAAATTTCTGCAATATGCATGGAAATATAAACATAATCATGTAATTCAACTTCTAAATCACTGAAAATCTCATAAGTTTGTAAATAACAATAATGGGTATAAACCCTAACTTGAATTTCATGGGAAATCATATAATATTCAATAAATTTGTAATTAAACTAAGTTTTTGGGCACAAGAATGAAAGGATTATCCTTGCTGAAAACCCCACATACCTTAATCGATGATCTTAGATGAAAAGCTTGAATCTTGGACTCCTATTGTGTCTTTGGAGATGATTTCTTAGAGTTCTTGAATTGGGAATCCTTAATCTTGAATTTCTTTGGAGAATTGAGGAATTGGATTTCTTGGAGAGTAAGCTTTGATGATCTAGGATTTTATTTAAGAGTATTTTGGTGAAAAGTGGGTATAATATGCTTAGGATGGGTTAAATGATTTGTTATTCATGACTTGGGGCTAGATAAAAGATCAAAGAGACCCTTTTAAAACTGTACGCGGACTGAGAAAAATTCCCAAAATTAGTCTACGGCGCGACGCGCCGTTATCGCGGTGACCTATTGGAAACTGCCAACTAGGACCAGGAAAATCTCCGCGATGCGGAGCTATCGTCGTACGTTCTGGATTGTCATTTTGGCCACCTCCGCGATGTGCCACAATCACGAAGGCTCACTGAAAAGTGACAATTGTGAAATGGGACATCACCGCGACGTGGTGGAATCGCGAAGTCTTACTAAAAATTAACATTTTGGATATTTGACCTCCGCGACGCGCCACAATTGCGGAGTCTTACTAGAAATTCAAAATTGTTATTTAAACTGTCTACGCGACGCACTAGTGACCAAAATGACGATGTTTTACGACTGAAACTTAAAATCGCCATAACTTCTCGTCCGGTTATCGGATTAAGGCGAATCTTATATCGTTGGAAAGCTAATTCAATTTCCTGCACATTGGAGGGTCTAAATCTGAAAAATTCTACATCTATGAAAAGTCATTCCCTCTTGAAGCCAACGCTTGAAATTCTCAACGCTAAATTGAACTAGAAAAAGTACGGGGTGTTACAATAATAATCATGCTTGATAATGAAAACAATGATAATTATCTCAAAATCTGAAAATTTCTGCAATAGGCATGAAAATATGAAAATAAACATGCAATTCAACTTCTAAATCACTTGAAATATCAAAATCTTGCAATTTACAACATTGGGTACGAACCCTAATATAAAACTCATGTATATTCATATAAATCATGTAAATTTGTAGTTAAAAGCTAGTTTTGGGCACAAGGATGAAAAAATATCCTTGTTCGTAAACCCCACATACCTTAATTGATGATTAAATGGAGAAACTTGAGCTTTTGATTCCTATTTGATTTCTTGAAGATGAATTCTTGATTTGGGAATCCTTAATTTAGAGCTTTCTTGGAGAAACAATGGAGGAATTTAATTTATTGGAGAGTAAGCATTGAGCTCTAGGGTTTTTCTTTGAAGAGAATGGCTGAAAATTAGGTATAAAGTGATTAGAATATACTTAATTCCTTATTTTGGATGAATTGGGAGCTTGAAAATTGACGAAAGTGCCCTTTTTAAAAATTTAATCGAAACTGGAAACAAGAGAAATTTTCCGAATTTGCATGCCACCGCGACGCACCACTATCGCGGTGGCTCACTAAAATTTTACAACTGGGAACTGGACATTCTACGTGACATGGAGCTATCGCGATTCACTACTGAAATGCCATTTTGGCCATCACCGCGATGCACCACTATCGCGGTGAGCCACTAAAAATTGATAATTGGGAAATGAGGCTTCACCGCAATGCGGGCTTATCGCAAAGGTCCATGGAATCGGACAAAGATGAATTTAACCTTCACCGCGATGCGGTGATTGCCCAGATGGCATATTGCTTTACTAAAAACGTCGTAACTTTTCAACCGAGTATCGGATTTGAGCAAAATTGGTATCGATGGTAAGCTAATTCAATTTCCTACACAATGGAGGGTCTAAATCTAAAAAATTTCACATGTAACAAAAGTTATTTATTTTTGAAGCGAGCCTTTAATATTCTAGGGGCTAAATTGAGTTAGGAAAAGTACGGGGTATTACATTCTTTTATGAAAGTTTTATAAGTATACGATAATATAGTTACATTTTTTCTAGATATTTTTATTCTAATAAAATAAGAGCAAAAATTTTACATCTTAAAAAAGAATTGAAATTTAGATAATATCTCATTGAAATAGATTAATTATTAATATACAAAATATATTTTTTGAAAAATTACGCTTGAAAAAATGTAGGGTTCATCTTAGATGTCACATCATTATAATACACTTGGCATTTTGGGAAAGATGTTTGGCTATTTTATCGTTTTAAAATTTATAACCAACTTTTAAGACTATATAATAGAAATAAATATTCTAGAATATTTATGAAGTGACAATTTTACCCTTGGTCATCCTCCAACTCATAAATAAATATAATAAATAATATAATACTAGATAATGAAAGGCCCGTTTACGGACCCTATATTACAATCTTAAATATTTATATGTGTAAATGACATAAATTCCACCATTTCGAAACATATTTACCTTCTCCCCTTTTTAAATTAAAATTTTTCTCTCCCTATTCTTATACATAACTGACCGACTATATACATAACTATGTTATGTATATTAACTAATAATGGTAGCGTTAAAAAGAAAAATAACGCATATTTTTTTTTATGGGACGTAATTAACATACTTTTATTAATACTGAATTACTGAATCCTTTTAAATTCTAACAGCTTTACAATTTGTAATTATGAAACACAAATTCAATTAGAAAGATCAAGAAAATACAATTCACAGTTCAGGCACTGTCGATTTCTTTCAAACGCGTATTTTATTTTCTAATGAAAAATGCATAAATAAGATGAATATTACAATTTATGTTGAGGTATTCAGGTGAATGAAAATTCAAAATACAATATGTAGGATACAAAAGTGAAGGAATTGGTATTGCAGAAACAATTTCTTATTTAAGGTTGATTTCGTCAGTTGTTGCTGAATTAGTATTGGCAAATCTCAAAAAAAAATTAATGTCTGTTATATTATCGAAGGCAATGAAGCACTGATTGTTATTAGAAATGATAATGATGTTAAGCTCTATGGTGAGTTAAAGAAAATTCTTCTTGTGTTTGTTATGTATTCGTTGTGCATAACAATGACGGATAAATGTGCAGAGGATATAAAGTTTGACAGAGAATCTGGAGCTGTCATTTGTATGAAAGGGGTGAAAACGATTGCCCTTGCGCTTTCTATTGTTGAGTCATAGAATCAATATTCATTGTACGTGTCTGAGTTCGAGGTTGAAAACTTAATGTGTGATAGCTAGAATATTAGTGTGAAAGTGAAATAGTTGTATAAGAATAAATCGACCCTTGTACCAGTAATGGCTAAATATGTGTTAATTCATGGTTTAAATTTCAATGCTAAACGTTCTGACAAGAAGAGGTATTGTTGCTAGTACTTATTCATTTATGATTAATTAATTGTGAAGTGTTAATCTTTATTGTGAACCATATACATTTGATCATTATCTATCCACAGTCACTATTTAATATAGCATGATTTCTAATCACATACATGTATTTTGTGCATTCTTATATGTTACTTCCTCCGTCCAAAATTACCTATCTCAAATTGAGATGACACATTGATTAAGAAAAATAATTAATAACATGGATAGTTTACCATATTACCCCTATTAAGTCATGTTTACATTTTAATTTTTTTTAAAAAAAGTAATTAATGCAAAGGGTAAAACATAGAAAAAAAATTTATCTCTTCTTGATTAATGAAAAAAGACAAGAAAAATAAAAAATTAAATTAAAAAATTTGGAACGGAGGGAGTAATATTTATGTATATGTTTGTGATGTTATGTCTATGTTATGCATAAAGGTTTAATGTTATGTATATGAACCACAAGGGTTGGTGTGGTAGTTTAGCACCTCACCCCTTAAGCAAGAGGTGGGGAGTTCGATCCCCACCTCTGGTGAATGAAGAAAACTCCGTGGCCAGTTCCCTACCGCTTAGTGCGCTGACAGTGAAACGGAGGATTAATCCCACGGTTGCTGGCTGTAGGGATACCTTGGGAATCTAAAAAAAAATATTATGTATATGTGTTTAAGTAGTTCATGTTGTTTAGTGTTTTATTCTAAATAGTGATATTTTATTTTTATTTTGTTGAAATTTATTATATTCTGACATATGCTAAAATACTTTTGTTATGAACATTATTAAATTGTGATGTATATGAAGTTCAAATACATATAAATTTTATGTATATTAAGTGCAAATACATTAGAATGTTAAGTATATATGATCTGTAAGTGCTATTTTAGCTTTTTTCATGTAAAATTTATTAAATATTCTGATATACAAAATATGTTATGTATATATGATTTGCTTAAGTACTATTTTTTTGTTTAATGATATGTTCATATAAAAGACACTATATTCATGATTTATGTATATTTAGGTAGATGTTTATAAATATTGATTTTACATGACCTAGGATACATAGTGCCACTTGCTTACGGGGTTGTCAATATCAAAATGTCAGCTCATGAATTTGATTTTTCACACAATTTAAAATTGCATTCGGAGAATGAAATAATATGTGTTTGTATCAGATCGGAATGAAAGCATTATCAAAAGTGTAAGTATCTGTATCCTGTCCCACATCTTACATGCATTTGCATCTTTGAAAATATGTTTGCAGACACTTTCGTAAAAGCAAAATCAGTCTTAGTGACTTATATTATTTCATGGAGAAGACTTATAAAAAAAGAGAATTTCGATTACCTTAAGAAAAAAATTGGTAAATGGATCAAAGGGTGAAAAAATACCTAATGAAGCTGGTTATGAAAAGTGGATTAGATCTCATTCACCGATAACTAGAGGTCGAATGATGACTTTTAGATTGCCTAATGTATAAATGGTTGTTTGGTATATGCTCATGAATTGCCTGTATTTTTATTCATAGAATAAGCAAGAATCTTATTTGGTTCTTGAAATTATAAAAACAATGAAATAACGTCATATACAGATACGACGTTAGGACGGAGGTTCAAAAAAATTCTAACTCTTAACGACGTGAAAGCTTTTCGAATGACGGTATGTTTAAAATGTAAATGTATATTTTCTATTTTTTATTTGTTATATTTTATTTATTTAAATTTTTTAAATAATTTTGTAATTCATTATTTTATCAAATATACTGTTATTTGAATGTTTATTAGGTTGAGGCTTCCTCAAACTATATATACTCTGTATATGAATCTTGTAGAAGATACATTTTCGACCTTGAAAGTGGATCATGCAATTGTGAAAGCTTTCAAATTGATCAAATACTTTGTCCTCGTGCAAGCAGTTCTAAAGAGTAAAAATGTTGATGACTTTGGTCCATACTGCTCTAAGTACTGTAAGTCAAGCACCTTGGTGAAGATTTATGAAGTTTCAATTATTTTGATGTTGGATAAGAAGGATTGACATGTGCCTAAATGTGTAGACGAGGAAGAAGTATTGCCACCAAAATATAAAAGACCACCAGGAAGATCAAAGGAAGGGAGACAAAAGAAATCAAGCGAAATTCTGTCATCAAGAACTGTTGTGGACGATGCAGACGTGCGAGTCACATTATGTGTTCTTGTAATTTTTTTTTCAAGGGGATCTAATTTGTGATGGAATGTGCATTGCCTAGTTGACCAACCATTTATCATTGTGTATTTTAATTTCGTTTGTTTTGAACAATATTAATTTGCCATTAACTCGATGTCATGTAATGACTTTAAATTATGTCATGCCAGTAAGGACTTTGAATTCTGTTATGCCAGTAATATTAGTTTTTACTTCTTAATTTAAGATTGAAATTTAATTTGAAGAATGAATGCTTGTTGTGTAGCTATTTAATGCATCCTATAACATATATCTTGTTGAATATACGCAGTAAATGTTATGTGTATTCTATTTTTTCTACTATCAATTTGCTTGTTATATTATTTCATGTTCTGCAGTACATAACAGTAAACTTTATTTGTTATGTATATGAACTGCACATGGCTTAATGTACATAACATGCAATATGTATATATGATTCTTATACAAAACAGTTTAATATATTTTTCTTATACATAACTAAATAGTTCGTTGTTTTGCGTATGAACTGCATGTAGAATCAACACATCATAGCCATTTAAATTGTATATACAATGAAATGAATATATATAGATATATACATAACCGATATAGGTATATTGCTTACTTTTAAGAGTATATACCATAAATTTTACTAGTTTGCTTCGTAATTATCCTCTTTTCTGATTTTAATGATTTATATACATAACTAGATGCTGATATATATTACTACTTATGTATCTGAACTAATAAATTTAGCTGCAATTAATAAAATAGAATATTTGCATTTATTACTTAACACAACTAACTATAAATTTAATGAATTGTGATTTATGGATATGTTATTTGTATGTAGTGACAATAGTCCAAAAGTTTATGTTTCAACACATACACATTACGGGATAATGTATAAGACAATGATATACATATACATAACATATTTAATACATAAAATAATTAACTCTATATTTATGGAATTGTGATTAATGAATTTCTTAAATACAGTAACACCTTTTAAATTACATAGTTTTGAAACAACAAATCAGTTTCAACGATCAGAATTATAGATTAAGAAATCTCAGGCTGATTTCGATAATTGCATCCGAATTGCATCCCCTGTAATAATATACATTGTAAATCAATATTAGTTTAATATGTAACAGAGCTTTAAAAAAAAAATTAACTTTGAAAACATAAAACAATGCTTTGTATTCATGCCGAATATTTTTTCATATGCATTACAATGCTATGTATTTGTTATGTGTATGTGATAAAATAAACGGCCTGTCAGTATTTGTTTCACCACATATACATAATAATGTATATGTAATGTTTTGTATACATATTAATGTTACATAACATAATGTTATGTAATTATGTATACATAACTTTGCTATGTATTATGTTCTGAAACATATAGTCTGTCAGTGTTTGTTTCACTACATATACATAATAATGTTATATATATGGGATGAAGTAAAAAATAAATATCATACATAAAAACTCTTGGTAATGACAAATTTTTCTTGCAAATTTCCTACATATACATACTTGGTAACCTCTTGAATGTGACTCCTTGATTGTAGGCACTTTATAAAAAGCGTATAAATGAACAGGTAGAGTAGAAGCGTATTCATGGTCAATTCTTAGTATGAAAACAGTTGAGTTGTGTATGAAAACATAAACAATGCTTAGTATTCATACCTAATATTCTTTCATATACATAATAATGCTATCTATATGTTATGTGTATGCGGTGAATTAAATAATTTGTCAGTGTTTGTTTCACCACATATAAATAATAATGTTATGTACATAGCAATACATCGTGAACTGTATATATTTTTAAAATGTATACATGTGATTCATATACAAAATAATACATTGTGAACTGTATATGTTTTCAAAACAGATACATAATTTCTTTTAATGAACTGCAGTTATGTATAGGTTCCTACCGCTAGAATTGACATTACTAAACATGTTCTAATGTTTGATTAATGGGTTAAAGTTCTTATACATAAAATATTAATGAATTCAAATATTATATACATAACAGTGCAATCTATATGAAGTTCATATAAACAATGATTAAACGCAGAGACGGATTCAGGATTCTGAGTCTTTGGATGCCAAGTAGACTCATCGATTAAATCAACCGAAGACTTCAAATTTTGAATGAGAACCAGTTTATGGTCGAGGCCCCTCTTCGACCAAAAACTATATTATTTATATATGATTAAAATTAGTTTTATGTATATATAATAGATATTGAATCTTCTTCGATTAGTTCGTGTGTTTACTTCTTTAGATTTTTAACCTCCTTAGAAATTTTTTTTGACTGCATCAGCTTCTTACTTATTTATCTTTCTTTAAAAGGCAAAAAATTGTGACTTTTCACAATATTTGACCTCATAATTATTTTTATGTTTATCAATATCTGGACAATTTTTTTTTAATTATATGGGAGAGAAAATAAAACTTATTCATCTTTTAAATTTTATATCAAATAAATACTAATTAATTAATGAGAAATAACTAATAAATTAAATTATTCAAAATAAATAAATTAATACAAATCAAAAACTAACTAACTAAAAGCAAATGAAAAGAACATAATTGAATTTATATAGCAAACTTAACAAGTTGGCTTTAAAAACGAATGAAAAAAGCATAATTGAATTTATGTAGTAAACTTAACAAGTTGGTTTTTAAAACAAATAAAAAGAGAATAATTGAATTTATGCAAAATTTAAGATGCCAACAGGGTTTGAACCCGCATACCTTGGGTGGACTAGATGAACAATTGCCAATTGCACCAAGTACCTCATTATTTCATTGGGTGGCATCTATTTTATTTGTATACATTCTGTATATTTATACTTATATATATAGAGTTTCTGTCAAAGTTTGTGGGTGGCATGGCACCCTCACGAGACTTAATATATTCGTCCCTGATTAAACATTGTTGTGATGTATTTGATCTATCCTTAATATATATATATATATATATATATATATATATATATATATATATATATATATATACATATATATACATACATATGTGTGTGTGTATACACACAAAAAAAAATTATATAGCAATATTTCTTAAAATAGTTAACATATGATATGCCAACACGATATACATATTAATTAAAACTGATCAAATATGAGATAAACTCATATACATAGCCATAGAATATATGACTCACACCAAAGCATAACATGAAAAATCGAATGAGATAAATGACAAAACATAAGTTCATTTGTTATAATCACTTTGTACATCCCAGAAACACAATATCTTAAATTATCCAATTTTCATACATACCAACATAAATATTTTGCAAAACAATTTGCACAAAAAAATTATTCTTCAACAGAGGGATCTTTAAGTCTATTCTATGCTAACTATTCCTGATTCATCAAGTGGTGGAACATAATTTGGCCTTGATCTTGGAGGATCGTTGTTGTCGTTAATATAACCTTTCTTTGCCTTAAGCGCTCCACAAAAGATTAAATTAAAAAAAGATACATATAAACTGTCATTCTCTTGTTGCGTAATGTTTTCCACATATTCAACTTTGAATGGTTATTGATTCAACATTTGTGTTCGTTGACTCATTTCATCCCTATATGCTTCGAGGTTTTTCTAGTATGTACATATCGATTCTTTAAAAAATTCACTGTCAGAAAAGTATGTCGACAACACTACTATCAACTTATCAATCTCAGGCAATGGTTCCCTATGCCTTAGCTTCGAAAGTGAGTCATATACGTATATGCGTCTTTCCTTGAGAGAAATAACAACTAATATTCAGTGAAACTGTTCATCGCAATTTACAGGGGCGTATACCTCATCCACAAGATGCCACGGTAAATCAGCTAGTATGCAGAATTTCTTGATAATATTAGTTATGATCTCTTTATTTTGGACAACAATACATGATTGTGCATAATTCTGTTATGTTGAAAGTACCGTATCCAATTCCGAATAATACATATGATACGTCTTCTCAATGTATATTTTGAACAAGCAGTTTGCAATTGTGTATCTATATTGATGAGCACTTGCGCAAGTGAAAGAAGATCACATCAATATGCTGCACATAAATTAAAAAGTAAGGAAATAGTTAAGACTACAAACAAGGGTGTACATATCAACTTAGTTTTTTATACATAACAGATTTATTTCATGTCAATGTAAGTTAGATATACAGATTAAATAATACATAAAACTAAAGTATATCATGTTCACATACATAACAAATTAATGCTTTGTCACATTTTAATATCTTGGAATACACATGAAAAACATATACATAACAGATTATTAATTCTATAATGTATATGAAGTGTATATACATGATAGATTAATGTTTTTTAAGTTCATGTACATTACAAATATATGTATAAGAATTGCATATATAATCATTGAAATATTTGTGAAAGGAAATACATAATAAATTAATGTATGTGAAGTTCATGTACATAATAATTTTATGTATATGAAGTTCAAATACATAACATATTACTGAATTGTTAAGTGTAGGTCCTACATATATAAAGAACATAGCACATATCGACATAAATTAATCAATTATGTCCTGCGTAATTAATCACAAGATGATAAAGTACTTTCATATAGGAGATAGTAAAATCTTTTAACTAACTAAACGATTCAATATTTACCTCGTCGTTCCAGCATGTATTCGATTGTGACATCAAATAGAATTATTATTATTTATCATGGATGAGCAACGAAGAAATCAAATTCTGCAAACCCCGAACTTACTGCTTTAGATCTATAGAGATCATTTTTCATTTTCCTTACATCATTAAAATTTATTAGTATAAGAAACTGAAAAAGCATACAATAATTTTGTAAAAAAACACGACTTAAATAATTTGAAAACTTGCTTATTAGCATGGTATTTTAATAGATCTTTCTCTATTCATTTTCTGTACAACTCAATTAATCCACTCGACATATTATCAAAGATTAAAAATTCATCAAATATATACTTCTGTTTTAAATCGGTAGGCTCAACCTAATTGCCTTTTGAACTAGAACAAAACTTTGCTAAGTACGAAGAATTGAATATCCTCAATTTTTGTCTAATTCTCCGAGATGATATTTTTAAAGCTTGATGTGCAACCACGATTGGATCAGGAAAATCTTGAGGAAACTGACTATCGAAAATAAAAAATTGATTGCCTAAATTTTGATTTAACCGGACTAAAAGACTTCAGAGTAAGTGCATCCATAGGGGATGGCATTCCTACTATGAGTGTATTTATCGTGTCTTGAACAGATTAAGAAATTATATTTGAGAATTCTTTCTAAAAATATAATATTTGTGTCATGTTTATGCTTTGATGTTAACCAAATATGACAATGTGTAGGTCATTTCACATATTCCAATACCTTATTAGTAGATTAGTGATTATAATATATATGTTTATTATATCATTCAATAATCTATATGAATATCTTATCAGACTAAATATATGTATATATATTTTAGTACTGTATATGTTATATTTTCATACATTACAGACTAATGTGTAATATATGTTATTATATATTATCAGCTTTAAGGTTAAGTAACTACTAAATATTAGCAGATGTCATACATTATAACATATATACATTTTTTCAGTAAATTAATGTTTGATATACATTACTCCACCGTAAAAAGTTATGTATATGAAATATAATACATTGCATAATTCTTATACAGTAATGTCTATGTTACACTACTTTGAAGAGACGGTGTTTACCTTCAGTTTAGAATGGATGGATTGATGATTATTCAAAGATTTTTCATGTTCTTTTTGTAAATTCATTGAGTTTGCGCTCATATAAATTATGCCTCGATCTTAAATCTAAAAAGTGATTTTCATTAGATGATTATATAAAAACTAAGGTATAATAATTGAAAAAAAAAGTAAACAACCTTATTGGACTGAGCAAGATTTATTGAACTGTCGAATTTCACAAAATTTTCTACACGAACATCATCTTCCTTCGATTTGTTTTTGCTTTTATTTTTAGTAATAGTCTCGATCTATACATAATCATATATACAGTCTCAACGCAATGTACAATTTACTAAGAAAAAATATTATTTAGTAAAATCTGACCATTTTGACTGAATCTTACTTCTGTGTCAAGGTATTCATAACTTCAGCATGATGGTTAGTCATCAATGTTTGTAGGTTGATATTTTTTTTATCAACCTACGAAAGAGCAAACGAAATGATAATATTGAAAGATTCAACTTTGTTAAAATAATTGACAAATGAATTGTTGAACTTACATATGACTGGACAAACGTTTTGATCTCTTCTATGTCTACTTTCACAGTTATGTTCTCATGATTTGCGCTGAAAGACCTAAAAAAATGTCCTTCCAGCATTGCCCTGCTAAGGATCACCTTCTGTTGTTTGTTTTTCATGAACAGATGTATAATGTATATCTTGTGCACTTCGAAGGTTGAGTCATCTTGCGCCTTAGAATGAACAGCTGACACTTTTTTCATTGACTGAGAAGGTGTAGAGTTCTTCTCAGTTGTTGGTTGTACATCTAATTTTTTGGCAAACTTAGTATCTCCAATATTTTCTAGGAGGCGGGGGGGAGGGAGGGTCAACTGATCTTTCAGAAAGACGATCCGTCTTGTTCAGAATTTCAGTTGATGATTTAGTACTAAAATTCTCAAAATCTGTCGACTCTGATAGTGAAACTTCCATCCTAGCATTAAATACATAGGTTACATTAAAATTTTTTGGAATAATTAATCCAGTGGAATCAATTATTTGAATACCAATCTGATTTGGCAAATCAAGACTCTCAATTTCCTCAGCTGTGGAACGTAAGTTGGTATACAAATACTAACATAAGAAAAAGAAAAAAAACTATCAGCAACACATAAGTATTACTGTATAAATGAATGAAATACTCATCAATGAAAAATTATTGGCAAAACTCATTAAAACATAATTTATGATTGTTATGTTCCTTATATCCCAGCCATGAACTTCTCGTATTAAGGCTTGACTCCAACGACTAACCAGTTAAACATCCTCAAAATAATGTTACTTCGATGTGTAGATATTTTTTTCTCTACCTCAGAACAACGTTTGTACATCCACACATTAAGTGTATATGGTATACCTCCCAGAAAGTATATTTGTTTATGTCTAAAAAAGTCCTGCCTTCATGATGTCATCAGCTTCTCGAAAGCAACCTTTTCCATGAATACTATTCGTACCTGTCATCCTCAATCATCAAGAAGTTTACTTGGATAATTGGTGCATCACGTACTTGTGAAAACAAGAACGTGTGTAAGAAATACAATATTGTCATTTTCAAAGCGTCTTGAATAGTGTCAAAAATTTTCATTTTGAATCATTGGACCAACAGAAGTTTGGTTATTAAACTTTTAGCCTCTGGAAAATACTTCTTCATCAATCTAGATTTTTACAAATCAGGATAAATAAAATTTGAATTACTATCGATACATTTAAGATCGGTGATTATAGCAAAATTAGTAAGATGAAACTTAAGTTTGTTCCCTTACCAAAAACATGAATTTTATTTTGATTGTTCTGCTCTATCTCAAGAATCAACAAACACTTTGATATTTGTCCTTGAAAATTACATTGGGGCATATGGAGAAAAGCCTCGAAGAATGATTGTCAAAAAAGATAAAGTACTTCTTCATCATCATTTTCTTCGATATCTGACCCAAAATCACGGTTGCTTGCACTACTAATATAAAACGGATGTGGTGGCACCTCTTTTATTCTATATTTCATTTCCTATAAAATACATTGCAGATTAAAAAGATGGGTTAACTATGTAATCATTTGCAAATATAAATGCTTAAATTGTATACATGATTGTGTTATGTCTATCTTGTGTTAAAAAAAATAAGACAGACAATCTAATATATCACATAGTTATGTATATGTTTCCAAAAATATTATAATGGTTGTGTATATTGGTGTAATATACATAACAAAAGATATGTATATTAAATTTGGTTATGTATATCATCCTAAATATGAGCAATTAACGATTGAAAAATCTTCAATGCTATACATACTGACGATATGTATAAGATTTAAATTAAAAATAACTGCAAGTATATAGATAAGTGTATTAATAAGAAATTTGAAAAATTGTACTCAAATTCGAAATGAAAATTACATTAACTAGCGGAGACGGGGTCATCTGAAAAGCCTCTAACTGAACTGTCTGGATGCGGAGTTGATGGGACAAACCCCCAACTAACTCCGACTACTGAAATACTAAAGCTACTGAAATACTGAAATAAAGCATATCCTCGATAGATGAGGACTCACTACTGAATCTGTTGCTGTTATCTGAATCTGTCTAAGCATAGTCGAGAACCTGAGCATCGAAACCTATGATATGAGATATCATAGCGCAAAGAAAGAGTATGCGTCAGTACGTAAAATGTACTGATATACTAGATGAGGTAAGTCTGAATGCAAGGGTTCATATTCATGAACAGTAACTGACTGAATGATATAGAGTAATTGGATAAGAGTACATGAATAAATGAGACTGCTGTAAAATATTGAGTATGCAATACTATACATATACACGTATACTATATCTTAGCTTTTACTGAAGCTGATTTTTGATTTTTGATACTGAGTAACTGATATCTGAGATTACTAATAAATTAATTAATGATACTGGGTGATTATTTCTGATAGTCTTGATTATGTAGAAATGAATTGAGTTTTATACTGAGACTGAAACTGAAACTGTGGGAGGAAATCATCTAACCAACATGCCCTAAATAAGATAACTGGGGTCCAACCAGTAACCCCAGTTGGAAGGGTGTCAGTACCATGCCACGGGTAAAGATAAGACGAAGAGTCACCCTCATCTGGCAGGTGCCCTGAATGAGAATGGTGATACCCTCAACTGGCAAGTTAAAATACCTCATCAACCCTTAACTGGAAAGTTGATGTCTCAACCTACATTGGCTACGTAGTTATGGAATGCAAGGGCTTCTTCTAAGGATCACACCCTCTACTGGAAGGTGAGCCCCTGTCCTTTGGTTCACTCGGTGCTGAATCCTACTCCCAACTGAAGACACTGATTATTACACTAAGTTGAACTGGACTGATACTGAGTTTCACTGAGTTTTATAACTGACTGAGTACTACGGATCGTGACTTTACTGAGACTATTCTATAACTACTGTAGCTCTAGGTAAACAACTAGATTTTTGGGTATTGAATACCCCCATGACTCGATAGCATTGAGAATAAAGCATGGCATGATCTATAAAAGCATAACAATAATTGCTTGTAATAATGCACTCATTTAGACATTTTGTCAAACACTTGATATACATGAGCTTGTACATGAATGGGACCACATAATGACATATCATGATTTCACTATCCAATTCACACGAGCAATTTATCAAACACTTGGGGAGCTTAATTGTTTCACATAATAATAGTCAACAGATGAACACCATGGATACAAATATCAATTTTAAATTCAAGGGTTTAACATGCAAATCACATAATTCATCATACATACTATTCTAATTTCATGAAACTCATAATTACTCATGGATTGAAACCCAATTAACATCATGAACATGAATTCATTCTATTTCAAGCATGGAAATTGTAAAACTGGGATCTTGTATTCTTAGAAAGGGTTCTTGGACTTCATGGGTAAAATAAACCCATGAATGAACACCTAACAAACCTGAGAAATTAACTTCTTGAAGGTTCTTGGAGGAATTCTTGAGAATTGTTCTTGATTCTTGAAGGCTAGGATTTTTCCCTTTTGAGAGAGAATGATTTAATCTTGAGAGAAATTGAGTGAATAATGACATAATAGATTATTTAGGGGTTAATTTCGTGTTTAAGACTGATTAAGGTCATGGAAAAATATCAAATTACCCCTGGAAAAAAGTTAAAATTTGTCACTGCAACATTCGACTGGGAACTGTATAAAAAGAACGATCATGAAATTGACCCTTGGCTTGATGCGCCATGATCGCGAAGTCATACTAGGAATTAACAATTCTAAAAATGGGTCTTGGCGCGATGCGCCATTATAGCGGAGCTTCACTAGAAAATGCCAATTGGGAACTGGCATTTCTCCACGATGCGGGCTTATCATGATGGCTCACTGGAAAATGACATTTTCCATTTGGACCTTCACCGCAATGTGCTACTGGCTTATATCGCGGAGTTTGACTGCTGAAACTAAAAATTAACATAACTTCTGACCTGGTTATCGAACTAAGGCAAATTTTATATTGTTGTAAAGCTGACTGAATTTCCTATGCAATGGTAAGCACTAAACTAAAAAATTCTAAGTATTGTAAAAACTTTATATAGGAATACTCATATACTGAGAGTTAAACTAAGATAGAGAAATACGAGGTATTACAGTATAAGCTAAAATACAAATGATTCCCATATGAATATAAGTTTCATGATCTTTATCCTCATGTTTGATGTGTTTTTTAGATGAAAAATGTTCAAAAGAATCATTTAGAACAAAGTTGAGCTTAGAATTTTTGATTCGTCCAAAGTTTGGTATTTGATTCTAAGTGTCTACTTTGAACATGTGTAACTTTTTATATACATAGAAATTTGCAGCTCAAGACCCACCAAATTGTAGATAATTTAATTATCTTTCCAACGATACCAATTTCATCTTAATATGATACCCGAGCGAAAGGTTATGGAATTTTCCATGTGAGACAGCCAACGCGATTGGGATGCGACGCGTCGGTCATCTACACAATTAGCGATGCGACGCGATGAAAATCGCATTACAGAACTGTTTCACATGTTATTTTAGTTCCTAAAAGGTCTAGGGGCAATTTGGTCACTTTGCCTCACTCCAATCTTTCCATAACACTTAATTGCAGCCCCAAAAGCATTAAATACATCATAATTCATCTCTTTCTCTCCAAGAAAACCCTATCCCTTCAAGAACACCAAGAAATCTACCAAATTTCTCCAAGAAAGTTAATAATCTAAGCTTCCGGGTTCAAGAACTTCAAGAATAAGCTTCAAGAATGCCATTAGAGAATCAAAGTTCAAGCTTTCACATTCAATTTATCAAATAAGGTATGTAGGGTTATGAATAAGGATACTTCTTTCATCCTTGTGCCCAAAACTAGTTTTAAATTTGAATTTACATATATTGCAATTAGGGTTCATACCCAACTTATCTTGTTTTGAGTTTATGGATTTGTAAATTGATTTAAGTGTTAAAGTGCATGTTTGTTCTCCTATATTTATGCTTGATTTAAAGATTTTCAATTGATATTTAAGAATGATATTATGTTGCAAGTTATATGAAATAAAGCATGAGATTCAAAGGCTTTAGTGCATCAAGATTTCGCATGCTCATGTTTTGATCCATAAGATTCATATTGTGATTTTGATTTCATTATCTTGACATAAATTATTGAAGTATTTCAAGAAGATTAGTGAGCATAAAGTATTATTTTGATTTGACATGAATTTAAAGCATGGGTTATTAAGCCCTTGTTTGAATATTGATATTTTATGAAGATTATTCTTTCAGGCATGTTATGATTAGTTTATACTCAGATTTTGAACAAGATTCGATCTTTTGATCCTCAGTTTAGATATGGAATTCACTTTACAGATTTGATTATAATTTTGATTACAATTTAAAGTAAACAGATGCATAACTGGTTTTCACAGTAAACCCTCATGCTAGTTTTAAAGTGGATTTTCTACAGATTGAGCATACAGATTAAAGAGAGTAGTATTTAGCACCAAGCAGAAAGTGTGGATTTAGCGCATCCTACTTTCCTAGAACTACGAGCCAATGTAGGTACAGATTCATATTATATTCTATTTGTATACGGATAAGTGTAAAGGCTCACGATTTTATGCAGATATTATATTACATAAGTCCTTAGCTATGAGATTTCATCTTTTAGTTTACAGATACAAAGGTGAGTCCTTTTTCACTTAGCCTGCATGATTTGAAAATAGACTTAACTTCAATTCTACTTAGTCCACTAGCAGAAAGACTAAAAGTACAACTTTTAGAACTAAGTGTAGTGTCTCACAAGATTTATACAGTATGTTTTATCATTCATGATTCATGATTTTCATCTTTCATTTATTCCAGCCAATATGAGTCATTTATACTTAGCATGCATTATTTTACAAGTTTATACGAATATTGAGATATTGTTTTACGTATGCATTTATCCCTAAATACTCAGTACATTCCAAAAGTACTGATCCACATATACCTATATGTGCTACATTGTTTAATAATGTAGGTACCAAATTAGTTGTAATCCATATATCATTATCAGACAATTGCAGATTCCAGCCAACAGACGATGAGTCCTCCGACTTCAGGGACTTAAGTTAGATGTTATTTATGTACATTACTTTCTTACTCATATGTATTAATTAGTGGTAGTTGGAGTCATGTCCCTGCTATCTATAGTCAGTATAGTAGAGTCTTCACAGATGTCAATCAGAGTCTGTCATGTAATTTCAGTTCTGCTCTTCAGTTTCATCAGAATGTAAAATTATATAAGTATTGTATTTTTTTCTAGATTTCATCATGATTATATTTCCGCACAGTAACTTCAGTTATTTTACACATATGTAAATCAGTTGCTTAGCAGTATGCTAGTACATGGATTAGCTTGAGATCACTTGTGGTCCTAAGCACCGTGTGACATCTCGAGACTCATTTTCGGGGTATTACACATTCATATCTTTATTCGAGAAGCTATAAGACGTCTTTAGGAAACTTTCCTCATTTTATTCTTTATTATGGAAAGTTCTTTCATGCCTTGTGTTTTGAGTTGTGTTTCACTCTTTTCGCATGGATAGTGTTGCTTATACGACCTATCGGTTGAGAGATTATGGGAGAGATTGGTGGAGATTATTTGTTGGTTGTAGGCCTATTAATTCCCCTAAGTTGTCATGGGATCAGTTTGCGGATGCCTTTCTGGAGAGATTTATGCCTTACAATTTGAGGGATCAGATGTGGGATGAGTCTGATCCTTCGGAGTAGGGCTCCATTATAGTTGTTGAGTATGAGAAACGCTTCCATACCCTATCAAGATATTGCTAGGATAACATTTCCACCGAGTCTGAGAAGACTTAGAAATTGAGAAGAGTTTGGATGTCTCCTTTCAGTTAGCTACATCTCAGATGGTTGTGCTTGGGGCTTTTTTCTAGAGTATTATGGATCATGCTAAGATGACCAAGGGTAGTCTGAGTGCATCTCATGGTGGCGCCAAGAAGGAACGATGTTTTGGTGAGTTCAGGCGTCAGACCTCTCAAAGCAGAGATTTTAGAGGTTCTCGTGGATACCATGGTAGGCCAGTGTAGGAAGCTTTACAGAGTTCGGGTAGTGAACCTTCTAGTTCAGCAGTTCAGGGTGGTCGTCCTAGTTATACCTTCTCCTATTGATATTGGTCATAGAGGTTACTACGTGTGTGATGAGATTGTCCATATGGCTAGGAACTGTCCCCGCTAGGTGATTCAAGCTACTCTTATTTCATCTATGAGGGCTAAGGGTGCTACCAGAGGTGAGAGGGATAGAGGTAGTGGAGCTTATGGGGGTAGTCATGGGGCTACTCAGTCAGTTGGTATCCATGGGTCTACCCAGGCAGCTGGTAGTCATGGTCAGTGTTATGTTATACTAGCGAGACCTGAGGTAGAGGCTTCTGATGTTGTGAGCACATGTATTGTCCACATTTGATTCAGACCTACATCTGTATTATTTGATCTCGGATCAACTTTCTCCTATGTGTCTGTATATTTTGCTTCGGGTTTTGATTCTGTTAGTGAGCCTCTTGCCATGCCTATTCGTGTATCTACCCCAATAGGTAATTTTTTAGTGGTGGATTAGGTGCACCAATCTTGTGTTGTGACTTTTGTCGGGCGTGAGACTTTGGTAGATTTTTTTGTGTTAGATATGGTCAATTTTGATGTTATTTTGTGTATGAATTGGTTGGCTCCTTATCATATTGTCTTAGATTATTTTGCTAAGACTGTGACTTTAGCTTCCCCGGGTATGCCAAGGATGCTTGAAAGGGTGCACTTCATTCTGGTCCTAAGAGGATTACATCTTATGTTCAAGCTTGTAAATTGGTTGAAAGGGGATGTTTATCATTCTTGACTCATATTCGTAACACCAGTGTTGTTTCGCCTCCTTCCTTGGATTCTCTCTGTGAGTTTATGGATGTATTTTCTATGAACTTGCTTGGTATGCATCCGAATCGAGATATTGATTTCGCTATTGATGTTGAGACGGGCACCAAGACCATTTCTATTTCTCCTTATAGGATGGCCCCAACAGAGTTGAAAAATTGAAGGATCAGCTGCAGGAGTTGTTGGATAAGGGATTTATCCGACCTAGTGTTTCACCCTGTGGTGCGCATATCTTGTTTGTGAAGAAAAAAGATGGGTCTATGCGGATGTGTATTGATTATCAACGGTTGAATAAGGTGACGGCTAAGAATGAGTATCCTCTTCCTCGAATTGATGATTTGTTTGATCAGCTTTAGGATGTTGTAGTGTTTTTGAAGATTAATTTAAGGTTTGGTTATCAACAATTGAGGATTAGAGCTTCGTATATTCTGTAGACAACTTTTTGGACTCAATATGGTCATTACAAGTTCTTGGTCATGTCTTTTGGATTGACCAATTCCCCTGTTGTATTCATGGAGTTGATGAACAGGGTGTTTCGATCATATCTTGACTCTTTTGTTATTGTATTTATAGATGATATCTTGGTTTATTCCAAGAGTGAGGTTGAGCATGAGTAGCATTTGCGAATTTTGCTTCAGGAAATGAGGGATGAGAAGTTGTATGCTAAGTTCTCTCAGTGCGAGTTTTAGTTGGAGTCTGTTTCTTTCTTAGGTCATGTGGTGACTAAGGAAGGTATTATGGTTGATCCAGCCAAGGTTGCAGCGGTTTTTGATTGGTCTAGACCTACTTCACCCATCGAGATTCGGAGTTTTATTGGCTTGGCCGAGTATTATCAGTGTTTTGTTAAGGGTTTCTCTTTTATTGCAGTTCCGTTGACCAAGTTGACTCAGAATAAGATTTCCTTCCAGTGGTCTGATGCTTGTGAGGCGAGCTTCCAAAAGCTCAAGGATTTATTGACTTTAGCTCCTATCTTTACTTTGCTCAAGGAGAGTGTAGGTTTTGCCATCTTTTGTGATGCTTCAAGTGTTGGGTTAGGGTATGTGTTGATGCAGGAGGGCAAGGTGATTGCTTATGCGTCTCGTTAGTTGAAGCCTCATGAGAGGAATTATCCTACCTATGATTTGGATTTGTGCGCTGTTGTATTTGCCTTGAAGTTGTGGGATGTCGAATTTAGAGTGGTTGCATAGTTTATTTGTGTATATCGGACTCCGAACGAATCTCGGACACCCCGTCGAAGTCAGAATTGAACTTCAAAAAAAAAGTTTTTTTGTGCAGATTTTCTGCAATGTTTATAGTAGTTTTGGGTCCATTTTTGCACATTTTTCATCTTGCCACTTGAGAGTTAAACCCTAAAATAGTGTGGGAGTTTAAAAGTAAAGTTTGTGGGAGCTTGGAAAGCTAGATTAAAGTGGGAGCTTGGAAAGCTAGATTAACATCTATTTCTTGGTTTTATTACGGATTTAAAATAAGAATTCACAAAATTCCAAAAATCTTAGGGCTTGATTTTAAACTCCAATTTCGCTCCTTTTCACTTGAATAATATTTTTATCTCATAATTACTAATTTTTCATCAATTTAACATTCAAAACAACTTCGATTCTTGATTTTAATGCGAATTTCAAAGATTTTACCTGGTAAAGCTCAAAAATAGTAATTCTTCAATTTGAACCTCATTTTTTACTCGATTTAACTTGGGTTTTAAGAAGTAGATTTCTAAAAATATGGGAAATATGTTTTTGAAGTAAAATTCTGATTTTACCCTTCTTTTTTGGAAACTCGTTCTGGGAGTCCGTTATGACCCCGAATCAAAAGTAGTTAATATGGGTGTTGTTGATTTTACTTGATGGGTAGATTCAATATTTGATGATCTTAGTAGAGTTTGGAATTATTCGTGAAAAGTAAGGTCGTGGATTTGAAGTGTAGCGGACCGATTTCGACTTTTGAGGTAGGTTATGGCTTAACTCTTTCAAACTAGGCTAGGTACTAAATGATGGTACAAAATGCATGTTAAGGGTGGGAAATAATTATAGACACGTAATTTTGTACCCCTTAAAAGTTCTATTTTATTCATTTTTACCTTATTATATAAAGTACCCTCGCCCACATGATTACATCCCACAAAAATACAAAAAAAGTAACTCTCAACAAAATCTCTAACAAACTTTTATTCTTTTTAACATCGTAACAACCCTCTCCAATAAGAAAATAACAAATCACCCTCTACCTACCTACCATACCCTTACCTCCACGTGGACCCTCCTTTTCTTTGGTAAAAAGAAATAAACATTGAAAAACTTCCAGGAAAGAAAGAAAAAAGGACCATTCTTCTATTTTTGGAAAAGGATATATAGAACAAAAAAAAGAGGGGGACCTCACGGATGAACCCCACTTTTACCTTTGGTTTGTTTCTTCTTGATTGAGTACATATACTCATCTTCTCAAAAATACCAGGGGAGGCGCGCATAATTTCACTTCCAGCAAGAACACACTCTTTCACTGAATAGGAACGCACACACAATTTTCATTGAAGACCACACTCACGCACAGCAAAAGAGAGAGAGAGATTAAGAGTTAAAGGAGATGATGGGAGAGAGATAGAGAGAGAGATATGGGTAAAGAGATAGAAAGAAAGAGAGAAAAGCAAAAAAAAAGGAGAGAAAGAGAGCAAATCAAGAGAAAGAGAGGAAATTGAGAAAGGAGAGAGAGAGAAAACGGGTTGGCCGAACTGTGGTCGACGAGTTCTTCACTGGAAATCCACCGAGTCGCCGCCAGATACTCCGATGACTACTGTTGGGTCGCTACTACGGCGAAACCCATCTGGGAACAGCACTTCCAGCTTGACGTTGAGCAGGTACTCCCCGTCTTCATCCTCATTTCTAGTTCGAACTCACCTGAGAACAAACAGAATAGATCGGTGCATCTCGGGTGTTGGAAACGCAAATGGGTAGACAAGGGTCGGGGTTCATTCGTAGTTGAGTCGCAATTCGGGAGGTCCATAGTGGATTTGCTCTGGCTTGTTTAAATCTGTCTATTTGGTCTTCCTCTATTCGAGCTGGTTCATTCGTTGTTGAGGCTCGATTCGAGGTTCCGGTGCGGATTTTATCTTGTTTAATCGAATAATACTTGAAAGCGGCATTGAGGTCTAATTCTTTCCTCTCTCTCTTTTAATTCTTATGTAATTATAGAACGTGATTCGGTATGTGAATTATTGATAACGTCTGAGTGTTGGTTTGTGAATATTTGCTTGTTTTGATTCGTTGTGGGTCTTCTCAATCATGAATTGTGTGATGAAATAATATCTCATTCGAGAAGCGGAATCAGTTATTTGGAGGTTGGAAATTGGAAAATTGATAAAAAGCTAATATTGATTTACTTTGATTCATTGACGTCGTTGATCGTGATAGTGTCATGATAGGTCGAATTGGATAGGTAAAAAGTAGGTTCAGGTAGGCAAAAGTAGGACTTGCAATCGTTGAATGATAAAAGTGTTTTGTCGAAATGTGTTGATTTATGTTTTCGGATTGGAATGTATTCATTTGGCCGGAGAATGCCCCGAAGATTGATGTGTTTATTCACCGGGCAATTCCCCAACGTATCATGTTGGAGAAAATGTTCGTGAGGAAGGCCCGAGGCATCGGGTAAAGCACGGGAGTGTATTTAGTATTAGTGTAGGTTAGATAGGATTTATTTTTGCATTTTTCTATTTTGGACTGTATAATTGGACTGGACATTATATTTTGGATTTATTTTGTTTTGTGTGTTTGATTGATTGTTTTATATGTTTTGTGTGGTTTATACCTTCGTAATGCAAAAATAGCCGATACACTCCACTAAGAGACCGTGGTCGAACCACGGGACCGAGGGGTTCCTAACACCTTCCCCTCGGTCAACAAAATTCCTTAGTCGGAATATTTGTTCGCGGATCAGTTTTACAGAGTCAAAATCGTTTTGAAAAGGGTTTTCCAAAGGTGACTTGGCACACCGGATTATGTCAAGTGACGACTCTGAGTTTTGAATAAAATGAATCCTTTTCGAAATAAATTTTCATCTTTTTGTCACTTAATAATAAAAACCCTTTCAACCTTAAAACCATATCTTTTTGGAGACGAAAAAGGGGTGTGACAGCTCTGGCGACTCTGCTGGGGAACTTGTTCAGAATTCGAGTTTATTTTGGAGTCGTATCGGCTTTGTTTGGTACTATAGGTGTATAAACCTTTTTTGTGTGTTGTTTTGTGTTATTGTTTTATCATTATGGAATGTTTCCGTGCTCTTTGTGTACAGTATTTATCCTATGTGTTACCGTTTTTATATCTGGCATCATGTGTCTACCCCCGGCCTTCTTTCTGCAATAAGTCCGTAGTACACGTGTTGTACACGACCACTAGTTGAGTCACCCTTATTTTAGGGGGGGATCCGTCGGTGTTATGGAGTAGGTGGAAAGCTGTCGCAGCCACTATTGACCATACGCTCCCCCGAACAGCCTTGTTAGTGAACCCCAACGTAGGTCAGCCTTTAGGTCATGCTTATGTGCATCATATTGAGACCTAGCGGTGACCACTTGGTCCTTTGTATGAGACTCACCTCTAAAGCATCCATACATGCTAAATGTTGCATCTTTGAGGATAACGTGGTCATTTGACGGACTGATTTGGAAAAAATATGTGTTAGAAGTAAAGTGTGTGGGTAATGAAAAAAAAAAGAGTTTCGTAGTTTTTTATAGCTTTTATTTTTCACAATTCCAAAATTCAAAAGGACTTTTTTACCTTTCGCACTCATTTTATCAAAAACATCAAAAAGATTTTCCTTTGTCTCGTTTAGCATGCATTCACAATTCGAAAACTTCAAAAAGATTTTTTCATTCACAATTATAAAAGAAAAATGCAAAAAAAAAGATGTTAGAAATTTTTTACATTTCGTATAACGAAAATACCAAAAATATTTTTCTTTCATAGTTGTTGATGTCATTTTTCTGTGAAGTATCAAAATGAAAACTCAAAAGATTTTATTAACATGGTTCATCATCTGTCTTTGGTCGTGTCTCTTAAGTCAGGCTCTAGCCTGTTATTTAATCATTAATTGTCCAATCTGGACGAACTACACACCCCTGATTCTCCTCTTTCGGGAGTGAGATACATAGGCAGCCTATTAATGGTTCGGGGATCTTATTTGAAAAATCCAAAAATATTTCTTCACTCTCCATTTAGAGTAGGCGTTTCATATACGTCTTTAAAAGAAAACTACAAAAAGATTTCCTTTAATAGGTTCAAATTTCATTTTCACATGAAATTCAAAAATCGAAAACCCAAAAAGATTTTTCTTTGGTAATCACAGGTTTCATTTTGTATAGAGATTTAAACCTAAAAAAAAAATATAAAAAGATTTTCGTCAATTCTTTTGGCACTTTGTTTCAAGAAAGGAAAAAGAGTTTAATTGGCCATTTTGGCAAAACTTCATGAACTACGCACACCTGATTCTCCTCTTTCGGGAGTGAGAGACGTAATCGCCCTTCTTGGGTTTGGTGATCTTTTCAAGAAAAAAAAAAGAGGTTTTGAAAAACTATTGAACTCTAACAATTTGCTATCTCTTGTCCAGTTAGTTTAAGGTGGTTGGTTTGTGGCATTTTAGCTGGTCCTCTATATTGCTCCAAGTCACAGAAGAAGTTATGGCCAACAAGGATACCGAGTTAGTTGTCACTAATCAGATAGGGAGTTCGGAGAATGAGAATGTAGGAGATAATGAAGAGATTCAGAAATTAAGGCGAAAAATAATAGAAATGCATCGAGCTTGGGCTAATGGGTTGCCGCCTCCTCCAGTTCCCACTGATAATCTGGAATATCTTTCTAGCTTGCCTCCCGTGTCACATGCACAATTTCCCATTTTTGTTGATATACCACAACATGCATCAGGATCGACTCCGGGGCAACAATATCCAACCACTTCCAATGTTCATTTCCTCACTCCCCAATCCAAGACTACCACATACTCGGCTCCAGCTGTTGTTCATTCTTTTGCGGCGCCACCCCCACCTGAAGCTCTTACTTTTGATGTTCATCCACAAGTTCTGCCTCCCTACTCTACAAGAGAGCCTGCATTGAATATTTTTAGTGATCAGCATTATACTCTCGAGCCCACATTTAAGTCGACTAGTCCTTACAATTGCCCTCAACCGCCTGAATTTCCTCCTAACACTGAGAAGCCTGTTATGACAAAAGAACAAGAGGAAATAGCCAGAAAATTGAGAAGTTTGGAACTGACTATGAAAAACTTGCAAGGACTTGGGGGGTACAAAAGTGTCTCATATAAAGATCTGTGCATGTTTCCAGGTGTACATCTTTCTTTTGGTTTTAAAATGCTAAAGCTTGAGAAGTATGATGGACATGGCGATCCTGTAGCACATTTGAGACGCTATTACAACCAGCTAAGGGGTGCTGGAGGGAAGGAAGAATTACTTACGGCATATTTTGGTGAGAGTCTTTCAGATCTAGCTTCAGAATGGTTTGTTGACCAAGACATCGACAAGTGGAACAGCTGGGATAACCTTGCTAATGAATTCGTGCAACAATTTCAATACAATATGGAGTTGATTCCTGACGAAAAATCCCTGACTAATATGAAGAAAAGGAGTACTGAAACTTTCAGAGAGTATGCAATTAGATGGCGTGAACAAGCTGCTCGGGTGAAACCGCCAATGAAAGAAAGTAAGATAATGGAGGCGTTTATTCAAGTGCAGGATGAAACATATTATCAACACTTGTTACCTTCATTAGGCAAGCCATTTATTGAGGTCCTCAAAATGGAGGAGATGATAGAGGATGGAATTAAGACCGGTCGCATTGTGAGTTTTGCAACATTGAAAGCGACTACTCAAGCAATTCAAAAAGGTTTGGGAAGTGTTGGAGGAAAGAAGAATAAGGAAGATGCATCTGCCATTATAGTTGGACAACATTCACGGGTAAGAGGACCATACCATCATTACCCACGGGCTCAAACCTAAGTTTATGGCCAAGTTCCACAGAATCTTTCCCAAAATCCGTTATATTCCATTCCCCTATCTCCATATCAAGTGTATAATGTGCAACCATATGTTCAACCCCCATCTTACCCACACTGGCACGCCCCAACTCTGTCGAGTTATCCTCCAGCTCCACATACATACTGAATCCCTTCTAGGTCTGGTTTTCAATTTAAGCCAAATAATGAAATGAGACAGAAGTCGAGGGATAACTTCACACCGATTGGAGAGTCATATGCAAGTTTATTCCAAAGATTGGTATAGCAGGACATAATCACTCCTCTTCTTGGGTATACTCCTGACCCACATTCAAGAAGTTTTGATCCTAATGTACGATGTGCATATCATTCTGATGTTCAGGGTCACAGTATTGGAGATTATCGTGCTTTGAAAAGAGAAATTGAAAAGATGATTCAAGATAAATCAATCATGGTACAGAACATTGGCAGTGAGGAAAGATCTAGTCATACTGATATGCAAACCAGTGGCTAAGATATCAGGCTGAGCAATTGAGAAGTCACCCCTCTCCTTACTGGGAAGGGGTCTGGTAGCTTATTTTGTTTTATTTTCTGCGATTCGAATTATTTCAGGGTTGTAGTTCGGGATCTATCTTGTTTTGTCCTTTTGTTATTTATGTTCAAACCCTTCTATCTTTTGTTTCAACTAAATGAAGTGTCCCATTTTTCTTTGTGTTTTAAATATGTTTTGTTTTTTTGTTTTCTTTACATAGTACATTTTATGTTGACCCTAGCGACATGACATGCTAGTGAAATTTTTAGCCAGATCTTAAAATCCAGTTTAAGCATGAACTTTGAATCAGAGGGTTAAAGTTAGAAAAAGAGAGCATATGAGAAAATAGATAGAGTGCTAAGATATTTGGTGACAAGTTAAGATAATTATTTTGAGAATCATAAGAATAACTTGGTCATCGATTGAAAGACATGTCTCAATTAGGTCAAATAGTGGATGTGTGATCCTACATCGAAAGGAATAGAAAATTAGCTCCACAAAAGCATCAGGAATGTACAACAAAGGTGGAGTTTGCAAGAGTAGTGACGCACAGACTCAGTTAAAGTTATTGCTTAAAAATGTCACAAATGATCTTCATCTCTCACTTCCATATTGCATGATATGTACTTGCATTTTCAAGGATTGATATGACAAAGGCGTTTCATTTTTCTATCCGAGCATTGTGTCATTCTTTATTTACCCCATTTGGGCCTTAGTTTTATTTTCTTTCATACCCCTCTTTTCGAATCAAGATACAGTCAACAAAGCTCAAAAGATAAGTGTCGAGCAAAAGAATAGAGTCAAAAGTTTCAAAAAAAATGTGTCAAAAAGAAGGAAAAGAAAAAGTGTCAGGTAAAATTGAGTCAGAAAAGTACAAAAAAAAAAAAAAAAATTAGAATCAAACAAAAGAACAAGCTTCCAGAACTACGCGTGACCTGATTCTCATCTCTCAGGGGAGAGATACGTAGGCTGCCCTACTCTGGGATCGGTCCAACCAAATAAACAATTTAGTATTTTCCAGTCAAAAAAAACTGGGGCATGAGTTGATCCTCATTGTTTGAGTCGATTCCGAAAGTTGTAAGTCCCACCCCACTTCAAGTGTCATTTGGGCCTCAAATCATCCTTTTTTTCTAACCTTATCCAAAAGTCAAGTTACAACCAAAGAAAGACCTTCAGATCAATCTTTGAGAATGTTAAGGCTAAGCATGCAATGGATGTGATGATGCATTTTGGGAACTACTTGTCTTCCTCTGCACAAAGAATCAAGAGAGAAATGAAAATAAGAGAGTCTTATAGGTGAAAACCCTCACGGGCACCGTAAGACGATGGTAAGCTGAGAAGATAACAATGAGAGAGTCTTATCAGTGAAAACCCTCACGGGCACGGTAAAATGACGGTGAGTTGAGACAAATGAAAATAAGAGAGTCTCATTGGTGAAAAAACCTCACGGACACCATAAGGCAATGGTGAGCTAGAAAAAATGAGAGAGGATTGTTGAAAAAAAAACCTCCAAGGCGCCACTAGCCGAACAAGATCTTAAATGCAATTGACCTAAGGAAACAACTCAGTTTCAAGGCCATTAACTCAACAACAATTGGTAAAAAGTTTGGATGGAAAGATCAGGCAGCCTAACCCAAAATGCATGGCATAATCTTTGGAGTTGACTGTCATTTTTAGATAAATTTTTATTTCTTTGTTTCAATGGGGACATTCATTATCTTTTATTTCTTCTCTTTATTTTGTTTATCTTTCTTGAGTTAGTTATCCAAATAAAAGTCATTGTCATTTTTCTCTTGTTGTTGAGTTATGTCTATGTCGAAACAAGTGAGAAAAGATTTCAAAACTGGCTACCAGCTTCTTCAATTACAGAAAGCAAGACAAAAGGCCAGCACATGAAAGAGACATGATTGTGAGCCGAAATAAGGCATGCAGAAAGTTGTGTCAACAGAAAATTCTGGGAATTCATGAAAATACCAAGGGTCAAAGAGTTTATCTGAAAAGCGTGGCAAAGCAAAGATATTGTGTTTGTTTCAGAAGAACTCTTAATAATTGGAGTTTGGGTCAATGATGCAGCAAGTCAATGACATATGCTAGTGGTTGGAAGCAAGGTTAAATGTGACCCGGGCAAGATCAATTTCCACAAAAGCCAAAGCCACAAACCAGCCACCATGTTTTTAAACTAACAAATTTTCTTTGTATAAAACAGGAACACATGCTACCTTCGAATCAAGGATTTCAAAGCCTAAACACCAAAGGTCGTAACATTCTCACTTTTTCAAATGCAACAAGCAATATTGCTGCAGATATTTGATATTCAAAGCCATGGAGACACACTTCCTTGTTTGGGTAATTTCAGCAATATTTGTGAGGAAATGCACTTTCTTGTTTGGTAATTCAAGCAACATTTGTAAGGAGACGCACTTCCTTGTTTGGACAATTCAAGCAACATTTGTAAGGAGACGCACTTCCTGATTTGGGCAATTCGAGCAACATTTGTAAGGAGATGGACTTCCTTAATTCAAGCGCTATCATAAGGAGACACACTTCCAAAGGAGACACACTTTCTTGTTTGGTAATTCAAGCGCTATCATAAGACGCACTTCCTTGTTTGGTAATTCAAGCGGTATTTGTAAGGAGACACACTTCCTTGTTTGGGTAATTCAAGCGGCATTTGATAAGGAGACGCACTTCCTTGTTCGGGTAATTCAAGCAACACTTGTTAGGAGACATACTTCTTTGTTTAGACAATTCAAGCGGTATTTGTAAGAAGACGCACTTCCTTGTTTGGGTAATTCAAGCGGTATTTGATAAGGAGACGCACTTCCTTGTTTGGGGTAATTCAAGCAACATTTGTAAGGAGACGCACTTCCTGGTTTGGGGTAATTCAAGCAACATTTGTAAGGAGACGCACTTCCTGGTTTGGGAAATTCAAAGAAATATTTGTAAGGAGACGTACTTCCTTGTTTGAGTAATTCAAGAGACATTTGTGAGGAGATGCACTTCCTTATTTGAGTAATTCAAGCGGCATTGGTAAGGAAATCCACTTCCTTATTTTGATAATTCAAGCAACATTGGTAAGGAGATGCACTTCCTTGATTGGGTAATTCAAATTTTTCTTTTTAGGTAATGCACTTCCTAACGTAAGTCTTGATTCCTAGAAGATGCACTTTCTAGTCGAGTTATCGCACTTAACCCTAAGGAGACGCACTTCCTTGCTAGTTTTCATTTGTCAGGTGACACACTTTTTAGCTTAAACTTGTATCTCTAGAAGACGCACATTCTAGTTAGAATCCCTCACTTTAATTCTTAGTCTTTTACTCTTAAGAGATGCATTTCCTAGTCAGAGTCTTGATTCATCATTGCAACGTCCAAGTAGGTATGATGTGACTTTTCCAAAAGTCTTCACATGATAAACTGGGGGGAAAATTCAATTTCTATTTTTGAAACTTTACTTTTCTGGCAAATAAAACCTCTTTATAATAATATTTGTTTGGGATAATTTTCTTTTTAGTTTTGATGTGATTTCAGGAGCCTGCCCGAAGCACAGGGCAAATAAATGGAAAACCAAGCAACAAGGTGAAGAAATTGAAAGTTAAACAGATTGAAAAATAGTAAGTCAGGAGCCCGCCTGCAGAACAAGGTAAAGAAGTTGAAAGAATGACAACAAGTTGATGAAATAGCAAGTCGGAAACCCGCCTGGAGAGCAGGGTGAAGAAATTGAAAGGCAAGCAACAAGTTAAAGAAATAGCAAGTCAGGAGCCCGCCTGAAGAATAGGGTAATGAAACTCAAGTCAAGAGTCCAAAACAAGCTGCATAGATAGGATTTTGTAATTTCATTTTTGTTTTAACTTGTAATTTTTATTTTTGATGTAATAATAGAGCCGCAGACCGGAACCTCGATGGAACCTCACTCGACTCTCCAACTCGGTATAGTCCTTCTCTTTCCAGTCCTTTGAAATACTCGTGACTTGGTTCCCTCATAACTTAGGTAGGTAGGTTGTCCTAATTCAAGACCCGGTAGTCCTTCTTCCTTCTGTTTCTTCCTTTGAATAATGGTCGGGACAAAATTCTGTCTCGTTGTCTACTTCTTTGTCTGAAAACACTGCGTGTTTACATTCAAAGGGGGCATGATGTAAACACGTAATTTTGTCCCCCTCAAAAGTTTGATTTTATTCATTTTTACCTTATCATATCATGTACCCTCACCCACGTGATTACATCCCACAAAAATACAAAAAAAGTAACTCTCAACAAAATCCCTAACAAACTTTTATTCTTTTTAACATCCTAACAATCCTCTCCAATAAGAAAATGACAAATCACCCTCTACCTACCTACCATACCCTTACCTCTACATGGACCCCTCCTTTTCTTTGGCAAAAAGAAATAAACAATGAGAAACTTCCAGGAAAGAAAGAAAAAAACCATTCTTCTATTTTTGGCAAAGGATATATAGAACAAAAAAAAATGGGGGGGACCTCATGGATGAACCCCACTTTTCCCTTTGGTTTGTTTCTTCTTGATTGAGTACATATACTCATTTTCTCAAAAATACCAAGGGGGGCGCATAATTTCCATTCTAGCAAGAACACACTCCTTCACTGAATAGGCATGCACACATAATTTTCATTGAAGACCACACTCACGCACAGCAAAAGAGAGAGAGAGATTAAGAGTGAAAGAAGACGATGGGAGAGAGATAGAGAGAGAGATGGGGGTAAAAAGATAGAAAGAAAAAAAAAAGGAGAGAAAGAGAGCAAATCGAGAGAAATAGAGGAAATCAAGAAAGGAGAGAGAGAGAAAATGGGTTGGTCGGACTGTGGTCGGCGAGTTCTTCATCGGAATTCCATCGAGTCGCCGCCAGGTACTCTGACGACCACTGTTGGGTCGCTACTATGGCGAAACCCACCTGGGAACAACACTTCCAGCTTGACGTTGAGCAGGTACTCCCCGTCCTCGTCCTCGTTTCTAGTTCAAACTCACCTGAGAACAAACAGAACAGATCGGTGCATCTCGGGTGTTGGAAACGCAAATGGGTAGACAATGGTCGGGGTTCATTCGTAGTTGAGTCGCGATTCGGGAGGTCCGTAGTGGGTTTGCTCTGGCTTGTTTAAATCTGTCTATTTGGTCTTCCTATATTCGAGTTGGTTCATTCGTTGTTGAGGCTCGATTCGAGGTTCCGGTGCGGATTTCATCTCGTTTAATCGAATAATACTTGAAAGCGGCATTGAGGTCCAATTCTTTCCTCTCTCTCTCTTTTAATTCTTATGTGATTATGGAACGTGATTTGGTATGTGAATTGTTGATGACGTCTGAGTGTTGGTTTGTGAATATTTGCTTGTTTTGATTTGTTGTGGGTCCTCTCAATCATGAATTGTGTGATGAAATAATATCTCATTCGAGAAGCGGAATCAGTTATTTAGGGGTTGGAAATTGGAAAATTGATAAAAAGCTAATGTTAATTTACTTTGATTCATTGACGTCGTTGATCGTGATAGTGTCATGATAGGTTGAATTGGATAGGTAAAGAGTAGGTTCGGGTAGGCAAAAGTAGGACTTGCAATCGTTGAATGATAAAAGAGTTTTGTCTAAATGTGTTGATTTATGTTTTCGGATTGGAATGTATTCATTTGGCCGGGAAATGCCCTGAAGATTGATGTATTTATTCACTGAGGAATGCCCCGACGTATCATGTTGGCGAAGACATTCGTGAGAAAGGCCCGAGGCGTCGGGTAAAGCACGGGAGCGTAGTTAGTATTAGTGTAGGTTAGATAGGATTTATTTTTGCATTTTTCTATTTTGGACTGTATAATTGGACTGGACATTATATTTTGGATTTATTTTGTTTTGTGTGTTTGATTGATTGTTTTATGTGCTTTGTGTGGTTTATACCTTCGTAATGCCAAAATAGCCGATACACTCCACCAAGCGACCGTGGTCGAACCATGGGACCGAGGGGTGCCTAACACCTTCCCCTCGGTCAACAGAATTCCTTAGTCGGAATTTCTATTCGCGGATCAGTTTTACAGAGTCAAAATCATTTTGAAAAGGGTTTTCCAAAGGTGACTTGGCACACCGGATTATGCCAAGTGGCGACTCTAAGTTTTGAATAAAATGAATCATTTTCGAAAAAAAAAATTATCTTTTTGTCACTTAATAATAAAAACTCTTTCAACCTTAAAATCATATCTTTTTGGAGACGAAAAAGGGGTGTGACAATAATCATGAAAAATGGCTATCTATGTGTTTTTTCCGTGCGGAGACCTATATGTGATGTAATTATCGAAATTGAGATATTATGTGATATGTGTGACTGTGTGGGATCCAATGTGATATTGATAGCCTTAAATACATATGAATAATTATATTGTGTTGTTGAAATGCCTAATGTGGAACCATTGGTGTATTATTATATATTCATACTTATTGGTATATGAGACATGTGAAAATTTATGGATGAGACGGAAATAATGAATGGATATTGGCTCACATGGTTGTGAAAATTTATCATTCTGGTTGGTTGTGAAAATGTATCATTACGGTTGGCTGTGAAAATATATCATGTGATTGATTGTGAAAATACTCATTATGATTGGTTGTGAGCATTTTATCTCATCTCATATCATACTTATTCATCAAAATATTAGTACCACCGTGACAACACCTGAGTAACACTGGCAACACCTTTTTAAAACCCTCCCCAAGAGATGTGTCGGGGAGGAGATATTGTAACACCTTATAAAACCCTATTCGAGGGATGTGCCGAAAAGAAGATATGAGATAAGTGGATTATATACGAATTGACGAACCCTTCATGGATCCTGCATTGGGAGGCTTGTCTCCGTAGGTGTATAAAGGGATTGTGCAATGATTTCGGAGGTTGTGCGACGACCTCATGCATCATCATCATATACATTACACTTACTTTATTGTGTTATATTGCCATATTGACTTGCCTTTTATGTAATTATCTTATCTTCTTTTACTTGTATTTGATGATCTTGTATATGCATGTTCCCCCTTGTTTTACTTATATGTGATATAATGCATACTTGTGTTCTATAGGGTTATGATGTTGCAATATATGTGATATATTAGAACTGTTAGTGCAAGCGGTGTAGACTACCATTGTGGGACATTTTCTGATTGCAAGTTATGTGCCCTTAGTGTATATTTTATATGCTTTATTTACTACTTTGCTTGGTCAGCCTATGATACCTACTGAGTACAAGTGGATCGTACTCAAGCCTACTGCGCCTTTTCGGTGCAGGTCCTAGCTCGAGTGCGCCTCAGCTTGCTTGACTAGAGCGATTGTTGGAGCTTCCAAGGTAGCGGTTGGACATTCATGCGTCCGAATTTCACCTCTATCTTTCTATAGTAGTTATGTCTTTATTAGTATTTGGAGATAGATATTATTCCTTTGTGGTTATTTTTCTGATGTATTTGACTCATGAATTGTATTAGTAGTTCTTACACTATTGACACCTGGTTTGGGGCATGATTGGTATTTTGGATAAGTTCTTTCCACATTGTTATGATTACTTGTATGGTTTGGCTTCGTTCTAGAAGTCTTACCTTGAGCATCCTTTTTCCTTTTTGTATCAGTTTAAGTGATAGGTTTTCTTGTCAAGGTACGCCACGACAAGTGTTATCATGATCCTCATTTTTGGGTCGTGACAATAAAGTATAGTTGTGATTTTATGTAATTTTTAGTTTTTTGAATTAATCAAAGATTAAATGGGCTTAACAAATATTACCAGGATCCACATATAATTTGTCAATATTGAAGGTGTTAAAATATACTGAAGGGGCTTAACAAATATACTGAAGGAAATAAAAATGATTATTTATCTGTTGCCATCGCATATCGAAATTGCTTTTGTAATAATTCACATTAAGTCATCTCCATCATCTGCAAGTAAATGAATCAAAAGTATATCAGTCAAAAAAACACAAATTTTATTCGATCAATAAGATATATTTGAATTATAAGAATAAATAAAAAATAAAATCATATATATTAAAGAAGATAAATAATTGAACATTGAACAATAAAATAAGGAAAAATAGTTTGATGGACACTTGTACTATGTATGATTTGTAAAGTAGATACTCCTATTTACATATTTATCATCTAGACCCTTGAACTCATTAAAACAACATTTTAAACACTTTTTGTATATGTGACACTAAGTTGATGATTTGAAAAAACCGCGTGTAGAACACGCCTTTTTCAGCGAGTGTAGTTCAAATTTTTTACTTTAAAATATCTTTTTTTTTAAACTGTAAATTTAAAAAAAAAAAAAACCTTTTTCTTCAATGACCCCTCCCCCCACCCCACCTCCATTGTCCATGGCAGGTCTCACCTCTTTCATTGTAACACCAACTTCCTCTAAACCAATAAAAACCAAACCCCTTTTCTTCCCTTCACTCAATCCTTCTATTTTTGGACTTTGTTTTCACAATCATCATCAGCCCATACCACCACCAGTCAGCCATTTTCACCTCTCCCCCGTCCGCACTCTCACCCAACACCACCACCACAAGGCAGCCATTCCCCTCCTCCTCCACCCTACCCCACCACCCCCACCTCCTCCACCCTACCCCACCACCCCCCACCTCCATTCATATCTTCTTCTTTATTTTTTTTACTGTCACACACACACACAACCCACTCCTTTTTTCCTCCATTTTCATTACCAAAAATCTCTCTCACCATCTCCATAAAATCCTAATTCTCATTCTTCCTTCCATGTCCTAAAAGCCCCTACCCACCTCACCCCATTCCCGCCCACCCATCTGCAAATTCTCACAAAGAAACGGGGTTTTTAGTACCATTTCAAAACTTTAATCTTCAACTTGAATCCACAAATAAAAAATCAAATTCAAAAATTGTTCTTAAAATTGAAACAAAACTTGAACCTTTGATGAATAGTATGGGTTGACAGTAATGAATTTTATAAATGTGTTGGTGATAGAGTTGGAGAACTGACCGATAAAGCAAACAGCACGGAGCAATCAGGACAAGAACATAGTGCAGAAAAGGAGAACGTTTCAGTTGATGTTAAAGAAAGAATAAGGTTTGGTTGGTGGGTACGAAGAAGAGAAAGAATGAGGTGGGGGGGGGGGGGGAGTTTATTTTGTGTTTTTTTTTTAAATATTATTTATAATTTATATATATTCAGAATATTTAATTTCTTACGTGTCGTTGAAAAAAATGACATGGCATATCACGTGTCGGGGAGTGTATTACACTCATATTAGTTGGATGAAAAAAGAGTTTAAAATATTCTGTTTTGATGGGTAAAAGATTTAAAAAATTGGTTTTACATGGGTTCAAGGGTGAAGAAGTTCATAGCAGAGAGAAAACTCAAAAGTGTTATACATGGAGTACTTGTTATTTAAAGGATTTAGCACATTTCAATACTTTTAAAATTAATAATTACCCAATAAAATTGTGTTTTAAGATTTTACTGTCAAACGGACTCCTACGTACATGGAGCAGTTGTGTCAAACTGGAGTTTTATTTTACGATTTTATTTTTTTGATTTTATCCTTTTTAGTTTTTTCTTTTTAACAATAAAAAGTGTCTTTATCCTTTAAATAAATTTTCAAGAGAAATATATCTAACATTGGACTGAGCCAAACATAAATTTTGAAAATTTTATAAGAGATATATTTGAAATAATAAATATCTATTAGAATTCTTCAGGTTTCTAATTTTAAGATAATGATTTTTTTTAAGCAAAAGAATAATATTTTTCAAATTCAAATACTTTTTTTAAAAAAAATTGGGGGTAGGGGAAGGGGAATGAAAGAGGGGATTACAATGTGGGGAATCGAACTCTCACCGACAAGGTGGAAGTTCAGGTAACTAACCAACTACGCTACTAAGATTCCCCCCAAATTCAAATACTTAATCTTTCTATTCAAATTTTTATTATAATATTTTTTAACTTTATTTACTATATTTTTGTTTTTGTTTTTAAAACTATTATTATTATTATTATTATTATTATTATTATTATTATTATTATTATTATTATTATCCTATACATGCATACCGCTACTACTACAGCTTCTACCACTACTATTAATTATTATTATTATTATTATTTTAATAATATTTTTATATTTTCCTAATATATAAATAAATTATATTTAAATATATTTTATAACCTTTAAATTTTAATGAGATAAGTTTGAAATTGTATATATCTATTAGAACTCTTTAATTATATGTTTTTATTTTTAAAATAATAAAAAACATTTTTAAAAAGGATAATATACTTCAAATTAATACTTAATCTTTCAATTCAAATTTTTTATTACAATACTTTTTAACTTTGTCCTAAAATTGTCACGTGGCTTCTCAATAGCTTGCCACGTGACTTCTTATCGTTCTCTTAATTTTGCTTTTATACATATATAGATATTCAGATAGTAAATATTTATTGGTATTTACACTAAATTAGTGTAATTTATCGTAAATAAGTGGTCTAATAAAGTGAAAATACATACATAATCATGATTATGTGATAATTATGTATATTCAACACATATATCATATATATATTGGTTTGATGCAAACACAAGACATTTTTATCGAGACAGAAAAGGAATAGGTCAAACACATTGACGCCCCCCTAAATTTGACACTAATTCTCACTTTAACATCTCAACTAGCCATTGTTCATTCTAGACATTTCATGTAAGGCTTTGGTGGTGTCATTTTGACACTTTTTTAATAATCAATTAAATATATATGGTATGTGTAATACGCTCGCCGATGACGTGTCAAAGTAGATAATTAAATGAAGACATGTGGCATATTTATAAAAAGTAATTACTATATTGTGAGGAAAAAAATTATTTTAAAAACTATTTAGTTAAATATTTAAAAAAAAATGAGTAGCTCGAGGCTTATGAAGGGTGTTTCGTCGGCGAGATTGTGGTGGTCAATTACTGAGTGTGTTAATGGAGTTGAAGGTCAGGTCTGTTTTGGTGATGGATTACTGATGGTTTGTCGGTGAAGGAGCTTGGCCGGTGGTTGTTAATGGAGGCAGAGGTGGTGTTGGTAATGGAGAAATATTCGATGGTGATAATGGAGGAGAGAAAGAGTGGGTGTAAGCAGAAGCGGAGCCGGCCTCTTTAGGAGGTTCGTCCGAACTCCCTTCGACAAAAAAATATACTATTTATATATGATTAAAAAAAAAATTATATGGTTATAGTAGGTGTTGAACCCCCTTCGACTTAGTTTTCTTTGAATATTGAACCCATTTACTTAAAATCCTAGTTTTGCCTCTGGGTGTAAGGTGCTTTTCAGATAGGTTAATGAAGGTGTTATTTAAGCCACCATCTTCACCCTCCACCGAAAAACTTTCCACCTCTGTCACTCCATCGAAATTCATTCAACAAATGAACATCCAGAGGAATCACTTCACGGCACACATATTTAAAATTTTAATATTTTACCTTAAAAATTGTTTCCTAAGTCTTCAATTATTTATTTCAAGTTGTGAATTTGGTTGGTGAAGGTGGAGGACAGAATGAAGAAAATGAAGCAAAAAAAAAAAGTTTTACAACAAAAACCTCCTCACGCATTTAAGGTGTGTGTATTACACTTTCTTTGCCATGTCGCGGTGTCAAAATGACACAACGAAAGTTTACATAAGGTGCTTAAAATAAACAACGTCTACTTGAGGTATCAAAGTGAAAGTTTGTGCCAAATTTAATGGTCTGACGATGTTCTTGGCCAAAGAAATAAGAAGGAAGATACACATAGAATGTTAACATTCTGATTCATGTCGGGTCTACACCAATTCATTTTTCTCCATTAAGGATTATGGTGGAATAAATGGACATAACCTCTTTATTCTTAATTAGAGATTTTATATTCAAGTTATGAATACGGAAAAAAAGTTTTGGCAAAGAGCGAACACTCTTTAATGGTCCTACACAACATAAATTCAAATTAATCGAAACTCTAGTAGAAATATCAAACGTTGACTGATTGCTAGAGAGCTATGAGCGAACAAAATTTTTATATCCAATAAAAGAGAATCGAGCATAAAGCCCCTCAATAATAAATTTGAAGGAATTAAAAAATAATTAATTTCAATACCTAATTTATAAGACGAACCACGATGATATATAAAACAACACAACAAAAAATTCTTTTTTATCACATGACTAGCATACCCAAAAGAATATCACATGACTAGCATACCCAAAATAGATCAATGAAGGATGCTAAGAAAGTCACAAATTTGACAATCGAATGTCAAAGCCTATATTAAAATTAATTATTGGTTAAAATACTTATTTTTATAAGAGTAAAACATCTAGTACCTCTGAACTATAACCAAATTTGCTACAATATATTTCAACTTTATGGGTTTCTATTACCTCATGAACTAAATTTTAGTGTATTTTTGTCAACCCTTTTAGCTGATGTGACACCTTTGATGTGGATCTCATTTTATGTAATAAAGGTATCACGTCAGCACAAAAAGATGACAAAAATATATTAAAATTGATTCAGAAACTAATGAAGTCCCTGTAAAATTAGAGTGTATCGTAGAAACTTTGACTATATTTTATAGAGGTACTGAATGCTTATCTGTTTTTATGAAGAAGTTAAAAAGACTTCAGCTGATGCAATTTTTACCTAATCTTTGAACACTTACTTTGAGCCAGCTGCCAAATAGACTTTATGGTGTGGTACCAATTATTTGAAAAATGGCTTAAATTAACACATACTTCCTCCGTTCTATTTTATGTGTCGTTATTTTCTTTTTAGTTCATTTCAAAAAGAATATCATATTTCCTTATTTGATGACTATTTAATGATATCATTTTCATTTTATCCTTAGTGGATTCAACTAAATACATATTATTCATAAATGAAGAAACTAGGATAAATTAATAAGGCTGACACTTACATACTGTTTTAAAAAACAAAAGGAAATTCGGTGCAGTAATTAGCTTTCGTTAAGTGCGGAGTTTTGGAGAAGGGACGGACCACAAAAGTCTAATGTATGCAGTCTTATTCGAGATTTCTACAAGTGGTTGTTTTCATAGCTCGAACTCGTGAACTTCTGATCGCATGGAGGCAACCTTACTAATGAAGAGCTTCCTTCACTAAGACTATTAGGGGTCGTTTGGTGTGAGATTATAAGGTATAATAGTCTCGAGATATAAAATGCAGAATTAGTTATCTTGCATTTGGTTGGAGGTCTTAGTTAGTTCTAAAATTATTTATACCAGTGACAAGATAAGTTATCTCATATACATGATGAGATAACTAATTCCAAAATTAATTATTTCAACTTAAAAAGCCTTGACTCAATTCGCATTAGAAAAAAGGTATTTTGTTGATCAAAGGAAGCCACATGGTAAATTATAAAAGGATAATAAAGAATATAAACTTACTATTAAAAAAAAATAAAAAAAAAATGAAATTAGCTATAAATTTCGTTGCAAAATTTTTCCTATAGCTAATAATTTCTTTGATAATTTGTCGATAAAGAGGATTAACAATAAATTTATTGTTTAACTATAAAACTTATTTATCCCCTAATTCTCTTTTTTTAAAAAAAAAAAATTAAAAGGAAAAATGCATCGTTTCCACCCCAACCTATACCCGAAAAGTCGAAGCCACATCTAAAATATACTAGTGACCTATTACAGACCTAAACTATAAAAAAGTGAAACTATTTACACCCTGTCAGACTACCACCACTTGCATGTGGTGTAGTGTTTTACACGCGCTGCCACGTCAACACTACGTCAGTAAAAAGTATCACTTTTTTATAGTTAAGGTGTGTAATAGGTCACTTATATAGTTTAGGTATGGATTCGACTTTTCGACTATAGTTTGGGGTGAAAACGATGAATTTTTCCTTAATGTTTTTAGCCGTTTACTTTTGTTATTTAATAAGCTGGACGCGCCTAAAATAAGTGTAACACACGCGTATTAGAATGGGGATTGCGGGGAGGTAATAATATCACTTTTTTATAGTTAAGGTGTGTAATAGATCACTAGTATAGTTTAGGTGTGGCTTAGAATTTTCGGATATAGTTTAGAGTGAAAACGATATTTTTTTTTAATTTTTAAATAATGACTATTGAAGTGTGTGAACATATGAATACAAAAAGTTGAGTCTATCTCTTTTTGCACACATTGAAATAAGAATCCACATCAAGAAAAAATAACCATAGCCGAAGGCAAATAAATCAAATCATATAGATAATTTTCCTATTTTCAATAAGTGAAGTGTGTGAACGTACACCAAAAAAAGGTAAGCCGCTCCTTTTTCTCACATTGGACTAAGGAATCCAACAAAAAAAAAAAAAATAACAAAAACATAGGCGCGGACAAATAAATCAAATCATGTAGATAATCCCCCTATATAGAAAATTTATCTATTGATAATTCTTATTTATTTGTAATAGTGACTATTAAAATGTGTGAACACATACCCAAAAAGCTAAATCATTTCTTTCTGCACGTAGTGAAATGAGAATCCCACCGCTTGCATGTGGTGTAGTGTTTTACACGCGCTGCCACGCCAGCACCACGTCAGTAAGAAGTATCATTTTTTTATAGTTAAGGTGTGTAATAGGTCACTTATATAGTTTAGGTGTGGATTCGACTTTTCGACTATAGTTTGGGATGTTTTTTCCTTAATGTTTTTAGCCGTTTACTTTTGTTATTTAATAAGCTGGACGCGTCTAAAATAAGTGTAACACACGCGCCTTAGAATGGGGGTCGCGGGGAGGTAATAATATCATTTTTTTATAGTTAAGGTGTGTAATAGGTCACTAGTATAGTTTAGGTGTGTCTTAAACTTTTCTGATATAATTTAAGATGAAAACGATGTCTTTTCCCGAAAAATAACGATAGACAAGGCAAATATATCAAATAACATAGAAAATCTTCTACTTACATAATTACATTTTTTAAAATAGTGACTATTGAAGTGTGCGAACATACATTCAAAAATTTAAGCCATTTCTTTTGCACATATTGGAATAAAAATTCACTCAAGTAAAAATAACGATAAGCGAAGGCAAATAAGTCAAATCACATAGAAGATCCACTATTTTTTAATTTGTAGATGAAAAAGGGCGAGCGGAGCATGAAGGAGATGAACGTTTGAGCGATTAAATAGGGTTGATCATGAAAATCTAAAGAACGAACATCTCAAATGAGAAACTCTAACTGCTTTTGTTCACAATAAATAATTCTTAACCAATTCTTTCTTTTTAAATTATCAATTATTAAATAAAAATAACATAGACGCAGACAAATAAATCAAATCATATTGAAAATTTTCTATTGATAATTCTTATTTGTTCAGTAATAGTGACTATTAAAGTGTCTGAACACACATTCAAAAAGTTAAACCATTTCTTTTTGCACGCATTGAAATAAGAATTCCGAAGAAAAATAACAATAGGCAAGGCAAATAAATCAAATCACATAGATAATCTTTTATACATAATTTCTTTTTTTAAAATAGTGAGTATTGAATTGAAGTATGCGAACATACATTAAAAAATTTAAGCCATTTCTTTTTGCACACATTGAAATAGAAATTCACGCAAGAAAATAACGATAGGCGAAGACAAATAAATCAAATCACATAGAAAATTTCTTATTTTTTAATTTGCAGATGAATAGGGGCGAATGCAGCTTGAAGGGACTCTTAACTGCGTTTGTTTACGAGCAATAGTTCTTAACCAATTCTTTCTTTTTAAAATTATTAATTATTATCTATCCGCGAGATCAAAAGTTCTCTTTTTTTTCTGCCACACAGTGTTATTGTCTTTCTTAATTTTTTGTTCCCTTCAATGGAAGACCAAAATGAAAAAGCGTTTTTTTTTTTTTTTTTTGGCTTCCCATTCGGTGTCCGGTGCCCGCATTTAGAGCCCCAACTAATCCGGATCGCGCGTTGCAGGGCCCATTAAGGTGGCAGCACTCCCAACAGAGTTTTCTCCATATCCAGGATCGAACCCATTAAGGTGGCAGCACTCCCAACAGAGTTTTCTCCATACCCAGGGTCGAACCCTCGACCTGTAAAACAGCCTCATCCATTGTGCCACAACTCATGTTGGTAGCATTGCATGTTATTACAACTATAATTTTGACCTTAGGTTTATTAACAGCTAGCATAGAATATGCTATAGACTTTATAGTATGTATAATTTGACTTGCTATAAATAATTCTACCAAAAGGTTGAAGAAAAACACACGTTTATAATTTATTTATTTTTAAAAGTACAAATATACATTGCTGTTAACGTTTGTTAATTTCTATCCTTTCATTTTTTTTTCTTAAGAGTATATGTTTTGTCAACATTTTTTTTTTTTTGATTTAATGATCCATATATCTTTTATGATGTAAGAGTTAGGTAAGATTCCAATCTATTTATACCAAATAATAATTACACAAAAAAGGACATAAACCTTAATGAAGGTCGGAAAAATTCACCTTATTATGCATTCGACTATTCGTACAAAAAAGTTAGAATAATTAATAGTCCTTAAAAATGATTTAATAAACAACTTTTTGTCATTTAATTTCTAGTTAATATTGCATGCGTACACAATATATAGTTAGCAGACATTTGTCATATACATGTGTGTAAAAGATATTTATACAATCACATTACTCAATATAGAAATGTATATAAATTAAAAAAAAATCATTAAAAGTAACTTGATATAAATTATACTCTAGTCCGTTTCAAAAAGAATGTCTCCTTTTCTTTTTTGACAATACTTTAATTTCAACTTTCTAAAAATATTAATGATCTTTATGTTAATAGTTCGTCAAATTTATTGTTTACTTTTCTTTAATCTAAATGGTTAGATGGACGATTATTTAGAATTTAGATGATCAACATAAAAATGCATCATACTATTTGGAAGAAGATGTTCTCAATGAAACATGTTTCGATTTTGAGCCTTGTGATGAAAAAGTTTTTACTGCTCCCCAAACGAACCTCCTATCTGGCATAAACTTAAATTAATCAAACTCTAATAAAAATATCAAATATTAAATATAAAAAAAAAAAAAAAATTAAATTTCCTTAGACTTTCCCGAAAGAATAAAGAAAAAGGTCATAAACAATAAATATACAAGTGAAATGGTGGAAAAAATGTAGTCTCACAATTTGTTTGAAAAAAGGGACAAAATAATTTAACTGAAATAGAGATAAGGTTAAGGATGAACAGTCAAAGATACCAATATTGATCCAAACATGAATAATATCTTAAAAAGTCATTATAATATCTATGTATGTATATAACTCAATATTTTTTTTCTTTTGATAATTCATACATATCTTGACTAATTCAATAGAGGTAATTTTATTCAAGCAAGTTAAAACGTATCGGGAGAAATCACTCAACCGCTAGTTAGAATTTGAACCTAAGAACTCATGATTTAAATATCTTTTTTTATTGCTATCTTGTGAAATGTGGTTATATAGAATTTTTTTATTTTTTTTTGGTTCACACCCAGTGTTCCGTGACAACATTGAAGTCGCTTAATTTGGATCGCGCGTTGCATGACTCATTCTGAGAGTAGCGCTCCCAACAGAATTTTCTCCATATTCAGAACTTCAATCCGAGACATTTAATTAAGGATGTAGCAATTCCATCAATACACTATAAACCATGTTGGTTATATAAAATATCTAATAGTATAACATAACATAAGAAGTTAGTTTTAAAGAAAATATATTCATTATAGTAAATTTTATTTTTAATAATTGTGTAGTCATTTTCATTTTGGAATGAAGGATTCAAGCCCCTAAAATGTACTGCATTTTCCACTCTACTTCTATCTAATTATATAATACTTAAATTCCAGCCGCAATAATTGTACCTAATCTTTATTATTTTCGTTTTTTCATCTTTTTATATTACTTGCATGGCATTTCTACGTAAGTTCATTCAAAAAGGGGTTTGAAAATAGAAAATTGACATTTATATGTGGTACTAATTTAAGAATAAAAACATTTTCACATTAATAAGTTTGTAGTAATTTTGTTTATTTTATTTTATGTGTTTTAGTTTGATTGAACATACAGTTTAAAAAAGTAAAGAGAGATTTTTAAATTTATTATTTAAATTAAAGACAAGTACAATCATCTTTCTCTACAATAGATTTTCTCTATAACAATATTCTTTTTTTATAACATCTAAGTTTTATTTTTATAGATTAATTTCTCATGTTATGTCACATTATATGTTCTTTATATGACAATATTTTCCTATAGCAGATAAAAAGTATTCAAACAAATAATGACTTATATAAAGAGATTTGACTGTATAATAATATATTAAAATAATTATAATTAAATCGTATGATTCTAAATATATCATCTGAAATGCTAAAATTTAAGAGTTACTAATTATAAAAAAAAAAAAAAAAAAAAGGACATTCTTTAATTTGTTAAGTCAATCACAGAGGGAATATATGCAAGAGAAATTAAAAGCAATTTTTGAACCTCTTTTGCCACATTATTAGAACTTCTCTTACTTTAATTTATGAAAATCCAACATTTTATATATTACAAAAGAAAAACATCTTTACCTTATTAACGGATATTCAATAATCCTTCGAATCAGAATAGATTTAGAATTTGAAATTTATATATTTTGAATATAGTTTTTTTTTTGAGTTGCTGAGTTTAAATTAACAACTTATATCATACTAAAAAGTGTAAATCAAAATTGTGAATTATGTCAAATCCGCCCTAGGCTATACATAGGTTAGCCATATTTGCCAAATTCTTTGACTTATTATTTTCTAATTTATAAAATTTCTATAAAGGAATTATTCAATTCTTGCACAACAAAACATTGGTTGATCATTATTATGTTGCATTTGAAGACCAATATTATTTAGTTTGCCCTTCTAATAATTAATCACGTGTATTTTATCCAGGTACGACAATATATCTTTTATACTATTTTAAATTATATAAATTCATCATCGTCCAAAGTTTTTACAACCTATAATAAAGAAAAGAAAAAATAACATATACATATACCTTAATTTACCGTATTTACATAAAGCTCCATCCTTGTAAAGTAATTAAAAAAAATTCAGCTAATTATGTATCTTCGCTGGATTTATCGGGAGCTAATTATGTGTCTCGACAGACTCAAAATCGAAATAAATGTATCGGAAAATAATCATGTATTTTTACAAAGAAAGAATATATCTTCTTTGGATATATTATGTATCTCGACAGACAGAAAATCAAAACAAATGTATCAAAAACTAATAATGTATCTTTATAAAAGAAAAATGTATCTTTGTTGGATATATCGGGAGTTAATTATGTATCTCGATAAATTCAAAATCGAAATTTTCAGTAATTATGTAAAACAACGAAATTTTCTATAAACTTCAAACTATCTGGAGTTATGTTATTTGCCCATAAAATAATCCTTTAAGCATTAGTTGAATAGGTTTGGTGATTTAAATTTAGTATTTAAAAGTGAGTACTTTTGGTTCGCATCAAATATTTACAAAGCTCTAAATTTAATTGGAACGATGAAAATATAAATATTTAACGAAAATTCACATTTAAAAGTACAAACATTGTAGTTATTTTTTTTAATTATTTATTTCAAGATTCTGGTTCACCTAATTTTAAGTTTAAGGTGAAATTTCAGTTATTTTTTATGTATGATATAGTCTTTATGTTGCAATTTTTGTAATTTTGACGAAAATTTTTGATGCATTTGGTTAAGCCATTTTTTCCATGATTCTCGCTAAAATTAACAATCGGAGTTGGTAAATATTTTGTGGAGATTAAAAATGCTAATTTTAATAAATTTAAAGGATCAAAACTGCTCGATTGATACAAAAGGGATTATTTTTAACGTTCTAAAATCTAACATATAATATTCTTCTTATAGTCTTTTTTTGACGTTGCAACTAATTAATGAATTCATTAAAGCTAGCATATAGTGCTCTATACATAGGTTAAATTAAATTATTAATGACATGAACCTAAATAATTAACCAAAGGAGGACCCCTCAATAAAATATAAATATAGTTCGACTAACTCCTAACTTGGAATCGTTTTTTTTTTTTTCTTTTTTGTTTAACTAAAAAACTTGAATTTTTGATGGATTTTTCATTGGAAATTTTCTCCTTAAAAATATTTTCAATAGACTTTTCATCAGAAATTTTATTCAGCTGGAAATAGCCAAAGCCTATATTACATATTGCTCTTTTTTAGCTATCATACGTCACAGATATGTTCTTTAAACTACGTTATCATCGAATTAAAAGTGCGATCATGTGAACTTGTGATACAACTGATAATGTTCTTTACTTTTTGCTTTCATTTTAATGCGAAATTCGTCTATATATTAAGTAACAAACATTTCTTCTTCACAAATTTGTCAGACTAGATGTTTGTCGGTCCTTCTGCCCAATCGGACCTCATACAATATTTAAATTAGAAACATCAAATTAAAAATGTAAGAGGATTTAACCATTTCAATGTACCATTTGATAATAATTTAGAATGTCTTTTACATTAAAAGTAAATACATAAAATACCCACTAAAGGTGTCTCAGATTTGCAAGTTTACAGGCATCCTGTTACCCCAATTCAGCCAACATCAGTTGCAAAAGAAAACGTGCAATCAGGCACCAATGAATTTTTGCCACTTGTCAATTTATTTAATTTTATTTTTTTATTGTGTTTTCCTTTCTTTATTTGTTTGCCTTTTCCCTTTCTTTTTTTTCGCTCTCTCCTCCATTCTCCGCCTCCATGAACCTCTATTACTTTCTACATTTCGCCATTGTTAAATATTTAACTTTGACCACCTCCTTCTTAACCCCTCTTATTTTATTTTATTTTGTCTCTTTTAAATAGCTCTAATCTTTTTATTATTAATTATTTTATTTTTTATTTAGATAGAAAGCTAAGATAAAGGTGGGTTGAGAAATATGAGTTTGATTTTTTTTTCTTTGTATCGATATTTCTCTAATCATCTCCGTAATTATAATTATTGTTAATTCACCATTGAATTATCATCAAATTAAAATTTAGAAATCAAATATAATTATGTGGCGTTGAAATTTTATTAAAATTAAAATCTTATACTTTTATTAACAAAAAAATCATAATTTCGTAATAAAAATCAAAGAAAAAATAGTAGACGTACAGTAAAGGATCGATTATAAACTCAAGGTGAAAAAACTTGAAAAATCAGAAGAAAGAAATGAAAGGAAAAAGAGAAGCAAAAAGAATATTGAAAAGATGAAGAAAAATGGTGAAGGATTAGATGAAGAAGATAAGAGAAAAATAAACTAGAACAAATAAAGTAATTAAAAAGTATTTTTAATCAAACAAATGTCGATATTTTAAAAAAAAATCTTAATTTTTACTTGTTTTACGCTCTATTGAAAAGTGAAATACACTCTCCACGTCATGTGAGGCCAAAATGGGATATTTATGATGGACTTTGTAAGTTTTGTGGGATAATAAAAACCCTGCAAATTTAAAGTGTCTTTTTAAAAATTTAAAACAATTTTAATGATGTCTTTTATGTCTTTTCTCTTACATCAATTCAAACAATGACACTCGAGAGAATTTATTTTCATTCTTTTTCTACACAAAAAAAAAAAAAAAAAAAGAGAAAACAAATGTGAAACACAATGTATATAAGTTTGTGTTGAAATCTCATCTTCTTCCTACTTTGCGCCCAAGGGTGTGTCATAATTATCAATAAAGTCGATTGAATATCTTGATATATTAAGTTTAAATTTCAATAAAGATAAAAATATCGTGTGATCTCTTCCTATATGTTACTAGCTTTGGTAGACTGAGTTGTGTGGCATCTACTGTTGGTGAAAAATGTCAAATATATATATATTCGCTAGAACTAATCGAGAAACGCACAAATTGACCCAAATCGAATACGACGAGATTATCAAAACCAAAGAGGCTATAAAAAGCCTACGTAGTATACTATCCTTTATAGGGGTAGACAATTATGCACCTACTATATATAATATATATATATATATACTTCAATCTTTCTTATTTTTATTCTTATTTTTAGCAAAAAAATATGTGTTACTTTCATGAAATTCTAGGGTTGCACATTGAATTTGGTAAGTGAAGAGATTGGGTCCAAATAAAGTAGGCACCGCCTTTTTTTGACATGACAATTTTGTGACTTTAGCTAGCTAGGTTATATAAATAAAAGCAAAACAAATTTTCATTCTTATTAGTTCAAACCTTTGACTTTGTATCTATTTATTTCTTAATTTAATGTATATATATTAACCATGTTTTTTTTTCTTTTAATATATATATATATATATATGGATGTCCACTTTGTGTCTTGTAATAATCGAGTCAATATCAATATCAGAATGGTGCTTTCTTTATCATTACTTCCTAAACAAAAAGAAAAACTGTGAAGCATGTGTCTGACTGAGTCAAGAAAGAAACAATAATGCATGTGACGATGGGGCCCAATGAGCACCCGGCTAAGTATTAATAAGATTCTTTCTTATCTTTTATCTTTAAGTGCCGGCCACATATGTCCAGGCCACGTAGTCGTTTTTTAATTGATTTATTAGTTCGTCTATCTCAGGATTTTTATCTGGTTCTTTATCTTCTTTATTTTTTATTAAGAAATCTATCTTTTTGTGTAGTTCAGGATATATATATATATAGCTAATAATAGCTAATAAAACGAAGTGCACAAATACTGAATTTTGAGATCGCTATTTAATTTATACTCAATATTAATTTTTTTCCTTCTTTTAATTTCTGGGGGGAAATGTAGGAGATTGAAGATTGAAAATTTGCGTCTTCCTTTGGATAACTTTGTCTAAAATGCAGCTTTGTGAAGGTCAAACATCGAACATTTTTGGGAATAAAGTGAGTAATTCGTTTTTTAATTCAACATGCTACTAAAATGACATACAAATTATGTCGCTAAAATATAAAAGTTCATCATCAATCTTATTAAATAATGAAATAACTATGAATTAACAAAATATTATATTACATGATAGATTTTTGTTAAAAAATCTGTCCTTTTTCTAATAAATAAATTATTAAATCCAATTAATTGCTTGTATACTACTAATAAAAGTATAGAACAAAAAAATTAGGTGACTCTAATTGTAGCTAGATATATACCTATATGGAATCATCATGCCTAAACTGTACGATAAACATTAATATAAGAGTAAACATTTTCACACAAAAGTAACTAGGCTAAATTGCATGTCTTAAATACTATTTCAAAAGTTATAGTTATCATTTTAATTTTTGTGCCTTAAAATTAAATTTTACCAAGTTGAAGTGAATAATAAAATTACAAAATAAATATTTAATTTAACACTAAAAGAAAAATGGAAATGCCAATTTAACTGGATATAACTTGTTATTTCTCTATGTCGAGATTATCATATCAGACTTGTTATGAAGAGTTACCTATTGTATAGGTTAAGATGATGATGTAAAACTTTTCTTCACCGAAAATGCATATAAATTCAAGAATAAAAAAGGATAAAATGAAAAAAAATAATTAATTTTGTTTTGAACTTATAAAATGAAAGGAGAGTCTTGGCGTAAGTGGTAAAGTTATTGCCCCGAGATCAGGAGGTCGGTCAGGGGTTCAAGCCACGGAAATAGTCTCTTATTGAAATGCAAGGTACGTAAGGTTGCAACGCATACATATACTCCAGTGGTCTGGCCCTTCTTCAAACGTCACGTATAGTGATTGATAACTTTAATGTACCGAACTGTCTTTTTTAAACTTCAAAAATAACAGATAATTTGAGACGGAGAGAGTAGGGTTTATCGAAGTCTTGTAACCATTAAATGATCATTTCTCAAGGTCACTTTACAAAGAATATTACTAATAATTTTTCTTCCTAAATTCCCATTCTATGCCTTTAGCCTTTATATTTTTTAATTTTTATTTTTTTCCTATTTCCAATTTTTCTTTTTCCCTTATAAAGGAAATAACAAGGAATTAGAGGATATGTTTTTCCTAAAGTCCACACAAACCAAGAAAAGTCCATAATCTCAGACTCCTAATATTTGTTCTTTCCCTTATATATACTCATCATGTTATAATATAAGCTTTTGAGATGATGAAAAAAATATTCATAATGTCTCAATATTCACCACAAATGATGATGAAAAAATCCAAAAAAATGAGGGAAGTTAGAAAATACAACAAATCATTAGCTCCACGTCTAAGATGGTCTCCACAACTTCATGATCTCTTCATTCAATCTGTTCAAAATCTTGGTGGAGGAAACAGTAAGTACTTTTTATTAATTAAATTAAGATCAAATTATATAAATTAGTAGCTTTTTTTTGTTGTTAATAATATCATGTATATATAACAAGAAAAGAAGTTCATGTAGATTGAATTCATGTATGATGTAACAACAACAGGAAGAACAACATACCTAGCGAAATCCCACAAGTGAAGTCTCGGTCTTTGTGGGGGTGGCCGGGTGGGGGTTAGTTACCCAGCGAAATCCCACAAGTGAGGTTTGGGGGTCTTGGTGGTGGTTGGGGGGGGGGGGGTAGAGTGTACTCGCGCAGGCCTACCTCAGAGAGGTTGTTTCCGAAAGACCTAGTTTCGATTCATGTAATATTTCAATATTCAGAAAAAAAAAAATGTATTGAGAAAAATAAAGCAAAGGTGTGATTTATGGTTGCCCTAATTAAGATGCAACTACATGTATTTTTATTTTTTGGGGAAATCTTCTTGGTTTAATTTTTTCCTTCTGGTTTTCTTATTATTTTATGTATTTTTTTCTAAAATATATGTATACACAAGTGAATTCTGGATCAACAGTTAAGAATGATTTAATTACTTTTATGTGTACATCTTAATTTTTTCTTGTACACAGAGGAAACGAATTCAGAATTTAAATTCAATGATTTCAACCTTGAAATTCTTTAACAATGAACTCATGCATCTGCAGTTATAAAATTATATGTTCAGAATCCAATATTCTTTTACTCCTTCTTTCCCAAAATTATGTGGGATAGTTGGAATTTTGAGTGTTGATCAAGTTTTTATTTGACTAGAATTTCTTTATATGCCTTTTAATATTTATTACGTAGTTAATTATTGTGAAATATAGTACTTTATACATAGTTTTCAAATATATAAATTTTATTTCAAAAAACTTAAAACTTATATATATATATATATGTACTTTGACAATCAAAATATAAAAATTTGACTCTCAAAATTCAGTCACATAGATTGAGACAGATGGCGTACTATATATAAGTGCGTGTGAGTGTCTTATCGCGTATCTTAAATCATCGCACTTCTGTGTACATATAGTTCGAGCCAAAAGCAATAAACTATTAGAGGACATCAACGAGAGAATTATTATTTATTTATTATTTTTCTTGTTTATATATTGACAGAAGCAACACCAAAGAGAATTATGCAGATGATGGCCATAAAGGGATTGAAGATTTCTCATGTTAAAAGTCATCTCCAGGTACTATATATCTAATTAATTTACCCTAGCTTGTTACTAATAATAATTGTTAGAAGTTTCTCTATTTACTAGAATGATGCCATAAATTTTCATTATAAAGTGCTTGTGTCTCTTTTTTAAGAAAAAATTATAATTGAATGAAAGCAAGTTGGGATATGTATAACTTATGTGTATGTCGAGCGTCGGAGTAACTGGTAAAGTTATCTCCATGTGATCAAGAGATCATGGGTTCAATCCGTGGAAACAACTTCTGGTCGGTAGAAATGCAAAGAAGGCTGCCTACAGTAGACCCTTATGGTCCAGTCATTTCCCAAATCCCGCATACAGTGGGAGCTTTAGTGCATCAGTGACTGCCCTTTTTACATACTCGTCGAGCCTTGTGGTAACTGGTAAAGTTACCTCCGTGTGACCAGGAGGTCATGAGTTCAATCCGTGGTGGAAACAACTTTTGGCCCACAGAAATGTAAGGTAAGACTGTCTACAATAGACCTTTATGGTCCGGTCATTCCCCGAATTCCGTATATAGTGAGATTCTTTAGTGCACCGATGGCTGCCCTTTTTATATAGTCGTTGAGCATTTTCATGGATGGTTACGTTCCTGCACATCTCTTTACTTTGTCGCAATTATTGTTCCAATTCATTTAAACATTAAGTCATTAGAGATAGCACACTGAATTTATTTAATTATTATCTATCAACACGTCTCATTGCGTGTGAGCCTATTTTTTGTTTTAATAATAAATGATGGTAAGAGTCGAATTCACAATTTGTATCTACTCTGATATCATGTTAAAGTATATGAGTTTGCAATCTAATTGAGACTTGTTACACCCAGTGTGGCACATAGAAATGATACCCTAATTAGTTATTTTTAATATTCCAAGCAAAACAAACTCGAGTAAATATATATCAAGCCTATTGGAGCTAGGTCTATGTAGGTAGATTGGTCCAAACATATTTTGCATATGATGTTACTTTAAATAAAAAAATATAACTAGGTTAGGTATATATGCAGTATGCACCATGCTAGCCCTAGAAGTTCTAAAATTATTGGGTGACTAAAAAAATTGATAATATCGTAGTGCACGAATCAATTTTCATATGTACCTCAATTAAATTTATGATGTATTTATCTGTCACCTCTTACCAACAATAAATATCAGCCACCAAATAACTCTGTCCAACAAAGTTAGGATAGATGGGAAGAACCACCTATCCTTTTTTTATGCCTTCGCTGGAATCTGAATAAAAGCCCTGGATCCGCCGCGAATCTATAGCTAAATACTCCATTGCCAAATGAATTTTTTCGATAATTCATCGTTAAACCTTTATTAATGGGAATTTTTATAACTCAAATACATTTTTTTATTTTTGGTTTTATAAAAAGTTTAATTACTAGTTACTAATTAATTTTATGTTTGTCGATTTGAATTTGTGAAAACCAGATGTATAGAAACATGAGGGCGCATCCAAGCCTCCATGTTGTGATGCCAGATTTCAATTTGTCTTCGTCATTGTAAGTCCTCTAACACCTCTACTTCCTTTTAATTAATGCATCGGTTGATATATCGGATAAGGATAATAATTTCGTGATAAAATTTAGGATTAATTTTATCCCTTGTTTGGATATGAGATATCAACTAATCTCGGGACTATTTTATCCCATAGTTTATACTAAAATGATGGGATGGATATCCCTTTTTCCATCTAATGAATGGGAGTTTTGAATCAACGGTAAAGTTATTTTCATTTGATCTATAGGTCACGGGTTTGAGCAGTGAAAGCAATCATTAATGTTTGTATTAGGATAGGTTGTCTACGTCACACCCTTTAAGGTGCGGCCGGCCTTAGCTTCCCTGAACCCTACTAGCGTGGGATGCTTCGTGCACCGATAATGCCAATTTTAATTTGATCTAATAATGTGCAATTAACTTACACATCACTTTCTAAGAACAATTAACAAGATCACAACATCTTGACAGTGGCAAAATCACGAATTTCAGTAGTAAGAAGATTCAAAATTTAATGCATGTGTATATAAATTAAAGTAAGAATTTTTCGATTAAATATATTCAACCGACCATCCTTCATTTTACGTGGTGGGTACAATTTTCTCTTTTTGCTATGAAAATGGTATAATAGCACTTGGGAAGAAATCAATTAAGCTTATACATAAACTAACATTAGGCAATATTAATTAGTTTAAACAGTTTTTAGCATGACGAATTAGCAGTCACGGGATTTAAAGTTTATAGATTCTGAATGCTAATAGTTATCGGGTTCTAGATTAATAATTTCCACATATTCAAAGATTTTAAGACAAATAGGGAGATTGAAGCAAAGCTACTAAGCATTGGTGGAGATAGGGTTCCGGAAGAGAATTCATCGAAAAATTACATGATATATATACATGGTCAAATTATTTTTTATGTATATATATTAGGTGGTTGAATCCTCTTGACTTTTTTTTTTAGACACTTGACATTTTCGTATGTTTACTTCTTTATTTAATTATATTTTAAATCCCTTAATAAAAAACCTGACAAATTCAGCAGAACCCACAATCGACACTCTAGCTCCGCCCTTGAGTCCTTATGCTCAAAGTTATTACCCTTTTTTCTTTACATCCATTTACAGGCATGTGTCAAAAAAATTAAGAGAAAATACTTCAAAGAGCAGCAAGGAGAAAGAATCTGGAAGCCAAAATGGTGAAAATATTCCTTACAATGACTACCAGGTATAGTGATTTTCATTCTTATCCTACTTTAGGATTCGAAATATATACGCTGATAGTGTAAATAATTTTTTTATATTATTTATGATCAACTTTAAAAGCAGATGTTATCATATTTATTAGGTTAGTAGTTACACCCAATGTCCAAATTTACATGTCATGTATACCTTTTACTTTTAGTCCATTTTAAAAAAAATATCGTCATACTTTCTTATTTAAAAATAATTTAACATTAAACTACTTATTTTTTAATCTTCTTTATAGACTATAGCTGCACACAAAAATACATGACTTTGTTTTAACTTTAAAACCACAAAATTTTAATTGCAAAACTCTTTTAATTCTTTCTCTAGCTCTTAATGCAGTCAAACATTGCCACATAATTTATGACGGAAGGTCTAATGTTTTATCACAAAGATGTTAACCTCTATATAAATAAATATATACATTGTTAATATAAAATTATTTTTTATTGTTAAGTCATTTAAAGACAACAATAAGTAATTGCTTGTAAAAATGGGATAAGTATAGCCTAAAAATAAGACAAACTACATGCTACAACAGGTTGAACTATATCGATAGGTTAAATACTTATATATATATATATATATATATAAGTATTTAACCTATCGATATAATTCAACCTGTTGTAGCATGTAGTCCTGACCTGATTGTATAAATATCTTTTACGCGTCGATTTCCAGGAAGCAGAAGGAAGTACAAGTAGTGGAATGACAAAGGTGGAAGAAGAAGAAGAAGAAGAAGATAATGGTGGTGAAATATATGAAGTGCCAAAAGCAGATTATGATTGTGAAAAGGGGATAAATGTTTGGCCTAATCTTGATGATTATCAAAAGTACTCCAACTTTAATAATGGATCAAGCAGATTTTTTTACTCCACAAGGGAAACAAGTACTTACATTAACCTAGATTTATCTCTCTCTTGATCATGTTTGTATTGTTAATTAAATTAATTATGTGAGTATAGAGTAGAATAGTCCCCTAGATAGTGTGTACCATTGTAATGTTTAAAAATATTGTGATCATCATATAATAATAGAAGTATGCATATTATATGTACTAATTCTTATGTCCCAATGAAATTCTAGTGAATCATTTTATTTGAAGGGAGCCTTTGGTAAATGGTAAAGGTGTTGTCGTGTGATCAGAAGGTCATGGTTCAAATATTGAAAATAACCTCTGACAAAAATACAAGGTAAGACATCATACCGTAGACCCTCGCTTGTAGTCCTGGCCTTTCTCCGAATTCCGTGTGCATAAGGGGAGCTTGGGCTGCCCTTCTATTTTTACTTGCATTGCTCATGGCCCATTTGTCATTGGAGTAGCAAGATTGGAGATGTCAAGAAAAGATTATATTAGTCTTTGTTGTTGTTTCTTTTTTTTTTTTTTTTTTTTTGCCCTTCAATTGTCTTGCGCCATATGTACTGAAATTTTTTTGAGAGACCCCTGGTTGGAACTCAGGCGCCTTCCCTTGAGACTAACTTGTTTAGTCCGATAGGGAGAGTAGAGAATTAACGATGACCCCCACTTTGCTTGCAACATTTCTTTTTATTGCGCACAAATATTGGACTGGGAAGAAAAAGGGGGAAATTTACGACCCAATAAGTAATAAGCACTTGGCCATATAATTGGAAACACCGCATTTGCCAATAGAAATATTGGCCTACTTCCATACTGGATATATAATCATGGTGTTCGCCTCAGCTCACGTGCACCAGGACTAATACTACCGAGGCATTGGCTTCCTTCCACCAGCAAAGGTACCAGATAACTTTATCTACCAAACCATGCGATAGGTATGGAAAGAAATCACCTAGTGCCTTTTGCCTTCGATGAGATTTGATCTTAAACATCCTATGAGAGTTTTCTGTAAGATCATGTCAATTAACGATAAAATGGGAAGTGTAAAGTAATATTTCAGGTATAAATACATGTCATTCTTTTTTAAACCTGCTATGAAATTAGCGCCACATAAAATGAAACGAAGAGAGTAGTATTTTTGGCTGAATTCTGTTTACTTATGTTAATACAACTACCACAAGAATGTTTTGAGTAAAGTAGGCTATAACCAGAGAACTCCAATACTGCAAAAAGCTACCATTCATACTTTCTGCAGAAAATTTATGTTCAAATGCCAAATATCAATCAAAGTACTTGCAGCATTTACACAATAAGGTGACCTACAATCCCATACGCGTTTCTTTCAATACCTCTCGATTAATCCTAAGTTTTACATACAGCAATTTGTTGCCTAAGCACGAAAATAAGTTTCATACAGACCAATGTTTTCTCTACGAGATTATGTTCAATACTTTTAAAGATCTATTCATGCTTCTTTCCCTTGAAGCTGCCTCGCGGTATTTTGCTGAGGACACCAGAATCTAGCTTCTTGTAATGGCCTTGAAGCTTATCAAGGGCATTAAACAAGAAAGCATCAACTTCATCTTCATATCTCTCATAGAGCACTGGAAGCGCGTGAGCAGCAACGAAACCTAATACACAGTCAAAATTCAAAGTATAGTCAAGACAACAATGCCGTTTTATATTTGCAATGAAAGCAGCAAAACAAAACATATACCAGACCAACAACAGTAGATTATATATCCTGGAAGTGCAATTTCAACTATATAAGGCCAGTAGAAAATATTTAAAACTATACTATTACTTTTTATTATTATCTTGTATAGTGTTGGACGAAGATGAGCTTAAAATGGAGCAATGTGGACGACGGGAACACATATAGCGGACCTCAATGGATTGAGACTACTGCAGTAGTCAGTGCAATTTCAACCGTACAAGTACAACTATACAACTAGACTAGTTGTTAGAAACGTAATTTTGAGTAATCTAGAATTACTAGATGTATGTTATGTGTTAGCAGTCACTTTTCGGCTGTCTAGGTGTGCATGGGCTTTATGTTGTCTAAGTTCATTGTCCTTCGTATAATCTGGGCAGCCCGGTGCCCAAAGCATCCAGCGTTATCAAGGTCTAGGGATGGGCAACATTCCAAGGAGTTAATGTAGAACATTAGTGGCTTGAACACGACCTATAGATCACATGGAGACAACTTTACTATTGCTCCAAGGCTCCCCTTCGCCTTTTGTATTATCTAGGTACATTGTTTTGTTTTCAAAGAGGTCAAGCTCATCGTTAGTGTGAAAGCATTTAGCAGTGTGAGTCTAGAATTATCTATTGGCATATATAAACCCCTTTAGTGATATGATATGAGATTGAGCTTAATGTCTCTCTTCCTCTTCCTCCTTTTTGTGCCCTATGATATTATCAAAGGTCTGCCTTATATTTCCAGCAATAATTAGTATCTGACTTGGTACAAAGTTTAAGAAGGAAAGAAAGACTTTTGAAACTTGTGTTCTAAAACAAGTCATTGATGTATGTATGGTTATAAATCATCTCATTAAATTGTTATTAAACATAGAAATATGTAATTCTTTTTGGGACCGACTAAAAATGAAAATGTTTCATACAAATTGGGATAGAGGGAGTATTAGTTTTAAACATCTGATGTTTGTGGTAAAACTAGGGACACAGACATTCCAAAGGTGGCCAATAAAGCTAGCCTCAATTCTACTTGTTGGAATCTTATGCGAGCCAGATAACGAGTTTAAGGTCATACCAATATGCTACTCAGACTCTTCAAAAATGTTGATGGATACGTGTCAAGTAGTCCAAAAGTAGTGCATTTTGGAGAATCCGACACCAGGGAAGCAACAAATTAGGAGAGTCTGAGCAACATACATATCATAGGACACGGTGAAATGCTGAGAAAAGCAATTGCATATTTGTATCTATAAGCGACGCTATTGATACACAAACATTAGACAGCTTTATATTAGTATGTAATTGCTATCTGGAAATGAAATTATCTCCCATTTGATACTCTCAAAGAATAAACGGTAGTACACTATCATGGAAACGAGAGATTTCTTACCAATATACAGAACAGTCAAGAAGTTGCACCAGGTTCCGATCATACCAGCAACCCACAAGCTCAGTATAACCTAGGACAAACTCGAAGACATTAGCTTCGTGATCAGCAAGAGTACTTTAGTAATAGAAATTTTCAGCATGAACATTATTCCGAACATTCTTTGCAAAAGGTATAATCAAGCACAAACTCTATCTTCAACTCCAACTCCAACAATTCCAAATAAAGTGAAAAATATTGGTAATCCTGGCCAAACGCTTGCTTAGTGATTGGAGAAATTTCAACAATTTACATGCAGCAAGGTCATAGAACATTCCATATTAGTCAATCTTCTTTTCCTTTTAGGTTATAATCCTTTTTCTCAAAGTTACAATCACAGCTTGGAATTTTCTCTTAGCATATGGATCTTAGTTCAAAAATGTCAGTGGAGATCGTGAAAACAAGTTAGCGAGCACATAATATTTAACAAACAATGGCAGAAGTCTTGGGATCTCATAATTGAGATTAAAACGGAACCTATCTCAATTAGCCTATGGAGGCAAACCGAACTCACTTAACCTTCGTGGTCTATGATTGGACACAGTTCATACTTGACTCATACCTCATACCTATAGAAAAGATACTCAAATAAAAGGTTACGACATTCAAAGAAAGGTGGAAAGAATTTGATTCCTGGAAAAAACTTTTTACTATGAATAAGGGACACATAATTCACGTCAAGCACTTGATACTGTCGATCATTTAAATGTAAGCATATTCCTTCGAAAAGAATGAGGATAGAGATGAATGGTTAATGAATTTTAGCATACCACTCCAAATTGTTTCAAGTTACCACCCAAGGCAGCATCTTGAAGGAAGCCCAAACCCCGGTTTATTTCAGAGCCTATTGTCTTTGCGATATTGATGAAGAGGTCATCAGGTAAGACAAGACGGGGAACATTAGATGGAGACCTGTTTCCATAGAATACAACTGCATTAATTTGATTAAAGAATGTGATAATAACACAAAAATTAGAACAACAAAGGACAAGAAGTGAACATTGCTCTAGAAAATACGTAACCTGCCACTATTTTGCTTTGTCATTTTTCCCAATATATTTTTGGGCTCCGCTACAGGCCGCGAAGGTATCACTAACTAGACCGATGACTCAGGCTAGTCCTGCGTTAAACTTCACTCTGCCTCAACTCTAATGTAAGTTATATATTAAATCATATCTGGAGCGGATAGAGATGAAAGAAATGGAAAAGAGACAAAGTATGGTATGCCATTTTCAAATTGATGTTTGGAGTCACATATAATAGGAGTATTTGGATATAATGTTTATAAAGTTCTACACCAATAAATAGGAAGGCATAAATTAGGTAGGTGAATAACGTTAAAGTATTAGCAACTAGATACTACAAATGGACGGTCTTTAGGAAACAGCATTCAACACTTCTTTGTTTGCAACTCTGCAACAAACAACAACAACAAAAGACCCAATGTAGTCCCAGAAAGTTGGATCTGGGGAGGGTAGAGAGCATGCATACCTTATTCCTACCTCAGAGGTAGAGAGATTGTTTGTGATAGACCCTCAGTTCAAGGAAAAATAGTTTTGTTTGTAACTTTGCATTCTTAAATATTCAACACTTCTTCACATTACGAGAAAAATAATGCTTAGTACTTTCTAGTTACAAATTCTTCTTTTGTGATATAATATAACCAGGCCAAATTGCTATACCAAACTGAAATATTAACACAACTCAGGGTAATTTCTCCCTTGAAGGATCATTATAGAAAAGTGGGGGGGAAAACGGACCTGGAGGAAATCCTATTTGTGAAATAATGTGAATATTCACCCTAAACCTTAACTGAATAAGTTAAGTATCACGATATATTATACGTTTAAAATTAAAACTCAATGGATTCATTTATATGCAATGTCAGCCATTATTATTACCAGTTTATAACCAACAACAACAACACATCCCATGAAATCCCACAAAGTGAGGTCTGGGGAACCCTACCTCGTGGAGGTAGAGAGGCCGTTGTCGAAAGACCCTCGACTTAAATGAAGCAACTCAAAGTATTAATGAAAAGGAAAAATGGCAGTGAAGAAAACATGAAAACTAATAGGAACATACTGCAGAACATATGGGAGCAAAATAGAGTGATCACCTAAACATAATAAGCAACAGATGGTGACAGATATCAAAAGCTACCTGTTTATTACCCCAGAAGCATTTTTCAACAGAAACTGCGCGATCAGGCCAAAGGACAGACCAAAGCATACAAGTGAAAGAAAATTATAGTTAAGCCACTCAAACAGCACCCAGATGGCTGTAGCGCTGATTAAAACACCGGCTGAAATTTTCTTGTTTCTCCACAACATGCTATCAGCAGCTACAAAAATCCAAGAAAGCGTATTGAGTATTGCTATATAGCCATGACGATATAAGGAAAAGAATGCATAAAACTACCGTACATTTGCCTCCACCCAAACAATGATGAATTGGTTTTTGACGTCCAAATAGCCTATTCAATTGAGCACTAACAGAGCTTTCACTTTCCTCTTGAAAGAACGAAGCAGATTTATGCTTCGGCGCACCATCAGAAAGAGTGTCCATGATGTTGTTCAAAAGATTCTCAGCTGTTATTCCCTCCGGCATTTTGTTCTTTCTTTTTTCTTTGGACACGTAAGAAGCAAGTCAGTCATCAGAAGAACAACATAAGGCACAAAGTCATTATGGACAGCTGCAAGATTTATGTACACCCAAATATCGGTAAAACATGTTGCTCGGACTCTCCAAAAATGTTGTCACACCCTTGTCGTATCCTTCCAAAATGCAATACTTTTGGAGAATCCAACACGCTTCAGAGTCCGAACAACATAGTCAACAACCAAAAAAATAACCTTTTGGTATATGTAATATCTCAAAGTAGAATAATATTGGACAAGAACACAAATCATAAATTAGCATTACAAATAAATAAGTATCTCAGAAGAAATAAAGGAGCAGGGTAAAACTCAGATTACATTGCATTACATTATAATATCTAATATCTGTAACCTTTCCTTGCATCAATATGGCTTACTGTACTAAAGAACGGAGCAACATTGAAAGGAGTCTTAAAGTCACAAATACACACACATAGAGCAAGGAGAGAAGCATAAAGTCACATGAAAAAATACAAGCCTTTCTGTGAAGCAACGGGTCACGCAAGATTAATTGCAAAACATAATACATGTAAATCTACTAATTGTGCGAAATCACACGACTACTCACATTCCAAAGGCGTTCAACGATCAATGTTTGTTGCTAAGCTTAGATAGCATGAAGAGAAGCCTAATAAGGGAAATTCCACCTTCTTATTTCTATGGGAAATGTTAATCTTCCGTCTCAAAATGAAAGGGGAAATACTGAAATGGTACTAATATACATAACAATAGAAGTGAACCAAGACCCCGTTCGTACACTAAAAGTTATCAACATATACCGACATGAAGAACGAAAGATGCTTGCTTCAGAAACTAAATAGAAATAGGCTTTCATTACACAACCAAAATCCTTAAAGATCCAGAAAAGGTAAATACAATGTAAATAAAAAGACAACTTGGTGCACTAAGCTCCCACTATGCACAGGTTTACAAGAAGAGCCAGATCACAAACGTCTATTACACACAACCTTACCCTTTATTTCTGCTAGATACTGTTCCACAACTCGAATCCGTGATCTCCTAGTCACATAGCAGCAACTTTACCAGTTACACCAAGGCTTCCCTTCTTAATGAGGAATGCAACATGAGGACTTCCCAAGGGATCACTCATCCTAGTGCTACTCTCACCCAAACATGTTTAACTTAGGAGTTTTGATGGGATTCAATGAGTTACTGTTGGTATGATCTCTCATCCAAGGTAAATATATATTGTAAAGAAGAAAATCTTTTATCAAGTTTATGCATTACAAAAAGCTAAAATCTTTGGAAGATATAGCCTAGTAAACTCAAGCTGAAACAAGAACTTGAATCAGAAGAGCAAAAGATTTCACCACTAAGTTCAAAAAGAACTTCTAAAGATACACACCCAGTGGTAGAGCCAGGATTTTCACTAAAAGGGTTTAAAATATGTAAGAAGTAAACATACAAGAAGTCAAAGGATTCAACATCTACTATATATTACATAACAAAAAAAAGCAATTTTAAGCATATATAAACAATGCAATTTTCCATCAAATGAGGTGCGAATGAACCCCTCGGCCCTACTGGCTCCGCCCCAGCACACAAATCACAAATCCAACAAAGTTATCCCTCAACCACCTCAAATCTACTTAGATTTTTTCAATTTTCTTCATAACTTCAAACTTTTCCTGGGGAATTCTTGAAAAGTCCTAATTTTTCTAAAGATCATGATAAAAAGGTTTCAGCTTTTTTATGTAACATAATTAAATTAATCTCCATCATAAAAGTTACAACATTTCAAAGAATCTTGATGGTACCCCACAATTTTTTTTTCAATTTTCTTGGTACCCATTATAAACACTTTGCACACAACAATAAAAAAAGACAGTTTCGTGCACTAAAGCTTCCGTGTGCGCCTAGAGAAGGCCGAACAACGAAAGTTTATTGTACGCAGCCTTACCCCACATTTCTGCAAGAGGTTGTTTCAATTTTCTTGGTACCTATTATACACACTTTGCACACAACAATGGAACCATAAAATCAAGAACCGAAAAATGGACAGTGCGATGCACTAAAGGTCCCGCTATGCATAGGGTCATGGAAGGGCCGAACCACAAGAGTTTATTGTAAGTAGCCTTAACCCACTGTTTCAATTTTCTTGGTACCTATTATACACTTTGCACACAAACAATGGAAACATAAAATAAAAAACCAACAAAAGGACAAACCGATGCACTAAAGCTCATGATATGCATGGCGTTCGGAAAAAGACCAAATCACAAGGATTTATTTCATGCAGTCTTACCTTACGTTTCTACAAGAGGCTAATTACACGACTTACATCACATGACAACAATTTTACCGGAACTCCCGGACTCGGGTTCGATAAAATCAAAAATCCAAAAAGGAAAAACGAAAAGTAAAGGAAAAATGGACTAACCTTTATCAAGAATAATAATAAAGAAATCCAAAGAACTCAAACTTGAAGAAACTAACAGAGAGAGAGAAAAAGAATTGGTTATTTTAATCAAGAAGATATTTTTTTTCTTAAGTTTTTTTTGGTGTTTTTTATGACTCTTGACCCCACCCCCACCCCCACCCCCACTCCCTCAGAAGACCCCCACCCCACACGTTGATTGTTAGTTGAGGATTGGAGGAATAAGGGCAAATTGTGTGATAGCAGTTTGCATTGGGAAACGAGCCAAATATGAGAATCGTCAGAAAATTAAACGAATATTAAGGGTGTGTTAGGCAGGAAATAAAATATTTTTCTTTTAAAAAAAAAAAGTTAAACTTCTTTTTTATTTTCTAGTGTTTGATATATTGGCAGGAAATAAAAATTTTCTTTTAAAAAATAAGTTAGACTTCTTTTTTATTTTCTAGTGTTTGGTATACAACGACAACAATATACCAGGTGAATTTCCATAACTGGGGTCCAGAGATGATAGAATGTACGTAGACTTTACCACTACATGGTGAAAGTAGAGAAGCTGTTTTTGAAACACTCTCGGCTCAAGTGCAACAAATCCACTTAAAAGAAGGAAGAAAACATAACAATTACAGTAATAAGAAAAGCAATGCAAAATCTAGAAGAAAAGAACAGTAACAACATCGAAAAATGTAATCATCAACACATAATACTTGATAAGAATATTTAAAAATATTATCTTAGAAAGTATCCTCAGTCGAGGGTCTTTTTGTGTCAGGATCAATTGAAAACAATCTCTCCAAACGTCATTTTGTGAAAATACTTTATTGTTGTATTATCTTAAAACGTATTTATATGGAATATAGCAAGGTACTATAGGGATAAGGAGTGGCGGTTCAAAAGTGGCGGGGAGGGGGAGAGGTGAGGGGGGTAGGGCCATTCGGAGGTAAGAAAGAGACCATGAACATGAAACTGAAATCATGAGTGGAGTCATCATACGTGAACGATGGTCCGCTGAACATCTTTTGTCCTAAAATTATGTAGTTTATGGAGATTAAATATTAGAATTATGAGTATATTTAATTCATTACACTCTTCAAATAATTGAGAAGAAAGTTATACGTGCTTCTTCAAATTTTGGTCTGCCACTGCATGAAATGTTATTTATAAAACTTGTTTTTGCTATTTTCATCCCAAAAAGTCATTTTTTCTTCGTTTTAAAATACTTATTCAAAATTATTTACAAAATATTTTGATTGATCAAACATGAAAAAAAAAAAAAAAACTCAAAACCAAACAGAGCCTAAAAGCTTGAGTACGTGGACTGCATATAGAGACAAATGTATTAGTCAGATAATCTGATTGTGATGTGTAATTAATAGGACCAACAACCCCTCCTTAATTATAGTTTTATTCTCGTTGATATCCTCTAAAACCTTTTTTAAAAAAAAAGTAAAAAAAATTCAAGTTCTCAAAACTAGGTCAAAGTAGTTTCTGAATTTTGGGGATTTTTGCTCATAAATTTTTTTTTTTATTTTTTTTTAAGTAAAATGTATGTTCAAACATAAATTCTTCCAAAAAAACATAACTTAAATGAAATTCAAATTTTCAAATTTCAAGTTTTAACTTCAAAATCTATGATCAAATATAAGGGTGTCAAGTGGGTCAGGCCGGGTCAACCTAGAATCGACCCGTGAAATTTTGTCGGGTTGTGGGCCGGTCCGATTTCGGGTCTGGTTAAGTGGACCGGGTCCGGGTCCGAGTCCGAGTCCAACAGTAATTTTTTTTGACTTATTTAGCCCAACCCGGTCTAACCTACCTAAACCTGGTTAAAAATCCGGTCAAAAACAAAAAAAAAAGTTTTTTTCCAATATACACTATATATATACCCACCTATATACATTTTAAATACGTTAAACAATATATATACACTATATATATAGTATATACTACATTAAAATTTAAAAAATATATACACATATACACAATTACACATATATACATAACACTCAATATATACGACTATATGTACTACTTTAAATAAAACATATACTACAATATATATACTACAATATATATATATATATAGTTATATACTAATTTATAAAACATATACACATGTATACGTTAAATATATACGTTTATAAAAGATATATACACATATATACACATCATTCAATATATATGTACTACTTTAAATAAAACATATACTACAATATATATATATATATATAGTTATATAGTTATATACTAATTTATAAAACATATGCACATGTATACGTTAAATATATACGTCTATAAAAGATATATATACATATATATGCACCATTAAATATATATGTACTACTTTAAATAAAATATACTACAATATATATATATATAGTTATATACTAATTTATATACTAAAATTAACCGGGCCGGTTAACCGGCGGGCTTGGGCCAGTTTTGGTCCGGGCCGGGTTAACCGGACCCAAAACAAAAAATAATTTAGCCCGGGGCTCAGTACCCTACAGTTCGTGGGTTGACCGGGCCGGATCATACCAGGCCGAGTTTTCTTAGTGGGCTAGGTCGGGTCGGGTCAGGCCGGCCCGTTTGACAGGCTTAATCAAATATGAACTTCATAATATGAGGCTTTTTGGAGAAAATTATGCAAACCTGACAAAAAACGTATAATATCACGCCATGTTAAAAGTATTTTATTTCATTAACTTAGTCGAACAATTTATATCAAAATTAATGATTCGACAAAATGAGTATGGAGATGACGTGCATAAGAAAAAGCTACAGCATAGGTTTCAGTGGTCGTAAATGCTCAATCGTTTGTGGTTGTACACAATGTATTTCAGAAATTGACTTGTAGATCATAGTCACTTACCTGAAACTTGGTTTAAGGAGAAATGTGTATCATCATCATGATGGATCACGTCAAACTTAGTTTGAGTAGGAAATTATTGGATATGCAAATAAAGTGCTACACATAAGATGTATATATATTTAATTGATATGTGTTTTTTCGAGAAAGTTGTGTGAGCTTAGGCCTCATTTGTTTACACTTAATGGAGGTCTGAATCTGAATGGTTCAGACTTCAGACCATTAAGTGCATTTGTTTTTTGTTGAAATTTTAGCTCTTAATAAGTCTGAGTATGTCTTAATCATTCAGATCTAGAACCAAGTCTTAATAAGTCTGAAGAGATATTCTGGTGTTGGATAGTATTCACCACTTTATTCATAATCAGCAGTCACCACCACTAACCACCTCTGCCACCGCCATCATTGTCAACCACCACCCACCACCACCACCCACCTCCACAATCGCAACCACCATTGACAACAAATATCGTTATCAACCACTATTATCAACCGCTACCACACCTACTACCTCTATTATTCTAATTATATTCACTGTCACTACCGCCGTCAATAGCACCACCATCATCAACCAGTACTGGTCAATCTCTACTAGCGACCAACTCATCTATCACAACTAGCACCACCACTAACTACCACTAATACATCACAACCTCCACACATTCTTCGGCCGCCACCACCATTGTCACTAGTAACGTCATTTCTACCACCACTTCAACCACTACCATCGCTACAATTTGTCTCTACTAACAACCATCTCCACCATCACAACAAACATCTCCAACTAGCACCAATATATCTTCAACCATCATGCATTCATGTTTCAACCAACACAATCAACACCTCAAACTATTAACATCAAGCAACGTCACATCACAACCACTACCACCACCATCATAACAATCACTACAATACCAACCATCACAACTATCACCACCAACATTATTAATCACTAACATCAATCATTGTCACCGCAACCACCATTATAAACTATCTCCACTATCACTAACAAATATAAATATTTTTTTCTCAATCAAATAATAATTTTGTTGTATGAAATTTTATACTTTTCTAATATATAATTAATTTTTTACTTGAATTGTATTTTTTATTATATTATATATGCAAATAAATTTTTTTGCACATTCAGATGTTGAAAAACAAACAATCTTAATCATTTAGTTTTCAGATCTAGAGACAACACCTTAATCATTCAGATGCGCATTCAGATTTAGACGTTTGAATCTTAAAAAAAAACAAATACAACCTTAATACAGAACAAACAATATTATATTTTTGTCAAGAATAATTTTGAGTTTGTTTACTCCCCACTTCAATATATCACTCTTTTTTTGTTGTTGTTTTTCATCTGGTGTCTGATATCCATATTGAAACTCGATTATAGGGTAAAAACTTACACGCACCCCATGTATACATCAAACTAATGTTCTTTACCATGGTTATGTAATTAAATTAAGTAGAATACATATTGATTAATCATGGTTAAGTAATATGAACTTTAAATTCAAACACATGACATGTATGTATTGGCTTGGTGTATACACCGGGTGCGTGTGCTGTCATGTGTTTGAATTTAAAGTTCATATTACTTAACCATGATTATTCAATATGTATTCTACTTAATTTAATTACATAACCATGGTAAAGAACATTAGTTTGGTGTATACACCGGGTGCGTGTAAGTTTTTACCCTATATTCAGTGTGTGCGCTGCATAGCCTATTTTGAGGGCAACTCTTCCAACGTGATTCTTTTTATACCCACTGAACCTGAATCTCTGATTAAGGATGGAGGGACCCAACCATTCGAACATAACCCTTGGTTGAAAAAATGAAATTCTTTTTATCAATACTAAGATCACTATTTCTAAGTTGAATTTAACCATCATTAATATTTATATATGTTAGTACAATGTTGAAAATTTTATTTGAAAAGTATTTTATGTGAAATGTTTTTCAGTAGTGAACAACTTTTCTCACAACGTTTAGTCTAAAAAGTTCTCCTAATAAGAAATTCGAAAAAAGAAAATTTCTATTTTTGAAACAAAGTACAAACGTACCCGTTTGTAACTTATTAGTTAAAACTTAAACCAATTTACTAAATTATTTTTCTTAACATTGTTAATTACATATCCTCCTATTTTCACAAATTGGTGCAAATTCACCAAAATCTATCACCATATATATAACAACAATATAATTTCATAAACATCATAAAGTCAGAACTCATCAAAGGTCTTCGTATCAAAATGACACGGCGGAACCTACATAAAGTTGTTTAAAATAAACAAAACCTCATTAAATTGTCTAACTAAAAGTTGATGTCAACTTTAGAAGGCTCTCATGGATAACGACCTACGTAAAATATAATATTAAATATTTAAAATTTATTGATTTGATTAAATTCAAAATCACTAATTAAAACTTTGGAAGAAAAATCAAGGCAATATCAATATAATCTTGACATGTGACCTAACGGTCAATAAAATGAGTTGAAAATCTGAGTTATGAGGTTCTTATCCCATCAGAGAGAACAACACATTACGTAATTATTTCCATTTGTCTCATGATCTAATCTATTCTGGCAGGAATTTCGTGAATTTAGTCGAGGTGCGCAAAAGCTGATTCAAATTATGTAAACGAAATTTTGAATATATTAGAATATAATAACTCATTCGTTTCAAAATAGGGGTCACATTTTTGCATTTTGAGATTCAACTTATATGAATTTTAATAAGTATTTCACCATATTAATCTGAGAAAAGTTACAATTTAGAGTACATCTCGTATAATTTTTGAATAGCTAAATTTAATTTTAAAATATTAATTTAATTTAATAAAATTAATTAAATTAACTCTCACAACACAAAAAACAACAGGTATTTTGGATAAAGGGAATAATATCTATAACCATTACCTCTCAGCAATAATGGAGCAACCCGAAAAGAAGGTTGAAGAACATTTCGATTAGAAAAACTCTTCTTCACAGTGTAAATTCGAATTAGTCGAAGAACTTATTTATTAATGATTAAACAAAAAATATACATATATATTCCAATTAATGCATATTTAAAAAAAAGAAAAGGTTTTGAAACTCTATAAATAGAAGATCTCGCTTCTCATACTATAATACAATAGTATCTACAATGTAATCTTTAAAAAGTGGAGACTTTTCCCATAGTTTTTATGCTTTTAAATAATATTAGTTTTTAATATATAAACCGATAGGTCAAATCATATAATAATATTATGTTTTTAGTATTGTTTTCTTTGTGTCTGATTTATCGTCTATATGATTTGCAAACTAATAGCTTTTGCATGACGCCCTCTCGATTTCGAACTCAACAAGTGGTATCAGAGCCTATGGTTCAATGGCCCAATGGTTCAGATTGAGGACATGTTGAGATCAAAGTTGCAACCAATTTGATGATGATGAAGATATATGTCCAAAAACTACATGTGGAGACTATTGTTAACATATTTTTAATAATCCTGTTGTCACATATTTAAAAATAAAGCTCACTTTTAAACCTACAAAAAAGCTCTAATATTTTTAACCCGAAAGGGCTAATATATTTTTTAATCAAAAGCTTCATTCTTAAGCATGTCAAACAACAGTGATGAAGATTATGTGAAGAACAAAAATGTGAAGAAGGCGGATCAAGTGAAGAAAATCAAGCCCAAAAGGGAAGATTTGTTAGGGTTTTTGTCCCGATTTTCTTACCAAAATTAAGTTTTACTTTTTCTTGTAAGAAAAATAAAAGTAACCATAAATACTTTTATTTTTTTAAAAAGAAAAAAATATAATTCTTTTTCATATTTGACTAACCTTTTTCTTGGAGGAAAGATTTTAGAACTCTATAAATAGAAGATCCTCTTCTCGTACCATAACACAGTAGCATCCACAATGTAGTCCTTAAAAAGTCTTGTTTAGGGAGACTTCTCCCATAGTCTTTATGCTTTTCAATAATATTAGTTTTTAATATATAGATCAATTGGCCAAATTATATAATAATATTATGTTTTTAGTATTATTTTCTTTGTCGTCTGATTTATCATCTATCACTACTAAAAAAAATGTCAAAATACGACGATCAGTATCGCTTGCTTTTTTTTTTCCGTCTCCAAAAGGGACGTTGTTTTTTGAAAACGACGGTCTGTGTCGTTTTTATTACGAAGGACAGCGTCGCTTTTATGAAAAAAAAAATTAATTATTTTTTGAAAAAACGACATTGTGCATCATTTTTTGTTCTTCGTGTGAAGAACACATGATGAACAAAAAGCGACGCTGTGTGTCGTTTTTCGTTCTTCGTATGAAGAACACATGATGAACAAAAAGCGATGAACATCATCGTTTTATTGATAAAATAATAATTTTTTTTCCAAAAAAGTGACACTGTTCGTAGTAATTTGAGAAAAATAAAATATATTTTTTAAAAAAAGAGACGTTGGTCGTCGCTTTTGTTCTTCATAATGATTAAAAAACTGACGTTGATCGTCGCTTTCTATTCTTCATAATGAATAAAAAAGCAACGATCATCGTCGTTTATCTTTTAAAAAAATTACTCATTTAAAAAGCGTCGCATTTCTGAAAATGTATTTAAAAAAAGCGACGGACAAAAGAGATCATGTCCGTCGCTTTTCTACATTTTTTTGAAATGCAAATATTTGCATTTTCTACATCCCATCTGCCAAATAAATACAATTTAATAAATACGTCATGCAACACACATTACTAATCATACAACGAACTACATCATCAAAACATTTAAGTAATTCAAATCATCAACGCTTCAACAACATCCAAAACACTTATCCAATATTCAAAAACACTTAACAGGTAATTCAAAAACATTCAAAACACTTAAGTCTTTAAGCTTCTTAATTCAAAAGTTAAAAGTTAAGTTCAAGAATTAATGTCTAAAAAAAGTCTAGAAGCAAGTCAAACTAACACTAAGGAGTAGTGTCAAAAAACTCATCACTTTCAGTTTCTTCTTTGCTACTTGAATCGGGAGATGGAGAACGGTGACGACGACGACTCATGCTAACCACTTGTTTCTTGAGTTCCTCGACAGTCTTGCTCATGACTTCATTTTGAGTAACGGACTGTGCGAAGGCACGTGAAAGATCTGTAATCTGCTGCGACATAGCAGCAAGCTGAACACCGTCAATCGCCTTAGCCTGGCGCGAGGAACCAATACCAGCCCATCCAGCACGAAGACGTCGTAACTCATTTCGAGAACCAAACCCATAGGTTTTCCCCCTTTTTTTTTTCCTCCCGCCACTTTTTCGGTCTAAATTTTATTTGATTCCTCCTGTGTAGGCTCAGTTGAACCAAATTCAGACAAGTAGCGTATATATTCATTCTGCATATTAAAAAAGACACATTAGTAAATTTTACTATTACTAAGTAAGGTGAAATATAACGTAAATTTTAATATTTTTTGCTTATATATTGAATAAAAAGAATGAAATAAGATGAAAATTATAACCAAGAAACCAAAAATCAAATCTTTGAAAATGGACATAACCATCCCCCAAACACAGAAAATGAATCAAGTATCCAATGAAATAGCTCAACAAAATAGTAGAAAAATCAAGACATACACTAACTAAGCCAGTAAAACAGAAGAATTTTATACTTTCTTAACAAAAATGAGCAAACAGTAGTAGTTCATTAAATATCATGGATACCCTTTTTCAGGCTTCAATTAATTCAAGATCCCAGCAATAAAAGCTTAACATCCTTAAAGAAAGAAAAAGGTAAACAGTACACATATAAATCAGAAGTAATCCACCCTGCATCAAAGCATGAACATCAATACATTTGAGATACAAACAACCCCAAGAACCACCCTTGTTGCCCTTTAAAGTTAATCTGAATCAAACCCAACATTAAACAATCCACCTTTACCATCATCATCATAAAAGTTACAAGCTTTAAATCTATTAAAAAAAATAAAAACTTTGCAGCTGATATAGATTGCTGGCTTAGCAGTAGCCATTAATGGTGTTGAAATAGCCATTAATGCAAACGGCAATGTTTACTGGCTCATGACGGGGCCGTTCAAAGTGATAATGTTGTTCATCTACCCATGACTGACCATTCAAATTCAAAATGTTGTTGCTTTCTGTTTTAATGTGTGAATAAATTAATCTGTGCTCATGACGGAGCCGTTCAAAGTGATAATGTTGTTCCTTTACTCCCCTTTAGTGTGTTATTTCTTGAAAGTGCTGTTGTGGGTACTCTCTTTTAGTGTGTAATTTTTCCCCTTTACTAATATAAATGCTAAATATTACATTTCATAACAATCTATACCACATGTTCCTATGGGGAAAAACAGATTGATAACATTCATAATATTTCTACAGCCCAGAGATAGTTGTTATGTGGCAAGTGAAGGATTGCCACAACTAGTTTATAGTGGATACCAGCCTCATGCATATTCTTGGGATGAATTTCCTCCACTTAAGGACATTGTGTCCGCTGTAAGCTTGCTTTTCTTCAACCTCTCAAGTTCTAGTTCCCGGTCATCACTCTAGTTGTCTTTCTTATACCGTCAGTGTTGCAATTTAGGTCCATAAAGCTCTTCCAGGAAATCGTTTCAACAGCTTATTATTGAATAGTATAAGGGAGGTACATGATTAGTGTTAGTATTGATTCTGTATATCTTTTTATATGTCAAATGAGGCGCGAGTCTAGTAGACCTTCCATTCAGTCACATTACTGGGTTTGAATTCTCAGATTGTCACTCAACTAATAGTTATTATCTCCGAAAGTCACCTTTGGTCATGATTCCAATTTTTTTAAACAAAAAAGTGACTTTATGCAATAATAACTATTAGTTGAGGGACCATCCAAGAAATCAACTCTTACATATTGCAAACGGCAATGTTGATTCCATCAAAGTCGTATTCATGACTTACTCTTCTGTTTCTTATCCATTGCACCAGGTAAAAACACCAGTGATGAGCAGCCCAAAAAGCGATATATATGTATCTAATACAATAAAAATGAAATCTTTATATATATGTATCAAAACTAAAAACACCCAAATAACCAAAAACCAAATCCTTGGAACCTTAAGAACTATACAGGTTATTTGCTAGTCGATAACAAAAGGTAGCCAATAGGAGAATGATATAGCTAATTCAATATAAAAGTATAATAGAGTAAAATATAAATATAAATCTTACATTAGCATTTTCATCCCTGGGCTCAACCCACACATTCGGGTCCGATTCATCCGTCTTTTTCTTCAGATGTGTTCGTCTGAAGACCTCAAGTTGAGTCGGTTCGCTACCCAAGTCCTCCTCCTACAAACAAAAAGGTAAATAAGCATAATCAAGTAATATTTAATGAACTTTATATAAACACATAAATTAAAACCTAAGGTTACTACTTACCATTTCTCGAACTATGACCCCGACACTCTTTGCACCTCCGGTGTGCAATGAGCCACCTTTTAAACTGGCTCTAGCTTTCTTATTTTGCTCAGAGAGTGCGTTATATTCAGGAGATTCCCAATAAATACACAAATCATCATATACGTCTTTGAGAATCCATTGTGCAACATTGTCTGTACGTCTAACACGTTCAAGCCAGTTGCGTAGCTTTGCACCAACATTCCTCTAAAAAATAGTGGATATAACTCTAGTGTGCTTTTTCAATCAAGTACACAATTACATTGTCTGAAAACCAATTTAGTAGTATTATATGATATATATATACACGCATATACAAATATATATTACTATTAAAGTTAACTAAATAATGATTAAATCTAGTATACCTTGAACTCTTCAAACATGGCTTGTCTATGGTCTTCTGGAATCTCCGACCAACTGTGCCAAGGTTGTGAAAAAAGCCTCCTAACGCTCTCCCTTACTGCCTTATTAACTTCTTTTGATGCGGGATGCCACCTGTAAAAGAACAAAATAAATATGTAAAGCACTTAGCACTTATATGTTGTTGCTGTTGTTGTTGTCTAGTGAACAAATCCTCCTCTAATTTAACTGTCTACAAAAACGATCTAGTACATCAAAAGAATCCCTCGACAGCACTTACTGCAAAGCTGTACCTCATGTCACGTGACAGTACTGAAGTAACAAAATAAATACGCAAGCATGAATATTTTATTAATGAAAAAATAAACTTATGAATTAAAAAATAAACTTACGTAGATCCATCAGGCTCGATGAAGACTCTACCAAGCCTGTCCTTATCTCCAGGAACGAGACCAATCAAATGTGCATTAGTATCATCTGCTACAAGTGGGGGTGGAGGTGGAGGTGCAGATCCAAATGCAGATGCTACTCTCAGGAGTACCCAACGTTCGTTAACTGGGGGGAGTAGATGTTTGTGCATCGGAGTCAGAGTTGTCTCTCAGCCGCAATCCTGAGAGGTGGGGGGATGAATCGTGAGGGGATGGAGTACCAGATGATATGTAGGAGGCCTGAAAGTATGTGGAGCATAAGAAGTGCACACCTGTCATGATAATCTACAGGATTACCAGTGCCAAATGGGACATAAGACCTCCCTGATAAAGAGGGGTGCATCTTTGGCTGTGAAGAAAGTCGACCAGGAATATCATCAGGATTTATTGGCGTCCTAGATTTCTTTTTAGCAGTTTTCTTATCAGGACCAGGCCGATCACCGCTACCACCGGATAGCATCTGTATGCAAGATTACATTAAACTACCTACTGCTTATAAGACTGCTTGTAAGACTACTGCTGAAACAATAATTTCTGATTTTTTAAAGTAGCAGACAACATCCAGCTTTTTTCTGAAAACAATACCTGATTGCTGGTACAGAACATAGTGAGTTCATGTTACTTGAACATATTATAAAGGATAAGCTATTGTTTTTAACCCTCCGTATACTCTCAGCTATTGTGTATAATAATACTATCATTGTGTATTCTTTATCTTGGAAGAGAATATTCTAAGGATATGGTATGAGTGTGTGTCAAATTAATGTGGCTGAGGTGAAGCATTTTGGAGGTGAAGAACTTTCTTTTTGTGACCTACCAAACAGTGTTTCTTTTTTGTGTGTTTTCCTTAAAAATGGAATTCGAAAAAGCAAAGTGATCTAGACCAGCAGGCAAGTGAATGATTCTCTTTTTCTGGTTTCCAGTATGTTATTTTCTTAAATGTTTTGGATTGAAAGAGGAAAGGGGACAAAAGGATTGCAACATCTGGGCAAAGTTAATCTCATCAGGATAATTGCAAATAGACATAGAGACACAGGGCAGTGTTGGTTAAAGTAGAAGCATATCTTTCAAATTCTATTGTTTCTTTTCTTTTCAACAGCAGTGAATGGAGCATAATCTTTGCAAGATGCAGCATGCTTTTGCATTTGCCTTGATTAGTTTTATCATGGTTTAGGTTAAAATTCGAGGCCCTCTTTATCTTGGACCAAAGTTGATGCTATCATGTGTAACAGAACAACATCACCTCCCAAATCGAAAGGCAAATGGCAAGATACAGTGTAGAATGCTTGGCGCCGTCCAAGAGACTGGTAGAGATAGGTAATCAAGACACAAATGAACAAAAACTGGTAGGCTTTGATTCTAAAGTCAGTTTTGCTGCAGTCAAATCTTTAGATCATGTACATTAGTATCCAAGAAATTTTGACTTGTACAATAGTTAGATTATGTACATTAGCCCCGAAAAAAGTGCAGAACATGCTACTATGGCTAACAGTGCTTCGGCCTAATGGTACTATAGCACTAAAATTATTACTTTCACTGGGCTGGCATTCAAACTCTCATTGAACTAACAATAAATTTCTCACACACAAAATGGTATAAACAATTAAACATCAAAACTTGCTTTCAAAATTATGGAGCAACAGTATTTAATCAATTACCTATACAACTATGAGAAAAAAAGTATCAAAGGTTATTCCTTCACCATTCACAAAGAGACACAACCACTCAATTTTAATCCAGCGAATAAAGCATATTCAACAACAGCATAAAAAAACATTGGAATAAACTTTAATAAAAGCTTAAAGTCAAAACAAGCATAACTCAAGAAAGGGCCATAATTTCCAACTTTTTTCCATAAAATCGAATACCCGATGTCTCCCTCTTCCAACAGAAAGCAAAGCATCAACACAAAGTTGTAAATCACACACAATGGTCCTTTTCAACAACCATCAAATGGGTACGAAATCCCTTGGGTTCTAATAGAGTTCTGTTTTATGAGGATGAATTATGCCAGGCTGTTTCTCAGAATAAGCTTCGTTAGCTTCTGCATTAGTTTCTCATCTCCTAGTATGTGTATAGTAGGAATCTTGACAGTAAAATACAGCTATGCTGGAGTTTTGTAATATTATCAGGGCTCATGCAAGTTGTGGTGTTTGAAGATTGCAGTAGGTTATAAAGATTTGAAGGTTGTGATGCAATAATACATTTATACTGGTCTTGTGTATAGTCCTATATAATTTCCTTGTATTAGGTTTTGGAGTGGCAGTGATTGTTTCTCTTATCTGTAGCAATGAAGTGAAGACAATATATGTTAAGTTTTAGAATAGTTAATTGTGAGGATGATATTGGTTCTTTTTACAGCACAATTTCATGCGATATTGCATAAACATTGCAAATTTACAAAGTGAGATTAAAATCTCTAGACTGCAATGTATCAACAATTTCATAGTAGATATAGAATTGCCGTGCAACACAAATTTTAATCTCAAACGAGCAGTGCTAGCATGTCTGCAATGACAATTGCATTCTCTAGATAGTGCCACTCTAAAAAGTATAAATGTAATTTATGTTGAATCTATTAACCTGTTAGTCTAAAGCCAACTAGCTCCATTTGTGTTCATTGAAGAGAGGGAAAACAAAGTAATTTAAGCTTTAGTCCCGCGTCCCTATTGTATCCAACATGGTTCGACCTTTACATTAACCCCTGCTCAATAATGCATTTATTTCTTTGTGTAGTGGTAAAATCTACGTACACTCCACCCTTTCTAGACCTCACTTATGGGATTTTACTAAGTATGTCGATGATTCATACAGGAGTTGAACTTTTTAAGAGGCAAAACAGGGAGCGATGATTGAGAGAAAAGAAAAAAGAATAAAATGGGTCTTGAAGGAGGACATTTAAGGAGGCTTGTTCCCCAAACACACAACTCTGGTGAAAACAAATACAGCTCCCGTGCCAAGGATCTATCACATGAGCTTAGTGCCTTCGATTGGCATCAAGAAATAACCTATCAGCTGTTAACATTTTCATTCTTTGATTGGAAAATGTGGAAAAATCACCAACCGGGAGTAACCCCCACCTCCATTATGTAATTCCTAATTGCTCATCAGCAGATGAGTTCTTCCATGGTTTCACAAGGATATGAATGGGCTCAGAATAACAGGATAAGGTACAAACTGAAAACAATATATATCAAGGATTAAAAATGCAGAAACTGATGAATTTGCACAATGACCAGAACTAGTTTCACGCCCCTCTCGCATCATATCGTGTGTGAATCACTTTTGCATGTGCTTCACGACATAAAGCATGTGTACTATACATGCACAGCAGAAAAGAAGATCATAGAACTGACTACTGTTAATAGATCTACATTATTGAAAGAGAGACCAACACAAACACCAATAAATACAGATCTTGATATCCCTTGCATCAACAACAAAAATAAAACTCCCCATTGTCAAAAAGCTTCAAGATAATACTACTAACTACTTAAACTAGAAAGTAAAGATATAAAAAGAAACCAAATCTGATATCCGATATAACACTACAGATAAAGCACCGGAAATCATAACTTTTAACTTAAAAATAAAAGCATAGAGGGTTTCAGCAATGATCAACGACCACCACTAGTGCATTCACGAGCAAAGTGCCCGTCTTCACCACACTTGTAGTAGCCGCCACCACCACCTCCTCCTTCATAAAAAAACTAACAAGCTAATCTATATTCTCTCAATCTTCCTCATCGCTTGTTTCATTTCCATCATTCTCCCATTCTTCCTCATCCGTTGTTTCATTTTCATGGTCCCATTCGTCCTCCCAGAATGATTCATTTCCCTCATCTATTTCTTCTGCAGTATTTGCAATGTCAATGATCTCATCATCAGAAACTTCTTCTAGTATGCGTTGAGGATGTTCGAGATTGTTTTCCAACTCATCATTCACTATTTGATCAACAACTGCGACTTCGTTCTGGTATGCCACATCTGACACATTCTCAATCTCAATTCTCCCCACAGGCTTAGTCTTTATAACCACCCACCAATTCGCTTTATCTCTGCGCAATGGATATGTAGCATAATATACCTGGCATTTTGTGCAATGATAAAGGGATCATAGCGATTATATTGCCTCGTGTGCTTAACTTCAATTATATTATGTTGTTGATTCACCCTGGTACCTCTATGTGATGGATCAAACCACTTGCACCGAAATAGAATTATCTTTTTTTTGTCCAACCAGGGTACCTGACTTCTAATATCTCTTGTATGACACCAAAATATTCAATGATTTGACCATTACCGTCGACATCACCTTCAACACACACGACGCTGTTATTAGTTTTCTTATACTTAGAAACTTTCTCGATTTGAAACTTGAAACCGTTCACACAATATTTATTCATTGCCCGAATTTGAGTTGCAGGACCAAATATAATCTCTCACCAATGGCAAATGTTCGACGGTACTATGTTCACCCAAAACCTACATATCATTAAATCAAAATATAAATTTTATTAAATGACCTATATATAATTTTAGTAAATGCACATATGATCTATCATACTGACGTATTCTTCCAGCCAATCGGAAAACCTCGAATATATGGCATCATTACCCCATTTCCCAATGAATAAACTGTCAAGTATACATCATTAAGATTTTTTTATTAGTGAATTGTCCTAAACAACTTAATATAATTTGATAACATCATTACCACTTACTCAAGATATAGTTGAATCTCTGAACAATTGAGCAAAACATGTGTGACAATAGATTTTCTTTCCATCCCAGTGAGGGCTCGCGTACAATAACTTTTAGATCCTCTACCCGAATTGTTAAAAATCGATATAGGTGGAAACATAGGATCACCATCACCTTCATCATTACGATTGGACCTATTTCTCTTGCATGGCACTTCATCCCCAAAGTAGTATGAACAAAAATAAGCAGTTTCTTTTGCAAGATAAGCTTTCACAAATTGATCCTTCAATCTTTCCCCTTTGCTTAATAGTTTGTTTGCACTCGCCAATTTTCCTGCATAATTTTATCTTAGGTAGATAAAAGTAATTCTTTTAAGAAAATGATGGCATTAATTTTAAAAAATTTACCTCTCTCCTGGATACATCCACCTCATTTGAACTAGGCCTCCAAGACGTGCCTCTTCTACGAGGTGAATTGAAAGATGCTCCATCACATCAAAAAAGCCACATGGAAAGATCTTCTCCAACTTAGTAGTGATGATAGGAATATTTTGCTCCAAGATGTCCAAACTACTCTCCAACAACTTTTCCGAACACATATCTTTGAAGAACAAACTTATCTCTGTGATTGGTTTCCATATCCTCTCAGGAAGGTGGCTAAATGCGATAGGAATCAAGGTTTCCATAAAAACGTGACAATCATGGCTTTTCATACCAATCAACTTCCCTTCTTCCATATCCGCTTGTTTTCCTAAATTCGAAGCATAGCCCTCGGGCATCCTCAAATTCTTAACTCACTCACATATTTCCCGTTTCTCATCTAATGTGAATGAAAAACTGGCCTTGGGCTTAAACAATTTAACATTTTCTTTTTCCTTCAACCACAATTCCTTTCTCTTGCAATACTCCTTTATATCCATTCTAGCTTTTGAATTATCTTTTGTCTTTTCCTTAACATCCATGACTGTGTTGAATAAATTATCAAAATAATTTTTTTCAATGTGCATCGGATCAAGATTATGTCTTAGTTTATTGTCCCCCAATATGGCAACTCCCAAAATATGCTTTATTTGGTCCAATTATATTCAACACCATATTCAGGAAGTCTAGAAGGTGGACCATCTGTAACTTTAGGCAAATTACAAACTTTCTCCCAAATCTGATGTCCTGATAGTAATGGAAGTGGCGAATCATTCTCAATCTTATTCTTTCTGAACGCATTTTTCATCCTTTTAAGCTTGTGGTCCATTGGTAAGAACTGGCGGTGACAATCAAACCAAGAATTTTTTCGACCATACTTTAAAGTGAATGCTTTACTATTTTCCATGCAATATGGGCAAGCTAACTTTCCAGCAGTCATCCAACCAAACAACATCCCATATGCAGGACAATCGCTAATAGTCCACATTAAATTGGCACGAATAACAAAATTCTGCTTAGTTGATATATCATATGTCACTACACTATCATGCCATAATTGTAGTAATTCATCTATCAATGGCTGGAGATGTATCGATCAAACTTTTTGGATTGCGGGGACCTGGAATTATACAACTTAGAAATATGTAGGGACTTGTCATGCACATTTCAGGTGGGAGATTATATGGAGTAATAAATACAGGCCAACAAGAATAAGGTGTGCTAGAATTAGAGAATGGTGTGAAACCATCTGCACACATCCCCAATCTAACATTTCTTGGTTCACTAGCAAAATCAGGATAAGTTCTATCGAAATGCTTCCAAGCTTCTCCATTTGATGGATGAGACAAGATACCCAGTGGCCTTCTATTTTCATGGTGCCATTTCATGTGTGGGGCAGAACTCATCAAAGCATACAACCTCTTTAGCCTAGGTATAAGAGGTAAATAGTGCATCGCCTTAATAGAAACCATCTTTCCACCGCGAGTCCACTTATAACGAGCATGTCCACAAAACTTACAATTTTCTAATTCAGCATCATTCTTATAGAACAACATACAACCATTTATACAACAATGGATTCTACTATATAACAATCCCAACTTGGAAACCAATTTCTTTGCTTGATAAAAATTCTGAGGTATGTTCAACTCTGGATTTACTAGTTCACCCAAAAGACCGACCATAGAGTCCATAGCAGCTTGAGCAATATTCCAATCAGATTTGATACTCATTAATCTAACTGCAACAGATAAAGCAGAATGCAGACTCCCTTCACATAGTGGGTGACTAGCCTCTTCTAATTGTTGATAGAAACCTCTTGCTTCTTCACTGGGATCTTCTTCTAAATTTTGCTCGGGTTCCATCCCATCCCCAATACCAAAAGCATCATTGACCATTTCATAAATCCTATCCGCATGTTGTACCCTATCGTGTTGCACCCTATGTTGAGCTCTAGCATGTCGACCATGCACAAGCATATCATATTCATCCACAGGCAACGAATTATAAAATATACCATTTAAACCATCTATCTCTCCGTAATCGACCCACACAAAGTATCTTGGCTTAAATCCATTACGATAGAGATGAGTCATAACTATATCTGGTTGAAAAAACTTCAAGCACCTACATGAACTACAAGGACACCTAACCACTCCATTTTTTTAAAATAGATCTAGTGACATCGCATGATCGATAAAACCTCTAACGCCATCAAGATATTGGGGTTTTAAACCACCAACATTTTCATAGTCCATATCATACATCCACAAATGATGATCCATCTACAAAAATATATATATTCAATAATAAGCAACTTTATATTAAAACATATAAAAATCAAGTCATTAACTTCACATTTCAAGTAGCTACACTTAAGCATTTTTAAGTCACAAGTTCACAATTTCAAGTAACTATACTTAAGCATTTTCAACTCATTAACTTCACATTTCAAGTAGCTACACTTAAACCATTTTTAAGTCACAAAGTCACAATTCCAAGTAACTACACTTAAGCATTTTCAAGTCATTAACTTCACATTTTAAGTAGCTACACTTAACCATTTTTAAGTCACAAAGTCACAATTTCAAGTAGTTACACTAAACCATTTTCAAGTCACAAGGTCACAATTTCAAGTAACTACACTTGAGCATTTTCAAGTCATTAACTTCACATTTCAAGTAGCTACACTTGAGCATTTTCAAGTCACAAGTTCACAATTTCAAGTAACTACACTTGAGCATTTTCAAGTCACTAACTTCACGTTTCAAGTAGCTACACTTAAGCATTTTCAAGTCACAAGTTCACAATTTCAAGTAACTACACTTAAGCATTTTCAAGTCATTAACTTCCCGTTTCAAGTAGCTACACTTAAGCATTTTCAAGTCACAAGTTCACAATTTCAAGTAACTACACTTAAGCATTTTCAAAACATAACTTCACATTTCAAGTGACTACATTTAACCATTTTCTAATCGCTAGTTCACATTCTCAATTATAATATAAGTCAGATAATTCAATAAATTTAATAAATCTAATAAGTAGAGGCGTCGCATGTCCCTCTCGCACCATATAATCATCACAAAACCTATGGCTTTAGAAGCCTCCTACAGCAAATAATCCCACCATTACATTACATATAAAGACTTCACTATAAGAAAATAGAGAGAAATAAACTTACCTTTGTTTGGCCTAATTTGAAGAGAAAGAGGCAAGCGATCGTCAAAAAATAGCAACCAACCTTTAGTTCAAGAAATAGCAACCCAACTTGTTCATAATGGAAATATTATATCACAAATAAAGTAAAAAATCTTAATTTTACAGAATATCAAAGTCACAATTTGAGTTTGTTTTTCCTAGTTCACAGAATACCATAACCACCAAAGGCGCAAATAATCAAACATAAAATTAACTTGAGAAGCTATATCATTGTCTAAATCTAACAGGTGGCTATTTCTGGTAGCGTGAGTTAAGTGTCATTGGAGCTTAGTAAATAAATCAAACTTTTGAACAAATTTGTTGTCCCCAAAGCTACAGTACATTCTATCTCTACCTTTTATTAAAGAATGTTGAGAATGCATAAACAAACTTACATGTAATCAGCTCAAGAAAGTCAAAAAGGTTTATATCAAGAAAGTCATTCTATAAGTTAATCAAGAGATTCGAAGAGCCTAAAACTCCCAAATTAAGTAGTGTTAATCTGTAAAATGTATGTTTGTTGAGCTTTCATCAGATAACTTGCAGGGAATCAATGTCCGGACAAGAAAAAGTTTGTGTTCTTCTTTTAGAGGCAAAGCAAACCCATTGACTATACTTCCCAGTATTTCCAGAAGCTCTGCAATCCCATTATGTTTTTCAGTCTCAAAAACGAAACGATAATTGCAACTTTGAACTAGTCCAGTACTTCCTCCATCACTTTTCTTTGGACTAGTCGACGAACTGGTTGGGCCAACCGTCTTCTTACCAATTTCTCAAAAATTGCAACTTTGCAGAAACAAGTAAAAATTCAACAACTAAAACTAAGTCAATATTTCCTCCTCAGCTGAAACCCACATGCCACTTACTTCATCAACTAATGCAAGAGATAACAAAAATAACTATCATCTTCAACTTAGGGGCTAAAAGTACACTTTTTTCAACTACAGGGGCTTCAAAGAAATTCCAACTCAACAATTGAGATCAAGAATGGAGCAGTACCTAAATCGAAACTTTAAAACCCAAAAATCAAAACTTCCTTTTATGTGAACTTAAGCTAATATTAATTTTTTGAACCTAACTTCATATGCGACGTGAAAGCTTCGGCTGCGACGTGACAGCGACGGCTGCGTTGAAGCGGCGTTGATCGGAGAAAGAAAGGAAGAGAGTGAGAGAGAGAGAGAAAGAAAGGAAGAGAGAGAAAAGAAAAGAAATGGGTCTGTCGTTGCCCTAATATGTGGGGACTAAAAATTTACTTAATTTTCGATGGCAAATTTCGACGTTGGCCTAGCTTTTTAAAAATTTATATATTTAATTTATTTTTTTAAAATGTAAATATTATTTATGTATTATTAAATTAAAAATATATTAAATATCGATGATATTCGTTGCTTTTTAAATAATTAATTTTTATTTTATTTTAACAAAAGCGACGCTATCAGTCGCTTTTTGTAAAAAAAAAATAATTACAAATTACGACGGATAACGTTGCTTTTCTAGAATTAATATTTTAAAAAATAAAAATTATAGCGATGTTGTCCGTCGCTTTTAATAAAAATAAATAAAAATTAAAAATTAAATTTAAAAATAGACGGACTACGTCACTTTTCAAAAAAATAATTTTTAATTAGTTTTAACAAAAGCGACGTTGTCCGTCGTTTTTATAAAAAAATAAAAATAATTACAAATTGCGACGGACAACGTCGATTTTCTAGAATTAATATTTTTAAAAATAAAAATTATAACGACGTTGTCCGTCGATTTTAATAAAAATAAAAAATAAATTTAAAAATCGACGGACTACGTCGCTTTTCAAAAAAGTAATAATTATTATTTTTAAATAAATTACGATGCTATCCGTTGCATTTATTAAAATAAATTATAAATTATTTTTTAATTACTTGACACAATAATCCGCAAAAAAAGCGACGGATATTAAAACGTTGACCGTCGATTTTAATAAAAAATAAATAAAAATAAAAATTAAATTAAAAAAGCGACGAACAATGTTGTTTTCTCGTCGCTTTTTAAAGTGACACAGTTTGTCACTTTTTTTTGCGTCGCTTTTTGACCTTTTTTAAGTAATGTCTATGATTTGCAAACTAATAATTTCTGCATGACGTCCTCTCGATTTCGAACCCAACACAGCATTGGTCACTTGATCTCCACTTGTACAATTTCCTCTTTCTACATCTTACCTAAATAGACAACTTCAATACTAGCTAAGGGAAAAGTACATTTTAAATCCCAAATAATAAAGGGGCAAAATTTTGGGAGCTTTGTATATTAAAAGCTCAATGAGAATAAATTATCAAAATAATGAAAAGGCCATATAGCCAAATAAAAATCTACACTAACGCAACATTGAGTGGAAGAAATAGTGTTAGCTGGCCACTTTTCAGTCCTATCTTTTAAATGTCGCTATTGTCCTGAAGATTCGGTAATGTTATGAAGTTTCATCTGTAAAATTTGAAACTCCTTGATATAGTGGTCATTTTTCAACTACAAGGGTTGAAAAGTGACTACTTATGAAATTAACTCGATTAGTTTTTCGATTCACAGCTTCATAAGTTTTCAACCAGATACCTGAACTTGTTCAAGAACACTTGAGTAGGAGTAGTAAGTAGGGGAGTTTGCTAAAAGTCCACTTCCAAAAACTTTTTTTTGACATTTAGACACTAGATTTTTTTAATTGAGAATATAGACACCCCAATGGGACCACAAAAAAAAGGCAACCCTAGCACTCAACTTACAAAATATACACTTTAGGCTCTTTTCCATTTCAGCTTCAATTTTTTTAAAACTACACTTTAGTCTATGTCCAGAAATATAAATATTGGATAATTAATTTTAAAAAAATATCAAGTTTCTCAACCAATCCACTACCAACCACCCGATTTTGCCGCCATTTTCTCAAATTTTCGATCATTTTTCGTTGATTTTTTCGGCATCCAACGGAAAGTGACATTATCTCCATTATTATAAGCCATTTTCGCATATTTTTAGCTCCAATTTTTCTTTCATTTATCATACAAAAAGCTTGAAAATTAGTCCCACATTTTGAAATCGATTCTTGGTTTAATAACAACATTCCAACACTCTTTAGGTTGTTTGTAAGCTGTAATTCATCGAATTATTCCGGTGATCGTCGGAAAAGGCTCGATCGTGTACTGTACTGACAACAGCTAAGAAGATGACGACTACAGTCTATTAAGTTTAGGCTCATAAACTATTATTCAAGTCTATTAAATACTATTATCGAGGTATATCATGTCTATTATAGATTACGTGGTTGTTGGTGGTATATTTTCTGGTGAATGAAAGGAGACTCCTAAATGTTGGGTTTGGAAAACCGCGTCTAAGGAGATAGTGTCCATTGTCCTTCATCGCAACGGTTTATACGCTGATATGGTTAAAAGCGTAATGGAGAGCGGTGAATTAAGTTGTGATCAAAGCGATGTGGTAATTAGTTACTTGATGAACGGGAGGGGAAAAATCTATCCAACGTTCATAAGGAATGATAGACATGTGGAATTATACATGTTTTCCGTTGATTCTAATAACTCTAGACCTATATTGCGGGTTAAAGTTGTTGGAAGGTCCCGAAAAGAAGCTTCCACATCAGCTCTACCCCCACCCCCACTCCCGATAGTGGATGATGCGTCAACGGAATACGATTGCATGGGTGGTGATGAATGGAATAATAGTGAAGATTATGAAGAAGAGGAGTGTGAAGGAGGTGAGGACGGACAGTTCGAACCACAAAGAAGCCACTCTTTCTCGGACGACACCAATCTTTTTGTAGGACAAACATTCAAGGATAACGATGTTTATGTAATTTTAAGTAAGAAAACATTGAAGAAATACTAGACTGTGCGAATTATTTATTATATACTAACGCCATTGTTGATTTCTACACATGATAGATAGATTATTAATTTTTCGAAAAGTCGATTATTCACTTACTCATAGGTCTAGGATCAACTATCTGAATATATGGACAAGTTAAAATAATGACAAAAAAAGAAAAATTAAATTAAAGTATGATAATTAACACCTTTCAAACATTGTAAAACAATTTAGATACATTAATTGTGATACCAAATCACTTTTGAACATGATCAAGTGATATTTAAGGCATGCTATAGTCGTAAATCGGTGAGATGAAACTAAAAAGGGAAGAAATAAAATAAAATAAAATATATAAGCACCATCCAAACAATGCAAAACAACTAGATATCATCAAATGAGATTAGACACATCTAATGAGCATAAGAAGAGTGATGGTTGTGACTTGTGGGTGTTCATGGTACAAGTGGTGTTTGAGAACAAGTAGTCCTTATCAATGCAGACTTTGTTCTGAGTAATTGGTTGTTACTACCATCACTCTTCCTTATACTCATTTGATCGAGTGTTCAATTATTTTTACTCTCTTATGATGATACTTAGTCATTTTTCATTGCTTGAATAATGTTTATTTATTTTAAATTATTTTATTTTATTTCTCTCCTTTTTAGTCTCGTCTTGTCAATAGAATGAGATGATTGATGCTTGACCTATAAAAATATCGTGCATATATTATATATAAATATATGCATCTATACTAGACTAAATTAACAGTCATATGTATCGACCAATTAAGTCTAGTGAAAAGTAAGACGAGACAAAAAAGGGAAGAAATAAAATAAATTAACATCATTCAAACAATGAAAAGTGACTAAATATCATCATATGAGAGTACAAAATAATTGAACACTAGATCAAATGAGTATAAGAAAGAACAATGATTGTAACAATCAATTACTCGTAACAAATGTCTGTATTGAGAAAGACTACTTGTTCTTAAACACTACTTGTCTCATGAACACCTACAAGTCACAACCATCACTCTTCTTTATACACATTAGACACGTCTAATCTCATTTGATGATATCTAGTTGTTTTGTATTGCTTGAATGGTGCTTATTTATTTTATTTTATTTTATTTCTTTCCTTTTTAGTCTCATCTCACTGATTTACGACTATAGCATGCCTTAAATATCACTTGATCATGTTCAAAAGTGATTTAGTGTCACAATTGATGTATCTAAATTATTTTATTTATAATGTTTGAAAGGTGTTAATTATCATACTTTAATTTAATTTCTCTTTTTTGTCATTATTTTAACTTATCCATATATTCAGATAGTTGATCCTAGACCTATGAGTAGTTGAATAATTGACATCTCGAAAAATTGATAATCTATCTATCATGTGTAGAAATCAATAACTGTATCAATATATAATAAATAATTTGCATAGTCTACTATTTCTTCAATCTTTTTCTACTTCATCAATTTTAAGAAGCTTCAATTGTGCCTTGTTTAAAATTACAACTCTTTCAGGCATACAATGATAGGGTCTATAGTAAACCTTAATAATCGATTATAGAAAACATAACTATTCTTTAGACCTTTTCCAACGGTCACTTTTTTGGTAGCCGTACTATATAGATGACATGACCTTTTTGAGCTCCTCCATGTTCATTTATTTATCCTTTTCTCATTTTGATTCAACAATATCAATGTCTCTCTTTCTCATTTGAAACACTCCTTAGCTTGTTCCAAAGTTTTAATCCATTGCATAATTTCGGTGGTCGTCGAAAAAACGATAGCAAGTACTATATGAAAACCAGGTAAGAAGAAGACGACTACAATCTATTAAGTCTAGGATCATAAATAAACTTGTTCTCGTTGTCCAAATTTTTGACACACTAACCGATGAAATTAAAAAAAAAATTCCATACAATCGGTAAGAACAGTCATAATCCATCAACAATCAAATAAATATCAACTTAAAATCACAGATTTTCAGTAAAATTAAGTTCCATTTTTAAAAAGATTTTAATTTTTCTCATTCAAACCAAACAAATACCTAATCAACCGAACGGTCTATTAATAGAACAACATTTGAATTTCTTGGCACATCAACCGATTAAATTCGCAAAAAAATTTCGTCATATAATCGACAAGGACAATCATAATCCATCAACAATTAAACAAATATCAACTTAAAAATACAGATTTTCAATAAAATCAAGTTTTATTTTTTTAAAAGATTTTAGTTTTTTCCATCCAAACCAAACAAATACCTAATCAATCGAACGGTCTATTAACAGAACAACATCTAAATTTCTTGGCACATTAGCTGATTAAATTCGCAAATTTTTTTTTACCATGCAATCGATAAGGACAACCATAATCCATCAACAATCAAACAAATATCAACTTAAAAACACAGATTTTCAGTAAATTCAAGTTCCATTTTTTAAAAAGATTTCAGTTTTTTTCATCCAAATCAAACAAAAACCTAATCAACCAAATGGTCTATTAACAGAACATCATCCGAATTTCTTGACACATTTACTGATTCAATTCGCGAAAAATTTCACCATGCAATCGACAAGATCAATCATAATTCATCAACAATCAAACAAATACCAACTTAAAAAAAATAGTAAAATCAATCCCCTTTTTAAAAAAATAAATAAAAAGTTCTTTCAAATCAACTCAATTACCACAAACCAAAACCGAAAAAAAGCAAAAAAATTCCATCAATATGGAGCATAAATTACTCGGGAGATGAAGAAAAATTATTTAAAGTGGAAGATGAAAGATCTTAGAGCTTTAGAGAAGATAAAAATGGAAAATGAAAGTTGGGGGAAGAGGAAAGAGAAATGACCATGGTTTTGTGAGTGAGAGTGAGGAGAGAGAAAAAAGTTTTTGATATTTAATGAAAAAGTGGAGTTAAAAAGTATTTAATAAATACATAAGGGGTGGCAAAAAGTTTTTTCTTTTAACACTTTAACCCATACTCCACCACTTTATCCCAAACCCTAAAAATTTAAATAAAAAATAAAATGGTGTCTATTTTTCAAAATAAGTTTTCAAAATAGCCTTTCAACTAAATCTTCTCTAGTAAGTAGGACCACCAAAGGATGTGGTGCAGTGAATGAGGCTGCTCCTCTCTTAACCAGAGGTCTCGAGTTTGAGCTTTGGGTATGAAAAAATCTTTGGTAGGAAGCGCTACTGTAACACCCCGAATCTCATACCCGGAACGTTACATGATGCTTATGACCCCGAAGGACCATAAGCTAACCCATGATTGATATTTGTACCTGAACACTGCATAATATACTGTATAAATGCGAAAATAAAGGCCGTAAGGCCGTAAGGTTCGAAATTGTAACATAACATATGGATGGGGTATGAAATACCCAAAACAACTGAAATAATTTGTCTGAACATACTGTAGTCTGAAAAGCCTCTAACTGACTTTACTGTCTGAATAAGGAGTTGATGGGACATGTCCCCAATTAACTCCAACTAATAAATTAATTAATGAGATAATAAAATAATGGTCATGTCCTCGAAGGATGAGGACTCACTGCTAACTCTGACTGCTAAGACCGGAATGCTACTGATGCTCTAGAGCTCGTGCTTCTGAACCTATGGTATAAAACACCATAACGCAAATGCGTTAGTACGTTGGAATGCACTGGTATACATGTGAGGTAGGCTGAATGCAAAAGGGTTCACATGCATGAACTATACTAACTGACTACATAACATGAACGTGAGAATACATGCATGACTACGTAATAGCTATAACTGAGTTCGTGATAACATGATTACTGAGTTTGAGTACTGATAACATGAGATACTGATAACTGTGTAACTGAAATAACTAATACTGAGCGACTGTATCTGACAACCTAGTTTCTGATGGAACTAGCTGAGTTCCATACTATTCTGAGTTAACTGCATCTAACAGTCCTGAATACTGTAAAACTATATGAGTTTTATTACTGAGACTGAATGACTGTATCCGACAGTCCTGATTCTGTAACTGAAATTGTGGGAAGTAGTCATCTAACCGACATGCCCCTAATACGCCATTATGACTGAGTTGGGGTCCAATCTGTAACCCCAATTGGAAGGGTGTCAATACCGCGCCATTGGTAAGAACAGTCTGTGAGTAACCCTCATATAATAGGTAACTCTAATGAGAATGGTGGGAACCCTCATATAATAGGTTAAGACACCCCATCTGCCCTCATATAACAGACTATGATGTCTCAACCTATGCTGACTATGTAGTTCTGGAACGCAAGGATTGCTTCTAAGAATCACACCCTCATATAACAGGTGGGTTCCCATCCTTGGGTTCGCTCGGTGCTAATTTCTACTCTCATCTGAATAGACACTGAACATGATTAACTGAACTGACTGGACTGAGTTAACTGAGTTCCGTTGACTAACGGAATACTACTGAGATTACTGAATTTCTGAGGTTTCTGAGATTACTGAGTTTACTGAGTTTTTCTGAGTCACATGACTGACTGAATTTCTGTGAACATGGCTTGACTGAGAGTATTTTGAAAACACGACACTAATTCTAGGCACACAGGTAAATTTTCGGGTACAAGTACCCCCAGGATTCGATAGAAAGAACCTGACAAAGCATGACTTTCTTGAATACATGACCAACATCATAATCCATAATACAATAAGTTGGAGATTTCACGAAGTAGAAGTTCTAAAGCACCACAATGGCCACACATATATCCATAACTCATTGACTAAGACATTTCATCAAACACTTGACATGCATAAACTTGTACATAAATGGGGATTTCATATTATTATACTAGTATGGCACTTTTCCTTCCATAGGCTTTTAATCGAACACATGGGGAACATGCTTTGGTTATACAATCATCAACACATCTAATAATCATGGATACATCAATCAACGTATAAATTTAAGGGTTTATCATGATTATTATGCAAATCACCACATCCTAGGGTCAATCATTGCAATATGTAATTTCAAACATGAATCAAAATCCCACAACATCATGAACATGAATTTCAATTTTATTTAAATCATGAACATTCATAAATACACAAATCTTGGATTTTGAAAAGAGATTCTTGAGTTTCATGGGTGAAAGAGATGACTCATGAATCAACATATGACATATCTGGGTGGATGATTTTTTGAAGATTGATGGAAAAAAACTTGAATTCTTGACTTGTAATTAAACACCTAGGGTTTCTTGTTCTTGGGGATTATCTTTGAGTGAAAACCCTAATTTGATGTTGTGAATGAATAATGAACTTATGAGCCTTGGTCTGATATAATTAGGGGTTAAAACGGGTGGAAAAAACCCAAATACCCTTTAAAAATGACTTAAAATTTGCTGAACGGGACCTGCGGCGGCTCGTACGACGGTCCGTCGTACGTGGACCAAAAAAAAGACTCACTGTCTTATAGCGATGGCTTGGGCGACGGTCCGTCGCAAGTTCGACGGTCCGTCAACCTGTCCGTCGCACCTTATCCAGAAGGTTGACTCACTGCCTTGGCTACGATGGTCTAGGCGACGGTCCATCGCTAGATCGATGGTCCGTCAACCTGGCCGTCGCACCTGAGCGATTCTGACAACTCTGAGTAAAACGTCCATAACTTTTTACTCCGATACTGGATTTGGACGAAATTGGTATCGTTGGAAAGATAATTCAATTTTCCACATGATAAAAAAGTGAAAATATTAAAAATTCTATGTGTACAAAAATGGATTCATATTTCAAAGTAAGTTTCTAACATTCTTGGGATGATTTCAAGCTAGGTAGAAGTACGGGGTATTACAGCTACGCCCTGAATGGGGCCTTACCTGGCGCGAATTCGGATTAGTTGGGTTCCAGTGCGGGTACCAGTCACCGAATAAAAAAAAAGTAGTAGTGCTGCAAACTGGTGGGTGTTGCTTGCCTACAAGACTTGGATCAACATTTTGGCAAGTAGACTTGGTTGGCCCTTCAATATTTCCACTATATTTTAAGTCAACATCTCCAATTTCTACACCTTTACTATACACAAGTTTTGTAGCTTCTTGAGTTCTTGATGTACCTTTTATGTTATTGAAACTCACTTTGTTTATCTTCACTTGTGAAGGAAACTGCCAAATAAAAGTATATTTAGAGTTTACCCTTTTGATTGTTTTAGCAATAATAGTCAAACACACATCTGAACTGTCCTTTTTTGGTGAGTTTCACATTCTAACTATAGGTTCTGTTTTCTTGCCTGAACTATCACCACTTATGTATAACAACACACCTCAACAATCAGTTATCCGCTTTTCCTTCTTGAACACCGGTGACAGTTCATGTAGGAAAAGAGCAATACATAAATGGTGATAGTTCAGGTAGGAAAAAAGAACAATTGGTGGTTGGAGTGTTAAATTTGCAAAAAAGTGATAGTTCAAGTACGTGTTTGATCTTTCAACTCACTGTTTTAGATCATAAATTTCAACAAAATTCTTTTTTCATAAACTCTGTGTTGATTCAAACTATATCATATAAATTATAACAGGAAGAGTACTATATAACAAAATTGCATATAGAAGATTAACTATATATAATTTGTTGTTATATTGCATGGGGAAAAAAGTTCGAAATATACCTAAACTTTGACAAAATTTGTTGTAACACGCCTCAATTTGTGAGGGCCATATGTCCCCCTCGACTATTCATTACCTTATTTTTGTGGCATATATTTGCCTAACTGGACCACTGCGTGAATACATGCACACTGAGCACGTAAAGGCCTGAGTGATACTGGAAAAATATATGCCACAGAAATATGGAATAAATAGTCGAGGGGTCATAGGACCCCCGCAAAATTGAAGTGTGTTACAGACTTACAATAAATTTCGCCAAAATTTAGGTATATTTCTGACTCTTTTCATATGGCATACATACACTATAAAGACACGGCACTTAATTACCTTTTTCTTTCATATATAATAAAGGGCAATAAACTTGATTAATGACAACAGGATTGCTAACATTTTTCACAATAATATCCTCAAAATGCAAATCTCTCACAAACACCATCATGTTATGCTGGCCATGTCTTCACCCTCACACCATTATCAGTTCAATGAATGTGCAATTTTGCACAAAAACTCCAACCACAGGCAATTCACCAGGAGTTTTTCCTAGGCTACCAACACTAATTCCATGGCCAGGTCCACAAGTCACATTTGTAATGTACATTTGTTGAACTCCATCACCAATTGATATACAATCATTTCCAGTACTGATTTGCGAGTTTGTAATGTTGACACCTCTTGACCTTGCAACATGGATACCTGATGAGGATATAATTAAGTAAATAAATAGAAAAAGTTACATGGTTGACCGCTCGGTGAAAAATATTTACGGTCTCTTGACAATATACACGGCGCGCTATTTTCTTGGGTAGAGGTTGCTTGCTTGTGTTAATTTCTCAAAAAAAAGTATGGTTACTTATATAAGAATTAGCTTACACTTTTAGATGAGATAATCACATAATTCTAACATAGTATCAAAGCAGGTAGAGGTCCTAGATCCGAATCTAATGTCACTCTTTATAATACAAAAAGAATGTTCTCATAATTGACTCATAAAAAGAAATAAAAAAGAATTAACCTAAATAGTCTATGTATATATAATCTATGTATCTTGTATGTATAAAATGTGTATAATCCATGTTTCCCCCCTCTCCACCCCACCAGAAGGATTAATAGTGCTCCCACTTACCTTTCAGCATGACTCGAACACTCAACCAACCAGTTGATGGTGAAGGTGCTCAATTAGCTACTTGAGAAAGCTTCACTTGTCATTGTGTATATCTATATATCGCGACTAAGAAAAGTAAATACTGAATCCGGTCCACTCCTATTTATGTAAAGATCGCAAAAATTAAGACCACACATGAAGGAACGTATTATATAGGAATATAACCAAGCAGATAAAAATTGGATGAGACGATCACACGATTCAAACAGTAATACCATCAGTGTTGAGACTTTGTGGTGGAGCTTTTATGTTGATGCCATGGAGTTAATATGGAATAATTTGCTGTCCAATGAAGTTATGTTACTGATTATTGAGTTTGTGAGGAAGTTGAAGCTCAAATTCTGCAAATACAAATAAATTTTAATTTCACAGACGATTATTTAACTTTTAATTATTGCACAAAAACATAGAATATATTTCTACGATGAAATATAACTAAATTATTCTGATATCTCGAAGAAATAAAATTATGGAAAAAGCTAAATTTAGTCCCCAGAACATAAGTAGGCTGTCACTTCAGCAACTTACCTTATATAATATTCACTTGACACAACTTATTTTTTTTTTTTAAAAAATAACTCCGTTTCCATCTCATTTAAAAAAATATAAAATCGCGTTACATAGGTGAAAAACACCGGGTATTAAATTGGGTCAAAATGAGTTTTTTTAGGGGTGTCTTGATGGTTATATAAGGTAAGTTGCTGAGGTGACTATACTTACACAAACAATATCAACCTACTTGTATATTTTCGACACGAAAATGCCTGTTTTTTTTTTTTTTTTCAATTTTTTCTGATATATATAAGCACAGTTAAGTTATTTTTCTATTATAAAAATTAGTTTTATAATTTTGTTTCAGTGAATTCTAATTAAGTTGCATGACTCTATAGAATTATTCCATAAATGAATATCAAAGTGATAGAAGATACACTAGGAAAAATACTTAGGAATTGATGACAGATAATTACTGTCGTTGCTAAACAGAAAAATTCATTGCTAGTCCTATTTAACGAAATGTAAGTGTCTTATTAAAGGGTTGTCTGATGCATTAAGTTCTCGCTATGGACAGATCAAGAGAAGGGCTGAACCACAAAGGTCCAGCTTTATCTTGCATTTCGTCATGATGCTATTTTCATGCTCGAACTCATGACCGCCTTGTCACATGATAGTAACTCTACCAATTATGCCAAGACTCCCCTTCATATTAGCGATTGATTATAATTTTTAAAAGAGTTAGCTACAGACTATTTAACGACAGATTAGCGATGAATATGACTTACATTTGGAAGCTTATTGCAACTTTTTGATTTTTTACAATCATTTTGTTGCCAACCTTGTTCTCCTTGGCCATCAAGAACACCACCACATAATGTAAAATGATCAATGTGTTTAATAGCCATGTCATGTTTGAATTGGCTTGGATTTGGAGGAGCTTTCAATGTGCCATGAATTTGTAGATCTAAATTTGGGGCCTTGCAATTGCCTACTAATCTCACTTGATTCATAAAAAATGTGCCTTTTGGGATCACAATTTTACTTGGGATTTTATTGAGTTGCATGCCTCTTTAAAAGCACTTAATAGAGCCTATATAAAATTGTTTTTCCAAAAATAGCCAAAAAAAAGAAGTAAGTGTGTTGTAATTAACTTTAACTGTATGTGCACATGGCAACCTCATAACATGATAAAAATGGTCATTAACATGTTATAAAATGTTAAACTACGCTCATAGTATAAAAGAATCATTATAATCATTTTGTATATACTTAAAACCATATGAAAAAAACCAACATGGGTTGTGGTGTAGTGGTGGGACTATTCCATCCTTAATCAGAGGTCTCGGGTTCGAGCCCTAGGTATGGAGAAAATTTCGTTGGGAGCGCCACCTCCAGAATGGGCTCTGTAGTGCATGATCCAGATTAATCAAAGCTCCAATGCGAGTACCGGACACCGAATGTAAGTGTTGTTTTTAGAAATTGAATAAGGAGTTTCCTTATTCAATTTCCTAGCATTTTTCAGAAACATTGTCCAAACACAATTTGTTGCGTAAGAATTTAACAGATTGTATAACTTAAACAATCTAATATAAATAATCCTATCAATTATTTAGGAATATAGAACTTAATGATTTTCACATACACAAAATTATAGTAATACAATATACAGAATTACTTACCTGAATTTTTCATAACTTTTCTTCTTGAAAGTGATTAGCAAAAGCACTTGATTTATTTTGTTCTTGACTAAGAATAAAATTATGTTTCTCTCTTTACCTCACTTTCAGAATAATTTTGATGGAGTTTATTCTTCTTTTTGGCAGAGAGATGATCCCTTTTATAATACATGCAGGGAATAGACAGTTATGTTTTCACGTTCCATCAACGTGATTAGTGGATATAATAATTATCCTACTAACAATCAATAATTATCCTACTAACAGATTAGTCAGTAGTTTAATCCTACTAGATAACTTCCCCATACAGATTTAAGATTTAACTTATTCAATTATTATTAAACCAACAAATAAATTAATTATGTGGGCCATAGAAAATTACATTCTCCCACTTGGCACACATAATGTTAATTTAGTGGTTTAATTTGTACGTCAATCATGTGCACAATTAATGTTAAATCCAACATCATTTGTCATTGTTAAATAAATCAACTAAAAATGAGTCATGGCAGTTGTATGTCACTTTACTTGACATAATTCCTTCCATGTAATAAAATATTAGTCTATTACCTAGCATAACCTTTCAAATACATAATGAATCCAACGATAATTCTTAAAATACTTTATCTAAGTCAAAACATGTCATCATCATTCACAATATTATGTATACAAGAGAAAACAGGTAACAACAAAAACATAAATAATTTGAGCTCAAAGTGTCAATTACATAAACATAATAAAGTCTTTACATGAAATCATTCATTGCTATCAATAAGACCCATCCTTCCAACATGTTCAACAAATGTTTTGGGCGGTTATCCTTTCGTCAAAGGATCAACAATCATAAGCTTGGTGCTAATATGTTCAATTGACACTTTATGTTTCTGGACTTCTTCTTTAACCGAAAGTATTTCAATTCCATATGCTTAGCAACTTTTGAATACTTACCATTTTTAGAGAAGAAAACTGCAGCAATATTATCCCAATAAATTTTTAGCGGCCTGGCTATATTGTCGACTAGTCCAAGTGCTGAAATAAAATTCCGCAGCCAATTAGCTGGGACTGTGGCCTTAAAGCATGCCACAAACTCGGCTTTCATAGTGGATGCAACTATAACAGACTGCTTCGAACTCTTTCATGATATTGCTCCTCCGGTTAACAAAAATAAATATCCAAATGTGAATTTTCTTGTATCCACACAACCAACATAATCTGAATCTGAATATACAACCACATCTAGATGATCAGATCTTCTATAAGTGAGCATATGATCTTTCGTTCCTTGTAAGTATCACAACACTTTCTTTGCAGCCTTTCAGTGATCTATTCTAGGATTGCTTCGATATCGACCCAGCATTCCAACAACAAAATTGATGTCTGGCCTTGTACATGTTTGGGCATACATTAGACTCCTAATTATTGATGCATAAGGAATATCTTTCATTTGCTTTCGTTCCAAGTCATTCTTTGGACATTGATTGAGACTAAACTTATCTCCTTTCTGAATTGGAACGGGACTTGATGAGCATTTTTCCATTCTAAATCTCTCTAATACTTTTTCAATATATGTTTTCTGAGACAATCCCAACAATTTTTGTGATTTATCTCAAAATATTTTTATTCCAATCACATAAGATGTCTCCCCCATATATTTCATTTCAAAGTTGTTAGAGAGATATTTCTTAGTATCGTGCAACAAACCAAGATTATTAGTATCAAACAAGATGTCATCAGCATACAAGACTAACATAATAAACTTACTCCCACTGACCTTCAGATATAGACATCGATCAACAGTGTTTTCTTTAAATTCAAAGGTGACAATCGTTTCATTAAACTTAAGATACCATTGTCGAAAGCTTGTTTAAGTTCGTATATTAACTTCTTAAGCTTACACATCATGTGATCCTTTTCTTTAATAGAAAATCCCTTAGGTTGATTCATATAAAATTCTTCCTCCAAATTTTCATTCAGAAAGGCTGTTTTCACACCCATTTGATGTAGCTCTAAGTCATAATAAGCTACCAAGGCCATTATAATTCTGAGTGAATCTTTTCTAGAGACAGGTGAAAACGTCTCTTTATAGTCAATGTCATCCTTTTGAGTGAAACCTTTGGCAACAAGTCTAGCCTTGTGACGTTCGATGTTGCCAGTTGAGTCGCGTTTAGTCTTAAAGACCCATTTACACTTAACTCTTTTGCAATCTTCGGGTAATTCAACAAGGTCCCAAACTTCATTCTGTTCCATAGATTTTAACTCACCTTTCATAGTATTTATCTATTTATCAGAATTGTTGCTTTCAATGGCTTGCGAAAATGAAACTGGATCATTATAAATTCCTAAGTCAGTTTTTGACTTATGTAGATATACCAAATAATCATCAGAAATAGAAGATCATCTTTGTCTTTTAGATCTTCTTAATGCTACTTCTTGTGGTTCATCTACTACAAGTTCATCAATTATGGCTTCATTATGATTAGTAGAAACATTAATTTGTTATTCTTGTTGATTACTTTGTTGTGCAACAGCTTCAGGAACAACAAATTTAAAAGAAGTATAGGGTAGAGGAATTCGCACCCTAACTTCTTTAATTTCCACATTACGTGGTTCTTCACTCCCACTAACTTCGCCACTCTCAATGAATCTAGAGTTTCCAGTTTTAACTATTCTCGTACTATGATTAGGACAGTAAAATCTATAACCCTTTAATTTTTTTGGATAACCAATAAAGAAACCACTGATTGTTCTTGAATCCAGTTTCTTTTCTTGCGGATTGTATACCCTAACTTCTGTCGGGCAATCCCAAACATACAGGTGCCTCAAACTAGGTTTCCTACCAGTCCACTATTCAAAAGGTGTCTTTGGAACTGCTTTACTAGGAACCCTATTTGGCAAGTAAACGACAGTCCTTAAAGCATACATCCATAATGAAGGAGGTAAAGATGAATTACTTAACATACTCCTAACCATATCCATTAATGTACGATTACGCCTTTCTGCCACACCATTTTATTGTGGTGTGTCAGGCATTGTGTATTGAGCATATGCCACGTTTTTCGAAGAATTTAGCAAATGGACTTAGGTGTTGTCCCGTTTCATCATATCTTCCATAATATTCACCACATCTATCAGACCTGATTATTTTCACTTTTCTATCTAGTTGTCTTTCGGTCTTAGTAATAAATACCTCTAAGGTATTAATCTCTTGAGATTTTTCATGCAACAAATAGATATATTCATAACATGAAAAGTCATCAATAAAAGTGATAAAATATTTTTCCTTATTGAAAGATATGATATCAAAAGTACCACATAAATCAGTGTGTATAATTTCAAGAAGTTGTGTGCTTCTTTGGCTCCTTTCTTTGTGTGTCTTGTTTGTTTTCCTTTAATACAATCTACACGAATATTAAGGTCAGTAAAATCTAAATATGGAAGAATTTCATTCTTAATTAATCTTTTCAGCCTTTCTTTAGATATGTGACCTAAATGTTTATGCCACAAGTAAGAAGATTGTTCATTCACCAAACTTTGTTTGGTTCCAACATTATGATGCAGAGTTAAGAGTGTTTCGGCAAATAGATTATGAAGATTCAGTTTGTATAAGTTATCACAAAGAGTACCAGTACTAATGAGATAATTATGTTTAAACAAACTAAAATATCCATTACCGAAATTAAAGGAATATCCAGTCTTATCTAACTTAGACAAAGAAACTAAATTTCTCGAAAGAGAAGGAACATAAAAAATTTCAACTAAATCTAAGTGACGCCAGTATCGAGAATCAGACGATAAGTCCCGACAACTTCAATTGAAGCCTTCACTCTATTCCCCATGTAAACATATCTTTCATTCTTGTTTATGATTTGGATTGTAAGGAATCCCTTTCTTCTCAAACCATGCCTTACGTTTCAGACAATCTTTCTGAAAGTGTCCAGATTTTCCACAGAAATGACACTTACCATTCTTGTTTTCTTTCTTACGTACTTGAGATGAGGACTCATTAACATTAAGTTGCTTCTGTTGTCCCTTACCATGCTTCTTTTCCTTCTTTTCATCTCCTTGATGATTTACAAAGTTAATGGAGTGGGTTACTTGATTCCTTAGCCTCGTTTACTCTTGAACCAATATACCATGCAATTCATGCACGTTCCATTTATCTTTCATGGTATTGTAGTTCATTTGGAAAGGACTATACTCAGACGGTAATGAGTTGATGATGAACTACGCAAGAAAATTTTGTTCCGCTTTCATTTTAAAAGATTTAAGTCTCGCTGCTATGTTTGTTATTTCAATGACATGCTCATGCATAGTACGTGAACCATCAAACTTCATGGTGGTCAAAGTTCCCATTAGTGTCCCAGCAAGAGACTTATTAGCAGTTTGGGAAGATTCTTCCAAAAATTTCAGAAGTTCTTTTGCACTTTCAATTTTGGGAAGAGTAGTCTTAATGCTGCCCGCAATATTCATTCGCATGAACATTAGGCCTAATCTGTTAGACCGACTACAATACTTATAATTGGACTTTTCTTCATCACTGCTAGCTTCAGTAATAGCAGTTGGCTTCTCATAGTAAAGTGCAACATCAAGATCTAAAACCCCAAGATGGAATCTGATTTGTTCGCACCAATCTGAAAAGTTAAATCTGTTAAAAGTCGTAACAGAGGCAGAGTGCGAATGAAGGACAAGTGCTGCAAGTAGAACATGCTCATTTGTTAATACTTTGAGTTACGAGTTTAAACACATTATTAAATTCAGAAATTCACAAATTATTCACTAAGTTTCTATTTACATTAAACAACGAGCAGTACGTATCTTAATATTTTTAAGACCGTGAAAGACCAGGTGTATTCCATCAGTCCATTTAAATGCAAAAGAGTCAAACCAAATACACCTACAACATCAGTATTCATGTTCACATTTTGGAGTATTCCCACTGACCATGAATAATATCTTAATAATGGGTCCCCGTTGTATTATTTGATGTATTAGTGGTTCATGATAATTACACGATAATTGGCTTAAAATCAAATTATAACATACTCACTGTTAAGTAATCGGAAAAATAATCACTAAAATTTTAAAATGATTATAAATTTAAATCCCTAAATTTCATAATTAGGGTTCATAAAATTAATGAAAAACTTTAATGACAATGAAAAATCATTAGTTTCAAAACCTGACTCGGATACCACGTGTAAGGAAGGATTTAACAGGTTGTATAACTTAAACAATTTAATATAAATAATCCTATCAATTATTTAGGAACATACAACTTAATAATTTTCACATCTACAAAATTACAGTAATTCAGTATACAAAATTACTTACCTGAATTTTCCATTGCTTTTCTTCTTTGACAGTGATTGGCGGAAGCACTTGATTTATTTTGTTCTTGACTAAGAATAAAATTCTGTTTCTCTCTCTTTACTTTATTTTCAGAATAATTTTGATGGAGCTTATTATTCTTTTGGTAGAGAGAGGATCCTTTTATAATACAGGAAATAGACAGTTATGTTTTCACGTTCCATCAACGTGATTAGTGGATATAATAATTATCCCACTAACAATCAGTAACTATCCCACTAACAGATTAGTCGGTAGTTTAATCATACCAGGTAATTTTCCCATACAGATTTAGAATTTAACTTATTCAATTATTATTAAACCAGCAAATAAATTAGGATTTAACTTATTCAATTATTATTAAACCAACAAATAAATTAGGATTTAACTTATTCAATTATTATTAAATCAGCAAATAAATTAATTATGTGGGCCATCGAAAATGACATGTTGTTCTATTGGCAAACGTGTTTTTCAATCTGATTAGTCAAACACAAAGTTGCAACTCCAAACACAATTTGTTTTTCTATTGGCAAAAGTGTTTTTCAATCTTATTAGTCAAACACTAAGTTGCAACACCTCAAAAGTATTTTATCTAAAACACTTTTACGAAAAATAATTTCAAATTAAGAATATTTTGAACGTTACATCAAACATTCTATAAGTTACACTATATTAATGGTATCAAAGAACTTCATTAGAATCTCGCGTTTCCTAAATTTAAATTCTAAAATCGACTCTGAATGATTGACTTACCTTGCTAATATCTTCATTGCTACTAGGTTTTGCACCATAGTTAGTCACATAAAAAATTGCATGTTGACATTCTCCTAGTTGTGATAGAAAGATAATTAGTGTTAATGCAATTGGTACCATGAAGTTTAAATTCATTTTGCTCATAATAGTAGTTTTCGGGGCTTTGAGCCACAGGTGACAAAAGAGATTTAAAATGAGGTGTAGGTGACACAAGTCTTAATAATTGAGTAGAGGTGACAATTACTTAATTATGGATTAAAAAAGTTTGGAAAATTTCAAAATAACCCACAAATTTTTAAATTTACACTTTGATTCAAATGTTAGTTAATATAACGGGAAACGAAGGGAAAAAAGGACATTTTTTCTCTCTCCCCATCCGTTGTTATTTTCTCTCTCTTCGCGATATTTATTGTTCATTGTTACTGCTGTTTTATTCATCATCTTCTGATTCATTATCATCATCTTATACTTCATTATCATCTTCATATTCTTCTTTAGACCATTGTTGTTGTTGTTGTTGTTGTTGTTGTTGTTGTTACCCCAACTGTTGCTCTTTGATCAAATTCTTATGTCAAATTTTATTTCGTAAATCACTTTCAACTTTAGCATTTACTTGAGAGGAGACTTTGGTAAGTCAAATTATGCTTTTTAGTTGAATTTGTCATCTGGGTAACTGTTAGTGTGCTGTTTTTTCAACAATAGCTAGCACGCGAACATGAATGCAATATAAGAGCAATCTGCTTAAACAGATCCAATATCTGCGGCACTAGATAAATGTTCTGTTGTAACAGTATACTCATGTTGGATTCATGTTTATGGTTCTAGGTGCCCGTAATATGAATCGAATAGATGGGTATTCTGTTGCACCAGATTAGTAATGTGTTTCACCAGATAAATGTTCTGTTGAAACAGATTACTAATCTGGTGCAACAGATAAACAATCTGTTTCACTATATTACTAATTTGTTTCGAACAACAAAATACAGCGCCTGTCACAAACCCAACAGATAACTCAACTCATATGTTGATCTCTTGCCATTGATACTAGAATCAAATTATTCCTTAATTATAGACATGTCATTCGTTGAGAAAAAGAAATAAACAACACGAAAATTAAATTAGAAATAAAAAGTCAAATGCTTCAAACATAAATTTTTATAAAACAAACAAAAAAATACATAGATAAAAGAAAAAAAAGTTTAATTATTATTATCATCATTATTATCAATATTATTTGTATGGCCAACCGACCAATCTTCAACCGGTAGCAGCAACGCCCTCCTCAGCCTGTGGATCTCCCGCAATATCTTTACTCTTACGGCGGCCAACTCCCAATGCAGGTCATGAACATTCTTTTGCAGTTCCCGCATGACGTCTCATAAAATAGCGACATCCCACACAGGATCAGCCATATCTAGAAAATGCAATAGTTGACAAAACACACACGTAAAAATAAAAGTAAAGAAAAGAAAGAATTCGAATGTAATACAACGTTTATTTACACAAAAATCAAGAAAAAAATTTACCAGAGACAGGAAAAAGATATCAAGTCCTTGAAGAGAAAGTAGTTGAAGGTGTAACAAGAGCAAGGAATAAATAGTGTGTAGTAGAATGAACGATTGAGTAAGGAGGGACCTATTTATAGAGGATTGAACTTGAATGAGTTAGACAAAAAATCGCAACTGTTCACCTCCATTTATTAATGACATTCTTGATTACTGTAAAAAGTTATGACTTAATTAAATTAAGCAATATTGTGATAAGCCATGACTTTTCAACTTTATTATTATTAATAATTAGTTCTTTCCATGAACCATTTTTACACTGAGTTGGACAACAAATTATATATCTGTTGCATCAGATAACTTATCTTTGACAACAGATATATAATCTGTTGCAACAAATAGATAACCTGTTGCATCAGATAATATATCTGTTGCAACATATAATCTATATATCTTTTTTTTAAAAAAATTATCTTCATGAAATTCAAATTTTCTGACTTTTTAATTATATAAATTAATAAAGCAGATTTGAAGGCGCAACTGTTCACCTCAATTTATTAATGACATTCTTGATTACTGTAAAAAGTTATGACTTAATTAAATTAGCAATATTGTGATTAGTCATGACATGATTTTTTAATTATATAAATTAATAAAACAGATTTAAAGGCGCAACTGTTCACCTTCATTTATTAATGACATTCTTGATTACTGTAATAAGTTATGACTTAATTAAATTAAGCACTATTGCGATAAGTCATGACTTTTCAGCTTTATTATTATTAAAATAATTAGTTCTTTCCAGAAACTATTTTTTTTACACTGAGTTGGACAACAGATTATATATCTGTTGCATCAGATAACTCATCTGTGACAACAGATATATCATCCGTTCCAACAAATAGATAATCGGTTGCATCAGATAATATACCTGTTGCAACATATAATCTATATATCTTTTAATTTTTTTTTATCTTCATGACATTCAAATTTTCTGACTTTTTAATTATATAAATTAATAAAGTAGATTTAAAGACACAACTGTTCACCTTTATTTATTAAAGACATTCTTGATTACTATAAAAAGTTATGACTTAATTAAATTAAGCAATATTGTGATAAGTCATGACTTTTCAGCTTTATTATTATTAAAATAATTAGTTCTTTCCATGAACCGTTTTTACACTGAGTTGGACAACAGATTATATATCTGTTGCATCAGATAACTCATCTGTGACAACAGATATATTATAAGTTGCAAAAATAGATAACCAGTTACATAAGATAATATATCTGTTGCAACATATAATCTATATATCTTTTTTTTTTAAAATTATCTTCATGACATCCAAATTTTCTGACTTTTTAATTATATAAATTAATAAAGCAAATTTAAATGCACAACTGTTCACCTCCATTTATTAATGAGATTCTTGATTACTGTGAAAAGTTATGACTTAATTAAATTAAACAATATTGTGATAAGTCATGACTTTTCAGCTTGTTATTATTAATAATTAGTTCTTTCCAGAATTCGTTTTTACACTGAGTTGCGACAACAGATTAAATATATGTTGCATCAGATAACTCATCTGTTACAACAGATATATCATCCGTTGCAACAAATAGATAACCTGTTGCATCAGATAATATATCTGTTGCAATATATAATCTATATATCTATTTAAAAAAAAAATTATCTTCATGACATCCAAATTTTCTGATGTTTAATTATATAAATTAATAAAGCAGATTTAAAAACAAGAATATTTTTGGTGAGTTTTTTACGGTTTAAATTGTGTTTATCATTTATTTCCTTATTGTTTTCTGTGAAAAGAAATGACTTAATTAAATCAAGATGGTGAGTTTTTTTATTATTGTGACAAGTCATGACTTTTCATCTTATTAAATTTAAATAACCTTTTTCTCAATTTAAAAATCGAATACACCTGGTTTTCAATAACCGTTTCTTTAATAACCATTTTTTTTAATTGAGTTATGGCAACAAATTGTATATCTGTTGCATCAGATAACCCATCTGTTTTAACAGATATACCATCTGTTGCAATAAATCGATCATCTGTTTAAGGAGCTTTTTTGATTTCTTCTAACTGATTCATCAGTCGCAACAGATGAGGAATTTGATGCATCAGTAGCGTTTTTTATTTTTGTTTGTTGAATGTGTTTAGACAAAAAGTCATAGTCACGACTATTCATTCCCTTTTTTCTTAACAATCATATCATCATATAACTTAATTAATCCAATGTTGTGACTTTTTTTAAGTTAAATAATCTTTCTTTTACGATTATAATATCATTTAGTTCCTTATTATTTATTAACGAACCGTTTTGGGAGAATTTCTCATCATGAATTTTCACCACCATCTGTTACCACAAGTTCTCAATCCCTACTTTCAACCGTCGACATGTTGAGAATAGGAAATAAATTGAATGATAATTAAATATTGAATAAGAATTAAAAATTCAAAGTCGACCAAACCAAACCAAACCAAACATATACATAGATTTTTTTGAATCACTTATAGGCAGATCAGATATAAAAAAGGAAAATACATACGCTAAAAGAAAGAAAACATATAACCTAATTATTATTACTATTATTACTACTACTATTATTATTGTCAACCGGACAATTTTGATCCAACAGCAGCAGGGCCCTCCTCAGCCTTGCTCCGAAGTCGGTCAAATCCCTCCGGAGTTCATCAAACTGCCTTTGAAGTTCTTGCAAGGACTTGATATAAATCTTCTTGTACGAATCTGGATCAGCCATATTAGTATTGTAAGTGTAGTAGAATGAACTAGTGAGAGGAGACCAGAGGGACCTATTTATAAAATGATTGAATTGGAAGGGACTTGACTTAGTCAAACAAAAAGCCACGGCTGTTCATATTCCTTAATTAAATAAAACTGGTGACTTTTCGAATATGTAAATTAAAAAAAATGAATCTAAATACACTATTTTATCTTTTTATTGTATTTCGGAAAGAGACAGATTGGTAATCTGTTGCAAAATATATTCCACCTGTCAGATAACTTACAACATATTGACAATCTGTTGCAACAGATGGATATATCAGTTTGCTTTTCCATCAGCTGTGGCATCTGTTGCACTTGCTAGTCATCTATTTATTCAATTTCATCGAGAGCAATAGATTTTTCTAAACACTTCTTGGCCAAACTCAATTTTTGCTCTTGGATTGCTTTTTTTTTCTTTTTTCTTTTCATCCTTCAAGCTGGCCTCCAAATTCAATTTTTACTCTTGGTTTGCTGGCAAAAATTGAATTTGGAGGCCAGTTTGAAGGATGAAAAGAAAAAAAAAGAAGCAATCCAAGAGCAAAAATTGAGTTTGGCCAAGAAGTGTTTAGAAAAATCTATTGCTCTCGATTAAATTGAATAAACAGACGACTAGCAAGTAGCAACAGATGCCACAGCTGATGGAAAAGCAAACTGATATATCCATCTATTGCAATAGATTTTCAATATGTTGTAAGTTATCTGACAGATGGAATATATTTTGCAATAGATTACCAATTTGTCTCTTTCCGAAATACAATAAAAAGATAAAATATTATATTTAGATCAATTTTTTTAATTTACATATTTGAAAAGTCACCAGTTTTATTTAATTAAGGGATATGAACAGTCATGGATTTTTGTTTGACTAAGTCAAGTCACCACTTTCAATTCAATCATTTTGTCATTGTGGTTGTTGAGCTCAGTATAGAGATCTTGATCTTTTGTGAGTTTCAACGAGGACCACTTTCTTTCTTGGCAACTTTCTTATAATACTCCTCTTGGTCTTTCTTAGATCTACGCAAGGTCAAGGAGAAGTATGGAAGGTTCTCTTTGAGTTTTTCCAAGGCAAGCGCTCTCTCGGCTGATAAATCCGGTGCTGTAGCATATATGGATAGTGTAACACTCAATGCAGAATTGTTTTTTGGTAGAAGCAAGTCTTGAGAAGACATAATCAATAATCTCTCGATATCAACTTTCGCTGTGTCAAGCAGTTCTGTTGGTATCTTTTCCTCTACGGGAGAAGATTGATCAGCAGAAAAACCAAGTGATTGAGATTATTTAATCTGTTGACTAACTCGAGCAAAGAAATCTTATGGATTATCAAACTTCACAGGGCAGTCTGGTGGTTTAATAACATCAGATGTCTTGTTTTCGGTATTAGCTAATGATGGGGAGATTCTGCCTTCCTCACCATCCTGAAAAGAAAAAACACTCGAAATTAGATGGAGTATCTCTACATAACGACACAGGATGAACTAAATCTAGCATTCATTTTTTCCTTCCTATTCCTCCCCTTTTTATCTTCTCACCTTTTCAGATCCGATTTTTTTTTTCCAGATACTTGATAATGCCTTAGAAATTGCTTTCTTTCTCCTCTTAGCCTTAATCTCTAATGGAGAGAATGAAACTGAAATCCTCTTTGATCGAATGACACTACTGTTAGATGTCAATTTCTTTACATCAACAGTTAATGCATTAATAGTATTAATCACTCCATCATGTTTTGCCTTGCACTCTTCACATTTGCATGCACAAGATAAGCAAGAAGGGGCAAGATTGATCATTCTTCTCCCATATAGAGGACAACATATCCGTCATGCAAAAGTCTACACCGTCGCCAGAAATGCTTGCCACAACGAAAGTCTGTAGAAGGCATGCCAAATAAACATGAGCAATATCCGACATTAAATTTTAACAGGGTATCAGAACCATATTCATGGTACCTCAGCCTTATCAGTTCGGACCTACCAAACTTAACTGTAAAATTGCAGATATCTTATTTGAATGATCTATGACTAATCAGTAAAAACAACATTCACAAAATCAGTGTACTCTGTGTCTTTCCACAATAACATTACCAGTAATACATACTTTCCACATATGAAGTGGTTCCATCTGCATGCAGCTTATTCCTCCGAACCTATCTTTACTGCAGCCTTTTTTGATGGTCTGGCAAAAGTTGATCAACTTTCAGTTTCTTATATATCTACAAAGAAGAAGGAAAAAATTAATGTCACAGAAAGAACGTTATCCATCTGTTGCAACAGATGTAGAGTCTATTGCATCAAATGTAGAGTCTGTTGCGTCAGATGTGGAGTTTGATGCAACAGATGTAGAGTCTATTAGAATACATCAAACCAATCTTGCTGGTGGTTTGATTTGTTCCAATAGTTGCTCCGTCTGTTGCAATATCAACAATAGCATAAACTATAAACAATAAATAAAAAACATCAACAATAAAGTGAACAACAACATTTGTTCCAACAACATCATCAACAATAAAGAAACATACATCTTATGTTCCAACACCATCAACAACCAGGCCGAACCCACATGGAGTCCTCCGGGTGCGCGAGCACAGACTGAACTCGTATCAAAATTTATATATGTATATGGAAATTAAGAAAAAATGTATATAATCTAATCAGTGAGCACCCATAGTAAGAGTTGTTTGGTTAGCCTAGTGGTGGCTTATGGATGCTTAAGGCTATTTATTTCTTTTGGTCTTGAGTTCAATTCTCACTCAGCACATATTTTTTTAATTTTGGTAACCAACTCTTCTCTCCTTATTCACTTTAAACTTTCTTTTAATTTTTTCTCCCTTACTCCTTGTGTTGATTGTTCGGACTCCACTATTTTTAAGCTAAGAAGCACCCACCGTCTAAAAAACCTGGATCCGCCACTGTCAACAACACCACACCACAAGTTCCAACAACGCCAACCCTACCAACAACATCAATAATAGCATCAACAACAAAGAAACAAACAAAATACATAAAAAAATGATATTGCCAACAAGACTTTTAAACTTCTCCCAACAGATAACTTTTTTTCGCATCTTGTAATAAAAACTCTTGGTTTATTTATTCAACAATTAAAAGTTTCTTCAATTTTTTTAAATAAATATGATATGGGTAAATGGTAATTAAATAAAAAAAATGTAAATAACTTGCAAAGAAGAAGACGAGAATGAAAGAGCAATAGTGAATCATATCTTAATGTCAAAAGGGGATCAAAACAACAATTTTAGTCGAGGAATCGAAGATATGGATCGGTTTGGATCCGAAAGGAAATTTATGAGAAAGAGGAGAGAAAAAAAAGACCGTGATAACCCTAAAGAGGATAGAAAGAAAAAGATGAGAGACGAATAAAATAAATTTAGGGCTGAAGGTGAGATGAGATAATTCTAATTTCTAGATGTACTACCCTTAATATTAAATGACTAAACAAAGTGTATTTATTCAAATTTATATTTTCAAAGCATAATTAATAAGTCTAATTTGGTAAAATAAACTTCTAATTAATATTTTCTTAATGGGTGTGCCAAGTCAATAGGGTCCAACTAATATAAGATGAAACAGAAGAAGTATTAGGGGTTTCAATATTCATTAATTAATATTCATTAATAATTTGAGGGACACGAGGAAGAAAATGGGTGACATTTAAAAGACAAGACAAGACTACTCAATGAGATTTTTGAGTTATCCAAGAAATATTTTTTACCGCCTTTAGTAGTACTACTTTATCTACTCGGACAGAAGCTTGCTTTAAAATTAAAAAAAAAAAGATTTTCAAACAGATATGTCGTCTTTTGCAACAAATATAAATATCTGTTTGAAAAATCCCAACAACTCAGTCATCTGTGACAACAAATGAAAATATCCATTTGATAACTAAATCATAAATGTCATCTGTTACAACAGATATCAATATCTGTTTGAAAATTTCCAACAACTCAGTCATCCGTCACAACAGATGCAAATGTCTATTTGATAATTAAATCAGATATGTCATATGTTGCAATGGATATTATTATCTGTTTGAAATTCTCCAACAGTTTAGTCGTTTGTTGCAACAGATTTCATTGAAATTGATTTAGGTGGAACTAGGGATGAATGAATAAGCTCACAGGGATAACAACAAATCTAATTGAGTCTTTGCAATTGCATGGTGTTGGTATTGCAGTCATCCTGACCCGAGTCGTCGATTGACCACTCTGAGTTAAAATGAGTTCTCATTAACTTAATGTTAAGATTAATAATAGTACCTACATCGATTTAGGTGGAACGAGGGATGAATGAATGATCTCACAGGTTCAACTACAAATCCAATTGAATCGTTGCATTTGCATGGTGTTAGTATTGCATTCATCCCGACCCGAGTCGTCGATTGACCACTCTGAATTAAAATGAGTTCTCATTAACTTAATATTAAGATTAATAATAGTACCTACATCGATCTCTGTGGAAATAAGGATGAATGAATAAGCTCACAGGGTCAACTACAACTTCAATTGAGTCTTTTGGCAATTGCATGATGAGACGGTATTGCGTTCCTCCCGACCAGAGTCGTCGATCGATCACTCTGAGCCGAACCAATTCTTACTACCTCATATGTTCAACTAATACCTTAATTAAATAATCTAGGACTAGGGGTGAGTTTTCATAGGGTCAACTACAACTTCAATTGAGTTTTTTGGCAATTGCATGATGAGACGGTATTGCGTTCCTCCCGACCAAAGTTGTCGATCGATCACCCTGAGCCAAACCGATTCTTACTACCTCATATGTTCAACTAATACCTTAATTGATTAATCTAAGACTAGGGGTGAGTTCTCATAATGTCAACTTCAATAGATGACAACGCCTATTTGATAATTTACAACAAATGGGTAATCTATTGCGACATATGACTTAATTCATTTGATAATTTACAATAGATGGGTAATCTGTCATAACAAATAACTTAATCTATTTGATAGTTTACAACAGATTTGTGATATGTTGCAACAAATGACATAATCTGTTTGATAGTTTACAACATATGCGTAATGTGTTGCAACAGATTACCTATTCTATTTGATTTGATCCAACAGAAAAGACATCTATTGCAAAAGGTTGAACATTTGTTTATATATAATTTCAATTGAGTTCATATGTTAGACTAATACCTTAAGTGAATGTGAGTTCTTATAGGATCAACTACAACTTCAATTGAGTCTTTTGGCAATTGCATGATGAGACAATATTGCATTCCTCTCGACCAGAGTCGTCGATCGATCACTCTGAGCCGAACCAATTCTTATTACCTCATATGTTAGACTAATACCTTAATTAATTAATCTAGGACTAGGGTAATAATACCTTAATTGAATAATCTAGGACTAGGGGTGAGTTCTTATAGGGTCAACTATAACTTCAATTGAGTCTTTTGGCAATTGCATGATGAGAGGTACTGTGTTCCTCCCGACCAGAGTCATCGATCGATAAATCCGAGCCTAACCAATTCTTACTACCTCATATGTTCAACTAATACCTTAATTGATAAATCTAGGACAAGGTACTAATACCTTAATTGAATAATTTGGGACTTGGGGTGAGTTCTCATATGGTCAACTATTGATTAATCTAGGACTAGGGGTGAGTTCTCATAGGGTCAACTACAACATATGGCCACGCCTATTTGATAATTTACAACATATGGGTAATCTGTTGTGACATATGACAATCCATTTGATAATTTACAACAAATGGGTAATTTGTCCTAACAGATGACTTAATCTGTTTGATAATTTACAACAGATTCATAATCTGTTGTTACCTAATCTGATGCAACATGTTGAACATTTGTTTTCATATAATTTCAATTGATTTCATATGTTAGACTAATAGTACCTAAATTGATTAATCTAGGACCAGGGGTGAGTTCATGGGATCAACTAGAGTACTCGGTCAACTACAACTTCAATTATTTTTATACAATTTCAATTGAGTTCATATGTTAGACTAAATAGTACCCTTTTGGCAATTGCACGATGAGAGTGTTAAAAATTATGCATATCTTTTATGATTTTAAAAATAATTAAGATCAATTCGGACCAAATTAACATTTTCAAAACTTGTCATTCTTTTCCAAAATTCAAATCAACCTATACAAAAAGTTTCATCATTTCAAATCTCGAGTTTTCGCTCTTTCTCTCTCATTCTCACTCAATAATACAGTACAAACAACAACTACTCAACAAATTTGCTCAACCCTCCACAACAGATCATTTTTTTTCTCATTTTCGACCACATAGGTGTTATTTTTGACTTCATTCTTACTTGTATCAGTCGTTTTCTTTGTCTTCGTAGGCAACAGAGTTCGAGAAGAGTTTTATATTTGTTATTTTTTTCTAAAAAATAAGGGCTTTTAAGTTAATGATGAAAAATAAAACTTCTAGTTGTATTATCTTCGAGAATGGGTTTACAATTTTGAGTTTTGATGGTAAAATTATAGGAAGAACTCAATAAATCCCTAGTTCGCATCGCAGTGTTTCGCTGACTGTAGTGGTATTATTGGATGGTATTTATGGTGGTGGTGGTGGTGGTGGTGGTGGTGTTTGTGGTCGTCGTGGTGGCCCTGGTGGTGACATTGGTTGGTGGTGGCTGTCGGTGGTATCGGTATTTGTGGTGCTTGTTTGTGGCATTGGTTGGTGGTGTTTATGGTGGTGGCTGTTGGTGTGTCGGTATTCGTGGTGTTTGTAATGTATTTTTTAAAATTTCTGCATACATCAATTGTAATGTAATTTTTATTTTTTCTGTTGTTTGTAGGTAAAGCATGTCTCCCAAAAGAAAAGAAAGTGAAAGTGGATCAACGTCTGATTACCCAAAAAAAAGGCTATAGTACAGAGGGATTCAGAGGCTCTTCCTGAACAATCTCAGTCAGGGAAAAGTAAAGCTGAAGAGAGATATAAAAACAACGTTGAGGGAGGTGGACAAGGGTCTGTAGATGGTGATGAGGAAAATGAGAGTGAGAAAGTGGAGGAATTAGAGAGTGAGAAAGAGAAAGAGGATGATCATCAATATGATGATAATAGATCACCAATGAGGCGTGAATTAATATTGACATCCCAGCATGATCCTGTCAAAACTTTTAGTATTGATAGGTTTCAAGTTGTGATGCCGATACATGACCCAGAAGCAAAACAACTAACTGGTCAAATTGTACTTAAATGTCAGGTGGGGAAATTTTTTGAACATTTTATGAAAATTATGAAGAACGAAAACATAGGCAGACTTTTTAAGAAGAGCTGCTTTGGACATTTTTTGAGCTACCTGAGGACCTCTCTGCCCGTATCCATTTCCTTATGATGATGGTATATGGTATTCTCAAGTGCAGGATCAAGATCGTGGTGGATGATAAAGATCCGGAGGAGGGGGGCAAAAAGAAGATGGATGAAGTCAGGATCAACTATTGTGGCATGCCTGTTTGTTTTGGATTGCAAGAGTTTGCCATAGTGACGGGTTTGAGATGCCATCATCCAGAAGAACCACCACCCGCAAAAAATTTGAGGCAAGAAAATGCAAGGCAAAAAATAGATGGGTTGTTTGACATTGCTCGACGTGGCTAAAAAACATTAGATTTGTTGACAGATCTCGAGGATAAAATCATACCAGAGTAGTACAGGGATAAATTGAGCTTAGTTTGGTTTGCCCATTCGGTTATATTGGCAAGAGACATCAACAAGGTCATAGAAGATGATTTGTTGGCGTGTGCTGAGGATTTTGATAAATTCAACAATTATCCCTGGGGATATGACAACTTGTACTTGACTGTCCAATATTTACTGTGATATGATTCAAATGTCCTTCTTATCTTTCAATGACATCATTCGAAGTTAGTACGTGGGGCATCAAGCTTTGGTCATATTAAGGAAATGGGATCCTACATAGAGGGACCGATTTGAGTACACCAAAGAGTAATCCCACGTGTGAAAGATTGCTTGGAGCATTGAAGATTGAAGACTCACGGTTTTGGGCCTTCATTAAGGACATTTTGGTTACTTAGCCTTGTCCAAGTAACACTCCATGACCACCCCTTTTCATTAAGGGTATTGTGGTCATTTTGTTATGTAATAAGTTAGACTATAAATAAGTTCTATTAGTTCATTTGCTAGTTAGTTTATAAAAGATGAAAGATTGAAACACTTAAAATCCTCTATTTTGAGAGTAGAACACCTTAGTATAGTGTTAGTTAGGACATGGAAAAGTCATCCTTAGTATAGGGCTTGGAAAAGCCAATATTGTTCTTTGCTTGGAAACAGTGGATCTTGAGGTGAGTCGATTACCTTGGCGGTCACCATAAGAGTGTGGTTTTGATTATTATATTCATTAGGGGTTAATGTTGAAATATACTTGGTTCTTAATCTTGTAATAATCTTGGTCTCACTATCTATCCTTTCATTATTTTTCAAATCCGTGTGTTTTTGTGTTTGTCATCTTGTATCCCTTTGTGTTGCTTGTTCTTATCATGTTTTGTGGACCGTTTTGGCATCTTGATGGATTGATTTGTATCATACTGACAAAGCTATTCTCAGGGACAACCACATTATATGTCTTTTCTTGGGCTTTCATGGTAAAATTAATCACTAATTTTACTCATCCATTAATTTATATTGAATATAGTTATTATGACTTTTTTTTTGCTTGCTTCCTGTTTACATTTTTTAGGCTTGGGCATTTGAAGCCATTCCTCCCCTCCGAAAGCAGTTAATGGATTACCCGGATGTGGTTTCTCATCTATGGATGTTTAAGTGGTTGGCTGCAAAGAGCAACACCAATATTAAGGAGGCTGATCTCTTTAACCCTCCGGATGATGCAGTACGTCTTCTTCAAGTAAAATAATTTTACTCAAAGAAAGTTATTGAACAGATGTTATATCTGGTGCAACATATGTTATATCTGATGCACCAGATGGGACATCTGTTGCGACAGGGTACGATTGATATCTTGCATCAGATTACCTATCTATTGCTTTGGTTCTCTAAACCCGACTCCTAACAGATCAACCATCTACTATAAATTATGCAATAGATTTGTAATCTGATAACATATTGTTCATCTGTTGCAACGTACAGATCATCTGTTGCATAACAGATTACCCGTTTTGTGCAACTGTTGCAATAGATGATTGATATTTTGCATCAGATTATCCATGTGTTGCTCTGTTTCTCTGAACTAGACTCAAACATATTTTAACCATGTACTGCAAACTATGCAACAGATGGGTCTTTTTTTTTAAAATGTAACCCAACTGTGAAAATTATTATATTATATGATTTAAATGCATCTATCTTTTTTTTTAGGTCGTGTATCCATGGATCGTGACTACTGAGGAGGAGTCGGTGATGACTTCTTATATTACTCTAGGTCATGTTGATACTATAGAAGACCCAACAGTGGAGTTAATAAAGAAGGAATTAGCTGGAGCAACAGCCATAAGAAGAGCAGTTAGGCAAGGTCAGCCTAATATTGAGGCTCTTCATGACCAACCTACTAAGGCAGATCCGGGTGCTTCTTCTGGTGGAGTTGTTGGTGTTGGTGGGAGGCACACTGATGTTGCTACCACTCGTGATGATGAGCATATTGATGCTCAAGAAAGAACAAATATGTTTGAAAACACCCCTTTTTACCCTTACAAAGGTCCCTCTCACCCCTCTTCACCCTCGTGTTCTCGTTGCGATTACGAAGAGTGCAAGGACAGACTGGATAAACTCTTTGACAAAGTAGAGGCTATCTCTAAATATATCAAGGAATTCAAATCCAAGAGGTGTGTCATACCATCAAAGAAGGTGAGGGAGCCACATACTTCTACATTGTTGGTTAGGAGAAAGAAAAGAGCAATTAGAGACATACTCTCCGGTCGAAAATCAAAAGAAATTGTAATTCCTCCCTCTCCAAAAACTGTTGTAGTTCAGGGGCCAGTAAAGAAGGTGGACATATACGCGAAACTTGGTGCCGAAGAGAAGAGGGATCTACGACAGGACAAGAATGCCAAGCCAGGCGCACCAGATTACCCCAGGCCTCCCTTCCCCCCTCAAGACTTCCAGACTATGATTGATATGCGTATGCCGTATGAGGATAAGGAAAGTTTACTTTTCCTAACCTAGCCCTTCTAATCTACCCCATGAAGAAGAAGCTACGCAACTGATTTCACATCTATTGCAACAACTGGGTATACTGGTGCAACTGATAGTGGTTCTGTTGCAACTTATTATCCATCTGTTGCATATGTTGCATTGGATTATTGATTCAGAGAACCCTATGCAATAGATGGACCATCCGTTGCATCTTTACAATTACTAACCTATTTAAAAATTGACTTCTTATATCACACCATGTTGACATAATTCTCTGCCTCATGAGGAAAAGGCAATTAATGTACCGGGAAGCTTATGACTCTGCCGATAGAATAATGGACCTCGACTTCTGCAAGAAGCTCAAGGATAGGCACGATCAACTCAATGGGGAGGCGTTATCCCTTGGCGTGGGACTTTTTTCCTAGTTCCTACGTTGGTCTTGGATGAAGAAGAAATGATAAAATATGTTAGAGGGGAGAGGCCAAATCCACACGACAAGAGCTGGACCGAGGAAAAGAGGATTCTTGCAGTCATTAGTGTGAACGACATGCATTATCGGGCTGTTGAGATACTACTCGAGGAGGGAAAGATCAATGTTTATACTCCAATGTACCTCTCATCAACGATTTTGATCCTTTTCTCCTCGTAGAGCCACTGATGGTGTTGTTTCCCATCTTATTGAGGGAGAGTAAACTGATGAATCATTTGCCAAAGGAAGTGTTGATGAAGAAATCATGGAATTTTGAAGGCCGAAACAAGGTAATGATCCTTTCAAAATATGATGCCGCTAAAGAGAGCGACTCGCACGCTCTTGCACATATCGAATGTTTGCTGACCGGCACAGAAATAGCTGAGCCAACAAATTTTCTATGCGACAACGCTGTAGCAAACCTGTAAGAGGTCTGGGCTTATAGGGTACTAACTGGACACTTGAAGCCTGTGTATATAGAAGAGCCTGTGAAATAACAATTTTTAATTTTAAGTCACTCTTCACTTTATTACATGTACATGTAGTGGCAATAATTTTTTTCTGATGAAAGTTGAGTTTTTTATAATGCAATAGATTGTCAATCTGTTGTAAAATATATTTAATCTATTTTGGCAGATAGTTTATCTGTTGTAATAGGTTGGTCATCTGTTGCATTATGCTGATGTTATTTCTATGAATAATCTAAGTTTAATCTGTTGCAACAGTGGGAAGACCTATATGATAATTTCTAACAGCTGACCTAAATTTTACAACATATGCCTAAATTTTTTTGATATTTTCAACAGTTACGTTTGAATATCCATGTGCTCAACAACACCAAACCAGTTGCAAATACACACACCACCATAAAAATTTCAGCAATTAGGATTGAATATCCTTGTGCCCAACAACACAAAACCAATAGCAATAACGACAATAATGTAGTATCTTCTTGCTCGATTTTTTTCTCTTCAGAAGCCTTGACTTTGTTCAACAAACCCCAGATTAAATAATTTTCTTGTGAAGGGTGTCATTTTTCATACCAATCAAAGTAATCGCATCCATCCAATTTCTATAAAAAAAGAACACAATTACAAAATAATTACAAGTCAACAATTAATCAACTAATTAAATAAAAAAATATTACCTTTGAAATCTTACAAGTAAAAAACCTACGACCTGAATTTTGTTGAGTCTAAAAAGTCTTTTACAGATCTTTATGACCGCACTTACAGTATCAAAAATCTTTATCATTCAAAACAGTGGAAGATGCGCTCGACATTGTCAAGCTCAGTTGGAAAAAATGAAAGAAATAATTTGAAGAATTTGAACAGATAAAAGAAGATGACTATGAAGAAGAAGATTTGGGAATTTAGGGTTAAATTTTAGGAGGAAGATGAATATATAAGACAATGGGGGGAAAAAATGACCGTTGGGGGTCAAGTGACGACAAGTCAGCAAAATGTGCCAGACTGACACATTTGAAATTTGATGCCTATTTTATTTTATGTGTTTAAAATAAACACTGTCTACTTGATGCCTATTTATTTTAGGTGTTTGAACTGAACATCGTCGATGGGTTTCACCTTTTTTATTTTAATTTACTTTAACCTTTTTACACGTAGTGGCAATTTTTTATGTCCAACGAAAGTTGAATTTTTATAATGTAACAGATTCTCCATCCGTTGTAATAGTTATTTTACCTGTTCTGACATATAGTTTATCTGTTGCAATAAGTTGGTCATCTGTTGTATTATCTTGATGTTTCTATCTAAGTCCATCTGTTGCAACAGTGGGAAGACCTGTTTGAAAATTCCAATAGATTACCTACCTATTGCAACATATGTCTAAATCTGTTCGATTTTTCCAATATATGCGTCGTCTGTTGCAACAGATACATTATCTGTTGCAATATTTGAATCTAGTATTTCTTTTCAATTAATAAGTTCAAATCTAAGAAATAAATAATATTCATAGACAAAAGAAAATAAATCGAAGCCTTTAGAAATTAGCTGAAATAAGTCAACGAATAAATGAAATGTAAAAAAATTGTTATGGGTACAGATCTCAACAAATACATCAATAACAATTTAAGTATGATGCCAAGGATTACTTTAACAAGCTCGACCTATAAAGATCTACTCAGTATGGACAAGTTGTTCTTCATCCGGTGCTATGGAATTCGGCTTTGCTCGTCGTGGATCTTTATTGTCGCTTACATACGATTTCTGCGCTTTTTATTCTCCGTATTTTCATAAAAAGAGTAGCATATTGTCAATGTTGTTCAACAATAGCTTCTACATCTACCTGGAAAGCCAAAATTGGTCAATGCTAATCACGGAGATACAACAAAATAAAAAAGGACAACTCATCTATTCAAGCAAATCAAACATGTCTTCCTCCTATTTTAAATTGTCCCAAACAGATTATATTTTTATTTCAATAATGAATCACCCGTTGGGACAAATTTCTACATGAGGAAGACCTGTATGATGATTTCCAATGGATGAACCATCCGTTGCAATATTTGAATCATCTGTTGCAGCAGATAGGTCGTCTGTTGGTAAAAAATAAAAGCGGTACGAAGAGCTATTTGATTTGATAAAACAGATGAGACATATGTCGCAATAGATACTTTATCTGGTGCAACAAGTTAGTCAACTGTTGCAACAGATGTATATATCTATTTGATAATTTTCAGCAGATGTGTCATCTGTTGAAACAGATATGTGTCTGTTTGTTTTGTCAGTTGGAAGACATATATATTCACCTTTTTCTGCTTGTTCTACTCTCCTTTGGACATTGTACGTTGCTCAGTGCAACACACAATAGAGGAGTTGCAATTTTACTTTTTTGGATGCTTGATAATGCCCTTGAAATCACTCTCCTTCTCTTCTTAGCCCTAATCTCTAATGGAGCGGATGGAAATAAAATCCTCTTTAATGGAATGAGACCCCTTTTAGATGTCAATTCCTTTACAGAAGTAGTTAATGCATTAATAGCATTAGTCACTACATTATGTTTCGCCCTGCAGTCTTGACATTTGCATGCAGAACATTCGCCGGGAGATGCAAAATCTGTATAACCAGTATAATCATACTCATAATGGTTTACTTTAAATACTGTAAGAGGAGCATCATTAGCACCAACAGCAGCAGCAATACCACTACCAACAACTCCACCGCCACTAAGACCATCAACAACAACAAGCCCACCCTCCAAAATTATTTTTCTTGTAATGGCTGTTGCTCTAAACAGTTCCATTTTTATTCTGTCGATGACCTTAGGGTTCGATAAAGTTTGCACAGACCGTAAAGTAAGAAAAAATGACATCTTCAACTCTCGATTGGTCGGAACTAGCGACGGATGCACAATCTAACATAAATCATTACATATATTAGAATGATGATTAGATCATTGAAAAAAATTATTAATTAAAAGAAAAAATTAATTACAATTATACTTACTGTATCCTTCGGGGGTTGAAGAGATCAAGAAATTTTGCATTTTTACCAGTTTTGGCCGACAACCATCTCAAGATTCTTGGACATGACTCCTTCCTGGTAGTTCACTTGTTGTCTCAAATAAGGAATGACTTTAAACGCCCAAACCTATAAAATAACACCAATAAATCAAAACCATTATTGAGTAAAAAAATGAATGATATCATAATAGAAGAAAGAAACATTTACCATGAAAGCCCATGGGAAGCCATATAAGTTGACTGTATTTAGCGCTAACGGAGTCAACAAATATTTGACAGTCATTTTGAAGCTTTCATAACCCCAAGGATAGACGTTAAACACCTCAAGATCCTCGGAGAGCTTTATTAAACCGAGGCTTATGCTGTTGTTAACGTCTCTCGCCCAAAGAGTATTATGTACAAACCAAACCAAGCACAATGACTGCTTGTGCTTCTTTGAAAGTCCTTTGCCTTTCAACGATTCTATCAAATTTTTATTTTTGAAGCTTGGACCAACAATGGACACCAGGTCATCACGATCACACGACCTGTCTTTGCCTTTTTTGGATGTGCGGGGTGCTTTTTTTGGGTTAGAATAGGTAGAACTTGAGAAGGAGGATAACATTTTAGTCTAGTAACTATGACAAACTCCTTCCAACCAAAACAAACAGGCATGCCACAGTAATTTATCCATACCTCATTCATCTTATCTTTGTTTTCATACATAAACCTACGCTTGAGAAGTTCATATACCATTTTCATTTGGAAACGAGCATTGTTGTCTTCCGGCAAATCAAGATATTTCCCAAAGCAGCTGTCCCTGAAATAAGCATCCAATTTTTATTCTCGAAGTATTTTTCTGAAGGTGTCGAAAGATTTTCCCATGGCTGACTTAACCACGAAATCACCTGTTAAATCTGCGGCACCATCGCACTACATTCTCACAGGATAACGATCAATGCTAAAGGCCTTGACCAACTCTTCGGTGGAAGGGCTATTAGCATTTGCATCATCTCCTTTGAAACATTCCTCATCCCCGAGTTCATCATATTCTTCTCCCGATTGAGATAACGCTTGTAAAGAAGCTCATAGAGTGGTGGATGTAGTCTAGCTGCTTTACTTGTTCCTTTACTTGGACTTGATTCAGTTTCTGTTCTTTTGGGAACCATGTTATCTAAAATTAACAGGAACTTAAAAAAATATATTATAGTTGATTAATACATCGTTAAAAAAGGATAATAGTAAATCAAATAAGCAAAATAGTAAAATAACAGTTGCAACAGATCATCGATCTGTTTCACCAGGTAGTATATCTGTTGCAGTATATAACCAACCTGTTGCAGCGGATGAGTAATCTGTTGCAACAATACAAAATATATCACTCATCTTTTAAGATAGATGAATAGTTTGTGCAACAGATCACATATTATTGCAATATATGAGTGATTCGTTGGGATAATTAAATAACCTGTTGCAATGGATGAGTAATCTATTGCGATAATACAAAACAAATCACTCATCTGTTGAGAAAAATGAATGGTCTGTGCAGCAGATCACACATCTATTACAACATCATCTATTGCAATATGTGAGTGATCCATTGGAACAGTTAAATAACCTGTAGCAACGATTGAGTAATCTATTGCGATAATACAAAACATATCACTCATCTGTTGAGAAAGATGAATGGTCTGTGCAACAGATCACACATCTGTTGTGACATCATCTGTTGCAACATATGAGTGATCTGTTGGAATAGTTAAATAACTCATAGCAATGGCTGAGTAATTTGTTGCGATAATACAAAATATATCACTCATCTGTTGAGAAAGATGAATGGTTTGTACAACAGATCACACATCTATTGCAATATATGAGTGATCTGTCAGAGCAGTTAACTAACCTGCAACAACGACTGAGTAATCTATTGTGATAATACAAAACATATTACTCATCTGCTGAGAAAGATGAATGGTCTATGCAACAGGTCACACATCTATTGCAATGCATGAGTGATCTATTGGAACAGTTATCAATAATTAATATTGTTTAGATTTCTTCCAACATAGGGTCGTCTATCGCGGCAGATGAATGATCAGTTGGAAAAATTAAGTCTTGGGCATTTCCTGTTGGAAGAGTTGATAGGATTTTATCCAACATGAGGTTCATCTGTTGCATCAGATCATTAATCTGATGGTTCTTCTATTGCACCAGATGATTAATTCGTTGCATCAAATTTTTTATCTGATGCTTAATCTGTTGCAACATGTGGTTAATCTGTTGCATCAGATGATTTATCTGTTGCATCAAAATTATAATCTGATGGTTTCTCTGGTGCATCAGATGGTTTATCTGTTGCATCATATGATAAATCTGTTGCATCAAATGGTTAATATATTGCACCAGATGAGTAATCTGTTGGAGAAAACAAAAAACAGTAGCACAATTTTGTTCAACAAAAAAATAATAATTTCACCTTTTTTACCAAGAACAAGAACAACACAAATCAACCCAAATTGTTGTTTTATTTTTATAAACACAAACAATAAAAATCAAACTTCAAAAAAATGTAACAAACAACAAAATATCCTAATTCACTTCGAAAAGAGAAGAGAAGAAATACCAGAAATTAAGGTTTTATTCAGACCGCATTTTAAATTAATGCAACAAATATTGAAATTGTTAACCAATACTATAAGAGAAGTTCGCTCAAGTTCCTCATTTTCTTCAAAACTAAAAAGGCCATAAATTTTTACTTGTGAAAGAAGAAAAGGAACGATGAAGAATTCGAAGCTGTTCTGGCCAGAGAGAAAGGCTGTCACGTTGATTGAAGGTTGAAGTCGAAAAGAAAATCAAAGCCCAACTATTTGTCTTCGGATGTTGAAGTCGCCGAGGATTGAAATGAGAAATTTGCAGAACAGTTGGTTGGGAGAGAGTTGAGAGAAACTATCGAGAGAGGGATGCGAGACAGATTGATTTGAATTGAAGAGGAGAACTCGAAGCCCAACTATTTATCGCTGGAGGTAGAAGTCGCCGGGGGTTGAAGGGAGAAATTTTACAGAACTGTTGGTTGGGAGAGAGTTGAGAGAAGTTGTCGAGAGAGAGGAGAGAGTGGTTGATTTGGATTGAAGGGGGTGTGGGTTGGGTTGATTTGTATTTTTGAAAAGATTAAAAAGTTTTAAAAATATTAATCAAGTCCACAATTAACTTAATCAAGTTTCCTAATGATGTTTGACCCTTTAAGTTGATCAATGTCACCAATCCTTCATTCAAAACTTAAAAGACACCTTTCCTTCAATTTTCTCTAGTTTCCTTCTCTTTCTATATATAATATCTTTGAACAATTTAATGTATTTTCAAAATGTAACTGAATTTTTTAAAGCACCTTTATAGTGTCATAAAGAAGAATTTGACACCATTAATTAAAATTTTCAAACCAGCTTTTAATTAAAATTCGACCATTTAATTTGGTTGAGATAATTATATTGGTTGTTTTTATTGGAAAAATAACTATTTAAAATTTCAACCCTTTTTAAAATAATTATATAACTTTTCGATCTTACTTAAAAGAATATGATATATTCATGTAAAATTAAATGATGTATTCGAAAAAGTGTGATGTATCAGTGCAAAATTAAGTGAGGTATCCGTATGAAATGTGATGTATCTGTGTAAAATTAAGTGATGTATGTGGAGGAATGTAATATATCCGAAAGATTGTGATGTATCCGTGTGGACTAAATCAAGAATTTTTAGTAATTTTGAGAAGAATTGCATAGGAAGTAATTAGCTCCAAAAGCGTTGGAATTGACGATGTTTTTACTTTTCAATTTGGTGGTTTATAATCTTGCTTGTGTTTTATGAATCATACGAGGCCAGTGGTATGCCACTCAACTTTGTATTGGCTCAACAATGATCTCTGCTTATATGGATATGATTATCTTCAGAAAAAATGGTTTCAATCCAACAGTCTTCAAGCACAGCTACATTGGCTACATATCGAGGATCGTTATACCATGGCATTCTTGTTTTACCAGGATAATAAAACGTTTGTAGCCCTCTCTCCTATAATTGGTACTAAAGAATTGGCACTGGCAATCATTGGAGTACTTAAGAGAGACTCAGACTCAGGCTCTCTAGATGTGTCCTTGATATTATCCCAAAATATTACTGTTGAAACCTCATTCTTGGTTAACAACCTCTTAGATGGGATGACTATTTGGAAGGATAATAAAGGATCTATGCTTGGAAAATGAGATTTTGCATTGGTGGACTAATGGTTGATGTTGTGCAATTTAACCTGTACGAGCCTTGTACTTCAGCTACGTGTATCTGCTACAATGTGTGATGGACTACATCAATTTCCTATCTACATTTCTTTTTGCATTGCCGGAACTTTGTTTAGGTTGATCTTATTGTTCAATTTATAGTTGTGCTTGCTTTGGTAGGGTAACTGGTACAGTGTGATGGGCATGTAAATATGCCAGACTATGTTTTAGTGTTTTTCCTTTATAAAGATATTACAATTTTTATTTTTGTTGAAAAAACAAACAAACTGGAATTTAATTACATAAAACATTTAGTTTGCTAGATCTGCAAAAGCTCAACTTACATTTTATCTGGTCAACTGACTATTTCCTTTTTTATTTTTCTTTAATATAACTAAAATGTATGTGAAACAATTTTTCATTTGTAATTAATAAAATAATTATATATTTGTTTATGTAAGAATTATTATAACTTGAAACGAAAGAAGATAACGGGATACAAGTAGATATCCTTTCAGATCCGGCTCCCTCTCCATTTTCACTCTCTCCATTTTTCCCAAGTTTCCATCTCGATTGACACATGAGTTAATTAAATTAAATGGTTAAGATTTAATTTACTAAATCTCTAAGCATGGTTAATATAATAAATTTATTATATCAACTAAAAATATGTTGTTTATTTCTCTCCAAGACCAATTATCAACTAAATTTATTTCTTTCCTTTCTCAATATTCCCTCCAAGACCAATTATTTCTCTAAATTTTCCCTCATTTCCTCAAAAATTTATCAATTCTAATTTGACAGCTAATGACACACATAAAAAATAAGGATGACTCTAAAGAATTACTTCAATTCTATTTTAAAGGTTGTAATAGCCAAATTTTTTTTTTCATCCTCATTATGTATTTTATTTTTCGTGTAATTTTTTCTTTACACTTCAGCTGAAACCAAGAAGCTCGTGGGAAAAAAACTGACTAGTGAAAAAAAGAAACGAAGAAATTGAAATCCTTCATCGTCTTTAAGATTTACCATGTGAAATATTTTTTAGAAGATAAAAGTGCTTTATGACATATTTTCTGTTTATTTTTTCACCTCGTTAATCCCTTCTTGAAATATATGTTATATAAGTAATATGTAATCTAATTAAAAATGTGTATAAGAAAGGTATATTTTTAAGTGCTATTAAATTAGAACTGATAGATTTTGGAGGGAAAGAGAGAAAATTTAGAGAAATAATCAGTCTTGGAGGGAATATTGAGAAAGGAAAGAAATAAACAATCTATTTTTAGTTGATATAATATATTTATTTTATTAATCATGATTAGAGATTTAGTTTGGAATAAATTAAATCTTAGCCATTCAATTTAATTCAACCATGTGTCATCAATCAAGATGGGAACTTGGAAAAAATGGAGAGAGTGAAAATGGAAAGGAGTCGGTATACCTTTCTTAGGCCATGTGTCATCAATCAAGATGGGAACTTGGGGAAAATGGAGAGAGTGGAGCTAGAGAAGAGCCGGATCCCTTTCCTTTCAATGGATTTAAAAAAGACAAGAGTATGAGTAAATATTTTTTTAAAAAAATATAAACAATTTTTGGGGACTTTTAATTAAGCAGATAGTCATAAATTCAATTTTTAATCTGAAGTTTTTAAAATTATTGAAAGATATCCTTCCAAGGTTCGAAAATCCATAATAGTATCTATATGGGTTAAAACGGCTTCAATAAGAAATGGGCCGACCGGACCAACTTGGGCAGGGTATAAGAGGAACAGGCCCACAATGGCATAATCTCGAGAGAAATATCACGGCGAGACATCCACTCGAGCAAGGGATGGGTGAAGGCACCCGAGATCGACTAGGATGGTGTCTGCTCACTAACAGACAAATAGAAACAGACAAATAGAAGGACAATGTGTCAGATATTTCAGAAGGCACCGACAATTCTCCAATGAACCGTGTCTGACACACTAATTGGATGGATATTCTCCAATGGCACAAGGTCACATGGCGTTCTCCCATTGGTCGCAAGCAATACGAGTGTCCCATACATAGAGGACCCCTTTTCCAATTGTAAAAGATCATATTTTTGTTCATCTTTATCCTATAAGTAATAAAACAATTTCTAGCTTGGTTCTTAAGATTTCTCTAGTTGTTTAAGCTTTTGTTATTGTTTTCTTGCTACCACGCTCGCTTATCTTGCGTTCATGATCACTATTGCTAATACTTAGTAGAATTGCACATTACAGATCCCTCAGATTTGCATTCTATCTCTATCTCATTTATCTTGAATGTTATTCTCTTAGATTATTTACTTTCTTGAAAACATGATACCAAACGGTATCTAAAAGAGCACGAAAATAGTCCGCAATCACATAACAGTCCACACGCACAAGACACTAACCGGAAACAACAAACACAAACTTAATCGATAGAGAAGATATGTAACTTGACACGAGGAGAACTCATAATGAAGCAACTAAAGAGTTTATTAATACTCTAAAATCTCTACAAAATAAGTTAACAAGCACCACGTTCTTACGGAACACAAGAGGAGGTCGGTTCACTCAAGCACTCTTGTTTCTAGCCGATACACACAACACAAGAAAAAACCATTTCTTGTGATGTCAAAGTGGTGGTCTACTCTCTTCTTGAGAGGAAAATGATGTTCAATATTACAAGTGATTTAAAGAATAAGCTAACTAAGGAACAAGTCTAAAGAAATACCTTAAATAGTCTATTACAAAATGATGGCAAAAGGACCCCTTTACCCTTAATGAAGGGGTGGCGGGTGTGGAGTGTTTTGGGGCAGTCTTGGGTGTATTTTTGAGAACCTAAGGTCATCCCTCACATGTCAAGGCATACACTCCCTTGGGGGAGTTCGCAAAAAGCTCAATCACGTCCATTTTCATAAATGCGCCTTGTAGTCTTTGTAGTTCCCGAGCTTGGCTTTTAGTAAATGGTCTCGAGCCCATGATACCCGTATCATCCTATCCATATTGTCCTTCAATTAAGGTGCCTCTTGAGTGCATAAACTCCTCCTCCTTCCTTAACTTGGACAAGGCTTTGAAAAGGGTCCAAAATATCTTCAATTCACTTACAAATCTGAAACTTAGACCTTTGATAAAACCTTGTAACCCTTGTGATCCTCATGCTTGTATCATCCTCTCCATCTTGAAAGGAAATTGTCCTCAAATTCGCACCTTGGAAAATTAAAGGGAGGAAAAATAAGCACACAATCCTCATGATAGGAGGGTTAGCATTAGTACTACAAATTATATAGACATGCCAAGGGGGTACACTTTTGGAATACAACCAACAATCCTTTGTTATGATCATGAAACACGTACTACAAGCATTACAAAGGAAATGGCTAAGATAAACATCAAGAAAAGAGGAGTGCAATACGAAACTATCACATATGTCATCAAGCCAAGGTTGTTCACATTTGGAAAACACCCACGGGTCCTTTGTGTGTGACATGTAAATCTTACCATGAATGGAACAAAGGAAGTGGCTTTGAAGAATATCAAGAGATAAGGAAACTACAATGGTCTTAATGGCTTTACTATACCAAAAAGGTAAGACTACCTTGATCTTAGGAACCATAAGATACATTTGTTTCATTACCTCTACAAAGGACCTCATAAAATATAGTGCCACTATTGACCTTAAGATCTACCTCAAATGCATATCACCATCATGCAAACAAGAAAACCAGCCACCAAACTTTCTACCACTACACAATACAAATTCAAAATTAACATGGTTATCATCATAGGTAAAGAGGTAGTATAGAAAGGAAACAAGTGGGAAAACATCATGCCGAAGGGGTACACTTTTAAAATACAACTAGAAATCCTTTGTTTTTACCATGAAACACTTAGTTTGAACATTACAAAGGGTAGGGATAAGATAATCATCAAGGAAACATAAGCATAAGCCGAAGCAATCCCTTTTCCAACCCACTAGCATTCCAGGATCAAAGGGATGGTGTAACCAAGGGTATAAGGTGAGATTAACCAATCCCTTTACTAGGCTAGCATCCAAGACTAACAAGTTGTGGCCTAGAAGTCTTATCTTAAGATCAAGCATACCTTAATTCACAAGTCTTCCAAGCATATGATTACCTTAAGCAAAACTAGTAGCACGGTTTGCATCACACAAGCTCAAAGGGATATTTTAATGCCCCAAAATCTGATTCCCAGGACGCCACACGGTGCTCCGAACTACAACTAGTTTTGAGCTAACCCTGGCTGCCTTTTCTAAATCAGAATCTCAAATTCGGGAAGGTATGAATGAAAAATCATAATAAATACAAAAACTGTCTGAATTATCTGGGTATATTTGAATCATATTAATCTCAAAAATTTGATAAAGCAAATACTAAAAATTTGAATACTGTGACTGAGATCTAAAACTAATATAGTGGTCCTACAAGCCTCTACTGACTAAATCTAGAGAGTCACTGAGACAGACCCCAGCTGACTCAAATTGTCTGAAATGAATACGAAAACATTTATTAATAAACTGAAAACATGAATAGATAAGTCCCCAAACTATGAGGACTCACCAACTGCAGAGATGTAGATGAGATACTAGGAAATCACTCAAGCTGCTGCGGCTGAGCACCTGAACCTACATTATGAGACAATGTAGCACATAGACGTATGTGTGGATCAGTACTTTGAGGATGTACTGAGTATATGGGGGTGAATGCAATAAGTAAATAATGTCATCAAAATTTATAAAATCATGCATGCTAAATGCAAATGACTCACATAGGCTTGAGTAAATCTAAAACCCGAAGATCATAAATCATGAATAGTAAAGCATGCAATACAATTCTTGTGAGTCACAACACTTAGTTTTGAAATCTGTATTCTGTTCTTATTCTCAAATCATATAGGCTAAGTGAAATCTGAAAACTTATTTTGAAAATCTTTACTGTTAGGGAGGTTCTCTTAACCGACATAAACCATATGAGTTAACATGGAGTCCAATGTCTTGACCTCCTAAGGAAGAAACCTTACATTGGGGAGAGGTGTCATACTCTTGCCAGGGAGTATAACCTAATCCAGGTGATCGATCACAAGCTAAAACTGTCATCCATATAGAAATGGGAAAATCTAATAATATGTACCTAGGTTGGCTACGTAGTTCTTGGAAGATAGGGCACACTAATCCCACACTTTCCGCTCGATGCTAAATACTACTCCCTATTAAATCTGTATGCTCAAACCATTGGAAATCCACTTTTTAAATTAACATAAGGGTTTATATGGAAAATCAATCATGCATTTATATGAATAATCTGTAAAGTGGATTTCAAAGCTAAACCAATGATCGTAAGATCAAAGCTTTACTGAAAAACTATAAATAATCTATCCATAAGATGCTTAAAGCATCATCTTTCTTAAAATCATAAAATCAATCTTGAAAAAATAATCCATGCTTCAGTCTCATGTTAAAACATCATAATATTCATGATTGGTAATGTAAACATTCATAACTCAACTTAAAATATAGAAATTTCAGCAATATGCATGAAAATATGAACATAATCATGGAATTCAACTTTTAAATCATTAGAAATATCATAAACTTGAAAATAACAATGATGGGTGTAAACCCTAACTTGAATTTCATGGAAAATCATATAAAATTCAGTAAATTTGAATTTAAAATTTTTTTGAGCAGAAGGACGAAAGGATTATCCTTGTTGAAAACCCCACATACCTTAATTGGTGATCTTTGATGAAAAACTTGTATCTTGGATTCCTATTGATGATAAATTCTTAGAGCCCTTGTGTTGGGAATCCTAAATCTTGAGTTTCTTTGGAGAAATAAATGGAGGAATTTGGATACCTTGGGGAGAAAGTTTGATGAAATAGGATTTTGCTTGAGAGATATTTGATGAAAAGTGAATGTAAAGTGCTTTGAAGGGGTGTAATTCACTGTTTAAGATGGATTAGGGGCTGGGAGAATGACCAAAGTACCCCCTTTTTAATAGTTAAATGGACTGAAAAATGCATATTTTTCCGAACTGGGTGGCCACCGCGACGCGCCACTATCACGGTGGCTCACTGGAAATTGACAAATGGAAACTAGGCAGACTCCGCGATGCGGAACCATTAGGTGCCCCTTTGGAATGCCATTTTGGCACATGGCGCGACGCGCCATTTTTGCGCTAGACCTCTGAAAATTGACGAATGGGAAATTGGCCCTCTCCGCGATGCGCTAATATCGCAGAGGGGCACTGGAAATTGACAATCGTCATTTAAACCCTCTACGTGATGCGCTAGTGACCGAAATGACGGTGTTTTGTGACTAGAACTTAAAATAACCATAACTTCTTACCTGATTATCGGATTTGGGAGAATCTTATATCGTTGGAAAGCTTATTAAATTTCCTACACAAGGGGAGGTCTAAATCTAGAAAATTCCACACAAAATAATTATCATTCACTTTAGAAGATAATCCTTGACATTTTTGGGTTGGATTTAAGCTAGGAAAGTTTGGGGTATTACAATATCTCCTTCTTGGGAACATTCGATATGGCTGGTTAAGTTGAGAATATTGCGGAAATCTGGGGCTATAAGTTATCATGCACAACTGAATTAACTAAATGAATGATTCTCAACATAATGAGCTTAATGAACTGATCTATAAGTGCATGAGTTCATATGAAAATAACTATAGAGCTGAATATGAGATTAGAAAAGAACTGAATTAAGGAAGAGTATTACCTTCGGCTAAATTTGAGTTTACGGAAAAGAGGTGAGGGTGCTTGGCTCATATGTCTGTTTCTTCTTCCCAAGTAGTTCCCTCAACTGACTGATTCCGCCAAAGAACTTTGACCAAAGAAACTTCTTTGTTCCTTAGTCTACGGGTCTGATAATCTAAAATCTCAACCGGAGTCTCTTCATATGAGAGGTTGTTCTGGATATCTGAGTTTTCTAAAGGAACTATAATGGTGGTCACTGATGCACTTCTTAAGCATAGAGACGTGAAACACAGGATGAACAACTGACAAGTCTGCAGGCAACTCAAGCTCATAAGCTACCTTCCCAACGCGACTCAGAATTCTATAAGGGCCAACATACCAGGGACTAAGCTTTCCCTTCTTGCTAATTTTTTCACCCTTTTCATGGGTGAAATCTCACACTAAATCACTAACCTCAAACTCGAGGCCCTTCTTCTCACATCTGCATATGACTTCTGAAGACTCTGGGCTGTTTTCAATCTTTCTCTAATCAACTTAACTTTATCCATAGCTTCAAACACTACATCAGACCCAAGTAAAATGGCCTCACCCACTTCAAACCAACCTATGGGTGATCTACATCTCCTCCCATAAAGAGCCTCAAACGGGGCCATCTGAATGCTAGAATAGTAACTGTTATTATAAGCGAACTCAATCAACGACAAATGCTCATCCCAACTACCTTTGAAATCAAGAGCACATGCCCTCAACATATATTCTAGAGTTTGGATGGTACTCTCTTCTTGACCATCTATTTGAGGGTGAAAAATTGAACTAAGTTGGACTTGGATACCAAGACCCTTCTGAAGGCTCTCCAAAATTGGGAAGTAAATTGAGTACCCCCTATATGAGATGATAGACAAGGGAACTCCATGCAATCTGACCAACTTTCTGATGTATAGCTTAGCATAATCTTCAGCTGTATAGGACGTGTAAACTGGTAAGAAATGGGCTGATTTAGTCAGCCTGTCTACAATAATCCAAACCGAATCATGCTGACGACGCGAATGGGGTAAACCAGTCACAAAATCCATATTCACCTATTCCCACTTCCAAGTGGGGATACCAAACTCTTGCAACGTACCGCCAGGTCTTTGGTGCTCTACCTTAACCTGTTGACAAGTTGCACATTTATCTACTAACTCCTCTATATCTCTCTTCATACCATTCCACCAATAGATTTCCCGCAAGTCACGGTATATCTTGGTATCACCTGGATGAATAGAATAACGCACACCGTGAGATTTAGCCATAATCCGCTGTCTCAACTCATCAACTTATGGCACAAACAATATACTCTGGTATCTCAACACGCCATCTCCGCCTTGGGAGAAAACCTCTACCCTTTGATCTCTCGCTGACTCCTTCAGTTTGACAAAACTAGAATCCATATTTTGTTTCTCCTTCACTTCCGAATCTAGGGAAGATTCGGAACTACTCTGAACCCAAATATTCCCTTCTTCTGAATCAACCAACCTAACACCCAATCTATCCAAACGATGAACTTCTCGTGCTAGCTCTTTCTTATCATTCTCCACATGGGCAGCACTGCCCATAGACAATCTACTAAGGGCGTCTTCCACTACATTGGCCTTGCCCGAATGATAAAACATGCTCATGTCATAATTCTTCAACAATTCTAACCATTTCCTCTGACGAAGATTCAACTCCTTCTAGGTAAACACATACTGTAAACTTTTGTGGTCCGTGAACACATCAACATATACACCATACATATAGTGTCTCCAAATTTTCAACGCAAACACCACAGTAGCTAATTCAAGGTCATGGGTTGGGTAATTCTTTTCATGAGGCTTAAGCTGTCTAGAGGCATAGGCTATGAACTTGTCTCTCAGCATCAATACACAACCCAAACCAACTCTAAAGGTATCATAATACGCCATAAAACCATCTGTACCATCGGGTAATGGTAAGACTATGGCTGTAGTGAGTCGAGTCTTCAACTCCTGAAAACTCTTCTTGCAAGAATCTGACCACTGGAACTTAACTTTCTTTTGGGTCAATCCAGACATAGGGGATGCAATAGATGAGAAACCCTCAACAAAATATGTGTAATAACCAGCTAGACCCAAGAAACTTTTAATGTCTGATGAAGAGATAGGTCGAGGCTAATTTCTTGTGGCTTCTATCTTTTGGGAATCAACTATAATGCCATCGGCAGAAACAATATGACCGAGAAAGGCTACTGATCTTAGCTAGAATTCACACTTACTGAATTGGCGAACAATTGATGATCTCTAAGAGTTTGCATGACAATTCTAAGATGATCGACATGGTCATACTCACTACGAGAGTATACAAGGATATACTATATGAATACTATGACAAACGTTTCTAGATACTATTTGAACACTCGGTTTATGAGGTCCATAAAAGCTGCTGGAGCATTGGTTAGCCTGAAGGACCTGACTAGAAACTCAAAATAACCATAATGGGTTCTAAAGGCTGTCTTTGGAATGTCACACTCCCTTACTTTAAGCTGATGATAGCTGGATCTAAGGTCTATCTTTGAGAAATAACTTGCACCTTGGAGTTAGTCAAACAAGTCATTAATTCTAGGAAGAGGGTATTTGTTCTTGACTGTGACCTTATTTAGCTGGCGATAGTCAATGCATATTCACAAAGAACCATCTTTCTTTCACACGAATAGGACAGGAGTGCCCCATGGAGAAATACTAGGACTTATGAAACCTTTATCTAAAAGATCTTTAAGTTGCTCTTTCAAATCCTTAAGCTCTGTGGGATCCATACGATATGAAGGGATAGAAATAGGCTGAGTATCTGGGAGAAGGTCAATACCGAATTCTATTTCCCTATCGGGAGGTACCCCCGGGAGATCTTCTGGAAAAACTTCAAAAAATTCATTAACCACTCGAACAGACTGAAGTGTTGGAGTCTCAGACTTTGTGTCTTTGACTCGAACTAGGTGGTAAAAGCAACCTTTGGATATCAAATTTCTAGCCTTAAGATAAGATATGAAATGACTCTTGGGAGACACTAAATTACCTGACCACTCGAAGACTGGCTCATTTGGGAACTGAAAATTCACCACACGGGTGCGACAATCTATAGAGGCATAACAGGAATAGAGCCAATCCATACCAAGGATAAGATCAAAATTAACTATATTTAACTCTATCAAGTCTGCTAGCATGACTTTATGAAGGATAGTGATAGGAAACTTCTTATAGATTTGCTTAGCAAAAACTGACTCACCTACTGGAGTAGAAACCAAGAAGGGCTCGAGGATTTTTTTAGGATTTATCTCAAAATTCACAGCAACTAGTGATCACATAAGAGAAAATTGACCTAGGGTCTAAGAACACATAAACATCAAAATGGAAAACACGAAGCATACCAATAATAACGTCTGGTGAATCCTCCTACTTTTGGTGGGATGGTAAGGCATAAAACCTATTCTGGAGCTGACCTCCATCGGTACTGGATGATGCTCCCTAAGGAGGAGCTGGGCGACCTAAAGGAGCTAGTGCACTAGTAGCCTGAGTCTGAGGACGAACATCCTTGTTTCCCTGTCTAGCATACAGACACTCTTTAATTCTATGACACAGCTAGCCACAACAATAACAACCCCTCTATCTATTTAAACACTCACCAGGATAATTCTTATCACACCTAGCACACTGACGATAGCTGGTCCTGCCACTCACATTATTTTGAGATCTGGACATATAGGACTTACCCAGTGTTCTTGTCTATTTCTGGGTGCCGGAGCACTGGCTGAAGAAGGTGCAGGCATAGATGAACAATTCTAAAACTGCGAATGATTTCCTCCTCCAGACCTATTTTAACCATAATCAAACTGCCCTGTTCTAGCCTTTTTATTTACTCTCTTTTTTTCCCTTATCTTTTCTTTCTCAATTTCCTGGGCATGTATCATCAATCTAGGGATATCCATGTATCCAATGAGCATAGCAGTCCTACATTCCTTAACTACCAACCCAGACATATCAATCACAAACTTACTCATGCTTGACCTAGGTTCAGCCATCTGATCAGGAGCATACTTAGACAACTGGTTGAACTTGAGGCAATACTCCTTCACTGTCATTGAGCCTTGCCTTAGGTTCATGAACTCATCTATTTTAGATTTCCTCATCTCACGTGGGAAGAACTTGTCTAGGAACGCATCCTAAAAAATCTGCCAAGTCATGGGAGCTGCATTCTCCCCGATACTCTTCTTCCACATCACTACCCAATCATAAGCAACATCCTTCAGCCTATAGGATGCTAATTCTATACTCTCCTCTTCAAAAATATGCATAATTTGGGTGTATTCTTCACTTCATCTAGATATAGTTGTGGGTCCTCACCTATCTTCGACCCAAAGAACTCTGGCATATTCATCCTCATAAAATCTCAAATTCTGGCTGCGGCTAAGTCCCCAAATTGTTGAGGTGGGGCTGAATCCTGATGATTTCCCTAAACGTTAGCTGTCACAACTTGGGCTAGCACCTGAAAGACAACCCAAAACTCTGCATGTGACACATTCTCATTCAAATGATCTACGGGTTGAGGTGGATGGTTATCATTTCTGCATGTGTTAGCTCGATGAGGAGGGATTTTCTGTCACGTGAAAGCATGAGTTAGTAGAAAATAGAGATACTGAATGCACGATAGATCGTGAAAGAAGAGATAATTTCCTAAAATGCTCCATAGCCTCTTGCTCATAGATGTGGTGCACTTCACACCGATGATCAAGACTCTACGTAACGCGACTTGTCTGACTCCTTAGGACTCTCTAAACCTTAGGCTCTACCAAGTTTTTAACACCCCAAAATCTGATTCCTGGGATGCCACATGGTGCTTCGAACTACAAGTAGTTCTGAGCTAACCCTGGTTGCCTTTTCTAAATCTGAATCTCAAATTCGGGAAGGTATGAATGAAAAATCATAATAAATGTGGAAACTGTCTGAATTATCTAGGTATATCTGAATCATACTAATCTTAAACTTTTGTTAAAACAAATACTAAAAATCTAAATACTGTAACTGAGATCTATAACTGAATCTAGTAGTCCGACAAGCCTCTACTGACTAAATCTAGAGAGTCACTGGACAGACCCCAGCTGACTCAAACTGTCTGAAATGAATACGAAAACATCTATTAATAAACTGAAAACATGAATAGCTAAGTCCCCAAACTATAAGGTCTCACCAACTGCAGAGATGCAGATGAGATGCTCAAAAATGACTCGCGGTACTGCGGATGAGCACCTGAACCTACATTATGAGACAATGAAGCACATAAACGTATATGTAGATCAGTACTTTGAGGATGTACTGAGTATATGGGGGTGAATGCAATAAGTAAATAATGTCATCACAGTTTATAAAATCATGCATGCTAAATGTAAATGACTCACATAAGCTTAAGTAAACTTGAAACCTGAAGATCATAAATCATGAATTGTAAAGCGTGCAATACAATTCTTGTGAGTCATAACACTTAGTTCTGAAATCTGTATTCTGTTCTTATTCTTAAATCATATAGGCTAAGTGAAATTTAAATTTTTGTTTTGAAAATATTTTCTGTTAGGTAGGTTCTCTTAACCGACATAAACCATGTGAGCTAACATGGAGTCCAATGTCTTGACCTCCTAAGAAAGAAACCTCACATTGGAGAGAGGTGTCATACTCTTGCCAGGGAGTATAACCTAATCCAGGTGATCGATCACAAGCTAAAACTGTCATCCATATAGAAATGGGAAAATCTGATAATCTGTACCTATGTTGGCTATGTAGTTCTGTGAAAGATAGGGCACGCTAATCCTACACTTCCCACTCGGTTCTAAATACTACTCCCTCTTAAATCTGTATGCTCAAACCATTGGAAATCCACCTTTTAAACTAACATAAGGGTTCATATGGAAAACCAATTATGCATTTATATAAGTAAATCTGTAAATAAAGCTAAATTGAGTTCTATAAACTGTAATAATCTGTAAAGTTAATTCCAACGCTAAACCAGTGATCGTAAGATCAAAGGTTTACTAAAAAACTATAAGTAATCTGTTCATAAGATGCTTAAAGCATCATCTTTATTAAAATCATAAAATCAATCTTGGAAAAATAATCCATGCTTCAATCTTATGTTAAAACATCATAATATTCATGCTTGGTAATGTAAACATTCATAACTCAACTTAAAATCTGGAAATTTCAGCAATATGCATGAAAATATGAACATAATCATGGAATTCAACTTTTAAATCATTGGAAATATCATAAACTTGAAAATAACAATGATGGGTGTAAACCCTAACTTGAATTTCATGGGAAATTATATAAAATTCAGTAAAGTTGAATTTAAAATAAAGTTTGGGCACAAGGAGAAAAGGATTATCCTTGTTGAAAAACTCCACATACCTTAATTGATGATCTTTGATGAAAAAACTTGAATCTTGAATTCCTATTGATGCTTTGATGATAAATTCTTAGAGCCCTTGTGTTGGGAATCCTAACTCTTGAATTTCTTTGGAGAAATAAATTGAGGAATTTGGATTCCTTGGAGAGAAAGTTTGATAAACTAGGTTTTTTCTTGAGAGAGATTTGATAAAAAGTGGATGTAAAGTACTTTGAAGGGGTTTAATTCACTGTTTAATACGGATTAGGGGCTGGAGAATGACCAAAGTACCCCCTTTTTAATAATTAAACGGACTGAAAAACACATATTTTTCCGAAATGGGTGGCCACCGCAATGCGCCATTATCGCGGTTGCTCACTGGAAATTGTCAAATAAAAATTGGGTAGACTCTGTGACTCGAAGCTATCGCGGTGCCCCTTTGGAATGTTATTTTGGCACATGGCGCGATGCGCCATTTTCGCGCTGGACCTCTGGAAATTGACGAATGGGAAATTGGCCCTCTCCGCGATGTGCCAATATTATGGAGGGCCATTAGAAATTGACAATCATCATTTAAACCCTCTACGCGACGTGCTAGTGACTTAAATGATGGTGTTTTGCGACTGGAACTTAAAATAGTCATAACTTCTTACCCGGTTATCGGATTTGGGCGAATCTTATATCTTTGGAAAACTTATTAAATTTTCCACACAGGGGGAGGTCTAAATCTGTAAAATTCCACATGAAATAATTGTCATTAACTTTAGAAGCTAATCCTTGACATTTTTGGGATGAATTTAATCTAGGAAAGTTTGGGGTATTACAGATATGTCCAATATCATGGTCAATATTACAAAAATGAAAACTAACTTGAGACTTTTGAATCATATCCCTCACATGATCAAGTAGTGAACTATCCTTATGAGAAAATTGACTAACATATGCATAAAGAGAACTACCAAGGAAAGATTTATGGTTTTCTATACTTTGTAAACCCGAAGCTACTTCACATTGGCTACTACTAGACTTATCACAACATTTCAATCCTAAGGAAGTGTAGAGTGTAGCAATGATACCTCGGTGTATGCCACGACAGTCCACTTATTTGGAGCTCTCGGCCAAGGGTGTCACTAGCTCATTTCCCATGTTATTGTGTGGAACCCCTTTTTGATCCTTCTTTAAGAGCATATGAACTTGAACCTGTACATAAGAAGGATCAATGCAATTCAAAGTGATAGCATATGAGTTAGTGAGTATCAAAGATCCTTTGTGGGCAAATCCCACAAGCACATTTTTCTTTTTCTTTCCTACTTCACTACCCGCAGTTTCCCTTTCCCTTGCCCTCTTTTCTTTACATTCTTATTGTATATCATCACTAAGTTTTTCTCCATCTCGGGGCTTGGACTCATTCTCCTTGGATCCTAACCTTCCTTCTTCTTCTACTTGGATGGAGTGTTTCTGGGTTAGTGTAGCTTGGGAAGAAGACATTGGATTTAATGGAGTGTAGGGTCTTTAAATTGGAGGGTTTTGGAGTGGAGGATTTGGTTTTAAGGATGGCATTTGAGTTCCAAGTCCTTGTAGAACTTGGTGGAGTGAGGAACGGCTAGGTCCATCTTGTTCTCGGCTTTGGGAGTAAAGATTGTCTTGGTTTATAGCACTTGGTGGATACAACCATTGGTGCAAGGTCTCGGGAGTAATAGTAGGTGAGGTGTTTTGAGGGGTATGAGGTTGAGAAATCCTTTGGCTTTCAACCCTCTCCAACCTCCCACTCGTTGAGGCCGCATCCGAACCCAACTTCTCAAAATTTTCCTTCAACCTAGCCACGTCTCGAGACAAAGTTTCAAGACTAACTACGAGGGCATTCATAACATTATGGTCCATGATTTGTGAATTGGAAGTTTTGGGTTCTATGTGTGGTGGTCCCATTTGCAAATGTTCCTAAAAAACAAGCAAACGTTAGTTCAAAATACTCTCAAACACTCTTTTCACTTGGCTCCCTCACTTGGCCCTTCAAGTGTTGTAAGATGGCTATCAACTTGTGAGTGCTTGGGAATGAGTCTACTCTTGAGTTAGAATGTTCAGTTTGGAAGACTCAAGGAAGTTTTGTACGCACTTGAACCAAGAACAACGGCGAATTGTAAATGAGTAAAGCACCACTAGGAACGTTAACACGAAAGACGTATGCGAAAACTAGGTCACAACTTAGTAGCTTGTTACTTAGTTGTCGACTAGTATAGGAGACAAATAGAAAGAAACTAGTAGATAAAAGGAGAGAAACTATGAATGTCCAATGACTTAAGCCTAATTGTTGGTGTGGCCCACAAATTTGGCCGGTGTTGTTTTTTTTTTTTTTGTTTGATGTTGTCCAACTTGAGTTGTTCAATATTGTTTGTTTGGTGTTGATTTTCGATTTTGGAGTGAGAAAGCAAGACTTTGGACTCTCTTTCCAAAGGTCAAAGGTGTCCATCAACTTTTCACCAACTTTCACCAAATTGGCAAAACACCTTTTTGCTTTGGCTTTGTCCCTTTCCTCTTTTGTTTTTTTTTTGAAAAATGTTTGACACTCTTTTGGTAACTAGCTTTTTGGATGGTCTTTTTTTTCTTGCCTCTTTGGTGTTGTCTTGAAAGTAATTCCAAGACAAATACAAGACTTTACCTCTCTCTTCTCCTTTTCAAATCAAACAAACCTTTTGGTTGAACATTCATCTCAAGAACAATATGAACAACAACAAGAACACTTATGAACAACAACAATATATAAGCCGTCCAGCCCTTCAACAACACTTAATAAGAGCTCAAATATTGGACCTTAGACTCAAGTATGCTAGGTAAAAAATAAGCTAACACACGAAACCACTAACACAAGCAAAAAAATACCTAAATCTATGCTTCAAATCTCGGCCAAGACACACAAACAAGACACAATTTCTCGGCCAAGGTACAAAAATGGGAACCACTCTTTTTTTGTGAGATTTTCGATTTTGGAAACCTCTTATAGTGTTAGGAAACAAAGATATAACACTATAAAAAAAAAACACACAAAATTCAAGACCAAAATTTCGGCCAAGAACCAAAAAAAATGGGACAACTTCACTATTTTTGAGTTTTTCAGCTTTTCAACACCCATTTTTTTCTAATGAACAAGCCCAAGATTGATCTCGTGGGAACAAAATCAATGATCACTCTAATACCAAATGATACAAAATAGTATCTAAAAGAGCACGAAAATAGTCCGCAATCACATAACAGTCCACACGCACAAGACACTAACCGGAAACAACAAACACAAACTTAAACGATAGAGAAGATATGTAACTTGACACAAGGAGAACTCATAATGCAGCAACTAAAGAGTGTATTAATACTATAAAACCTCTACAAAATAAGTTAACAAGTACCACGTTCTTACGGAACACAAGAGGAGCTCGGTTCACTCAAGCACTCTCGTTTTTAGTCGATACACACAACACAAGAAGAAATCATTTCTTGTGATGCCAAAGTGGTGGTATACTCTCTTCTTGAGAGGAAAATGATGTTCAATATTACAAGTGATTTCAAGAATAATCTAACTAAGGAACAAGTCTAAAGAAACACCTTATATAGTCTATTACAAAAGGATGGCAAAAGGACCCCTTTACCCTTGATGAAGGGGTGGCGGGTGTGGAGTGTTTTGGGGCAGCCTTGGGTGTATTTTCGAGCACCTAAGGTTAGCCCTCACATGTAAAGAGGTACACTCCCTTGGGCGAGTTTGCAACAAGCTCAAATGCCCCTTGTAGTCTTTGTAGTTCCCGAGCTTGGCTTCTAGTAAATGGTCTCAAGCCCATGATACCCATATCATCCTATCCATCTTGTCTTTCAATTTAGGCGCCTCTTGAGTGCATAAACTCCTCCTCCTTCCTTTACTTGGACAAGACTTTGAAAAGGCTCCAAAAGGTCTTCAATTCACTTGCAAATTCGAAACTTGGACCTTTGACAAAACCTTGTAACCCTTGTGCTCCTCATGCTTGTATCAAAACACTCACCATTGACCTGAAGCTAAAGACCATTATACGTGTTCTTGACCCACAAACAAATCTAATTGTCCCCAAATCGACAGTAAATAATAGCCTAGAATTTTCACTTATTTTAGTTTGAAATCGACCACATTGCCATGGTATATCTGCATTAAAAATTGCTATTTTTCGATTAATTTCAAATACTAGGTACTTCTCAAAAATTGATTAAAAAAGTAGCTAGCTTGTACAACTTTTACTAAGTATATAATAATGTCATTACATTGGATTGTATGATCTAGCTTTCGAATCGATGTTGGATTGTATGAGCTAGCTTTCGAATCGATTTTTGAGAAGTACCTAGTGTTTGAAAATTAACTAAAAGTAGCAAATTTTTATCTTGTAGGGAAAAGTAGACCAAGCAAAACAAGAAAAAAAAAAGAACTACCATGTACAACTAATTCCCAACTAATCCTTCTCCGCAACTCAATCTATGTGGTCTAAAATATGTGGATAAAGTTTCAATTGTGTCAATTCTTTTACACTATAAAAGGCCTTCACAACACTCACCTTACATTTCATACAAGACATTGAAGAACTATCCCAAAAACTTCAAAAAAAAAAAAAAAACTAAAAAGAAAAGAGAAAAAAGAAAAAAAGAAAAAAAGAAAAAAAAGAGGTTGGAGGGGTCTTGAAAGGATGGATTTGAAATTCAAGTTTGTTCATTTTTCTATTGTGGTGTTATTTCTAGTACAACTTGGTGAATCTCAAAATGCAACTTTTGATATAACAAAATATGGTGCTAAAAGTGATGCTGATATTAGTGAGGTAGGTCATGCATTTTATTTTTTCTCTTTATCTAGGTTGATACTAATTAAGTTTCTAACCTACTATATACCTACTTTCACCCAAGAAAATAATATATAAAATGATATTTGGGTTAAAACTTAAAAGGGATGTGTAAAATAGACATATGATTGCATCGAAGGGTGTGACCTAGCCGAGGGCAAAGCTAGATGAATATAATAAGGTGGTTCAATTAAATTCCTTTCGTTCAAAAATTATACGAGATGAAAATGAAAATGAATAGTTGGTTTCCCTTTACATAGGGAAAAAAGATTCTAATGACATGCAAAGGTATTCAAGATTTGCTTATTCAGATCTCATGTGTGATATTTTTGTAATTTCTTGAACTCCTGTTAAAATTTCTAACTCGGTCACCGCACCTAGTGATAAATAAAGTGAAAATAATATTGATTATATCCGAGTTTACATTCAACTTATAAGTCACTTTTGTTAAGGATGGGAGCGTATTAATCTCAAAGTAAGAACTGTAGTTTCTGGTGGTGCGAATCAGGATTAGTTGAGCCATATTGGACATCATAAGGTAGGGAAACCAAAAAGTAAAAAAGTTATGGCAGGAAAAAGATACTAGGAGATTTCTTTCCGCCTGCCTAAGTCTTGATTTACATATCCTCAAAACTAATTACAATTCTTTTTTCTTTTTTATTTTGTAATTGTTTAGGCTTTGTTGAGTTCTTTTAAAGAGGCATGTCAATCAACTAGCCCTAGCACCATTGTGATCCCAAAAGGAACATTCCAAATGAACCAAGTGAAACTAGAAGGCCCATGCAAAGGTCCTCTTGAACTTCAAATCCAAGCTACTTTGAAAGCTCCTTCAGACCCTAACCAACTCAAGACTGGTGAATGGTTAACAATCAACAAACTTGATGGGTTCACCATGTCTGGTGGTGGGACACTTGATGGTCAAGGTAAATCTGCATGGGAATGCAAGGAGTCCAAAAAGTGCACCAAGCTTCCCAATGTAAGTTTGCATAGTTTCATCTGAGACGTTTCTGTTTGATCAAACTTTCAAAATCTGCGGATTCTGAATAACGTATATCTCAATCTTTTTTTGCATATGATGTAGAACTTGAGCTTCAACTCTCTCACAAATTCCATAATCAAGGATATAACCACATTGGACAGCAAATCATTCCATGTGAATGTGAACCAATGCAAAAACTTAACATTCCTCCACTTCAATGTCAAGGCTCCAGGCGATAGCCCTAACACTGATGGCATCCATATCTCAAGGTCGAGCTCTGTGAATGTCACTGAGTCCACTTTCTCTACTGGAGATGATTGTATCTCTATTGGCGATCAAACAGAACAACTTTCCATCACTAAGGTCACTTGTGGACCTGGACATGGCATTAGTGTTGGTAGTCTTGGTGGAAATCCTGATGAAAAGCCAGTGGTTGGTGTGATTGTTAAGAATTGCACTTTCATTAGCACTGATAATGGTGTTAGGATTAAGACATGGCCTGCTTCTCACCCTGGTGTTGTCTCCGATGTGCACTTTGAGGATATCATGGTGCAAAATGTTAGCAACCCTATTGTCATTGATCAAGTTTATTGCCCAAGTGGCAAATGCAACAAAGATGTAAGTATCGCGCACACTTATAATATTATCAGTCATTTTATTGGGATGGTTGGGATCCTTACATCTTAATCACAGGTCTTCGTTCTCTAATGATAGAAAACTTCTTGGCAGAAAGTATTTTACCTGGATAATTTTCAAAACTAACCACTTTTCTTGTTTTTGTATTAAAAATTTGGCCACTTCTATACCATCGGTCTAAAGTACAAAAGGTGTCCCACCCACTATGCACGGATTTGGAAAAGGACAAAACCACATCAAATCTATTGTGCATGGTATTACTTGCACTTTTACAAAAAAATATTTTCATGACTTGTCGCATTAAGGTTTTCATCCTAATCTTTTTTCTTATTTTTCTTATTACTAGGTTGGGATGGTTGAAATCCTTACAATCTTAAATTAGAGGTCTTCAATTTGTGCACTGAATAACCTCTTGATAAGAAGTGTTTTACCCTGATTATTTGCAAAAATAACCACTTTTATCACCCTCTATTTAGGAATTAGCCAGTTTTCCAAAATCAGAACATTCATTGGTATGAACTATGAAGTTCAAAAAGTATTATGCACGGGTTTGGAAAGGGACAAAATCACATTGAATCTATCGTACATATCTTTCTTGCCATTTTACAGAAGGCGACCGATTTCCACGCCTTGCATGCATGGTGGCCTCGTGGTCACACATACCAACGACAATAATTAAGTTTTGCCGTTGCACCAAGATTAATTTCATCCTAATCTTTATTTATTTATTTATTTATTTATTTTTGCAGTTGCCTTCACAAGTGAAGATCAGCAATGTGACTATCCAAAACATAAAGGGTACATCAAGAACTCAAAATTCAGTATCACTACTTTGTAGTAAAGGTGCACCATGTGAGGGTGTTGAAGTTGGAGACATTGACATTACATATAGTGGAAAAGAAGGACCAGCAACATCAAAGTGTGAGAATATTAAGCCAAATTTAAAGGGAAAGCAAAGTCCAAACGTTTGCTCTTCTGCTCCTGCTCCTGCTCCTGCTCCTGCTCGTGCTGCTTCTTCGTCTTCTTAATTAGTTAATCTTAGTACCTTTTAAAGCGCTAAATTTATGATTTGTTAAACGGAAAATAAATTCGACGAAAGAAGTTCAGAGGTTGAAATATCTACTGAGCTTACAAGCATGTCAAATCAAATAGAAAATGGATGATTTAATGGCTCTCTTTGGCACTCCTCAATTGAAATTAACAATTGCCTCGAACCAGATCAGAGAGAACCCATTGTGATACTAGAGCTAGAATTTGTACAAAATATAAAGTCCAACAAGATTATGGAACAAGTCCCCGAAATAATATGCATTTCACCAAGTGCAGTATACTGTATGAATTTACCACATCATGTATGAATAAATGACTAACAAATATACATGTTCAACTCGATCAAAACAACAATGGGTGGGCGCCTATGTGTTCATTACACAGCTCGATCCATATTATGTGTTGAACTAAGTGATTCACTAGTCCGTCAATAAACCTCATAGAGTTACTAGCCCTACAAACTATGCCTAACGCTACACCGTCCACAGTGGTGACTACTCGAACTATGTGTGAAGTAGGTACTACCTACATCCGGTAAATCATCGATAAGTCATTGAAACATTTCAACTCAGGAGAGATAAGTCATTGATACATTTCAACTCAGGAGAGATGATAACATATCATACAATCAATTTAATCTCACTTTTCTTATAATGCATATACAAACTTTTCTTGAAATATCAATATTTACATCCAATTGACTCAATCTATCCAAATATAAATAACGGGTCCAAATTAGTCCAAACTTTAGGATGCCTTTGTTGGGTTCAATTGGTGTGAATGGAAAATGAAAAGTTGCTTGGAAGGGACACAACTCTTCAAGTAAAATACACACTATTTTGGGAAAAGGTATGACTGTTTGAATGGTTGTGGTTGTTCGAAAAAGACACACTCTTTCGAATGGATAGACATGACTGTTCAGAAAGGATACACCTTTCCGGGGAACCATTGCCACCTTTCGGAAGGGGAACTTAATGACTTTATAAACCTGCATTTTTCCACAAGTTTAGTACGAATTTTTCTGCATTTGAAAACATTTCTTGTCTTCTAAAATACTCCGTGTGATCGTCTAACTATTGGGTGAGTTCGAAGGGAATCTGATCGTTTGAGGTACCTACAGTCGGATTGTTAACCCATTTTTTCCTGGGAGGAAAATTCCGCAACCTCGGGTACTTGAGGGGAATTATTTCCTTAAGGACACTCCGTGAATTCGGAAGACTTGGTTTTTTCTGCTTCATCTAATTTTCTTTAAAATACTGAAAACACATTTCTTTGAAAGGTCGTTTTTGATCTTGTGTTGAAGGTGTTGGAAACTTCATAAGTGTTCTTGATTTATTCTTGAACTTGTGTTGAAGTTGTTTTTCCAAAGTACAGATTCTTGTTCCCGAAAATATTGAAAACAACAATCTTAAGAAAATAAATTGCAAAAAAAAAACAAAAAAAAAATTCTTTTTGCTTGTTTGGTGAAATTTTCTTTTCACTAAAGTTTTTTTTTCCATAATCTGTAGTGCTTGTTTTTTGGAGATTAAAGCTCTAAGATTTCTACTCCGTTTGAACTTAGCTAGTGATTTGAAGAAAGAAAATCTTCATCACAAGTTAAAGATCCATCAGTTGACGATTGGAAGTCATAAAAACTTCATCGTTAAACTAGAAACAAGGGGTGTTTAAAATTGCTGCAACTTTATAAGTAGTATTTTGATATACTAAAATTTACTGTCTTGTTGTGACAGGAAAATGACTTCTGACAGTCAAGTGAATGATACTGTAGCGATTGTGATAGTAACTAATGTTGCCACAACGAGTCGTAAGAGTGCTCTGCAGGCAATGACATCAGCGGAGAAATCCGAAAAATTCACGGGTGTTGATTTTAAAAGGTGGCAGTAGAAGAAGTTCTTCTACCTTACAACTCTATGTCTTCAAAAATTCACATCTGAAGAAGCTCCAGAGGTGCCCGAAGGAACTTTGAACTAGGAGAAATTTGTCGTTATGGAGGTGTGGAAACACTCAGATTTCCTATGCATGAATTACATTCTAAATGGCCTCCAAGACGAACTATACAATGTGTATAGTGGAATGAAGATGACAAAGAAGTTGTGGGTGCGCTGTTGACACCTAATTTTTGCCCTCCACGACTAAATTTAATCTTGAGTTTCTTCGTTTTTTAATAAAATTAAAATATTTATTTCATCCGAATAAAAAAATTTCAAAATATTTTTGGTACATAATTTTATCATTTTAAGTAGCGATTATATATTATCGTGTTCAGTTATACGGGATTATATAATTTGATTACTTAAATATTTATTCTATGGAATATTGGATTTTAATTAAGGATTATTTTAAAAATAAATATAATGATTAAAATCTTAATTTTAATATAATTTATTATTAAAATAATTTATTTGGATAAATATGCATTTGATTTTATTAAATCAAGAAGCTCGGGATTAAAAGAAGTATTAATTCGTATCAAATTATAATTTAATTTAGCCAATCTATTAGATTTGGCCATAATTGAAATCAAATTGGCCATAATTGCAATGCAATCCGTCAATTGATTTTTAATTTGGTCAAAATTAAATAAATTTGGCTAAATTTTAAATCTCAATTGGGGTTATATCCTAAATAACCCCAAAATTTGCAAAAACTCTCATAACTTCTACCCAATTCCCACCAAAAAATAATTTTAAATTATACTACATTGTACAATCCCCCCAACTTTGTCCTTTACCAATTCTGAAATTAAAAAATTATACTACATTGTACAATTCCCCCACTTTATCTTCCACCTCACCTTATCTTCAATTTTAAAATTTCAATAACACCCCTAAATGATTTTTCTCCCACATTGGTGGATGACAAGAAATAAATCATCATCCTTTCCTATAAATACTTATCTCCCACATTGGTGGAGGAAAGGAAAAAAATAATTCTCTCCTATAAATACTATCACTACATTGGTAGAAAGGGGGTGGAAAAAAAGAGAGACTAGAAAGGTGAAAAATCCTTTTGAGCAAAATAGTTATTTTTATTTAGTAAAATTTTTTGTTTCATAGAGTTGGTCGGCTAATCAAAATTTTTGAGTTGCCGGCGATGTTTTCTGGTGGTGGTTGATTCGGACGAAGCTCTTAGTCTTATTTTGCTGCCCCCCAAGAGGTAAACACACCTTTTTTTTTGTAGTTTTATTATCGTTTTCTTCTTCATCTTTTTTCTTTTTCGAAGTTTGTAGTTATAATTTTGATTGCTGGGATTGTTTTTCTGTAGATGGTCTTGAAGGTCATAGGACATTGTGGTATCGATATTTTAATTTTCATGTTCATGATATAAAAATGAGTTATCAATAGTTGTATGTGCCTTTTTGGACTTTATTCTTTGATTATTATGGATAAAGTTTCAATTTTTGCTTAAAAGATGTATTTATGCTTTGTTTAAATTCATTGTTGGTGGATATGTTTGTTTTTAGCATGTAAAGTTATTTTCTTTATGTTGAAAAGAATAGTTAATATTGATTGCTTCGTCTTTTGACCTTATTCTTTGATTATTTTGGATAAAGTTTAGATCTTTGCTTGAAAAACATACCCATGTCTTGTTTCAACTCATTATTGGTGGATATGTTTGTTTTTAACATGTAAAGTTATTTTCTTTATGTTGAAAAGAATAGTTAATATTCAATGGTGGACCCAGAATTTAAGGATAATGGGTGCTTTAAAATTTTAAAAAAGAAAATCACCTCAATGAGGTTCGAACCCAAGACCTCCTTCCAATGAAGGACCTTAAAATCACCCAAATGCCAATGCACCCAACCAACTTTCTATTATAGCGGGTGCTTTTATATGTTTTATACCTATTTATATATATTTTTTATGTAATTATACCTATTCCGCATCGAGTTTAGTGGGTGCCGGAGCACCCCAAAATACAACGTAGGTCCGCCCCTGTTAATATTGATTGTTTTGCCTTTTGACCTTATTCTTTGATTATTTTGGATAAAGTTTAGATCTTTGCTTGAAAACATACCCATGTCTTGTTTAAACTCATTGTTGGCAGATATGTTTGTTTTAGCATGTAAAGTAATTTCCTTTATGTTGAAAAGAATAGTTAATATTGATTGTTTTGTCTTTTGACTTTATTCTTTGATTGTTATGTATAAAGTTTTGATCTTTGTTCAAAAGACGAACACATGCCTTGTTTAAATTCATTGTTGGTGAATATGTTTGTTTTAACATATAAAGTTGTTTCTTTTATGTTGAAAAAATAGTTATTATTGTTTGTTTCGCCTTAATAAAAATAGTCATTAGTTAAGTCAAGAATTTGTCATTTGCTTGCTAATTATTTTAATGGATTTCAAAATCCTCATAAAAGAGATGAAGTGCTAGCTTTATTTTCCATCCAAGATGTTTATTCCTCTTTTGTTCGCATGTTGTCTTGTCAAAATGATGAGAAAGTTTGGACTTTTGTGGCTAAATAGAATTATTTGGATATTTTTGACTCATGCATAGTATGTCTGTTGAACGATATTTCACTTTTAGAGATGCTAAACTTTTATTCTTATTTTCTTACTCCGTATTGTTATATGTGCTCTTGTGTGTGTAAAGTTGATTCATGTCTCTCTTTTATTCATAATATCAAAAGAGAATTAATAATGTCTTAGAAATATAAATCATAGATTGTTACACGTTTTTCCATAAAATATTGGTTGTAATTTAGATGTATGAATTTTCGTTAATGTCGCCTTAATTGAAATTTAAAGATTCTCTTTCTTGAAAAGTTAGCCTTTATTTTCTTTTGTTATATGGATTAGTGTCTATGTTTGTTCAATTTTAGAAGTCATGAGTATTTTTCTTGTTGCCTCATCCCTTTACTTTCGCAAGCTTACGTTGTTTGTTTCTCACGTTAATTCATTGAATAACATAAATCATGAGGCATGCAAGTGGATGTCTTTGCTTTGCATTTTATCTATTGACTCTCACTCTTGTTATACGTGTGCAAGTGTGCATATCATTATAATTCAAAAATTGATTCTTGATATTTTCTTTTTCTTTGAAATATGTAACTACTATGCCTTGAACGTATATTAATTTCTTTAGCTTTTCTTTGCATGCAAAAAATATCTCTAGTCCAAATGGACTCCTCTCCTCTTGCATTTCGTAATGGGTCAATGAGGCTCACCTCTTTGACTCAAGTCTGAAGTTTAAACCCAAATCCATTACATGACGTGCGGGTGCTAGAAGATAGACGGAGAAGGAAAATGGGTCAACACCCATTGATGAGGTCACTAAGAGACTTGAAAAGTCTCAATTTTTATTATTGTCTTCTTTTTATTTATTCATTTAGTTATTTATTTATTCATTCATTTGGGCCTCGAAGCCAAAGTTGTATTTTAATACAGGTGAGGCGGATTTTGGGCTTCAAAGGTCTGAATACTAGCTTAGGACAGGTTGTGGGCTGAAAGCCCAATATTTAGATGAGGACAGGTGCAAATGGGTCAAAATCCCAATTAGATTAGGACAGGGTTTATTGATTTGGGCCCAATGGCCTATGTCTTTTATTTTCTCCCCTTCCCCTTTTACATGCTTTGTTATTAATTTGTTTAAACTTAGTTAAAATCCCTACTAAGTCGTCCAAATCTATTTTACACAAGTCTTTTCCTAAAATCAATTACTTTTCAACAAGCAATCTTACTTTTTGAAGTTAGTCAAAAGATATTTTCAAACAGTCCGGATAACCGCAAGTTAACGGATACTCTTGGTGCCTTAACAATCTTCCAAGAGTATTAATAGGAATCGCTTACTCAGAATCTTCAAACTTAAATGATTTTTTTTGTTTTGGATCGTTTAAGTAACTTTCAAAGGTTTTCTTAATTCCTTTTCAAATAAATTAAGTGGCGACTCTCAAAAGTCAAAATTTTCGCAAAACAAAAGTGGCGACTTTACTGGGGATATTTAACTAGGTTCTAACCAAATTTTTGATTTCATCTTTTGATTAACTGTTTAATTGCTTACGTGTTTATATGTTTTGATTTTGCGGAATTTAATTATTGCATCTCATAGCATAATCTCACATTGATTTATTAAATTGTTTTGGAGTTTCGTGGATGTCCCAACCCCTGTTGTTCAACTCCAAATAAAGTATTAAAAATACGACGGTTTATTAGCACGTGAAGCGTCTGATGGCTGTTCGTATTTCCAAATCCAAATCGTCTGCTTGGGAACCTGGTTTCAACCCATTCTAGACACCTAGGATAGAGTGAAACCAAAATCCTATTTTTAGGCATGAGCCTAGGACGACCCAATACTCGAGGGGGTATTAGGCTCATTAGAAAACTTGTCCTGCGTCTATTGACCCCGAGTTAATTACAGACGAATCATATTTATGTGTTGAAGAAATATATGTTTGTTTAAGCCAATCCATTATCCTTTGGGGTTTGGGAGAAAGCTTGCTTTGCTTACTTTTGTGTAAGGATGCCTCAATCATACACCAATTGAGAGAGGAATTGAAGCAAGCCAAGTGAAAATTGATCGATTTGGACGGTTGCATCTAGGGCACAACTATACAGAAATTGCTTGATCATCAACGGATCTCACCAATGACAAGAAGTGGACAAAGATAAGAGGGCGAAGGTCGATAGAAGAGCATTCAGGAACTAGTATTTCCTATCCCCTGCATGGGACATTATTCTTTTTCTTATGTTATTTTTCCTTTCCCTAAAGATTGTATCCCTTTCGTGCAACTTTTGTAGGCATTTATTTCATTTATGTATACCTATGAAGGTTTTTGGGGATAATGGATTGACTTTAAAAAGGCGTATATTTTCTTCAAAATTCGTTAGGCCTAAATCCTTGGTTCAAAAGGGTCACCCAATTAGGATGCACGTTTATTATAATATGCTTGTTTGATATAACTGTTTATGAGCTTATACGTGTTATATTGATTCGAATCAAAGGCGAATTGATCTAATCTCATTTTCCATAGACATCTCTAGGAAGAAATATACCCCACTATACAAAAGTCCAACCAAACGTACTCCAAGTCTCCCAAGTTTCTCAGAAAAGTCCGCAGTCATTCTTAAAACTTCCAAAATGATCGCTACCATTTTAGGAAAGTTTACTTTAGAATTAGAAAAAGCCATTATAGTTTCAAACTACGTAGGGCCTGATTTCTCCTCCGTGAGATACGTATGCATATTTTCAGCTCGGCCCCCATCTTTAAAAACTCTGTTGTCCTCCACTTTCTTGAAAAAGTAATAAGATCGAAAAGAATAAAAGTTGAGCCTTCCTGATAAATTCCACTTATCCATATCATTGAGCAAAATTCTGTTCATTGAAATTCTTGAGTCATTATTACTTCATAGATCAATTCACATGAGATAAGAAACAACTCTATGTGTTTACTTCCTACCTTATTATCTTGCTTTACTTATTACTAACGGAATCTAACACGTTAGCATTTGAGTTATTTTTACCTTGCAGGTAATAGAAACTACTCTGTGTTGGCACAAAATGGTCCTATTTTACTAGATTAAAGTGAATAAGAGAACCCCTTCTTGATTATAGCTTTGTTACAGGAAAAAAAATGACTAGTAGTAAAACTGGGCTCTACCAATAATTTTTCAAAAGCTGTAAGTGATGGTATCGAGCATGGAATAAGAAAAATATGAGGGAAGAGTTTTCCAAGACAACCGGGATCATGGAAGATGAATTAGAGGAAACATTGTTAAATTGGACCTCCACTCTGCTCATAACTCATTGCCCGTCGTGGTAGATGAAAGGACAATTACTAGTAGTTTTAAAAAATCAGTGATGACCCGGAGGAGGCCTCGCGATCCACCCTTTTATGTCTCAAATTTTTTGTTGTGTTTTACTGCTTTAAAAAAGGGCATGGGCGCACATTTGCGTGGGTCATGAGCCATAGTTCGTATTTATTTCTCAAATTTCAATAAAAAGGTTTCCCTTTATTCAAGAAGTAATTTTAAAATATGATTATTGTCTTGTTATCATCTAACTTGGTTTGTTTCAGTAGCAGTAATTTTTAAAACCTGCCATTGTCATGTCATGTCAAGGGTTAGACAAACAAAGCGAGAGAAATGATAATGAATGGAAAGACCATGATAAGGAGTGGTTAGCGGAAGACATAGAAGAACTTGTAAACCAGGAGGATCCTTACCTGGAGGAAACTGAAAATAACTCATCCACTTTCTTGGTCCTACGATGATATGCCAGGATTGAGCACCAACATCGTGTCGCAAGAGTTGCCAATCACTCCCAATTTCGATCTAGTTAAGCAAAAATTTGTTTTATGATGTATAACTGTCTAGAATCCCTTTTTTGTTTGGATCATTTAAGTAACTTTCAAAGGTTTTCTTAATTCCTTTTCAAATAAATTAAGTGGAGACTCTCAAAAGCCAAAATTTTTGCAAACAGGCATTGGAAAACGAATACAAGACTGAGGATGCGGGAACCAAAAATTTCTTCATTGGAAGATTCCTAGAATTAAAAATGATTGACAACAAGTCTGTTGTATCGCAAGTCCAAGAACTTCAAGTTATCATCCACGATCTCCTCGTGGAAGGTATGAGTTTGATGAATACCTTAGTTGGACATATTAAAAATATTCTTAATGTTCACATGAACTTAATTGTAGGTATGGTTATGAATGAGGCATTTCGAGTCGCGACAATAATAGAGAAGTTACCACCTATGTGGAAGGATTTCAAGAACTTCTTGAAACATAAGCAAAAGGAGATAACAGTCGAAGATCTTATAGTAAGACTGTGCATTGAAGAAGACAATAAAGCTGCAAAAATAATGTCGAAAGGAAATTCTGCAATAAGTGGAGCAAATATTGTAGAAGACGACCACAATAACTCTAAAAAGTGAAAAAAAAGCTGGACATAAAAGCAATCAACCTAAGAATAAATTCAAGGGAAAATTCTTTAACTGTGGTAAGATTGGTCATAAGTCAACAAATTATCGTTCCCCAAAGAAAGGAAAAAAGAAGGACCAAGCAAATATGGCTGAGTCCAAGAAAAAAATGGACGATCTGTGTTCCATGTTGACTGAATGCAACTTGGTGGGAAATACTCGAGAATGGTGGATGGATTTCGGTGCCACCCACCACGTTTGTGCTAATAAAGAGTTGTTTGCTGGTTTTGCTCCGGATCAAGGCAAAGAAAAGATATATATGGCCAACTCCGCAACTGTAATAGTTGAAGGAACAGGAAAAGTCTGCCTGAAAATAACATCAGGCAAAGTGTTGACTTTGAAAAATGTCTTGTATGTATCGGAGTTATGGAAGAACTTGATTTCTATATCACTTCTTGACAAAAATGGATTCAAATATGCATTTGTTTTAAGAAAAAATATACTTAGTAAAGGAGAAGTGTATGTAGGAAAAGGCTACCTTACTGAGGGCCTATTCAAAATGAATGTAATGAATGTTGAAATCAATAAAAGTTCAATTTCTTCTTACTTGCTTGAGTCTAATGATTTGTGTTGTGAACGATAAGGACATGTCAATTATAAAACTTTGTGAAAATTGATTAACTTAGAAGTTTTGCCAAACTTTGAGTGCAAAATCAAAATGTCAAACGTGTGTGGAATCAAAGTATGCTAAGCATCCGTATAAGTTTGTTGAAAGGAATTTCAATCCCTTAGACTTAATACACACTGACATTTGTGATATAAAGACAACACTATCTCGTGGTAGAAAAAAGTATTTTATAACTTTTATTGATGATTGCACTATATATTATTATGTATATTTGCTAAATAGTAAGGATGAAGCAATAGATGAGTTTAGGTAATATAAAATAGAAGTTGAAAATCCGTTAGAGAAAAATATCAAAACGATAAGAAATGATAGGGATGGAGAATATGAATCTCTCTTTGCGAAAATATGTGTAGAGAATGGAATTGTCCATCAAACTACGGCCCCGTATTCACCTCAATCTAATGAAATTGCGGAAAGGAAAAACCGAACCTTAAAGGAAATGATGAATGTCTTACTTATAAGTTCAGGTTTACCGCAAAATTTGTAGGGGAAAGCTATCCTTACAACTAACCGAATACTCAATAGAGTGCCCAATAGTAAGACACAATCAATTCCATATGAAAAATCGAAAGGAAGGAAACCCAACTTGAAATATTTCAAAGTGTGGGGCTGTCTAGCGAAGGTCCAAGTTTCTATGCCTAAAAGGGTAAATATAGGACCCAAGACGGTGGACTGCGTGCTCATAAGATATGCTAAAAGTAGTAAAGCATGTCGATTTTTGGTTCATAAATTTGAACATTCGGATATCAATGAAAATAGAGTAATTGAATCAGATAATGCTGAATTCTTTGAACACATGTATCCGTATAAAATTAGACATGAACAGTTTAGTGGGGGAGGGTCTAAATGACCTAGAGATGGACCAAGTGAGGTTGTACATAATGACGAGAATCCAAGACGTAGTACACGTCATCTTCGTTTGGATTGAATTTTGTAACATTTATCTTAGAAAATGAGCCTCAAACATTTAAAGAAGCGATGACATCTTCAGATTCATCCTTTTGGAAAGAGGCAATCAATAGTGAGATTGATTCAATCTTAAGTAACCATACGTGGGAGTTGGTTGATCTTCCTCTAAGAAATAAACCTTTAGGTTATAAATTTATCTTCAAAATTAAAATGAAAGCGGATAGTACTATTGATAAATACAAGGTAAGACTTGTAGTAAAAGGCTTCAAACAGAAAGAAGGCCTTGATTATTTTGATACATACTCGCCTGTAAAAAAGATAACGTCAATTTGGATGTTAATTGTCTTGGTGGCGGTATATGGTTTTGAAATCCATCAAATGGATGTGAAAATGACATTTCTAAATGGAGAATTGGAGGAAGAAATTTACATGGAACAGCCTGAGGTTTTTTTTGTTCTAGGAAAAGTAAATAAGGTGTGTAAACTTGTTAAGTCACTTTCTAGACTAAAACAAGCACCTAAACAATGGCATGCGAAGTTTGACCAAACCATGTTGGCAAACGGGTTCAAGATAAATAAATGTGATAAATGTGTTTACATTAAAGACACTCCAAATCACCAAGTCATTGTGTGTTTGTATGTTGATGACATGTTGATCATCAGTAGAGATATTTCTGACATAAATGCTATGAACGAATGCCCGAGAGCTAGTTTGATATGAATGACCTTGGAGTTGCGGATGTGATCTTATGAATAAGAATCCATAGAACACCACAAGGGTTGGCATTGTTACAGTCTCATTACATCGAAAAGGTACTTAACAAATTCAAGTATTTAGAATTTGTTGTTGCCAAGACTCCATTGAACGTGAGCTTTGCACTTCAAAAGAATGAAGGTGAAAGTGACTCACAGTTGGAGTATGCAAGAGTGTTGGAATGTGTAATATATATAATAAATTGTACAGGACCAGACATAGCATTTGCTATTAGTAAGTTGAGTCGGCACACGAGTAATCCCAATAAAACTCATTGGATGATAATGAAAAGAGTTTTGGGTTATCTTAAATACACTCAAGACTATGCTTTGCACTATAATAAATATCCTACGGTACTTGAAGGATATAGTGATGCAAATGAAATCACCGGATCGAATGAAGTAAAATCCATGAGTGGATATGTATTTATTATCGGTGGAGAAGCAGTCTCTTGTAAATCATCCAAACAGACATGTATTGCTCACTTCACAATGAAATCTGAATTTATCGTATTAGATAAATTCGGTGAAGAAGCAGAATGGCTCCGAAATTTCTTATAAGATATTCCTTATTGTCCCAAACTAGTGGCACCAGTATGTACACACTGCGATAGCCAAGCGGTAATAGGTAGGGCAGGGAAAATGATGTACAATAGTAAATCTCGTCATATAAGACAGATACATAATACCGTTAGAGAACTTCTTTCTAGTGGAATTATCACTGTTGACTATGTGAAGTCAAAGGATAATGTGTTGGATCCACTTACAAAAGGCCTATCTAGAGAAACATTAATGGTAAAAGGCTGGTTGTATAACATGTTTTGTCTAGGTGTACATTAAAGCTCGACAGTTCAAAGATATCAAATCTATCGATTGACCGAGTGCATTCGATACATGTTCACTACGGAAGGTTCAAAGGGAAACTCACTTATCCAGATGCAATCAGTCTTTGCTTGATGATCACATACTTGTTCGTAAAGTTTTACAAAGAGTATCTATTCCCCATTCATGTGGGGGATTGTTAGGCTTAATTGGTGTTAATGGAAAATGAAAAATTGCTTGGAAGGGACATAACTCTTCGAGTAAAAGACACACTATTTCAGAAAAAGGTATGACTGTTTGGATGGTTGTGGTTGTTTGAAAAAACACACTCTTTCGAATAGACAGACATGACTGTTCAGAAAGGATACACCTTTCCGGTGAACCATTGTCATCTTTCGGAAGGGGCACTTAATGGCTATATAAACCAACATTTTTCCACAGGTTTAGTGCAAATTTTTCTGCACTTGCAAATATTTCTCGTCTTCTAAAATACTATGTGTTATCATCTAATTGTTGAGTGAGGTCGAAGAGGATCCAATCATTTGAGGTACCATTACAGTCGGATTGTTAAGCCATTTTATCCTGAGAGGAAAATTTCACAACCTCGGATACTTAAGGGGAATTACTTCCTTAAGGACACTCCGTGAATTCGGAGGACTTGATTTTTTCTGCTTCAATTAATTTTCTTTAAAATACTGAAAACACACTTCTTTGAAAGTTCGTTTTTGATCTTGTGTTGAAGGTGTTGGAAACTTCATAAATGTTCTTGATTTATTTTTGATCATGTGTTGAAGTTGTTTTACCAAAATACAGATTCTTGTACCTGAAAACATTGAAAACAACAACCTTTGGATCAAAGTCTAACTCTTGCTCAACTCAAAGTCTCCCGTTGATCAATGGTCTATAATAAAAAATCATTTCCATGGATGTGTTATTCATAATCTAGAGAGTACAATTCAATAATGAATTCAATTTTGATATCAATTTCTATGCCTGATCATTGATTTTTCAATTTCTGATGTTCCTGTTGAGATTCTTGTTGGAGAGTTTCGATGATCTAGACGTTTGCACTAGCTTCAGTGACATTGTACGATTCAAAAGACAATCGTAAAATCTTTTACATACTATGGCTATTTGTTTTTGCAGTTAAAAGGCGTCTCAATAAAATTAGTGACCCAAAACGAAAAAATTTAATTCGAGACCTTAATACATACAAATACACATAAAAATAATGGAGTAATTTACAGTTGTCTTTTTTTATTTTTATATACTTTTTGTTAAACATAGTGTTCGTAAATGAGTTAAAGCTTTTAGTTAAAATAAAACTAATGAATAAATCTAATTAATAAGATTTTAGTAGTATGTTTCACTATACACTACCTTGGATATTGTTGTAAAAACTTTATTTATTAATAAGAAGATTTAAGTTATTTAATTGAAAGTTCTAAAAAAAATCATAAAAGATAAATACTTTCTTTTTTTCTTCTTTTAACAAAATTTTGAACCCTTTTTTAAAACAATCTTCAAAAAAAGTTTAAGTGAAAAATAAAATTACTATACACCAATAAAAAAGTTTAGGACCTTAATATTTTGAGGCCTAAAACAAAAGTTTTGCTTGCTTTCACCCTTGAGTCACCACTGCGCCCAACCAACTATGCATAACACCAATTTATCCATAGTGATAGCTACCCGAACTATGTGTGAACCGGTACTACCTAAAACTGATAAGTCACTGGTACATCTCAACTCATAGATCATAGTACATAAATTATAGCAATAATTTCAATTGATAAACAAGTATTGAAGAAGTTAAAGTCCAACTTGCCTTACAACCAGCATGCAAAACTCTCTTGAAATCTCAATATTTCCTCAAATAACCTCCAATATCCTCAATCTATTCAAAACATTGTTGTTTTACGGGTACACAAGAATCTGTATTTTGGCAATAACAACTTCAACACAAGTTCAAGTATAAAACAAGAACACTTATGAAGTTAAGTAACGCCCTCAACACAAGATCAAAAAGACCTTTCAAAGAAATGTGTTTTTTCAGAAAATTAGATGGAATAGAATAAGGTCAAGTCCCCCGACTTCATGGAGTGTCCTTAAGAAAATAATTTCCCACAAGTACCCGAGGTTATGGAATTTTTCTCCTAGGATAAATGGCCTAACAATCTGACTGTAGTGGTACCTCAAACGATCAGATTCTCTTCGAACTTAATCAACGATTAGATGATCACACGGACTATTTCAGAAAAGAAGAAGTGTTTTTATTGCAGAAAATTTCGTACCTAAACCTGTGAACAAATGCATGTTTGTATAGCCATTAGGTGCCTCTATGAAAAAAGGCAATGGTTTAATCGAAAAGATATATCTTCTGGAACAGTCATGTCTGTTAATTGAAACAGTCATATCTGTTCATTGAATCGGTGTGTCTTTTTACTGGACAGTCACAACCATCCGAAAAGATACTTTTTTTCCCGAATCAGTGTGTCATTTCGTCGAAGAGTTGCATCCCTTCCGAAGCATCATTTCGCATCTCTGCAGCTTCTCCACTGCATGCATGCATTTTAATGGAGGCAAAATTGTGTAGCGTTTCAAATAAATTTTGTCTAAAAAGATAGATCTCATCGATCGATCATTTGACAAATCCAAATCCAAATCTGAAGTCGAGCCGAGCGAGCGATCTCTGAATCTTCTGCACTGTATGCATGCATTTTAATGAAGGCAAAACTGTGTTGTATTTCAAATAAATTTTGTCCAAAAATATAGATCTCATCGATCGATCATTTGACAAATCCGAATCCAAAGTCGAGCCGAGCGAGCGACGACGCCGGTGCGAGGCACCTTTTGGTTCTTGCCTCACTAACCATGTGGAGTGAGTGTTTCATAATATAAACACTTGAAAGTTTTCTTCTCCCACCAATGTGGGAGAATTAGTAGACTTTTTACTTTTGAGTACACTTTTATTTTTGAGTGTTATCTCAATTATTTCCCTCCATTTTTCATTCACATTTTTATTCTAGAACCCAACAAACCCCCACATGAATGGGGAATGTCTACTTTTTCATAAAACTTTACGGACTAGTATGTGATCATCAAGTAAAGACTGAGCGCATCTGGATAAGTGGGTTTCCCTTTGAACTTTCCGTAGTGAACATGCATCGGATGCACTCGGTTAATCTGTAGATTTGATATCTTTGAAGCGTCGAGCTTTAATGCATATCTAGATAATACATGTCACACGACCAGCCTTTTACCATTTATGATTCTCACAATTTTATTCGTTTCATCCATGAACACGTCTCAGTCTCATGACAGCTTAGAGAATAGGCCTTTACTAATATTCTCTTTGAAGCGGCTTCCACTTCACCCTCACATAGGTGTTTTCTAAACGTTCAATCCTATAGATTAAACTATTTGGTCAATTCTGCCAAACTTAGAAAATCATTAAAAGACTTCACTCCATAAGTGTTATCCTTGTTGACTAAACATTGTATACATCATGAGAATGGATTGGGTATATTGACAATATTAAACTTGTCAGACACAACTTTGTTTGATCTCCTTGAACCTAGCTCTTGGGATCTCCAGTCTACTAGGTAGAGTTACCGCTATGTTGACTTGTCCTAGGCCGTAAACCCATCCCCTTAGATGTCCTCTCAATTCCTTCTCTAGATAGGCCTTTGTAAGTGGATCCGACACATTATCCTTTGACTTCATATAGTCAACAGTGATAATTCCACTAGAGATAAGTTCTCTAATGGTATTATGTCTCCGTCTTATGTGACGAGATTTACCATTGTACATCATGCTCCTTGCCCTACCTATGGCAGATTGACTATCACAGTGTATACATACTGGTGCCAATGGTTTGAGCCAATAAGAAATATATTCCAAGAAATTTTGGAGTCATTCTGCTTCTTCACCGACTTTATCCAATGTGGTAAATTCAGATTCCATTATAGAGCGAGCAATACATGTCTGCTTGGATGATTTCCAAGAGACTGCTCCTCCACCTATAGTAAATATATATCCACTCATGAATTTTACTTCATTCGATCCGGTGATTCAATTTGCATCATTATATCTTTCAAGTACTACGGGATATTTATTATAGTGCAAAGCATAGTTTTGAGTGTATTTAAGATACCCAAAAACTCTTTTTATTGCCATCCAACCAATTTTACTGGGATTACTCGTGTACTGACTCAACTTACTAATAGCACATACTATGTCTAGTCGTATACAATTCATTATATATATTAAACATCCCAACACTCTTGCATACTCCAACTGTGAGTCACTTTCACCTTCATTCTTTTGAAGTGCAAAGCTCACATCCAATGGAGTCTTGGCAACACCAAATTTCAAATACTTGAATTTGTCAAGTACCTTTTCGATGTAATGAGACTCTGACAATGCCAACCCTTGTGGAGTTCTATGGATTCTTATTCGTAAGATCACATCCGCAACTCCAAGTATTTTCATATCAAACTTGCTCTCGAGTATTTGTTTCGTAGTATTTATGTTAGAAATATCTCTACTGATGATCAACATATCATCCACATACAGACAAACAATGACTTGGTGATTTGGAGTGTCTTTAATGTAAACACATTTATCACGTTCATTTATTTTGAACCCGTTTACCAACATGGTTTGGTCAAACTTTGCATGCCACTGTTTAGGTACTTGTTTTAGTCCATAAAGTGACTTAACAAGTTTACACACCTTATTTTCTTTTCCTGGAACCACAAAACCCTTAAGTTGTTCCATGTAAATTTCTTCCTCCAATTCTCCATTTAGGAATGTTGTTTTCACATCCATTTGATGGATTTCAAGACTATATACCGCCGCCAAGGCAATTAATATTTGAATTAACGTTATCCTCGTTATAGGCGAGTATGTATCAAAGAAATCAAGGCTTTCTTTCTGTTTGAAGTCTTTTACTACAAGTCTTGCCTTGTATTTGTCAATAGTACCATCCACTTTCATTTTCCTTTTGAAGATTCATTTAGAACCTAAAGGTTTATTTCCTGGAGGAAGATCAACCAAATCCCACGTATGGTTGCTTAAGATTGAATCAATCTCACTATTGACTGCCTCTTTCCAAAAGGATGAGATTGATGATGACATCACTTCTTTAAACGTTTAAGGCTCATTTTTTAAGAGAAATGTTACAAAGTTTAATCCAAACAAAGTTGACATTCTTTGACGTGTACTCCGTCTTGGATTCTCATCATGGTGTACATCCTCACTTGGTTCATCTCGAGGTCGTTTAGACCCCCCACTAGACTGTTCATGTCTAGTTTTATACGGATAAATGTGTTCAAAGAATTCAACATTATCTGATTCAATTACCGTATTTTCATTAATATTCGGATGTTTGGATTTATGGACCAAAAAATGACATGCTTTACTACTTTTAGCATATCCTAAGAACACATAATCCACCGTCTTAGGTCCTATCCTTACTCTTTTAGGCATGGGAACTTGGACCTTCGCTAGACACCCCCACACTTTGAAATATTTCAAGTTGAGTTTCCTTCCTTTTCATTTTTCATATGGAATTGATTTTGTCTTACTATGGGATACTCTATTGAGTATTCAGTTAGCGATAAGGATAGCTTCCCCTCATAAGTTTTTCGGTAAACCTAAACTTATAAGTAAGACATTCGTTATTTTCTTCAAGTTTTGATTTTTTCTTTTCGTAATTCCATTAGATTGAGGTGAATAAGGGGTTGTAGTTTGATAGACAATTTCATTCTCTACATATATTTCTGCAAAGGGAGATTCATATTCTCTGCCCTTATCACTTCTTATAGTTTTACTCTTTTTCTCTAACTGATTTTCAACTTCTATTTTATATTGCCTAAACATATCTATTTCTTCATCCTTACTGTTTAGCAAATAGACATAACAATATCTAGTGTAATCTTCAATAAAAGTTATAAAATACTTTTTTTCACCATGAGATAGTGTTCATTTCATATCACAAATGTCAATGTGTATTAAGTCAAAGGGATTGGAATTTTTTTCAACGAACTTATACGAATTCTTAGCATACTTTGATTCCACACACGTTTGACATTTTGATTTATTGCACTCAAAGTTTGGCAAAACTTCTAAGTTAATTAGTTTTCACAATGCTTTATAATTGACATGTTCTAATCGTTCATGCCACAAATCATTAGACTCAAGAAAGTAAGAAGAAATTGAACTTTTATTGATTCCAACATTCATTACATTCATTTTGAATAGGCCTTCAATGAGGTAGCCCTTTCCTACGTACACTTATCCTTTACTAAGTACAATTTTTCCGAAAATAAATACACATTTGAATCTGTTTTTATCTAGAAATGATACAGAAATAGAGTTCTTCGGTAACTTCGGTACATACAGGATATTTTTCAAAGTCAACACTTTGCCTGATGTCATTTTCAGGCAGACTTTTCCTATTCCTTCAACCTTTGCAGTTGCGGAGTTTGGCCATATATATCTTGTCTTCGTATTGAGCTGGAGAAAAACCATCAAACAACTCCTTATTTGCTCAAACATGGCTGGTGGCACCGGAATCCATCCACCAATCTCGAGGATTTTCCACCTAGTTGCTCTCAGACAGTATGGCACGCATATCGTTCATTTCTTTCTTGGATTAAGCCATATTTTCTTGGTCCTTCTTTTTGACTTTCTTTAGGGCACAACAATCCATTGACTTATGGCCAATCTTGCCACAATTGAAACATTTTCCCTTGAATTTATTTTTAGGTTGATTGCTTTTCTGTCCAGCTTTCTTCCACTTTTTGGAGTTATTGTGGTCGTCTTCTACAATATTTACTCCACTTATTGCAGAGTTTCCTTTTGGCCTTCTTTCCGTGGCTTTGATGTCTTCTTCAATGCGCAGTCTTACTATAAGATCTTCGATTGTCATCTCCTTTCGCTTATGTTTCAAGTAGTTTTTGAAGTCCTTCCATATAGGTGGTAACTTCTCTACTATCGCCGTGACTTGAAAAGCCTCGTTCACGATCAAACCTACAATAAAGTTTATGTGAACATCAAGAACATTTTTAATATGTTCAACTAAGGTATTCATCAAACTCATGCCTTTCGCAAGAAGATCGTGGATGATCACTTGAAGTTCCTGGACTTGAGATACAACAGACTTGTTGTCAATCATTTTAAACTCAAGGAATCTTTCAACGAAGAACTTCTTGGTTCCAACATCTTCAATCTTGTATTTTCTTTCTAGAGCACCCCACAACTCTTTTGTTGTCTTCATTCCACTATACACTTTGTATAGTTCATCTTGGAGGCCATTCAGAATGTAATTCCTGCATAGGAAATCAGAGTGTTTTCACGCCCCCATAATAACAAATTTCTCCTGGTCTGAAGTTCCCTCGAGCACCTCTAAAGCTTCTTCAGATGTGAATCTTTAAAGGCAAAAAGTTGTAAGGTAGAAGAAAATCTTCTGTTGTCACCTTTTAAAATCAACACTTGTGAATTTTTTGGGTTTCACCGCTGGTGCCATTGCCTGCAGAGCACTCGTACGACTCGTTGTGGAAATATTAGTTGCTTCCACAGTCGTTGCAGCATCATTCACTTGACTGTTAGAAGTTATTTTTCTGTCACAACAAGACAGTAAATATTAGTATATCGAAATACTACTTATAAAGTTGCAACAATTTTAAACACTCTTTGTTTCTAGTTTAACGATGAAGTTTTTATGACTTCCAATAGTCAACTGAGTGATGTTTAACTTGCGATGAAGATTTTATTTCTTCAAACCACTAGTTAAGTTCAAACGGAGTAGAAATCTTAAAGCTTTAATCTCCAGAAACCAAGCAACACAGATTCTGAAAATTAATTATTTCCTTAAGATTGTTATTTTATGGGTACACGAGAATCTGTATTTTGGCAACAACAATTTCAACACAAGTTCAAGTATAAAACAAGAACACTTATGAAGTTAAGTAACACCCTCAACTCAAGATAAAAAAAAACTTTCAAAGAAGTGTGTTTTTTCAAAAAATTAGATGAAATAGAATAAGGCCAAGTCCCCCGACTTCACGGAGGGTCCTTAAGGAAATAATTCCCCTCAAGTACCCGAGGTTATGAAATTTTCCTCCTAGGATAAAATGGTCTAACAATCCAACTGTAGTGGTATCTCAAGCGATCGTATTCTTTTCGAATTCAGTCAACAATTAGATGATCACACAGAGTATTTCAGAAAAGAAGAAGTGTTTTTATTGCAAAAAATTTTGTACCTAAACCAGTGGAAAAATGCAGGTTTATATTGTCATTAGGTGCCTCTTTGAAAAGAGGAAATGGTTCATTCAGAAAGATGTATCTTCTGGAAAAGTCATGTCTGTTAACTAAAACAATCATGTTTGTTCGTCGAATTAGTGTGTCTTCTTACTGGAGAGTCACGACCATCCGAATCAGTGTGTCATTTCGTCGAAGAGTTGCATCCCTTCCGAAGCATCATTTCACATCTTTGCAGCTTCTGCACTGTATGCATGTATTTTAATAGAAGCAAAACTGTGTTGCGTTTTTCCCTTTTGGATCGGACTGGAAAATCATACGTTTCAAATAAATTTTATCCAAAAAGATAGATCTCATCAATCGATCCAAATCTGAAGTCGAGTCGAGCGATGATGACGACGACGTGAGGCACCGTTTGGTTCTTGCCTCACGTACCATGTGGAGTGAGTGTTTTATAATATAAACACTTGGAAGTTTTCTTCTCCCACCAATGTGGAAAAATTAGTAGACTTTTCACTTTTGAGTACACTTTTCATTTTTTAGTGTTATCTCAATTCTTTTCCTCCATTTGGTTCCCTCCATTTTCCATTAACACTTTTGATCTAGAATCCAACTGTCACGCCCCAAAATCCCATCGGGCCGGACTGGCACCCGAAGCCGAGAAGGCCCGGGAGAACCGGTTCAAATACCGTACATTCACTTACATGTCATAAAAAAAATTTGGACAGCACTTCGTTGCATATAGAAGGATCTAATTACCTGTATCAGTACAACACGCACAAATATATATATATATATAATACTTGGCCGTCGGGGCCACCACATATACAGATATAACATCACTATATAAAATTCCATGACTTTACCCTTCCTTATGTCTACAAAGCCTCTAGGATATACATGACATAACTAGGGTCGGGACAAACCCCCGCCCACACATGACTCCTGTACAATAACAAAACATAAGGAACCGACTCGGAAAGCTCCGAAGCAAACTGGAGCTCACCAACAATAGCTGTATGGCCTGGCTCCTACTTGTGCGGTGTATGAGCTGAGGTACCTGTGCCTGCAGCATGAAATGCAGGTCCCCGTGGGGGACGTCAGTACGAAATATGTACTGAGTATGTAAAGCTGTAGATAATCACATATGATATAGGATCTCAATAGAAATCAGAAACAAGTGAATAAATCGTAATAGGAGTGGACCACACTTACTAGAACTTGTGACAACCTGTACATTGTATTTATTCAATCACTTTACCTTCGTTCTTATCGTCTTTGTAATCATTACTGTACTGTACTGTGACCATTAGGCTGCCTCCAGTACATATCAACTGGGATCGACCCATGCTAGGCTTATGCCCCTGGGATACCACCCATAAACACATAAATAGGGATCGACCCATGCTAGGCTTATGCCCCTGGGATACCACCCGATAAGAGAGAACTTCCATCACTTAGTTCAATTAATATTTGAGATTGTTATTTCGGTCGCCACCACATTTTTGATACTTTGAAACAATGATACATCAATAGGAACCAAGTAATAGACCTTCTATACAATAACGATGTAATAATGACTCATTGGTACATCAACAATGTATTTCAGAATCATCAACATCACAACAATGAAATAGGAGCCTTTTGGTATATCAATGAAACATTTTGACACTTTATAGGATGGAAACAACTTCGTTGGTAACGTAGAACAATACATGTTTTTGGACAACCTCGGAATCTTACTTGATGGAACATTGGTGTTTTCACGCCAAAGAACATTGTTAGAGTATGCTTTACATACCTCGTCGTAGATTCGGATACCAATTCAACACAACCTCCCGCCTTTACAAATCACTTATCTACAATGAAATGTTTGGCATCTAGTATTAGAAACCCAACACCACAATTCTCTTCCATAATTCCATACAACCAATATTTGCATAGCATTCCAAAAACCAACTTGGACAATAGGTTTATGTGTGTGTATATATATAATCATCATTTCAATATCACATCATCAATACCACATCATCACACCAAATTCCTTCACAATTCAACATAATCCAACATCATTTCCCAATCATCTTTCAACAACAATCAAATAACATACTTCTTATGCTCACATGCATATATATATATATACATATCCATATAAATAACACCAACATAATTTACATCCTTACCATAAAATGGCCCTTTTAATTTCGAAGCCCTGTTGTCACTAATAAGGGGTGCTTCTCGAAGCCCTCGAGACGGTGAACACAACTACGGAATCAATTTGGATTTTCTACGGTTGAATCACAAGATAATTGGAGTTGAAATTAGGCTAGGATTTATTATTTTCAATAATTTGATGATAATTGATGGAAATGAGACTAATTATATGTATATAATGACCAATTTTCGTCCATGAGGTGATGGAAAATGACCATATTGCCCTTAAAAATTTAAGTAAATCCGAATCTGTCCATGGTGGACTGTTTTGACAGGCTAAAGTAAATTGGCCATAACTCTTTGCTCCGATATCGGATTTGGGTGAAACTGGTATCGTTGGAAATATAATTCAAAGGTCTTTCATTTCATATAAAGTAGGTAACCCAGTTAGTCATGTAGAAGGAGTTATGATCGTTTGAAGTTGACCCTAAAAAGCTATTTTGAGAGGCTGAAGTAAAACGAGTATAACTCCTTACTCAGATGTTGGATTTGGATGAAACCAATTGCATTGGAAATAAGACTCAAAGATATTTCTTTTGATAGGTGGTAGCTCTCTCAGTTCATTATATTAAGGGAGTTATGATCATTCAAAGTCGACCCAAAAAACTGGCAGGCCTCAGTAGTTTGTGTGCAGGAAATTTTCCTGCACATTTACTGTTCACAATATCCCGGCCACCGTTTTATAGTTTCGAACGTGCTCGATTATATCCGAAACTTATCCGTTTTTGGAAATATTTATATCGTTGGAAAGCTTATTCAATAACCTTCGTATGGAACCATCGACGGGCAAATTCCGGTATAAATAAAGTCGATTCCTATACACATATAATCAAACTATACACTTGAAACCATCTCAAAATAATCAATACTCATACTTAAACTCATATATACCTAACTTAGGATCAATACATATACTCCAACACATATAACAATGGATAATGCACGTAATTAAGTACGGGGTGTTACATCCTTCCCCCCTTAAGGACATTCGTCCTCGAATGTGAATGTAGTTATTTAGCCGAAACAAGATCGAATTCATAATTGATATTCACGTCATCATATAGATATTATGCATATGTAAAAAATTACTTGGTAGCGTCCCAGTTCCACTCCTTGCACTTCTTTTTCACCTTTGAACAAATAAGGGTATTTCGATTTCATTGCTTCCTCCGCTTCCCATGTAATCTCTTCCCTTTGTTGATTTCTCCAAAGTACTTTCACCGATGCTACTTCTTTATTTCTCATCTTCTTAACTTGACGATCTAATATAGAAATAGGCATCTCCTCATAGGTAAGATTTTCTGTTACTTGCACATCTTCAGTGGAAATAATAAGGGACGGATCTCCGATGCACTTTCGAAGCATCGATACATGAAATACTGGATGCACTGATGAGAGTTCCTGGGGTAGCTCTAATTCATAAGCAACTTGCCCACATCTTCGAATAATCTTATATGGGCCTATATATCGTGGACTCAACTTTTCTTTCTTGCCAAATCTCATCACCCCTTTCATTGGCGATACCTTCAAAAATACCCAATCGCCTAACGAAAATTCTAGCCCTCTTCTTCTACTATCCGCATATGACTTGTGTCGACTTTGGGCTGTTTTCAACCGTTGCTGAATCACCTTGACTTTTTCTATGGCTTGATACACAAGATCCGGTCCGAACATAAGAGTTTCACCCGCTTCGAACCATCCTATTGGTGATCTACACTTCCTCCCATATAAAGCTTCATATGGTGCCATTTTGATACTTGAATGATAGCTATTATTGTAGGCAAACTCAATAAGAGGTAAATGATCATCCCAGATGCCTTTAAAATCTATAACACATGCTCGTAGCATATCTTCAAGTGTTTGAATGGTGCGCTCTGCTTGTCCATCTGTCTGAGGGTGAAAAGTTGTACTCAGATTCACTTGTGTTCCCAAACTCTGTTGGAAAGACTTCCAAAAGTTTGCGGTAAATTGAGTTCCCGATCCGATATAATAGAAGTTGGCACCCCATGTAATCGGACTATTTCTTTAACATACAGCTTCGAATATTCTTCAACTGTGTAAGTGGTCTTAACGGGTAAGAAATGTCCGAATTTAGTAAGCCTATCCACAATCACCCATATAGAATCAAATTTTCGAGCTGTACGAGGAAAACCTGTAACAAAATCCATGTTGATCATGTCCTACTTCCAAATTGGAAGATCTATGCATTGCATATAGCCTCCGGGCTTTTGATGTTCCACTTTAACTCATTGGCAATTTGGACATTCAGCTACAAATTCTGCGATGTTCCTTTTCATGTCATTCCACCAATACATATCTTTCAAATCTTGATACATTTTGGTTGATCCTGGATGAATGGAATACCTTGAAAAATGTGCCTCTGTCATAATCTTCTTTCTTAGCCCGTCTACATCCGACACACACAATCGGTTTTGGCACTGAAGTACTCCTTCTCGCGTAAGCTCAAATGCCTTGGTCGCACCACTTCGAACGTTCTCCTTAAGCTGTAATAAAATAGGATCTGCATCTTGCTTCTCTTTCACCTCAGCTACTAATGAGGATTCTACGGCATTATGCACAATAAGCTCCTCGTCCGGAGTTTCGAGAAGACGAACTCCTAGACTAGATAATTGATGAAGATCTTTAATCATCCCTTGCCTTTCTATAGGTGCCATCATAGCCTTACGACTCAACGCATCAACTACTATATTCACTTTCCCTGGGTGATACAAAATATCAACATCATAATCTTTTAATAGTTCCATCCACCTTCGCTGCCTCAGATTTAGATCCTTCTGACTGAAAATATATTGTAAGCTCTTGTGATCAGTATATATATCAACATGAACCCCATATAAATAGTGGCGCCATATTTTTAAAGCAAAGATAACCACTGCCAGTTCAAGAGCATGTGTGGGGTAATTTTTCTCATGTGGCCTCAATTGCCTTGAGGCATATGCTATCACCTTACCATGCTGCGTTAATACACATTCTAAACCAATTCTCGAAGCATCACAATACACTGTATACCTTTCTGTACCTTCTGGAAGTACCAACACAGGTGTAGAAGTCAACTTATTCTTCAATTCTTGGAAACTCTCCTCACACGCATCATGCCATTGGAACATGGATGCTTTATGCGTTAGCTTGGTTAAGGGTGCTGAAATGGAAGAAAAGTCTTTAACAAACCTTCTATAATAACCGGCCAACACGAGAAAACTACGAATCTCCGTAGGCGTTGTGGGCCTTGGCCAGTTCTTCACATCTTCTATCTTTTGAGCATCAACCTTAATCCCTTCACTAGATACAATATGCCCCAAAAATGCCACCGACTTTAACCAAAACTCACATTTAGAGAACTTTGCATAAAGCTTACAATCACGAAGAGTCTGCAATGCCTGTCGTAAGTGATCGGCATGGTCCTCTTCTGATCTAGAATAAACTAGAATATCATCTATAAAAACTATCACAAATACATCCAGGAATGGCTTAAACACCCTATTCATCAAATCCATAAAAGTTGTAGGTGCTTTTGTTAGCCCAAATGACATAACTAGAAACTCATAATGACCATACCGTGTTCGGATAGCTGTCTTGGGTATATCCTTCTCTTTGACCCTCACTTGGTGGTAACCTGACCTCAAATCAATCTTAGAAAAGCACTTGGCGCCCTGTAACTGATCAAATAAATCATCAATTCTTGGGAGAGGATATTTATTCTTAATAGTCACCTTATTCAATTGCCGATAATCAATACACATCCTCAGCGAGCCATCCTTTTTGCGTACAAATAACACTGGTGCTCCCCAAGGGGAAATACTAGGCCTAATGAACCCCTTTTCTATCAAATCTTTCAATTGCTCTTTAAATTCTCGTAATTCTGCTGGGGCCATTCTATACGGAGGAATGGAGATTGGTTGGGTGCCTGGTATTACATCAATACCAAACTCTACTTCTCGTTCAGGAGGCAAACCTGGAAGATCTTCACATCAGAAAATTCATTTACCACCGGAACAACGTGAAGAGTTGGTGGCTCCGCTTCTGTATCCCTTACTCTAACTAAATGATATATATATCCCTTGGAAATCATTCTTCTCGCCTTAAAATAAGAAATAAATCTACCTCTTGGCGCGCTAATTTCACATTTCCATTCAAGGACTGATTCATTTGGAAAATGGAAATATTCTTTTTTCGTGCAGCAATCAATTATGGCATAACAAGATGCCAACCAGTCCATACCCATTATAACATCAAAATCTACCATTTCTAACTCCACAAGATCAGCCATCGTATCACGACCACAACAGTTACTATACAGTTTCGATAAACCCTTCTAGCTATAATAGATTCCCCGACCGGTGTGGACACTTCAAATGGCTTAACTAACAGTTCGGGTATTCTTTCAAACTTTCCAGCAACCAATGGAGTAACATAAGATAATGTAGAACCGGGATCAATTAAGGCATATAAATCGAATGAAAATATAGACAGCGTACCCGTAACCACATCTGGGGAAGCCTCTAAATTCTGTCGATCCGCTAGAGCATACGTACGATTTTGAGCCCCGCTAGAACTCGTGGCTCCTCTATCACCTCTAACACGACCCATTGGCTGTGAACCCCTTCCTGAATAAGGCATCGATAATGATGATGCAACAAATGACCCCGTAGGTCGTGCCATACCCCCTATGTCCCTTCGTGGGCATTCCCTCATCATATGCCCCGACATACCGCACCAAAAGCAAACATTGGTCCCCAGCCGACATGCGCCCAAATGATACCTTCCACATTTATTGCATGGCTCTCGAGGAGGTCTCGATTGGCTCATATTCCCTTGCCCTTGGTAACCCACTGATCGCGAACTATGACCCTCACTTCTTTGCCCAAATTGACTGCCTCTGAACCCCTGATGCTGTGGTGGAGCACTAGCTGCAGAATAAGAAAATAATGGCCTAGGTGGTCTAGCAGAAAATTGAGGTCTAAAACCTCCCTGTGGCGCCATAAACTGCCCTGTAGATCTGGCCCTCTTAGAAGATCCGCTTTCAAATTCCTGTGTTCTTCTTCTTTGCCTCTGATCTTCCATTTTCTGTGCAAATGCTTGGATCCTAGCTATATCCATGTCTTTATTCAGTGCAGCAATAGTACAATCCCTAACCAAATACGGATCCAATCCAACCACATACCGATGAACTCTGTCATCCATAGTAGCTATAACATTAGGAGCATATCTGGACAAAGAATTAAATCGAAGACTATACTCCCTCACACTTGTATTACCCTGCCGAAGATTTAAGAACTGATCCGCACGGGCCTGACGAGTCTCATATGGAAGGTAATGATCAATAAATGCCTCTTTGAACTCTTTCCAAGTAGCTGGGGGTGCATCAATGCCCCTTGACCGTTTCCAGTCTTCATACCAATTTATAGCCTCACCTTTGAATCTATACGCGGCTAACTCCACTGTCTCTCTGCCCGATACATGCATCACCTCTAGGGCCCTTTGGATCTGATCAATAAAGTCCTGAGGATCTTCATTTAGATCGGATCCGGTAAAAGTAGGCGGATCCATCTTAAGAAAATCTTGCGTCCGAAGACTAGCCGCCCTATCAGTACCGCTAGAACCCGTGGAAGGAATAGCTTGCCCTTGGACTTGCCCAGCAACTATACGAGTCAAAAGTTGCACTGCATTTCTAAGATCTTGATCAACAGCATTAATAGGTGGCTCTGGGGATATAGTTCTTCTCCCCCTTATTTCTTTCGGACTGGGGGAAGTTTCTGATGCATGCTCAGCTGGAGCCTCACTTTGATTAGCTAGTATAGTGGGTGACTTACTAGTCCCCTCTCCGGCAGCCACATCTACTTGCTTACCGGTATTCTTGCTTCTGGTAACCGACATCATTACTATAATAAGAGAAACAAATGGATTCAGTGGTCAACTATGACTTCATATACAATATAATCTCTATCGCACGATCTAAGACATGAAGAAAAGAAACAATTCCTAAATGTCCATAGCCTCTTGTTTATAGATGTGGTGCACAACACACCGATAAACAAGAATCTACGTAGACACGGCTTTGTAGACTCACTAGGACGAACCTCTCTGATACCACTTTTGTCACGCCCCAAAATCCCATCGGGCCGGACTGGCACCCGAAGCCGAGAAGGCCCGGGAGAACCCGTTCAAATACCGTACTTTCACTTACATGTCACAAAAAAAATTTGGACAGCACTTCGTTGCATATAGAAGGATCTAATTACCTGTATCAGTACAACACGCACAAATATATATATATATATAATACTTGGCCGTCGGGGCCACCACATATACAGATATAACATCACTATATAAACATCAATGACTTTGCCCTTCCTTATGTCTACAAAGCCTCTAGGATATACATGACATAACTAGGGTCGGGACAAACCCCCGCCCACACATGACTCCTGTACAATAACAAAACATAAGGAACCGACTCGGAAAGCTCCGAAGCAAACTGGAGCTCACCAACAATAGCTGTATGGCCTGGCTCCTACTTGTGCGTTGTATGAGCTGAGGTACCTGTGCCTGCAGCATGAAATGCAGGTCCCCGTGGGGGACGTCAGTACGAAATATGTACTGAGTATGTAAAGCTGTAGATAATCACATATGATATAGGATCTCAATAGAAATCAGAAACAAGTGAATAAATCGTAATAGGAGTGGACCACACTTACTAGAACTTGTGACAACCTGTACATTGTATTTATTCAATCACTTTACCTTCGTTCTTATCGTCTTTGTAATCATTACTGTACTGTACTGTGACCATTAGGCTGCCTCCAGTACATATCAACTGGGATCGACCCATGCTAGGCTTATGCCCCTGGGATACCACCCATAAACACATAAATAGGGATCGACCCATGCTAGGCTTATGCCCTTGGGATACCACCCGATAAGAGAGAACTTCCATCACTTAGTTCAATTAATCTTTGAGATTGTTATTTCGGTCGCCACCACTTTTTTTATACTTTGAAACAATGATACATCAATAGGAACCAAGTAATAGACCTTCTATACAATAACGATGTAATAATGACTCATTGGTACATCAACAATATATTTCAGAATCATCAATATCACAACAATGAAATAGGAGCCTTTTGGTATATCAATGAAACATTTTGACACTTTATAGGATGGAAACAACTTCGTTGGTAACGTAGAACAATACATGTTTTTGGACAACCTCGGAATCTTACTTGATGGAACATTGGTGTTTTCATGCCAAAGAACATTGTTAGAGTATGCTTTACATACCTCGTCGTAGATTCGGATACCAATTCAACACAACCTCCCACCTTTACAAATCACTTATCTACAATGAAATGTTTGGCATCTAGTATTAGCAACCCAACACCACAATTCTCTTCCATAATTCCATACAACCAATATTTGCATAGCATTCCAAAAACCAACTTGGACAATAGGTTTATGTGTGTGTATATATATAATCATCATTTCAATATCACATCATCAATACCACATCATCACACCAAATTCCTTCACAATTCAACATAATCCAACATCATTTCCCAATCATCTTTCAACAACAATCAAATAACATACTTCTTATGCTCACATGCATATATATATATACATATCCATATAAATAACACCAACATAATTTACATCCTTACCATAAAATGACCCTTTTGATTTCGAAGTCCTGTTGGCACTAATAAGGGGTGCTTCTCGAAGCCCTCGAGACGGTGAACACAATTACGGAATCAATTTGGATTTTCTACGGTTGAATCACAAGATATTTGGAGTTGAAATTAGGCTAGGGTTTCTTATTTTCAATAATTTGATGATAATTGATGGATATGAGACTAATTATATGTATATAATGACCAATTTTGGTCCATGAGGTGATGGAAAATGACCATATTGCCCTTAAAAATTTAAGTAAATCCGAATCTGTCCCTGGTGGACTGTTTTGACAGGCTAAAGTAAATCGGCCATAACTCTTTGCTCCGATATCGGATTTGGGTGAAATTGGTATAGTTGGAAATATAATTCAAAGGGCTTTCATTTAATATAAAGTAGGCCACCCAGTTAGTCCTGTACAAGGAGTTATGATCGTTTGAAGTTGACCCTAAAAAGCTGTTTTGAGAGGCTGAAGTAAAACGAGTATAAATCCTTACTCAGATGTTGGATTTGGATGAAACCAATTGAATTGGAAAGAAGACTCAAATATCTTTCTTTTGATAGGTGGTATCTCTCCCAGTTCATTATATTAAGGGAGTTATGATCGTTCAAAGTTGACCCAAAAAACTGGCAGGCCTCAGTAGTTTGTGTGCAGGAAATTTTCCTGCACATTTACTGTTCACAACATCCCGGCCACCGTTTTATAGTTTCGAACGTGCTCGATTATATCCGAAACTTATCCGTTTTTGGAAATCTTTATATCGTTGGAAAGATTATTCAATAACCTTCGTATGGAACCATCGACGGGCAAATTCCGGTATAAATAAAGTCTATTCCTATACACATATAATCAAACTATACACTTGAAACCATCTCAAAATAATCAATACTCATACTTAAACTCATATATACCTAACTTAGGATAAATACATATACTCCAACACATATAACAATGGCTAATGCACGTAATTAAGTACGGGGTATTACACCAACAAACATGAACGGATCCAAATAAACTTGGGAAGCTAATTCCATAGTTTTAGAATGCCTTTGAATCAAAATCAACTATTAGTCAGCTCAAACTTGCACGTCGGGTGGATATTCCTAAATCCAAAATTGATTAAATGAATGTGTTACTCATAAGCTATAGAGTCTAATTTAATAATGAAAATTCAGTTTTGGTATCAATTTCTGAGTCAAATCCAATGATTTTTCAATTTTAGATTTAAGTCAATTCACCTGATTTAATAGTTCAAATTCGATGAAATTCAAGTATAAACTATCATGGTATAAGGAATCAATGTTGCAAAAATTTTAGATGAAGTTACACCTTTTTAAATCCCATGCACGATGTCTAAAACCCAAAACATATGAAAATGACGGTTGAAATTCAAACTTGGCTATATATACCCTATATATGCCCGCCCTTCTTTGCGTTCACTACCTGCAGCCTCAAATTCATGAACAAACCCACAATCCTGTGGTTGCGATTAATGACTCATAGTCACGTAGAAGGCTTGACTAGATAATTGACCAAAATGTCCGTCGTGATGACCAATGAGTCTGACCTTCGTAGTTGTTACCTTGGCCCATGATCGCGCAAGGGGAAACCAACACCAAAAAGTTTGAAAGTTTAACTCGCAACCTATGGTGCTGAAACACCCTGAGCCCTTGAACTTCCAGCCTGATCAACCCAATTAGTTCCGAATAGGTATATAAATCTACCCAAAGTTTCAAAGCACATTTTCAATTATTACATATGCCTAGATCTGTGTTAACATAAAATTGATAGGTACAGTCAGTCAGTTCATTAGCTTTCATTTAATGTGTTGAACGGTACTCAGTGGCGGAGACAGACTTTTGGTTAAGGGTGTTCATATTTTCCCTTAGGCAAAGAACTATTTAAATATCAAAGAAAATAAAGCACTGCCGCACCTGCCAATGTTCGAACCCGAGTTGTTAATGAGGAAATGCACACTCTTGACCACTAGACTATGCTTCTCTAGCTTGTCAAGGGTGTGCAACAACATGTATATAACCATAAATATTTATATTTAACCTATTTACTCAAAAAAAATTACCAACGAAGGGTGTTCATCTGACCACCCTTCGGTGGCTGTAGCTCCGCCCCTGACGGTACTTGACTGATAAAATCAAGGGCGCGGTTGATTTTATCATAAAATAAATTTATTTAATTTTATTAATGACATCCCTCGTTAATTTTAGTATATTTACTTTGGTATAAATACTCCTAGTAATAAACAGATTATGTCTCTCAAAATTAATATTTTGCACAAAAATAACAGTCAGATATCCGTCAATTTTTATTAAAAGAATCATAAAAAATGCATGAGCTTTCCTATACTAGTCATCGCTTATCCTTTAAGAATATGGAACAATTTGTACAGTAATGTTTGTACATTGAAAGAACTATAGAATGTGCTTGAAAAAAAAGTACAAGACTGAAGATGTCGGCTTGAAGAAATTTCTAGACTAGAATAGGCCAAAAGAGAAAATGTTCAAGGCCAATCATTACAATTGTGGGAAGAGTGAACATAATATTATGGACTGCCATGCCTCATTAGACAAGAAGTTAAAAGGATCAAACAAACATGATTGAAGAAATTTCAAAAATCTCACAAGGACTTAACGAAATTGACTTGTGTGATAGCTCGATCTCTAAATGCAACTTATTAAGAAATCCCCAAAAATGGTAAATCAATTTGGGAGCCACCCGCCACACCTATGCCAATTGATGGATATTTGTTTCTTATGCTCCCGACTTAAGGGTGTCAAGTGGGCCGGGCTGACCCAGCCCGAACCGGCCCGTCTAAGCAAATCGGCCCGATTTGACCCGGCCCGGTAAGCCCAAGGGCTTTAGGGTACTGGATACCGGGCCATTTTTTTTAATTTGGACCCGGTTAACCCGGCCCAGACCAAGCCCGGTCCAGGCCCGCCGGTTAACCGGCCCGACCTATTTTTTTTTTTATTTTTTTTTGGAAAATTTTGGATTTTGGACCAAACTAGCCATTGGCCCAACGGCTATATAGCCGTTTTTGGGTCCAAACGGCTAGTTTGGGCCCATTAATTAAAAAAATAATTTTTACTTTTAAAATAAGTTTTTAATCCCCAAAAAAAATCTATAAATACCCTACACCTTCAAAATATTTTTCACTCTCTCAAATCTCATTCTCTCTCACTTCTCAACTCTCAATTCTCAAATATTCAATATATTTAATTTCCTAAAGTGCTCACTTTAATTTTTTAATTTTGCGTTTACAAAGTTCGAGTGAAAGTTTCTAAATTCGCAACCTTCGGATACTTCCAAAATTTGGTATTGTCGTTCCATCTCTTACGTATAATTTTTATTTATTGTATTAATTGTTGAATATTTAATTTTATTATATTTGTGTATTTTGAATTTTTTTAGTTTAATTTAATTTATACTATGGATAAATTAAGAAACCTCGCTACTAAAGGCGTTAAAATTTTTTTTTCCGAAAGCGGTAGTGGTAGTAAAAAGCGAATTACTAGTGGTAGAGGTACTTCAAGTAGTAGATATACCTGTGTGCCTTCGCCTCCGGTATCGCTTGGTACACCTTTTGAGGAAGAAATAGGTGTAGGTGCTCACGATATGGATAATGTAGAAGCTTAGGAAAATTACGGTATAGAAGAAGAAAATGAAGTAGATGCGGTTAATTAAACGAAGATGATGAAAATATTGATGAGACACCCGCAGTAGAAAATGCTAACGTTAGATCTGAATCAGTTAATCTCCCTCCCCGTCCTCCCCATGCCCCAAGACATCGTAAAACAACTAGTATTGCATGATAATTTTTTGAACGTATATCAGATACTGAGGTGCAATGCAATATCTGTCAACAAATATATAAGCATAAAAACGGAGGCAATCAAGGGGGTACGGGTACGTTAATGAGACATATAGGTGATGCTCACAAAAGAGAGTTAGAAATTGCACGAGGTGGTAGGGATGTTGATGGGCCAACGCAAACTAGAATGGACCCAGCAACCGGTCAGGTAATGAAGAAGTATAATAAATTGAGGGACCGAGAAGAAATAGCTAAAATGGTAGCTGTGAGTTGTTTGCCTTTTAGTTTTCCTTCTTTTGATGCCTTTATTCATTATATTCAAGCTATTTATAATCTTATGTTTAATGGTGTTCCTAGAAGTACTTGTCAATCTGATATTTTTAGACTTCATTCACAATATTGTTTTTATTTATCAACATTGTTACAAAAATATTCAATGTATATTGTCCCTAACTTCTGATCTTGGCCGTGCTGTAAATAAAAATGATTATTTAACCGTTACTTGTCACTGGATGGATAGTAATTTTGTGATGCAAAAATGTATTCTTGTTTTTTTATATAATGAAGACCGTAAACATACTGGGGATTTGATTGCTGATTCTATTGTTAAAGTTGCCGAATTTTATGGTATCGAAAATAAAATCTTATGTATTGCTTTTGATAATGCTTTTAACAACAAGACTGCTATAAAAAAATTAAAATCTTTGTTATCTCCGCCGTTGCTTGAAATTTTTCATATTAAGTGTGCATGTCATATATATAATTTAATTGTAAAAGATGGTCTAGAATTTTTTGAGCTTTATATTGAAAAAATTTGTCTTGCTATTGCTTTTATTCAAGAAAATAATCGGATAAAAAGAATTAGAGAATTTAAAATAAAATGTCAAGAAAATGGACTTGCACCGATATTAATGCCTAAGGAAATTGATATTAGATGGAATTCTACATATGATTTTTTAAAAACTTGTTATAGATATAGAGTTCCTATTACACTAGCTTTTAACCAACATTATGGTTCATTTACTGATTTTGTTGATTGCATGCTACATGATTCTGCTTAGGTTGTAATTAATGATCTTGTTAAGTTTTTAGAAAAAATTTATGTATCTACGGTTGAATTTTCCGGTGCGTATTATCCTACTGTTTGTATATTTTGGGATATATAGCCGATATTTCTGGTTTACTTAAAGAATATAAAAATAAAGATGGTTATAAAGAAGCTGTTGGTGTCATGTTTACTAAATTAATTTTTTTTTTTCCGAGTCCCCCTATTTACTTGGTTGGTGCTATGTTAAATCCGTGCATTAAATATAATACTATGTGCCACTTTAGTACTATTATTTATGCTAACTTAGAAATAAATACTAACAATGATTCTGAACAAGTACAACCTGATTTGTGGACGGCTATGAGTGATGCGAATGAATACATAGAAAAATTATATAATCACTATGCTGATTTATTTGACTTAGCCGTACCTACAAATATCACTCCAACTGTCGCTCTTCATCCTCCCGAGGAGCCATCATCATCTAAAAGGCCGGCACATAGTGGTTTTCCTGATTCCTTTTATGATTTACTTTGTTGGAACAGTGTGGATGAGAGAACTTACACCTCAACTTATCGGGAAGAGCTGAAATATTATCTTCGATCGCCGCCATAGGATCGCAGACGATGGATCAACACGTTGGATTGGTGGAGGAGTAATGAAACACAATATCCTGTGCTTTCAAGATTAGCTAGAGATATCTTGAATGTTCCAATGTCAACCGTTGCATCAGAGAGCATCTTTAGTCAGGGACGACAGCAGCTTGGAGACAACTGACACTCATTGGGAAGCAATGCAATGAATGTTCTAGTTTGCCTTAGAGATTGGATCAGAGCGGAAAGAAGAAACCAAGGAATAGAACCGGAGCCGAGCGACGAGCTGAAACTTGAAGAAATTATGTCTTCACGGGAGAACTCAGCAGAATCAAGTGCAATGCATGGTTTTACCCCCGTTGACTTTGACTATCCTATGCAAGTTCCCGTTAATATTAACATGAATGAGTTGAAAAAAATGATGCATAATTTGTAGATTTTTCATTCATGTAAATTATAAATTTTGGATCATTTCGCAATTAATAAAATTCAACATTCATTAACTCCTTAGTCCTTACTTTATAATTTTTTTCATTTAATGATTTAAATTGAATTTCTAGTTTAAATTTAAAACTTACATCTAATATATTATTAATTTACTACCAAGTATTATTAATAATTTATTATATTAAGTAGCATATGTTTTGTATATTTGTGTATATATCTTCTATAGATGTGTATATTTAATGTATACATGTGTATATGTTTTATAAATTGTATATTTATTGTAGTGTATATAATATATATATATATTGTAGTATATGTTTTATTTAAAGTAGTACATATATATTGAATGGTGCGTATATTTGTGTATATATCTTCTATAGACGTGCATATTTAATGTATACATGCGTATATGTTTTATAAATTAGTATATAACTCTATAATATATATATACTTATATATATATTGTAGTATATATATGTTGTAGTAAATGTTTTATCTAAAGTAGTACATATAGTCGTATATATTGAATGGTGCGTATATATGTGTATATATTTTTTAAATTCTAATGTAGTATATACTATATATATAGTGTATATATATTGTTTAACGTATTTAAAATGTATATAGGTGGGTATATATTGTGTATATTGAAAAAAAGTTTTTTTTTTAAATTTTTGACCGAGTTTGGCCGAATTTTTAACCGGGTTTGACCAGGTTGGGTTAAGTGGGCCGGGTTAGGGTGATTTTTGAATTTTTTACTGTTGAGTCCGGACTGGCCCGGCCCACTTAAAACTAACCCGGACCCGACCCGGCCCACTTAAAACCAACTCGGACCTGGCCCGTCCCACAACCCGATTAATTTTAACGGGCCAATTCTGGGTTGGACCGGCCCGGCCCACTTGACAGCCATAGCTCCCGTTGGACCCAAGCCCCAAGGAGACTATCTTCATGGGAAACTGATCTATAACTACCAAAATTAAAAGAGTTTGAGAGATATATCAGTATAATTAAATTTTGAGCACTGTCAGTATACCAAATTAATAACATTATTAGGTAAATTTGACGCAAAAATTGGGTAACTTGCAATGGCAGATCAATTTACATGATAGTGTAGAATATTTTGTCTATGTACACAAAACTTAAATTCTATGTGAAAACATGATTTTGGGCAAAATTGTAACTTAGAACAATGTCCACGTTTCTAAAATTCACAAAAAAGGAAAATGATTTCTAGTACATTTCTAAAAAAAGTAAAACGAGAAAGTTTATATATAGGTGGTAAGATAAATCATTAAAAAGGAAAAAAAAAATAACTACCATGTACAACAAATTTCTAATTTTGTCCGCAACTCAATCTATGTTTTAAAATAAGTGGATAATTTCAATTTTGCCAAAAGGAAAAAAAAAATTTGCCCTATAAAAGGGCTTCAACATTCAATCTACATTTCATAAAATACATTGAGATACTAACCCAAAAACTTCAAAAAAAATATCTAAGGGAAGAACAAAAGAAAAAAAAGAGATGGATTTGAAATTCAAATTGGTTCATTTTGCATTAGGGGTGTTATTTCTAGCACAATCTGGGGAATCTCACATTGGAACTTTTGATATAACTAAATATGGTGCCAATAGCTATGGTGATATTAGTGAGGTAAGTCATGCATTTATTTTTCTTATTATCTAGGTAAATTCTAACCTACTATAAACCAACTTTCACCCAATATAATGATAAAATACTAATTTATTTTTAGGAGGAGGTATATATATAGTAAGCACGTTATTAATTACACCGAAGGGTGTGGCCTAGCAAAGGCGAAGCTTGGTATATGAAAGAAGTTTCAACTGTATCTCATTCATTTCGAAAATTATACTACACAAATTTGAATTGTTTTTTCATACTTGTTGAATGCCATTTACATGTATAAAAAGAACTTAGTGTAGTAGCCAAAGGATTAAAAATTTTCTTTAGGTCATAAGTTCAGATTTCAGATATAATATTTTAGTATTTATTGAACCCCTTTGTTAATATCGGGGTCACGAGGCCTAGTGCTAATGAAGTGAGTAAAAATATGAGAGGTCAGAATTACAAATAAATTACAAATCATGAGGTCGGTGTATTACATTCAAATCAGGACAGAAACCAAAAAAAAAAGTTTTGGATGATGATAGAGTAATCCAACACCTGTACTGGTGTAATGTAACATTCATATGCAATATGAAAAAAGAAAAATCAAAATACACACACAAGCTATAACATATAATCATAGACTCCCTCCGTTTAAAAAAAAATGACCTGCTTTGATTTGACACAAAATTTAAGAAAATAAAGAAGACTTTTGAATCTTGTGGCCTTAAATTAAAGTAGTGTCAAATGTACCAAAATGCCCTTTAATCTTGTGGTCATAAACATGTCATGTGGAAAGTTGAAATTAATGTATTGCCAAAGAAGGAAAGAGGTCATTCTTTTTAAAACGGAGGGAGTCTAAGAAAAAGAAGATTGAGAAAGCACATTACATATCTTCAAAAGTCAAAACTAACTACAATATATATTCTTTCTCTTGTCTGTTTTGGTGATATATGTAAATCATTCTCTCTCTTTTTACTATTAATGTTTAGGCTGTGGTGAAAGCTTTTAAAGAGGCATGTCAATCAACAAGTGCAAGCACCATTGTGATCCCAAAGGGCACATTCCAAATGAACCAAGTGAAACTAGAAGGCCCATGCAAAGGACCTATTGAACTTCAAATCCAAGCCACTTTGAAAGCTCCTTCTGACCCTAATTCAATCAAGGGTTGTGAATGGTTAACAGTCAACAAACTTGATGGGTTCACCATGTCTGGTGGTGGGATCCTTGATGGTCAAGGTAAAGTTGCATGGGAATGCAAGAAGTCCAAGAAGTGCACCAAACTTCCCAATGTAAGTACTAGTCTTTCTGTTTAGTCAAACTTTCAAAATCTGTTGATTCTGAATAACATATATCTATATCTTTTTTTTTCCATGTGATGTATAGAACTTGAGCTTCAACTCCCTCACAAATTCCATAATCAAGGATATCACAACATTAGACAGCAAGTCATTCCATGTGAATGTGAACCAATGCAAGAACTTAACATTCCTCCACTTCAACGTCAAGGCTCCAGACGATAGCCCTAACACCGATGGCATCCACATCTCAAGGTCGAGCGCAGTGAATGTCACTGAGTCCACTTTCTCTACCGGAGATGATTGTATCTCTATTGGCGATGAAACGGAACAACTTCACATCACTAAGGTCACTTGTGGACCTGGACACGGCATTAGTGTTGGTAGTCTTGGTGGAAATCCTGGTGAAAAGCCAGTGGTTGGTGTTTTTGTTAAGAATTGCACTTTCATTAGCACTGATAATGGTGTTAGGATCAAGACATGGCCTGCTTCTCACCCTGGTGTTGTCTCCGATGTGCACTTTGAGGATATCATTGTGCAAAATGTTAGCAACCCTATTCTCATTGATCAAGTCTATTGCCCAAGTGGCAAATGTAACAAAAATGTAAGTACCACACACTTAAATTATCATCAGTCATTGTGTTGGGATGGTTGAAGGGGGGCCTTAAGGGTAGCCGGTAAAGTTGTTGTCATAATGTGACCAGGAGGTCACGGGTTCAAGTTTTGGTAAAAAGCCTCTGGCAGAAATGCAAGGTGAGACTGCATACAATACACCCTTGTGATCGGGCCCTTCTCAGACCTTGCGCATAACGGGAGCTTTAGTGCGCCGATCTGACCCTTTTTTTCTTTGTGATGGGATGACTAGGATCTTTACATTCTTAATCACAAGGTCTCCAGTTCAAACACAAAGAATAGAGAACGTCTTGGCAGGAAATGTTTTACCTGGATACAACAACAACAAACCCAGTAGATTCCCACATCATGGAGTCTGGGGAGGGTAAAATGTACGCAGTCCATACCACGGGTTTTACCTAGATAATTTGCAAAAAAGAAAAAACCTACTTTTGTTGCTTTGTATTTAAAAACTAGCCACTTTTTCAAAATTAGACAACTGGTCGATCTAAAGTTCAAAAAGTGACCCACCCACCCACTACACGGGCTTGGAAAAGGATAGAGTCACATAGATAGAATCTATCCTTTTACTAAAGACTATTATTTTCATTTCATACACCCTAGCCTCCTAGGCACATAGCGATAATTTTTATCATTGCATCACGGTTTTCTTCCTATTTTAGGATCTTTTTTGTTTCTTATCACCATGTTTGGGATGGTTGTAAGTTGTAACCTCTACAACTTAATCAAAGATCTTTGCTTCTTTCAAGAGTAACCACTTTAGGAGATGGCCACTTTTCCAAAATCAAACCATTGGTCTGAAGTTCAAAAGTGGTCATCCATTATGCACATGTTAAGGAAGGGACATAACCACATTACTTGCCTCCTGATGACACGTAAAACAATAATTCTAATCGTTGCATCAAGATTTCAAGATCCTAACCGTTAATTCTTTTTTTCTTTTTGTTTTTGCAGTTGCCTTCACAAGTGAAGATTAGCAAAGTGACTATACAAAACATAAAAGGTACATCAAGAACTCAAAATGCAGTATCACTACTTTGTAGTAAAGGTGCACCATGTGAAGGTGTTGAAGTTGGAGACATTGACATCACATATAGTGGAAAAGAAGGACCAGCAAAATCAAGTTGTGAGAATATTAACCCAAGTTTAAAGGGAAAACAAATTCCAGCAGTTTGTTCTACTGTTGCTGATGAATACTGAATTTTTTAAAAAAATTAAGTGTGAAATTAGAAATATATATATATATATATATATATTACAAATTAGAATAAAGAGAATCTCGTTGTTGTAATTTATCATAAATTCGATTGATTTCTCATATCATCATCGAATTTATGATTTTTATAGGTAAAATGTTATAGTTATAGTCAAGAGATGTACTTAGTGGTATTAAATAGGTTCTCATGTAAAATTTGATCAAACTTACAGGCTATACATACAACCAATACATGCATGCAATGTGTTTAAATTCAAAGTTCATGTTTCTTAACCATGATTAATCAATATTTATTTTACTTAATTTAATTACATAACCATGGTAAAAAACATTAATTTGATGTGTACACCGGGTTCGTGTAAGTTTTTACCGGTATTTGTTAGATTCTCCACATGTCAATAGAGTTTAACAAATAAGAAAAAATATATGGTAAGAAATATTAGGAGAATTAATATTTAAGAAGTTCTAAAATATATGTAAGAAGAAGAACTATTTTTCTCAAATTAAAATTTCAAACCAAATAATATTCTTTTTACGAGACTTTTTTCTCCACAAAAACCCTACTGCTAATATGTAAGCTTTTTAGTGTACTAATTAGGCTCATCAATAAATTATGTAACATATTATAATATTTCCTAGACATAACTAACAACTTATTTTGATCACTTTGCAAGGTTATGAGATTGTTTTTCATTGAAGGTACCGTTACCTCTTTTTCATATATAGATCTCACAAATTTAAAACCTCAAGAAATTAATTATGTGGTATGTTTAGGATAGTTTTGAGTCCCTGCCTTCCTCAAATGATAGGATGTAACCATGTAAAACGTTTGAATTCGGTAAAAAGAAAATTATTAATGTTTAATGAAAGTTCAGTCTATGGCAGTTCCAAATTATCAATTTTTATTGATTTTTATATTTTGTAATTAATCTAATCTACTCTTTTTGTTCTTCCTTTTTATTTACTTGTGTAATCTCTTTTAATTGACAAGGAGTTAAATGATATTTTGGTGGCATCATATCAAAATTATGGATAGTACATGTTTGTGGTAATGAAGTTCATAAACTTTGGATCTTTATTTTAGGTTTAAGTCATTGATAGCCCCTTGAACTTTTTTTGAAATTTCACTTGGACGCCTCAACTCAGTCTTGAACCTATTGAACACCTAAATTATTCAAATATATATTTATTAGACACAAATTGGTGATGTGTCAAGGAAAGTCTAACACACTTTCCTCAGTCGCGTTTTTGAGTAACAATCGATATTTTACTTTTATTTTAATTAAAAAATTACACTTAAATTATTTTATTAATACAATTTTTAATAAATAATAATTTCTTAATTTAAAAAAAAAAAAAAGAGCAACCCCCTCCCAAAACCCGTCGTCTCCCCCCCCCCCCCCTCCTCCCCAAGTCGGTCGTTTTCTTTATCTGATAAGAAAAGAAGAGCAAATCCTCCCCATCCTCCCCCCCCCCCCCCCTCCGCCACTTCGCTTAGCTATCGCAGACCCACCCGCCATCCTTTAGTCGTCCTCTTCTTCATCAGAAAATTGAGGGATGCGTTTTCCGGTGAGACTCGCCAGTAAATCAAACTCTTACTCTATCTATCTTTTTCCAGTCAATTTAGACCAACAAAGAACACAAAAACAAAAGAAAGATACATTCAAGAAACAAACAACAAGAAGGCTAAATAACTGCACTTCAAATCACAAAAACACTTACTTGTGGAGTGGTTAATTTGAATTTTGTTGATTTTTAATTGTGTAGCTTTAAGAATTTTCTGGCGAGATTCGCTGGATTGGGGTGGGTGGGTTGGAGAGGGGGGAGGGGCGTGAGAAGCTGGGTGTGGGGTGGGTATAAAAAGATTTTTTTTAATAATATATTTAAAAGATATATATATTTTTTAATTTATAATTACTTTTTAATAATTGATTGGGCCCTCAATACCACATAGCATTTTTTAATTGATCATTTTTGCCATGTCACCGCAAGTGTGCAATACACACTTCACAATTTTTGCTGAATATTCGAAAATGCCTAATAGGAATAATTTTCTATACAGTATAAGTTCAATAGGTACCAGTATTAGTTAAGGGGTCCAAGTGAAATTTCGAAACAAGTGTAAGGAGTCATCGATGATTTAAGCCTTTATTTTATGTTAGTTTCTTTTTTTAATCTTTTATTCTTCTTTAATTTTATTCTATAAGAAATTCTTGTATATCTTTCGTGTGCAACCATTGTGACTACGTATTTTTTGTGGTTTTCCACTCGAAGTTTAATATCCACATAGGAGTCCGACTAAATTCAAATTCGCACCAAAAAGTTTTACATTGATTTGATGGGAGCGGGGGAGGGGTGACTACAAAATATTAATGTCATCAAGACATATTGATTATGAAATCGATTTGTTGATTAAATATTTGATAATGACTATACTCTTTCTAGATTATATTTCATAGAGTGAATATAGTATGAATATCTTCTTTTTCCTTTTGTATTGGCTACAAATTATTTTTTTTATTTTGCTAAAACAAAACTTAAAGTATGACATATATACTGAAGGCTACATACACAATTCTATTCAACGTTACAAACTAGATTTACAATTGAATACTATCCGATACTCATTATAAGAAGAGAAATAATCATCTCATCGATTAATGAACACGTAGTATTGTAGTTTTAAGAAAATATGTCAAAACTACAATAATTTGTTTTTTTTTTTTTATATTCAAAAGTTATAGTTAGTCAACACAATCGATTATTGTAAAGTCCAAGAAATTCAATTTGACTTGGATTCACTTTATTAAAATTGGACACTAACGTACTAATTCAATTTGAAATCGACTAGAATTTCTTGAAAATTAAAAGATCTTTTTATATCTATAGTATATTAAAAGTGTGAAGACTCTTAAAAAAATGATTTGAATTGTTTTTCTTTATTAAAAGATTATGCAATAAATAAAGTTGTCTTTTTCACTTACTTCCTCTAATTAATATTTTATTATTAAAAAAAAAATCCTAAAATACATGGAGAATTAATGTTAGTAGGTTTTCTTTTTCCTTGTTACATGAAAAAGAGTCCTAAAATATATGATAAGAAAAAAGAGAAACATATTAATATTACTGAAGTTCTCCTTTTTTTTCTTTAGATTTAGTATCTACTATCGGTTAGAATTATGCTACGAAAACTCTCTTTAGGTTTAAGACTATATAATCTACCCAAACTGTCATGGCTTACAATACGAAAAAAATATGTTTATGTTTCACTATTTGATGTCACTTTAGTTTTAAAAAAATGTTCCTAATTAATTTTATTACTAGTTAGTTTGATTAAAAAAAAATCTCATATTTGCTTCTTGATTTCATATTCTTTAATATATGAATTCTTGACTATGTCTATGAATGCAGAAAATTTATATTATATTGAGGTTGATGTGATTTAGTATTGTAATTTCAGATGATCATACTCTATTTTAAGGGTGAGAAGACCAGCAGAACAAGGTGGAGTATAAATCAATATACTAAGAGACCCATGTGTTACAAAAGATGCATGTTTGTGACAAAGGTACATTGTTATATGTGCATATGTTGATCATGTTATTGTTTCAACTAAACAATAAGGAACGAAATATTTCTCATTGAACGTAAGGAACAAAATAAATCAGATTGATAAAAGTACCATGTGAAATTGTCGATATTTTCTATCAAGACAAAGTGGAGTACAAGGAGCCCGATGGATTTTTGGAACCTCTACCAGTGTGGAGGAAAAACTATACTCATTCTTGACCAATTACTTCAAAATCAAAAAACGTATAAAAGCTCTAACCTATGTTAGGACTTTAAGCGTAAAGTGTAAATAAAACATGAGCTTTAATAGAAAAATAGACGCAAAGAATATGAAGAAAGAATATATATATATATATATATATATATATATATATATATATATATATATATATATATATGTATGTATAGACACACACATGCATACATATATAAAATTAGTGAAACTGGTAATAATTTGGGCTCCAATTGTTTAACTGAAACAAATGCATAACGATAAATATTTACCAAGTTCATTTACATCAAGTTAATAAATATATAAATTTATTTAGCAATGGATATGAATTATAACAAAGAACTTAGATTCGAGCAATTTAATAATGAATTAATGATGAAATTAGTTGCTAAGTCCAATTTTCGATAGTGTTTGTTGAAAAATAAGGAGTGTACTTTTTGAACAAACAGCACTTCATAATATGGTGTGGGCACAATGTTATGAGGTAAGAGCATTTTGTTTGTAATTTGGAGTGCTGATATTTGATGTTTTATCAAAGGGGAGTTTGATAAAGTAAAGCATGCAGGCAACCAGTGAACTCTCTTGTGTTGTTGGTAATGTTGTGCTGCTACAAGTGTATAGATCCTTCATTTTACTTCTTTGTTTGTTGTCATGTTGCCTTCCTGTGGTGAGTTTCTCTTACCACATAGTATACATGTGTTTTAGAGTGTAATGAGATTGTTTCTAAGTGTATAATATGAAAACTAGGTCCTGTACTTTTATTTTTGGATTTTACCTTTTGTTGACTTGAATAAAGGTAATCGTTGTAATTATAACTTTAATGAGCTGTTAAATTTATGCTATCAACAAAGTATTTTTGTTGAGAAATGGAGATAATTGTATGAAATGTGTTACCAAAATTTAAAGGTAAGATCTATAAAGTGATGGTTAGACCACTTAGATTGTAATGATCAAGAGTTCACACGTTCAAAGGATCAAAGTAGCGAAAACGAGAATTCTATGTGTGGGTATATTGAGAGAGAGAGGGTTAGGAATGAGGATAATCCAGAGAAGGTGAGAATGGTTGTTGTGATGGTCAAGGCCAGAGGCGAAATTAAGATGGTTCGGACAAATGAGAAGAAGATATTTAGATGCTCAAACCACCTATCGAACGTTGTATAAGTTAAACATGTATAATCATCTAAAATTCCTTCATTTCGATAAAAATGTAGAATCCTGAGAATAAATATAACTCTTCTTTAAAAATAAAGGTTTTTAGAATTAGGAACTAAGTATAATGATGAAATATTATTTAGAGTGTTTAAACTTTGGTCATCATTAATGCGGACCATCTCAACTTATAGAAAAAGACTAAATAGTATAAATTGAATTGTGAGTATATTTTTTACTACATCTAATTTTACTCTTAATTATTAATGTGACGATGATTTATCATGTTTCTCTTTAATTAACTACACTTTTTATATTAAAATTTTATGTTATATTTTTAGATTTTTTGTACTTAGTAAAATATCATACACACAATAATATATTTTTATATTATATTTATTTTTAATTAACACGTGCTACACGTGCAACACACGTATACTAAACTAGTTACATATAAAATAAATATAAATATAAAATATTTCAATAAAAGAGAAAAATTAACTTTTAGAGTAATTGATAATATAAAAATCCGGGTTTTTTTTTATCTAATGTTGTAAAAATCCTACTCAGTACTCTCTCTTTCCCATTGTTTCTTCATGTTTAGCATCTTATATTTTCCCCAATTTTAAACTTTTTTTTTCTTTTTTTTTTTTATAAATTTTATTTTACCCCTTTCGTCTCTTCCTTTTAATCTATGTTCTTAATAACCTGCTTCTTTAACCACACCACGAAAACTTCATCTGGCAAATAAAACTTGTCCTTTGTCTATTCTGCAGACATGTCGGACTATCAAAGCAGCCAGGATTTCTAGGAATTTACAGGTTAATCCATCGTTGTTATTAAGAAATTAAAAGGCTAACCATATACTGAGGGTAATGAATTAAAACAAAAACTTTAATCTACATGATGATCATATATAAACATCTAAAAACTTGTTAATTAACACAAACATATTTTTTGGAGGGGAAAATAAATAAGAACTTACATGAAGTAACTGAGATAGAGGTTTCCCTTTCGGGAATCCCTTAAAGACGTTGGAAAACTGAAAACCTTTTTATTCAACTGCCTTATATTACAAACTTTGATTTAAGCTTCGAGGAGAAGTTGGTCGGAAAAAGAAAATTTATACATAAGGAAAGTGGGTTGAGAGGGTTTAAAGTTTTTTCAGGTTTTTTCTCTACTCTTTCTTCTACTAAGTTACAAGTCTTATATAGACTGAAGAAAAAGAAAATGAGTGGACTAGGATAGAACTACGTGGCCTTGACACTTATGGCCGACAGATAAGGATAAGATTCTTTAATAATGCAGGTCGGGTACACATTGGGCCCTATAGTCACATGCATTATTATTTCTCTTTTCCTGACGCGTGCTTCAACAGTTTTTCTTTCTTTTTTAAAGTAATGATAAAGGAAGCACTCACTCTGACACGGACTTAATTACAAGACTCAACGTGGGCATACCCACATGGCACTCTTACAATTACAGTAGATATTTATTTATTACTTGTCTTTTGTCTGCCTATGTGTCCAAGTTGTGCAGGGCTATGGTGTCGAAGCTCATTCCGGAGTCATCATCTTCATAGGGATCCTGAGCATCTTGGAGTAAACTGTCTTCAAATATATCATCTTCTTCGTCTGATGATCTTGGAATATTAACGTCTGTACTGTTCATGTCTGGAACTACTCTATCTGTACTTGTACTTGGCTTGTCTTTACTGTCCATATGCTTATCTTGCTCTTGGCTATTAAAGAATTTCTCTAATGTCTGTTTTACAATAATTTCAGTTTGCTTATTCTTCCTTTTTGCTGTTAATGTCTTTTTTAAGGTACTAGTCTTATGAGATTTTGATGAAGGATCTGCTTCATCTTCACTTTTTGGCAAAGTGACAGCTTTTAACGGATTTGATTTGTCTTTACCGGTTACCCTTTGAGCCGGACTAGCTGCACCAACATCCGGTACAGTGAATTTCTGAGCATTCAGAGGGGAATGCACACCCTTCTCATCCATTTTTTGTGGAGATGGAGAACTCTGAGTCTGAGTACTGGCATTAGTCTTCTTTGTATGGAAATTACTCAATTTGTCTTCTAAAGTCTGTATTTGCTTCATGAGTCTAGAATTTTCTGTAATAAGAGCCTCCTTTTGAAGATTTAATATCTTGAAGGCTTCGGTCATAGAGTGGCAATGATCACAGAAAATTATTTAACTTAGAAGATTTTAAAAATTATACTCTACTTAATGCAGAAGGACAAGAATGTTTAAAAGACATAGAAAAAGACTATACTTTAATAAACATTGAAACACAATTTTACAATTTTAAAAAGGGAATGGTGGGTTCGTGTCCCAAACTTATTTGTGCCTTTTCTATGCAATAATTATAGATATTTTGTGATCCATCCATCTGGGTAGCTGTTATAGGTCTTTCCAGTATTTTTAGTAAATGTTCTGGTACTATTGTTTTATTAATTAGACAGCTAGTACATCCGGGATCTACTAGTGCTAAAGTTTCTATTGCTACGTCATCAATTGTAACTTTTTACTAATACTTTTATGGTAGAGAATTCTTTATCTTCATTGCATATTAGGCTAGTGTCATTATCTTCTAAATTCATAAGTTCTGCCTCTAGTTTTTCTAAATGTATAGCTTCTTGTGTATCTGCTTCTTCTATTTTGGTTTTTCCTTTTTCTAGGATGGTTAATCTTTGTTCTAGATTATTTACTCGGGTTTCTAAAGTTGATACTCTTAAATTTAAGATTTGATTATTTGTATATTTTTGTTCGCTATTTGTTTCTGATTCTATTTTTATCTTTAAAGTGTTTTCTATACAGTTTATACAGGCTTCTAAATAACACTTTTTACATTTAGCTCTATTGTCTTTGCTTGGATACCAATTGCATATGCGACATCTATTACTGTCTAAACCTTTGTTTCTTTGGAATTCATGTACACACTCTTGAGTGACATTCATGAAATTATTAATTACTAGATTGTTTAAGTCTAGATCTTCTATCTCCTGTCCTAATTCATTTATTAGATTATCTTCTTCTGATTCTGAAGAATCAGATTTAGAATTATCTTTATCATTTATATCAATAATTATTATTGAGTATATGCTTTCTGTATCTGACATATATTCATCTACATTTACTAAAGTTTCTTGGAAATCTTCTATTAATTGAGAATTTCTTTTAGGACATACATTAGCTAAATGGTCTATGCTTCCACAAGTATAGCATTCTAATTTATTTTTATAGTTTCTATCATTTCTATATTTCCTAACATGTCTATCTCTATTTAACCATGGTTTTTTGGCCTTTGATTTTCTTAAGAAGTATTGTTTACGACTATATGGTTTCTGATTGTATTTCTTCTTAGATTTTCTATATTGTTTTTTATCATAGTTTTGGGTTGTGTATATAACAGATTTACAGAAATTCATTTCATTTTTTTTTAATTGTTTTTGTATTTGTATGTTTGTACATTTTTCTGTTAGTATATCCATTATATGTTGCGTTCTATGTCCTATTGTCCATTTTAGGTTTGGGTTGGCTACTACACCATCTCTTTTATACCATCTATCTTCTATTTCTCTTCCTAAAGCTCCAGGTAATTTGTTAAATAATTTTTTGCCTAATTCTTCGTTAAAAGTGTTTCCACTTACAGTGCAATAATAAAAATAGTCTTGTAGAAATTTCTTTATATATATCCAATGTGAAATGCTTAGTTGTTCTAGTTTTATCAATGCTTCTTTTTGTAATGCCAATAATCCGCTATTTGGATCTTTTCCGATTAATAACATATGCATTTTATTTGTAAAATTATAGGGATTTGGTCCCATACTTAATAGAACCTGAAAATCATATGGGCAGTTTGTTTTAAAACTTTCCCATGTGGTTTTTGCAGATTCTCCTAAAAAGGTTTCCAAATATTTGTACATTGTTTCTGTATCTGTTTCTGTATAATGTCTTAAGTAATCAGCTGCTACTATTCCTTTCCATAGATCTATTACTGTATCCCACATTTGTGGGTCGTGTGCTGCTATATTTAGAATTTTTCCTTTACTACCTCCTTCTTGTAGTTTAATTGGTTCTTCTATTGGCATTCTTTTACCTGCTGGTCTTATATTATCTCCTTTAAGTTATGTATCTGGGTTTATCCTAATTGTCGGTCTTCTAGGTACATTACCTGTACTATAATTTACTGGTTGAGGATTAGGGTTTGTCTGTTGAAATGGGCTAGCACTTGACGAGCTAGTTGGTTCTAATTCTGCTAGTTCTTTATAACTTATTGTAGAACTTAATACGGATATTGTGTCTTCTTCTTTTGTCTCAATTTTATTTTTTCTATATCCTAAATTATCACTTCTTTCAAAACAATTTTTAAAATGTTCTATACACTCTCCGATTTTCATTTCATCTTTTTGACATCCTTTGCATTTAAAAGTTATATGTTTATATTCTTCTGCTAGATTTTCAGCTTTTTCTATTACCATATCTACTTCATAACCTTCTTGTAGAATTTCTATATTCATAAATTCACTTTCTGTTTCTATATTACTTTCTGTTTCGACATCGTCTAGATTTCTTTTAGTTGTATAATTATAATCTGTAAATCTAACTGAAGTTTCTCCTTTACTTGTAGTGTATAATAAATGAGAGTCTGGTGTGAGGATTTTTGGTTTATTAAATTTATTTAGATTCCATTCTAAACCTAAATATACTTCTGGGTCTATTTTTATTGGTTTTATTAAACTTATACCTTTATTTCCCATTATTTCAACTACATCATTTACTTTTAGTTTAAATTTAGTATTACTACTTAAAGTTAATTTTTCGATAAATCCTATGCACATATTAACAAATTATTACCACTATTCATTTCTTCATACCCTTTAGTTTGGATTCCTATTTTAATATTTTTTCCAAATTCGTTTAAGTTCATTAAAAAATCTGGACTTATGTAGAATATTCCTCCATTATTTGTCATGTCTACTTCAGTTAATCCTATTATTGATTTTTTAATGTCTGACCATCTATCATCATATATCGTTATTAACACTTTGGATCCTAGATTTTTTCTAGTTAGACCTTTTATTCCTATGACAATTAAACTCATATGCATTAGTATCATTTTGTTATTTTTTATTTGTCTTAATGAGTTAGCATTTACTAAGTCTAGTATTTTAAAATCTTCTCCTATGGCTGATATTTGTTCTTCTCTATAATGTCTATATAGCTGATTATCTGTAGAAAAATATCCTGCATTATATAATGTTTTAGGATTTAGTAACTTTAATTGGTGTTGTTGGAAAATTTGCAAATCTCTATCTACATCTATTATTTCATGTAGTTCTTGGTTTTGCTCCATATTTGGTTGTCTTCTACATATTCTGGATAATATATTATTATTTCCTATTCTGTTCTCAGAAAAACTTATTCTTTGTCTTTCTTCTCCTTGTCTGTCGTTGTTTTCGATGGTTCTCCGTCTATTTGATAGAAAGTCCATTTTTGTGGTTTTCTTATTATATTTTTTCTTTCTTGTTTAGGAGTTAATTCAATTCTTCTTAACTGATTAATGAGTTCTTCTATTTCAAGGTGGTTTTTTGGTGGTTCTTGGGCTTCTTCTTTATTTTTTATTAGGATGTCTATTTTTTTTATGTAGTTCGGGTAATTCCGGTTCTTGCTGAACGGGTTTTTGAGCTTCTTTACCCTTAACTAAAATATCTATCTTTTTATGTAAGTTTAATAATAACTCTATTATAGTATTGTTTTGTTTTAATAATATTTTATTTGTTATACTTGAAGGTATATGCTTTGATAATCCTTCTGGTTCGCTATGATAGCTTTTTGTTTTTTCTAGTGCCTTACTATAATTTATATCTTCTTCACTCATGAAAGTGATATTTCTTCTAATCTTTTTGTTATCACTTGTAAATCTTTGATTTCCTTTGTTATACTTTCTACTTATTCTATCAGTTTAGTTATTAATTGAGAAGTTTTTACCTCTAATTCTTTAGGTTTTTCTATTATACATTTCACATTGGATATATATAAAGAAATTTCTACAAGACTATTTTTATTATTGCACTATAAGTGGAAACACTTTTAACGAAGAATTAGGCAAAAAATTATTTAACAAATTACCTGGAGCTTTATGAAGAGAAATAGAAGATAAATGGTATAAAAGAGATGGTGTAGTAGCCAATCCAAACCTAAAATGGACAATAGGACATAGAACGCAACATATAATGGATATACTAACAGGAAAATGTACAAACATACAAATACAAAAACAATTAAAAAGAAATGAAATGAATTTCTGTAAATCTGTTATATACACAACCCAAAACTATGATAAAAAACAATATAGAAAATCTAAGAAGAAATACAATCAGAAACCATATAGTCGTAAACAATACTTCTTAAGAAAATCAAAGGCCAAAAAACCATGGTTAAATAGAGATAGACATGTTAGGAAATATAGAAATGATAGAAACTATAAAAATAAATTAGAATGCTATACTTGTGGAAGCATAGACCATTTAGCTAATGTATGTCCTAAAAGAAATAATAATAGAACTAGAAATTCTCAATTAATAGAAGATTTCCAAGAAACTTTACTAGATGTAGATGAATATATGTCAGATACAGAAAGCATATACTCAATAATAATTATTGATATAAATGATAAAGATAATTCTAAATCTGATTCTTCAGAATCAGAAGAAGATAATCTAATAAATGAATTAGGACAGGAGATAGAAGATCTAGACTTAAACAATCTAGTAATTAATAATTTAATGAATGTCACTCAACAGTGTGTACATGAATTCCAAAGAAACAAAGGTTTAGACAGTAATAGATGTCGCATATGCAATTGGTATCCAAGCAAAGACAATAGAGCTAAATGTAAAAAGTGTTATTTAGAAGCCTGTATAAACTGTATAGAAAACACTTTAAAGATAAAAATAGAATCAGACACAACTAGCGAACAAAAATATACAAATAATCAAATCTTAAATTTAAGAGTATCAACTTTAGAAACCCGAGTAAATAATCTAGAACAAAGATTAACCATCCTATAAAAAGGAAAAACCAAAATAGAAGAAGCAGATACACAAGAAGCTATACATTTAGAAAAACTAGAGGCAGAACTTATGAATTTAGAAGATAATGACACTAGCCTAATATGCAATGAAGATAAAGAATTCTCTACCATAAAAGTATTAGTAAAAATTACAATTGAAGATGTAGAAATAGAAACTTTAGCACTAGTAGATCCCGGATGTACTAGCTGTCTAATTAATAAAACAATAGTACCAGAACATTTACTAAAAATACTGGAAAGACCTATAACAACTACCCAGATGGATGGATCACAAAATATCTATAATTATTGCATAGAAAAGGCACAAATAAGTTTTTTAAATACATGTAATAAATTCTACAACCCAATTTACAATGTTAATAGAATATTAGAAATGGATTTAAACATAGGATCAGACTTTGTTATAGGACTACGTTTTTGTATTCAAAATAAAGGAGGATGTCTCTTAACAAGAGATGGAATAATGCTCTTTAAAAATCTAACTTATACACCGGTACAAACAATAAAATTACCAACAATATACAGAACATTAAAAACACATAAAAGGAATTTTTCTAAACCATGTTGCGAAGATTGTCAAAATAACCAATGCCAAAATAGCAACCTGTTAAAAGAAAACAAGAATTTAGAAGATAACTAAGAAGATTTTAAAAATTATACTCTGCTTAATGCAGAAGGGCAAGAATGTTTAAAAGACATAGAAAAAGACTATACTTTGATAAACATTGAAACTCAATTTTACAATTTTAAAAAGGGAATAAACACAATAGGAATAATAAACAATCCGAAAGATCTAGACAATGTAATAGGAATTTTAGATAAAATAGAAATAATAGGAGAAAAACCTTTAGCACATTGGGATGCTAACGAAATAATGTGTAAATTAGATATAATTAACCCAGAATACACCATAAAGACAACATCAATAGAAGCTAATAATGAAGATATAGAAGAATTTGAAAAACAAATTAAGGAATTATTAAAATTAGAAGTAATTAGAAGATCAACATCTAGACACAGATCAGCAGCATTTATGGTAAGAAATCATAGCGAGCAAATCAGGGGTAAAGCTCGTATGGTAATAAACTATAAAAGATTAAATGACAACACCAAAACAGACGCATATAAGTTACCAGATAAAAGTGAATTAATTAATAGGATACAAGGTAAAAAGATAAATAGTAAGTTTGATTGTAAATCCGGATATTGGCAGGTAAAAATGCACCCAGACAGTATAGAATGGACAACATTCACCTGTCCAGAAGGACATTATGAGTGGCTGGTTATGCCATTCGGACTAAAAACAGCCCCACCCATTTTTCAGAGAAAAATGGATGATATTTTTAGAGATTATAAAATCTTTGTATTAGTATATGTAGATGATATTTTAGTATTTAGTAAAGATATGCAACAACATTTAGGACATTTACAAACAGTCTTTAGACTATTTGTCAAACATGAAATAATAATTAGTAAAAAGAAAATGGAACTATGCAAAACACATATTAATTTTCTAGGAATAACTCTAGGAAATGGGAGGATTAGACTTCAACCTCATATAGCCAAAAAAGTATTAGAAATGCCAGATAAATTAGAAAATACTAAAGATCTACAAAAAATTTTAGGATTAGTAAATTATGCAAGAAATTTTATTCAAGACTTAGGAAAAATAGCTGGACCTTTATATGCTAAAACTGGAAGCAAAGGTCAAAAATATTTTAATAATGAAGACATTAAATTAGTCCAACAAATAAAGGAAAGAGTAAAACATATTCCAGACTTAAAAATTCCACTAGAAACTGATTATTTAATTGTTCAAACGGATGGAAGCAAATTAGGTTGGGGAGCCATATTAAAAGCAAGACCTAATAAATATAGTGATAAAAATGAAGAAAAAAATCTGTGCATATCAGAGTGGACAATATAAAGAAAAAGGAAATATGCCTAGCATAGATCTAGAAGTATTAGCTATAATATATGGTTTAAACAGTTTCAAATTATATATCTTAAATAAAGCAGAAGTCTTAGTAAGAACAGATTGTGAAGCAATAGTTAAATTTAGTTAAAAGATAAATGATAAAGCTAGTAGTAGAAGAAGATGGTTAAATTTTATGGACACTATATCGGTATATAAAAATATTGTTTTTGAATATGTTAAAGGAAAAGAAAATGAATTAGCAGATAAATTAAGTAGATTACAATTAAAAACAAAATCTGTTTAACAGACTAATATTTGTTTCAGCATGCGACCAACTAATCAACATGCAGCAGACAAAGGCAAGGGAATAGCATCTTCTTCATCTCAAGACATTTATTTTCAGACAATGTTAGGGAACGTTAGATTTCGACCCCAAAATTCTATCGAACTCCAAAACTCCATGCAACCACTGGAGAGAATAGACTTTGGGCCTTTCAATTTAATCGCTTTCCCACCTAGTAATTATTCTTTTAACTTAAGACCAGAACATATTTTAGATAGACCCCAAAAATGCCTAATAGACAATTTATGGATAGCACACCATAAACCAGACCATAAACATTTTTTAGCTGCCATGAATGCTTTATGTCAATATATATCAGATAAAAGTAAGCCACGATTCAAATATTATGTAATTATACACGGTAAGACAAACAAAATTTTTCAGACATGGATAGAAGTATTAGACTCTATAAGCAGTATAAAAAATCCTCTTTACAAAGGTTTTAATGATTTTTCTGCAGCTTCTGATTATGCAAGAGGACACCTAGGCCTTAATTTTTTCTTATCCCCAGCATTAAGACAAAATCCTAACCAGATTCCCCAGTACAATATCCAAAAAGACTCAGGCAAAATAATTTTCTGTGATCATTGCCACTCTATGACCGAAGCCTTCAAGAGATTAAATCTTCAAAAGGAGGCTTTTATTACAGAAAATTCTAGACTCATGAAGCAAATACAGAATTTAGAAGACAAATTGAGTAATTTTCATACAAAGAAGACTAATGCCAGTACTCAGACTCAGAGTTTTCCATCTCCACAAAAAATGGATGAGAAGGGTGTGCATTCCCCCCTGAATGCTCAGAAATCCACTGTACCGGATGTTGGTGCAGCTCGTCCGTCTCAAACGGTAACCGGTAAAGACAAATCAAATCCGTTAAAGGCTGTCACTTTGCCAAAAAGTGAAGATGAAGCAGGACCTTCATCAAAAACTCATTAGACTAGTACCTTAAAAAAGACATTAACAGCAAAAAGGAAGAATAAGCAAATTGAAATTATTGTAAAACAGACATTAGAGAAATTCTTTAATAGCCAAGAGCAAGATAAGCATATGGACAGTAAAGACAAGCCAAGTACAAGTACAGATAGAGTAGTTCCAGACATGAACAGTACAGACGTTAATATTCCAAGATCATCAGACGAAGAAGATAATATATTTGAAGACAGTTTACTCCAAGATGCTCAGGATCCCTATGAAGATGATGACTCCGGAATGAGCTTCGACACCATAGCCCTGCACAACTTGGACACATAAGCAGACAAAAGACAAGTAATAAATAAATATCTACTGTAATTGTAAGAGTGCCATGTGGGTATGCCCACGTTGAGTCTTTTAATTAAGTCTGTGTCAGAGTGAGTGCTTCCTTTATCATTACTTTCAAAAAGAAAGAAAAACTGTTGAAGCACGCGTCAGGAAAAGAGAAATAATAATGCATGTGACGATGGGGCCCAATGTGTACCCGACCTGCATTATTAAAGAATCTTATCCTTATCTGTCGGCCATAAGTGTCAAGGCCACGTAGTTCTATCCTAGTCCACTCATTTTCTTTTTCTTCAGTCTATATAAGACTTATAACTTAGTAGAAGAAGGAGTAGAGAAAAAACCTGAAAAACCTTTAAACCCTCTCAACCCACTTTCCTTATGTATAAATTTTCTTTTTCCGACCAACTTCTCCTCGAAGCTTAAATCAAAGTTTGTAATATAAGGCAGTTGAATAAAAAGGTTTTCAGTTTTCCAACGTCTTTAGGGGATTCCCGAAAGGGAAACCTCTATCCCAGTTACTTCATGTAAGTTCTTATTTATTTTCCCCTCCAAAAAATATGTTTGTGTTAATTAACAAGTTTTTAGATGTTTATATATGATCATCATGTAAATTAAAGTTTTTGTTTTAATTCATTACCCTCAGTATATGGTTAGCCTTTTAATTTCTTAATAACAACGATGGATTAACCTGTAAATTCCTAGAAATCCTGGCTGCTTTGATAGTCTGACCAGTCTGCAGAATAGACAAAGGACAAGTGTTATTTGCCAGATGAAGTTTTCGGGGTGTGGTTAAAGAAGCGGTTATTAAGAACATAGATTAAAAGGAAGAGATGAAAGGGGTAAAATAAAATTTATAAAAAAAAAAAAGTTTAAAATTGGGGAAAATATAAGATGCTAAACATGAAGAAACAACGGGAAAGAGGGAGTACTGAGTAGGATTTTTACAACATTTGATAAAAAAAAAACCGAATTTTTATATTATCAATTACTCTAAAAGTTAATTTTTCTCTTTTATTGAAATATTTTTTTTATATATATATAAGTAAAAACGTAACTCAACACATATTTACACGAGTGAAAAACATGGAAAATGAAGGGAAGAAGAATAATGGAGGAAAAGTGAAAATGTGTATTCACTTTATGGAAGAAGTATTCCCCACATTGGTGGAAGAAAAGAACCTTTTCATGCTTAAAATGGTATGTATGGGCCCATGCCACCACATTGGTGTGGACGCACATGCCAGCACACCTCTGCATGTCCATATGGGTCGTATGTGGGCGTGTCGTTTCAAAAAGTTGTAACTTTTCACAAATCATTGTTTGTTTTCAGAAACAACACATTTTGGCTATAAATACCTATTTTATCTTTGGTATTGACACAAAATTTTGAAGTGAAAAACTCTATCTTCTTCTTCCTAAAAAAACTCAATTGTGATTTGCAAATCGTTGAGTGCGTTCGTAGTTCGACAGAATTTAAGGTACTACTATTCTGTTAGTGTGATTCAGTTTATCATGAAAGGATATATTTCATAACCTCGGGTACTTTAGAGAAATAATTTTTTAAGGATACACCGTAAATTCAATGGGCTTGAATCTTTCTATCTTCATCTTTTTCTTGATGGTCTTTATATTTTTCAGAAAATAATTAGTTTGAACTTCTTTGTTATTCTTGAAGTTGTTCTTGAACTTGTTGTTGAAGTTCATATTGTAAATATAATTTTTGTACCCGAAAAACAACAAAACACACCTGAAGTATTTTGTTTTTGCAAGTTGCATATACCTGAACCTATCTGCTTTTTTGTTTTCGATTTAAACTATTGCCAATTATTTATTAAAATACACCTTGAAATTGACTAAACTAATTGTTTGATACAATTGTCAAAAGGCATGTGACAAATTAACTTGCCCGTGAAAATTTTTCGCCCACATGCACGACAACTGAGTCATTAATTTTGAAATGTATTTTGATATATAGTTGGTGATAGTTCAGATAAGAAATGCATAAACCTAAAAGTTAAAGTAGGAAACTCTCAAAAAAGTGATATCATGTGTGACCTTTTTAAAAGAAAATAATCCAATTAGTTCCTTTAATTATCCACGTGGAGTGCTTTGGCACCGCTTTTAAACAAAAAAAAAAAAAGGGTAGTACACAGACCATCAAATAGTAATTGAGGTAAATGTTTTAATAAATAGTTAACGTAAGTTTCAAATTAAAAAAGTGAACACCTGATAGTTCAGATAAAAAATTCACAAAAACGTGATACTTTAAGTGAGTTTGACCAGTAGCTCTTCCCCATAATGTATATTACACAGATTGAATCATTGTAATTTTTTCATGATTTTCAAAATTTTATATTTTGAATCCTCTTCGAATCACATAGCTCTACTACCGCGTAGTATTTTGAGCTAACTCAAGTTAATGTGTTTCATGAAAAGATAAGATGCTGTAGGTATATATATATATAACATAATTAAGATCATGACTAGCAAGTAGTACCCAATGAGTCAATCGATATTCCTTCATTGAAAAATTACATTATGTCTTTATATATTAACTTTCTTACATTCTGAATTTCAACATTATACATGTAATGAACTAAATTCGTGAGTTACATTTTTATATGTTTGGATCATTTTTTCCTTACTTTTCGTAGTTGTTACATGTTGATTTTAGGATTTAGGGATGGTCGACACGATTTTCAATGCGATCAAAAATGATTTGTATGAGTTTGTGATTTTTAGAGGCTAGGACTGTAATGCCCCGCAAAATTCTCTTCCAGTCTGAGCCTTAGAGCGTATTTGGTAAAGCGAAAATCCGAGTCAATGTTTCAGAAATATCCTCCCAAGTATGAAATACTTTGAATCGTGTGGGAATCTATTTGAGCATGAATTAAGATCATAGAGGTCCCCTAACTCATGAACGAGTTGAAAGCTTTCCTACTGTTCAAGTTTTAGTGACCGTCAAAATTTGGGTCATCTTAAATCTACCATAACTCATTGTATATGAAGAACTGGATGGCTTTCTATATATCAAATGAAAGATCTTTGAATTAGATTTTCAATGATACCAATTTCGCCTAAATCCGATAGCGGAGCAAAGAGTTATGCCCATTTTACTCCAGCATGTCAAGCTGGAAAATGGTGATGACGTTTCTGACGGTCTATCACGTTTTTGACGACCTTTTTGACGACGTCGTCACATTCTGATGACATTTCTGATGACATCGTCAGCCCTGGGCAGAAAATCAAGAATTGGACCCCTTTTTGTGACGACCATTCGTGACGGCCTATCACGGACCTGACGGCCTATCACGGATGGCGTCAAGAACATTTTTCCAGCAATTCAAGGGCGTTTTTGCAAGGGTATTTTGGTCATTTTCCACCTTTTTGAGCCTCTATAAATATGAGAACCCTCATTCAAACCCTAAATTCATCATTTTTCTCTTCCAATTCTCTCAAGAATATCTATCTAGGGTTTTATCAAGAACCCTAATCTTCCAAAATTCATCCATAAATTCTTCAAGGTTTCTTCAAGAATCAAGTTCCTCATAGTGTGGGCTTCAAGAATTTATTAATTTCAAGTGTGGATAAAGTTTCAAGCACTAAAGTTCATCCAATTTCAAAGGTTAAGGTATGTAGATGTTGATTCTTGGGTCCCTTTCATCCAAGAAGCTCAAGAACCCTTTTTAAAACTAAAAGATTTTTATGTTTATGAGTTGTAAATGATTTGTATGAGTTGAAATGGATGTTTAATGTGTTGTTGAGTTTTGATTTATGTTTTCCTACAAAAATTATGAGCTTTGACCCTAGTATGTGGAATTCATGTGGTGTTTGTGATAGACCCTCTTGAAGTTGTTTTTTCATGTGATGTGTTCATGACTTTTGGGTGTAAAAATGGTTGAATAAGTGAAGAACGTTCCCCATAGGTTTGATAAAGATCTTAGGTGAAGCATAAGGGCCACTATAGTATGTTGAATAGGAAACCCCAAATTGTGAGCTAGTCCATGCATGCCTAGTGTTTGATAAAATGCCTTAGTGAGTGAAATGTGCCAAGATAGCATGAAATCCCCATGTAGGTGTAAAATCGGTCATGTCTAGTGGTTGTTGAAGAACCCTAGTGAAAAAGTTGAGACATGATGGTTGTAACTTCCCCGATTAAGTGCTCTTTGATATATGCTAAGCTTTTAATACAAGGCAAGTGGTTAGCAAGTAAGTTGTGACATGATAGTATGAAGTTTCCCCAAGCCTTGTGATATCCAAGCATGTGTCAAGATTGATATAGGTATGAAATAGTTGAGGTAAAACCTTGTTGAATGGAGTACGATCTAGTAGCATGTTTCCCCTACATTATTATATGATTATGATTCTGAGATGCTTAAAGTGACCCCTTGGCGACTATGATAATGAATAGACGTTTGTGATTCTTAATTACTTGAAGAGTTCTGTTAATGATTGGGAAGATGCTTTAATGATTATGATGATAATGGATGAATGATTATGATGATACATGAATGATTGTGATGAATGAATGAATGATTATGCTTTACTTTTACGCTATCGAGTCCTGGGGGTATTTATACCCGATAATAGAGCTATTTTCTAGAGCCCGTGTCAGTTGATCGATAACTCCAGTCGAGCCATGATTCTTAGAACTCAGTGAACTATAGAACTATGTATCCTCAGACAAGTCAGAACTTAAGAAAGCTCAGTAATCTCAGTTATCTCTGTAATCTCTGTATCGCTAGTAATCTAGCCTCAGTCCTGTAATCAACTCAATTCTAATAGTATTCAAGTGATTCAATCCTAATCTCAGAAGCGATTCGAGTAATCTATTCAAGCTCTGTATCGTCAGTCAGATACCATGATTCGATATCTTTTCCGTTAGATACGGAACCAAGTGATCTCAGCATAACTCAGTCAGACCTTTTGAGTAATATAATCAGTGTTAGATTTAGTTTATCCAGTGGTCAGTTGAGAATTCAATTCTGAGTCTTTCAGTTAGGAGTAGAAACTAGCACCGAGCGAGCTCAAGGATAGGAACTCATCTACTAGTAGAGGGTGTGATTCTTAGAAGCAATCCTTGTGCTCCAGAACTACGTAGCCAGCGTAGGTTGAGACATCACACCTGTTAGTTGAGGGTGGATGAGAGACATCATACCTGCTACATGAGGGTAGATGATGTGGCTTGACCTGCTAGATAAGGGATTCACCGTTCTCATTTGAGGACCTGCTAGATGAGGGTCACATAGAGTTGTCTTTACCAGTGGCGCGGTAATGACACCCTTCCAACTGGGGCACAGGTTGGACCCCACATATGGTAGATCGGGGCATGTCGGTTAAGTGACTACTTCTCACAGTTTCAGTTTCAGATTCAGTCTCAGTTTCAGAATCAGTCTTCAGAAATCAGGACTGTCAGATATAGTCATCTATCATTGTGAGAAACTCAGATAGTTCCATTGATTTATGGTCCATCCCATCAGATAGACTTAGTCTTACATACAGTTATTTGATATTATATTTAGAGATATGTTGTCAGACAGTCTTGATCACAGTATCAGATTTCTATTGAGTATTTTTGTTGTCAGATTCATATATAATCATATTTCTTATCATTGATAAAGCTTCCGAAATCATTTGTTAGAAAGGTTGATCTCTAATCCTATCAGTCGAAAGCAGTAAGTCCAAGAATTCAGTCATTGATGTAAGCAAATCCAGATCCTCAGTTATCAGTATCATATGAGTCAGTGATTCAGTATCACAGTGTCAATAGTGAGTTCAGTCTGCAGTAAAGTGGTATCTGAGTTTCAGTATCTAGAGTTGCGATAATTGTGTTCATGTTCTGTGCATTCATGTATGTGTTCTCATGCGGCATTTTCATGATTATTCAGTTTAGATATTGTGCATGCATGAACCTTTGCATTAGCCTACCCCGTCTACATACTTGGTATATTTTTGTGCTGACGCATTTGCGCTATGGTGTTTTATTTGACACCATAGGTTCAGAGGCACAGGATCCAATTTATCCTCAGCAGTTTAGTCCCAGTCAGCAGCAGTAGCAGTGAGTCCTCTTCTTTCGAGGACGAGTCTCAGTTTACTACTATTGTTTCAGACTTTGTTTATTTTCTGTTGACAGAGTTAGTTGGGGACATGTCCCATCAACTCCACAGTTCAGACAGTTAGAGGCTTTTTAGATGGATGTATTAGTATTCAGTTTTTAGTTTTGAGTATGTATAGATGTGTTGAACCTTATGGCAAGTTTCTGCATTTTTTCAGATATTATGCAATGTACACGTACAGATATCAGAAAAGGGTTAGCTTGTGGTCCTTCGGGTCCATAAGCACCGTGTGACGTCTCGAGATGGGATCTCGGGGCATTACAAGGACCCGGGCCCACCCAAACAACTATGGGCTAACAACCATTGTTCTCCAAGTGCGGTTTAGGCCAAAAATCTATCAGGGGACCTTAACGGGCTGTGAAGCAGCTGAAGGTTTCCCGACGGAGTCGGTGGTGCCATTTGGGTGGTCAAACGGGTGAAACAACAGGAGCGAACCATTTTGGCCCCAAATTGAGGAGTGTTAGCTAATGATTCTTGTGGTGGGCCTGGGACCCGATGTAATTAGAGCCAATAACCGATGGACGGCCCTACCACGAGCTGTGGAGCAAGTGAGGGTGGCTCGATGGGGTCACTGGGACATTTAAGTGGTCAAACAGGCCAAATGATGCGGACAGACTATCTTCGACTCAAATCAGTGGGTGTTATACCACGGTTCTTGAGAGGGGACCATGTGTGACTTTTGCCAAAATTTGACCAACGGCCCCCGATAGGTTGTATAGCGAGTGAGGGTGGCCGGAAGGATCGGTGGGCTATTTGGGTGGTCAATCAGGAAAAATGGCACGAACGGTCCACATTCGACCAAAATCAATGGGTGTTAGCCTACGATTCTCAAGGTGGGCCTAGGCCTGGTCTGGGCCAACAACTTATCCGGTGCCCCCAATGGGTTATGGAGTAGGTGAGGGTGGCCTAACGGGGTCGGTGGGTCTATTTGGGTGGTCAAATAGGTAAAACAATGCAAACAAGCCATTTTCAATCTAAATTTGTGGGTGTTAGCCCATAATTCTCAAGGTGGGCCTGGGGATGGGTCGCAATTTGGGCCAAAAATTGATCGGTACCCCACGATGGGTAGTGGAATAAGTGAGAGTGGTTGGTGGGGTCGGTGGGGGCCATTTGGATAGTAAAACAGGCAAAACAATGCAAGGGGGCTGTTTCGGCCTAAATCAGTGTATGTTAGCCCATAGTACTAGGGGTAGACCTAGGGCTCGGGCATAGTTTTGGCTGAAAATAAATATATAGCCTCCGATGGGTTGTGGAACTATTGAGGATGGCCCAGTGGGATCGGTGGGGCTATTTGGTTGGTCAAACGGGCCATTTCAGCCCAAATCGGTGGGTGTTAACCAACCGTTCTTGGGGTAGGCCTGAGGCTTGGGTGCGGTTTGGGCCAAAAATTGACTGATGGCCCCTCTAAGGACTGTGGAGCGGGTGAGAGTGGTCTGGCGAGGTTGGTGGGGGAATTCGGGTGGTCAAACAGGTGAAACAACGCGAACGGGCCATTTTCGACCTAAATCAGTGGGTGTTAGCATATGATTCTCTGGGTAGGCCCGAGCCCAAGCGTGGTTTGGGTTTAAAATTGATAAACATATGAATATAGTTTGGGTGTTAGCCCACAGTTATTAGGGTGGGATCAGGGCCCGAGTGTAGTTTGGGCTGAAAACTAACCGATGGCCCTCCGATGGGCTATGAAGCAGGTGAGAGTGGACCGACGGGGTCATTTGAGTGGTCAAACGGGCGAAACGGTGTGAACGGGCTATTTTCATCCCAAATCAATGGGTGTTAGTCAACGATTCTTGGGGTGGGCCCGGGGCTCGGCTATTTTTAGGTCGAAAATCGACCGACAACCCTCCGATGGGTTTTGGAGTGGGTGAAGGTGGCTCGATGGGTTCGGTGTGGCTATTTGGGTGGTCGAACGAGCAAAACAACGTGAACTGGCCATTTCAACTCAAGTCGGTGGGTTTTAGCCCATGATTCTCGGGGTGGGCTAGAGCGAGGTTTGGGTCAAATACTGACCAGCACCCTCTTCCCCCACCCTCTTAAGCGGTTGTGGAATGGGTGAGGGTGGCCCGATGATGTCGGTGGGGGCATTTGGGTGGTAAAATAGGCAAAATAGCGCGAACAAGCTATTTTTGGCCTAAATTGGTAGGTGTTGGCCTACGATTCTCAGGGTGTACCCGAGGCTCGGGTGCAATTTATTCCAAAATTAACTAGTTTTCTCCCGATAGGTTGTGTAGTTGGTGAGGGTGGCCCAACGAGGTTAGTGGGGCCATTTAGGTGGTCAAACGGGCAAAACAACACGAAGATACTATTTTTGTCCCAAATCGGTGGGTGCTTGGCCATGGTTCTCGGTGTGGGCTAGAGGACAGGGTGCAGTTTGGGATAAAAAATGACTAGCAGCCCCTCAAAAGGATGTGGAGCGGATGAGGGTGGCTCGGCTGGGTCGATTAGGCCATTTGGGTGGTCAAACAGGAGAAACATCACAAACGGGCTATTTTTGACCAAAATTGATGAGTGTTAGCCCATGGTTCTCAGGGTGTTCCTGAGGCTCAGGCGTTATTTAGGTCAAAAATTGGCCAGCGATCCTCTGACGGGTATGGAGTGGGTGACGGCAGCCCAACGGGGTCGGTGAGGCCATTTAGGTAGTCAAATGGGTAAAACAGCGTGAACTGGACATTTTTGGCCTAAATCGATGGGTGTTAGCCCACGGTTCTCTGGGTGGGATTGGGGACCGAGCGTGATTTGGGTTGATAACCAATCAGTGGCCCCTCTATTAGGGTTATTGATTGGGTGAGGTGGGTTGACGGGGTTGGTGGGGCAATTTGGGTGGTCAAACATTGAAACGATGCGAATGGGCTATTTTCGGCCCCAATAGGTGGCTGTTAGCCCACGATTCTCGCGGTAGTCCTTGAACCCGAGCACGATTTGGATCAAAAATTGATCGAATGGCTGTGGAGTGGGTGATGGTGTCCCGGCGGGGTCGATAGGGCCATTTGGGTGGTCAAACGGGTGAAACAGCTCAAATGGGCCATTTTCGACCCAAATCGATGGGTGTTAGCCCACTATTCTTGGGGTAGGCTCGAGGATCGGGCATGGTTTGGGCCAAAAACTAGTTTAAAACCCCTCAAAGGGTTATGGAGTGGGTGGGGGTGACCCGACGGGGTCGGTGGGTCCATTTGGGTGGTCAAACAGTGAGATTGGGTCATTTTCGACCCCAATTGATAGGTGTTAGTCCACGATTCTTGAGGTGGGTCCCAAGCCTGAGTGCGGTTTTGGTAAAAAATTGATCGACGTCCCCCCGATAAGCTTTGGAGCAAGTTAGGGTGTCCCGATAGGGTCGGTGGGGCCATTTGAGCGGTCAAATAGGCAAAACAGCATGAACAGACCGTTTTTGGAAAATCAGTGGGTTCCCATGATTCTCGGGGTGAGCTCGAGGCTCGAGCGCAGTTTGGTCCAAAATCAACCGACGGGCTGTGGAGTGGGTGAGGGTGACCCGATAGGTTCGGTAAGGCCATTTGGATGGTCAAACGGGCGAAACGGGGCGAACGGACCATTTTCGACCCTATAATCCAATACAAATTTTTCTTGAAATATCAATATTTAGCTCCAATTGCCTCAATCTATCCAACTATAAATAATGGGTATAAATAATGGGGTCCAAATTAGTCTTGAAAAGCTAATCCTATAACTTAGGATATAGATGTGTTGCTCATAAGCTAAAAAGTCCAATTCAATAATGTAAATTCAATTTTGATATCAATTTCTAAGTTTGATCATTGAATTTTCAATTAATGATGTTCATGTCCAGATTTTTGTTAGAAAGCCTCGGTGGTCTACTCGTTTGTACGATTATTAGTGACATCATACAGGTTAGAAGAATTTCAAAAAATCTTTTACATACTATAGCTATTTGCTTTTACTTTAAAAGGAGTCTCAACAAAATTAGTGATCCAAAATAAAATGTTAATTTGAGGCTTTAATATATGCAAATACACATAAAAATAATAATTTATAGCTGTCTTTTTTATTTTTATATACTTTTTGCGAAACATAGTGTTCGTAAATGACATACAGCTTTTAGCTAAACTCACATAGCAATAAAAAATTAACTAATTAATCTAGTTAGCAAGATGTTAGTAATGTGTTTCACTATAGATTACCTTGGATATAGTTATTAAAACTTTACTTATTAATAAGAAGATTTAAGTTATTTAATTGAAAGTTCTTAAAAAAAATCATAAAAGATAGATAGTTTTTTTTTTTCTTTTAACAAAATTTTGAACCTTATTTTTTAAACAATCTTCAAAAAAATTTAAGTTATTTTTAACCTTATTTAAGTTATTTATTGCTTGTGGCGCATAACTTTTGAAATTTCTTCCACGAAGGTGGAAGTTTATCAATTACGCCACAAACAATAAGGTTATCTCCAATTTTGACTTCCTCGGACGTGAGCTCGCCAACAATCATTATGAAATCCTGAGCTTGGTCTACCACTGATTTGTTGTCCACCATTTGAAAATGAAAAAATTTGCTAGCCACATATTTTTTTCGCTCCCGCCTTCTCAGTGTCATACTTACTCTGCAAGGCTTTCCAAAATTTCTTTGAACTAGAGTAAGTTCTATCATAATATCATAAAAATTATCAGACAGACAATTAAGTAAAAAGTACCGACACTTATAGGAGTCACCATCGTATTTTTTCACTTTCTCTTGAAGAGAAATAAGTTCTTCATCACTCATGGAAGAGTTATCTACTTTGTTTGGATTCTTCTCAGTTAACACATAAGAAACGTTGAGAAGACTTAAGTAGAAAAGCACTTTACCCTTTCACCTCTTGAAGTGAGTACCGTTGAACTGGAATGGCTTGTTAAGATCTCCCATCTTGACATCCACGGATTTTCAGTTGTTGTCATTGAATCTCCTTAAAATTATTGGTGAAATTACAATAAAATATTACAACTGAAAATTATAAGTGAAGAAAAAGGAAAAGAATGTGTTCTTCTTTGACTAAGGCACGGATATCTTGCTTTCTTTAAGGAGATTCAAGCCTACTGCAGCAAAATATTTCACCGATCCAACAATAATCTTCTTGACCTGTCCCCTCTAGGATACAACAGTCTTTCTCATAAAGAACAACTCAACAACTCTGGACAAGAATTAAGTTCAAAGCTCCACAAAAAGAACACCTCCCTTCAATTAATGAACTCTCTCTTTTTACTATTTTTTTTTGTGAACTCTCTATTATCTTGTATATGTCAAAACCATACAAGTCCACCTCTATTTATAGGTGAGTAAAATTTTCAGGCAATGAATAGGAAGATTAAAGTACAGTAAAGATAGTAGATGAATGGTCTAAGAGTTACAAGAGTTACAAAAAATTATGCCAAATAATGGCCAAATAAATGACAACAATATTATATTGTGCATTCATGCACCAAAACGTGCAGAAGCCTAACTCCTCTTTTTAGAATAAGAAACGAATACAGTAAATGGCATGAAATGTCATTAGAATATCAAAGTAACCAACTGCATGATTGTAAAAGCTGTGGAGTAAAAGCACTAAGAATCAATGTCATTTAGTTCATAACATTCTAATCAATGGTTACCTCCAACGTAAAATAAAGTAGTGGAGTAGTCAGCAGCTTATAATTGATAACCAAAATGTGAAGTAAATTAATATTATTAAGTAAATATTAAAATGCTAAATCCATCAATCCCCCACTCATTTTAATATTAACAAGAGAGTCCGCCAGTTGAAGGAAGACTACCATGCATTATGAAGGTGTGCTTTGCATTGAACCTCCACTTAGTAAAACAGTATTTTTTACTCCAGAGTCGTAGTGGTCTCAGACTTGAACTATGACTGCTTAAGGGTAGTAAAAAATTACTGCTTACACATAATAGTCAAGGTGTTGACATGAGCTTTATAGCCAGCACATTACAACCTTATGGTATCCCGATTTTAATGAGTGCCTTTGAGAATGAGCCTAATTCTCATAGGAAGCAGCCTACCTCCATACTCACATCGGTGAAATTCGTCTAGAGTGATCCTATAATTTAGTACCCCACTCATACGAGCTATAGATTTTCATTAAGAGTTTATTTTAAACTCAAACTCACAATCATTACAGGTAAATGCACTCACACCATAGGAAAGGATAAAAAAGTAGTGCATTTTTTCACAACAAGTCATCATGTGATTCATTTTTTCCATTGAACCTGGTTATAGGATCTCTAGTCCCCAGGTTGGGTTTCCTCACATATGACTCAACATTCAATAGGCTTTAATCTCATTCCCTTGATGTGCTCCAGACCTTTTCTCTTGCTAAGGCCTTAGTCAATGGATCTGCAAGATTATCACAAGATTTTACATGATCAAAATATTAATGGTACCATTTGTCAAATATGATCTCATATTACTATGTTTTCTCCGTATAGGTCTAAATTTACCGTTGTAATAATGATTTTGAACCCTACCAATTACAACGGTGCTATCACAATGAATTAAAATAGGAGGAATTGATTTTTCAAAATAAGGTATTTAAAATAATAAATCTCTCAACCAATTCGCTTCCTTACCAGCTGAAGCTGAAGCAATTAATTCAGTTTTCATGGTAAAGTTAACAATAATTTTTTGCTTTTTAGACTTCCAACAAATAGCACCACCACCCAAAGTAAAAATATAACAAACAGTAGATAAAGAATCACCTGATAAAGTGTTTCAATCCACATCACAAAAGCCTTCAAGTACAATAGATATTTTTTATAGAACAAACCACAATTTTTCGTTCCAATTAAATATCTCATTACTCTAGTTATAGCATGTCGATGTTCATTTCCTGACTCGCTAGTAAACCTGTTAAGTATTCCTACTGCATATGCAATATCAGGCCTAGTGCAATCAGTCACATATCTCAAACTTCCAATTATGTTAGCATATTTCTTTTGATTTATTCCATCATTTTCACTTTCAACAGGAAACAAGTGAACACTAGAATCAAATGGAGTTACAACATGCTTGCAATAAAGGAAATTATATTTTTTCAATATTTTCTCAACATAATGTGACTGACTGGTCAAGGAAAATTTCATCACATGTTCTAGTAATTTTTATTCCTAGAATCAAATTTGTCTCACCAAGATCTTTCATATCAAAGTAGCTTCTAAGAATATTTTTAGTTTCACCAATAACATTCATATTAGAGTCAAAGATCAATAAATCATCAACATATAGGCAAATAATAACATGTGAATTATTTCAAGACTTATGATATATGCACTTATCACACTCATTTGTTTTAAACCCATTATCAACCATACAAGAATCAAATTTTTCATGCCATTGCTTTGGTGCCTGTTTTAAGCCATATAGGGATTTATTAAGTTTTGCACTTTGCTTTCTTGACCAGCCTCAACAAAACACTCCGGTTGTTCCATGTAAATATCCTCATTTAGGTCTCCCTTTAAAAAAGCAGTTTTTACATCCGTTTGATGAATTTGTAAATCAAAGATTGCCGCAATAGCAACTAAAAGTCTAATGGATGTAATTTTAGTTACCGGAGAAAAAGTATCAAAAACTTTTAGGCCTTCTAGTTGTTTAAAACCTTTAGCCACTAGTCTAGCTTTGTATTTATCAACAGATCCATCCGGTTTTAATTTTTTATGTAAGACCCATTTACATCCAATTTTTTTACAGCCCGGTGGTAAATCAACTAGCTTCCAAGTTTTATTGGAAATTAGTGATTCCATTTCATCATTTACAACCTCTTTCCAAAAAATAGCATCATGTGAAGACAAAGCTTCTTTTAAAGTGATAGGGTCATCTCCAATGTTAAAAACATAATAATAAGGACCAAAATCTTTTTCTACTCTAACTCGTTTACTTCTTCTTAACTCAAAATCATCATTTTCTTTATTCTTTAAAGTAGAAGTCGAAGAACTAGGTAGTGATAAAATATTTTTTTAAGTCCTTAGACCCCCACTATTTTTACAATCAAAAGGGGATTTATTTTCATGAAAAATAGCATCACTTGATTCTATTATCACACTATCTTCAAGATTAAAAAATTTATAAGCCGTACTATTTGAAGCATAACCAAGAAAAACACAAGTAGTAACTTTTTTACCCAACTTAGAGATTTTAGGATTCATTAACCTTACATAGGCTAAGCAACCCCAAACTCTTAGATATCCCAAATTTGGCTTATGACCTTTTCACAACTCAAAAGAAGTTAGTTTGCTCTTTTTATGAGACACACGATTCAACACATAACAAGCAGTTAAAAGAGCTTCACCCCAAAAACTTAAAGGTGCACAAGCCTCAATTAACATGACATTATTTAACTCAACAAATGTTCTATTCTTCCTTTCTGCTACACTGTTAGATGCAGGAGAATAAGGAGGAGGAGTTTCATGAATTATACACAATGATCTAACAAAAGAATTGAATTCATGTGATTCATATTCACGGCCTCTATTACTTCTTATTCATTTTATTTTTCTACCAAACTGATTTTCAACTTCATGGAGAAACAATTTAAAATTCTCAAAAGCATTACTTTTATTTTTCATTAAGTAAACATATGTAAACTTAGAAAAATCATCAATGAAAGTGATAAAATATCTATTTTCTCCACGAGTTAAAATCTCACCAAGTTTACAAATATCAGTATGGACTAATTCTAACAATTCAGTTTTTCTTTCAACTTGAAAATAAGGCCTTTTTGTGATTTTGGCTTTACTACAAGCCTCTCATCTTTCAAAGTTCTTTTTTATCAATGAAATTAATCCTAAACTAGTCATGATTCCCACATAATGTTCATTTATATGACACAAACGAGCATGTCAAAAATTAGTAGAAGAAAACATGTAAACAGAAGTAGATGTTTTATTCATTTCAACATTCAAATTGAACATACCATCACATACATACCCCTTTTCCACAAAAATATTACTTTTAACAATTACATACTGATCTGATTCAATAATCTGTTTGAAGCCAACTTTATTAAGAAGAAAATAGGATATTAATTTTGTTTTATCATGGAAGGAGTATAAAGTACATCTTTTAATATTAATACCCTTCCAGAAGTGAAACCCAACTCTACATCACCCATTCCAAGCACTTGAGCGCTATGTGAATCTCCAAGCATGATGGTTTTGGGCTCCTCAAAATTTATATATTCTTTAAACTAGTCTTTCTCATAACAGACATGACGGTTTGCACCAGAGTCAGCCCATCATCCATCAACATTCTCCACCATGTTAATGTCTATTATCACTGCCACAAATAGTTCTTCGGTAATATTTTCCTGAGGTATAGGCTCACGTTTCCGAAATCTGGAAAATCGAGCAATATGCCCACTCTTGCCACAGATAAAGCACGGTCCTTTTTGTTGTACATGTTAATTTTGGTTGTTTTCGCCATTATTGTCCTTGGGATGTCTACCATCATTTTTCTTGAATTTTTTCTTCTTTGGCTTCAAAGTAGTATTTTTGTTAGTTTCAGGGGTAGCATTACTTGAAGAAGTTAAAGTTACCTTTGGTGTGATGCTGTTCTCTTCTGTTTGCAAAAGTGCATCTTGGCCCCTTGCTTCTTTTTCCATGCAGATTTTCATTATCAAAGTCTCAAGAGAAGTTTCCTTTTGCTTGTGGCGCATAGTTTTTGAAATTTCTTCCACGAAGGTGAAAGTTTATCAATTATGCCACAAACAATAAGGTTATCTCCAATTTTGAATTCCTCGGACCTGAGCTCACCAACAATCATTATGAAATCCTGAGCTTGGTCTACCACTGATTTGTTGTCCATCATTTGAAAACAAAAAAATCTGCTAGCCGCATATTTTTTTGCTCCCGCCTCCTCAATGTCATACTTACTCTGCAAGGCTTTCCAAATTTTCTTTGCACTAGAGTAAGTTCTATCATAATAATCATAAAAATTATCAGACAGAAAATTAAGTAAAAAGTACCGACACTTATAGAAGTCTGATAACGCTCAAACTACAGCTCTCATAAGAGTGTAAGCGGTCGTCGTCAAATATAGAACCCAACTGGGTTGGGTGTCGAATCCCACAGGGAATACTTGGTCACTAAGTATTGCAACTATTATTAGACTGTTGGTCGAAAATTCTATGGAAAGGGGGGATGGTTTAGGCGTGAAGTAAAAGTATCAAAATAGTAAAGTAAAAACGGAATGCTTGGTAGGTTTTAATCAATGAGAATTGTAAGTTAGGGTTATGTCCACCTTATGAGTTCTACGTATCTATTGGCTATGAGTTATGCGGAATTCAGACATGCATGCGCTTATAGAGATTCGTATTCTATGGTAAATCCTAGCGTCTTTCGACCATCAAGGATTATATCACTTTAACTCTTTCGAGCTTAAAACGTATACTAATGGTACGAATTCTCCAAGAGGTTAATCCAGTTATGGTACTAACTTTTAAACAGGTTTTAGTAGCCCTATTTCCTTGTCATTCTCTCTTTTCCAGACATGTAACTTTTCTTTCGAACAAGTTAATGCTATACTGGCGTATTCTATATTTTTGCAACCACAAAAATTCAATTAAGATGAAGAGAGTAATGATATAAGCAGCATACGTATCAAGAATTCACAAAATCATAGCAATAGATAGTATATCATACGGCTTCCATAACCCTAACAGAGAAGTTTAGCTACTCATGAGCGCAACGGAGATCACAATAAACATCATCATCATATCAAAACTAGAATAATCTCACGTTGGAGAAGAGTGTGGCGTCACAACAAGGTTGACGTTTTTCCTCTTGGTGTTTCCCACGAGTTAGCGTTTTTCTCTGTTAACAATTGTAACGTGAATTAGGAGCGGAAGTTGAAGGAATTGAATTAATGAATGAGTGAATAATAAAAAGCTTCAGAAAAATAGGATATTTATAACACCCATATCCTATTCCTACTAGGCTACTGCGTACTTATCCTAATCCTACTAGGTTACTGCATCCTTATCCTAATCCTACTAAGTTACTGCTGATCCCCAAAGTCTTTAGAAATGCTATTTTTGCCCGGGACAAGTTATCCATGCATCACTTTCAGTCCATAGGCGTCCAAACGCTGCTTTCCTTCTTTCGTGAAGCTTCCTTTGGCGTCAAGTTATCCATAAAGTGCTGGAATCTTCATCATTTATACCTGAAAACTTGCTAATCACGTTTGTTAGCTCACTTACAGGAAAAAGGACTAAAAGTGCATGAATTATATATTTTGTCCTCAAAACTTAGCTAAAATATGGGTAAATTAAGGTGCTTTAGGCGTGTAAATACGCCTATCATCAACACCCCACACTTAAAGCTTTGTTCGTCCTTGAACAATATATCATGTCCATATAAATATCTACTTAGGGTTTCACATTAACAACATAAAATGTTCAACAAGACAGGCACAACAATTATTAACCAAGAGTAGTTTTCTAATCACTTCTAGAAACAATTCAACCTCCAACATAGACTCGTGATGATGGTTAATTCGTAGTCAAAAGTTAAGGCAGAAAGAATCATACAAGACTACCCAAAAATCATCAACCATGTGTGTCTCACATAAGATATTATCCATAATCACTCACAAGTATTGCATTTTTCAGAACATGGGTATAAGATTATCCTTGCTCCCACTCTCACAAAGAATTCATATGTTGCAACTGATGACCATAGGCTTGCCCTTAGTGTAATGCTCTACTAATTTCAGAATGCTAAGCTTAGGATCAAATAGGTCTTTACAGGTTGTAATGTAGGCTAAGGGACGGGTAGGACTATTTTGGCCAGAAATAGTGATTAAGTTCCCTAAGCGCTTTAATACATCACATTATGCCATTTACACTTTCTTTCAAACAACCTTTCTACTTTCTTTTAATCTACCACCCCTTCTCACCTCTTTTGTTTTTCAATTTTAAACATAACTAACTTTTTAGTTTTCTTTTCATTTTTCTTTTCATAACACACCTCTATGATAGCAATTCTTTTTCATAACAAATTCAAGCACCAATACATTCTAAGGCATCACACTCACCCAATTTCCTCTTATTTTGTCACATGACTTTACAATTTAAAGCGCTTAGGAATTTGGATCAAATTATGGTTTTGAAAAAAAATGGATTAGGCTACATATGAGGTTGTCAAAGAAAGTAGGCTAGAGGCTCAAAGGGGTTGACTAGGATAATGTCCACGGGTAGGTAAAACGAAGGTAAACAATCACAGGTTGCCAAAGAAATGCCTAAATCATCTCCTAAACTTGCACTCTTTATTTCGCTTTACACACACACCAGGCAAGTTCTAGCATCAGTCACCAACACATAATATACTATCATCTCACACACACAAGGCACATGGTCAACTTTATTGGGAGTATTATAGACTCTTGACCCTAACAGATGAATGAATTAAACCACACAATTATCACACAGTGAGTCACACTTAGAGTCTAAATGTCTCAATAGTAATGATTCTATCACAAACTCTTGTCATAACACCATGCCGCCTATCAGAACAATTTGATGCAAAAAAATTCTACTAACTACTAACTAAATCAAACAAACAAACATAAATAAATGCAAATGCAGATAAAGAAGTATAGCATACAAATACCCTCACCCCACACTTAGACGGGACACACTGCCCTAAGTAGAAAATAAATGAGAAGAACCTGATTAGTCGGACTCATCCTCTATGTCTGGGGTCATACCCCCTGCATCGGAATCATCATCAGAGTCGTCGTCATCAGAGTTCTCCTCCACGTCGGAGTCTGGCATTCGTCGATCATCATCGGTTGGCATGTTGTCATCAAGAGGTTCCTCAAAATATACACCTACTCCACACATAGCCCTCGCATGCTCATTCATTGTGTAGTCATAATCCAACTGTTGGAGCTCTGCAGCAGTTGGGACACGACCTCCGCTCATCATGGTAAACCTCGTCATGCCATATAAATGGCGGAAGAAGCTTTCGTCACGAGCATGTCTTTCTGCAGTGGTTAGGTTGACGCCATGCATGGATTCAGCATTTTTAACCTTTGTGAGGTCAACTTTCTTCGGGTTGTGTGGAAGCTTATGATCTGCATGTTCCTCTTCGATGTCCTCCTTCCTCAATATCGCAGTCAACAGATTGCCAAAGCTGAAGTGGGACCTCTTGGGCAGCCTGGCCTTACGCATTGAAGATGGAATAATCGCCCCAATGTTGACGGGGATGTTCGTCATCAAAGCGTACACCAAGCACACTCTATCACGTGTGATCTTTGTGTACTGTGACCCTGGAATCAGGCAAAAATTAACTATCTGCAACCATATCCGAGCTTCTCTGTTCAAGGAGGCATACGGGAAGGTATTGTGCCGACCGGTATCCTTGTGACGACTCCACCGTTCCATTGATCTTGTTCCACATAGTGTGTGTCTGATTGCCCTGTATGGAGGTATGCAATAAATCTCCTTGAGTGGTGATGGATCTACAGATGGCAAGCCTAGAAAAGAGTTGAAGAATTCTGCGTTTAGTTGCAAACTTGTCCCCGAATCTTTACTTCACTCCCTGTAGTCTTTGGGGACCAATTGGCATAGAACTCACGCGTTAGATCAAGATTACATTCTCCCATGTCTCGGAAAATGAAGTCAAGATGTAGCGCCATGAGTTTAGCCAAGATGCGAGGTTCTTTATTTTCTAGGCTCTCCTTTTGTATCAACTCCACGTGAACATATTTTTTTACTTTATTGTTCTTGTACCACTCCTTTGCTTCCTCCTCTAGGACCCATTTTATCCCGAACATGCGGTGAGGTATTCGCAGCGAGGAGGATTCAGCTTGCTCTTTTCGTCCCCTTTTCTGGCCTTTCTGTGAGGTGGTTGCTTTGTCTTTTCCTTGGCGTGCTTTTGGTGCCATTGTACCTGAGATTAAAATAATAGTCATGTTAGCTTGATCTCGGTGGATACAATCAATAAACAAGCAGTAGTGGAACCACCCCACACTTAATTTGTTGGTACAAACTAGTGAAGTGAACGATGTCGATTACTCAGACTTCATCGATATACGTTTAGGCGTTATGTTCCAACAATATAATCAGTGCAGTCATACTCTTCTTTAACTATCCTTTCCAACTCTATTTCATGTAATCTTGATCATACTTTCATGTTTGGATTAATGCACTTTTTGAACAAGACTACTTCATAGAGATCGTATCAAGTTATGGCATAGAAATAATCACAACATCTCATGCTTGTATTCAATCATGATCTTTATCTCGATGAACGAGTCATTCAAGCATTCAAGCATTCAATTTTGAAGATTATGCAATTAACTTCACCATGTCGACTCCGCAAAAGTATGACAGTGTATAACAATCAAATACAAGTCGGAACAAAATCAAGAACACCCACACGTATTCTTTCACTCAACGAGATGTATCATATCAAACCAATCACATTCAAATTACCAATACTACTTCAAGATTTAACAATTTATTCTAGGCGTAGTAGTGTAGTACTTACGGAATATAAAAGAAGAACAAAGAAGTACTTACTTGGTTGATGGCCTCGGAAGATGTTCTTGCAAAGTAAAAGAGCAAAAGGAAAATTTTTGAGAGATTTTGGAGAGGTAGGCGGCGCCTAGGTTGAAGTTGCAATGCATTTTTGTTCTAAGACTAAGGTTCTATTTATAGGACAAGCTTGGGTCGGGTTTTGACCCATTTGGAATCGGATTTGGAGACCAAAAGTGACCATAGGCGGCGCCTAATGTTTTGCCTATGCTTGGCATAGGCGGCGCCTTTTGCAAAGCCTTGTTGAGCATAGTCGGCGCCTATGCTATGGCATTGTTAGGCATAGGCGGCGCCTATGCCATGGCATACTAGATTCAGAGACAAAAGGCTTTTGCATAGGCGGCGCCTATGCTATGGCATTGTTGAGCATAGGCGGCGCCTATGCTATGGCACTCTAGAATCTGAGAGCTTAGGCCATAGCATAGGCCTTGCCTTGTTTGTGGCCTAGATTTACATAGGCCTTGCCTTGTTCTTTGCCTATATTTTCATAGGCAATGCCTAACCCATAGCCTTTTGCTTCTTCATTCCTAACTTACCACCTTTAACATGCAATACTTTCAAATCGAAATTTGAAACCAATCTCCTCCTTCACACCTCTTGCACCTACATTTACTCAAAAACAACAAAAACGATTAGAACGATGGGTTGCCTCCCACCAAGCGCCTTAGTTTTGGTCGTGGCTCAACAAAATTTTATGAAAACAAAACAATTAAAAACGATGGGTTGCCTCCCACCAAGCGCTTGATTTATTGTCGCGGCACGACATAGCTATCTCGATTACTTAGACTTCATCGAGATAGATGGGGCATCGTTTTCTGAATGGATTCAGACGACGCTGATGCTTACTTGTAGGCATTCAATCTTCTTCGATATGACTCTTGTACATACATATCCCAGGAGGGATACCAATTATATCATCAATAGTCCAACCCATAGCTCTCTTGTATCTCTTCAGAGCAGAGATGAGAGCCTCTACGTGCTGTTCACTTAAATCATCCGTCACACTCACCGGAAGTGTATTTATACTTCCCAAGCATGCATACCTTAGATAATTGGGGAGCTCTTTCGATTCTAGCACTGGGGGCTCTTCAATGGAAGTCTTCGCTGTTGGTGACGGTTGATTCGTAAGATCAAGGTCCGGCTGATTAGGAGTATGAGAATAGGACCCTATTTCTGTTAGAGCACACATAGTTTCTTCATGGTCTTCATCATCCTCATGCTCAACATTCAGCAGTGCATCAGACAATGGCTCAACAGTAAGTTGTTTCTCTACAGATAATGCTTTCTTATCTTCATAATGAACATCAGCTACAGAAAACACATCCATATCTCTTGGCTGCTTCATCGATTTGCACAAATCAAAATGAATCACTTCGTCATTCATTCGTAATAAAATCTCATTATCTCTCATGTCAATAAGCACATTTCCAGTTGCGAGAAATGGCCGTCCCAAGATTATAGGAACTTCCGAATCTACCTCACAATCCAAAATCACAAAGTCTGCAGGAAAAATGAAGGTGGACACCTTTACCAACACATCATTTAAGATACCAACAGGTCGTTTTACCGACTTATCTGCCATCACGAGCCTCATATTGGTTGGTGTCGGATCGCCTAACCCCAACCTCCTGTAGATGGATAGTGGCATCAAATTGATGCTAGCACCCAGATCGTACAATGCCTTGGCAAAATCCAACGATCCAATCGTGCAAGGGATAGTGAAAGCACCAGGATCTGCCTTCTTCTGAACTAGTGATCTTGTGGCAATCGCACTGCAATGATGAACATCATCTTCCAGCTCATAACTTACTGCCCGCTTCTTTGTTAAAATATCCTTCATAAATTTCGCGTACCCAGGCATCTGTTCTAGCGGCTCTACCAAAGGAACATTAATAGTCAGCTGCGTCAACATAGTCATGAATTTACTGAACCTGGTATCATCAGCTTTCTTCTTCAGTCTCTGCGGAAAAGGTGGTGGTGGAAGGGGAATTGTTTTATCTTGCTTTCGATTATCAACTTTCTCCACCACTTTCTTTTTATCTTGCTTCCAACTATCAATCTTTTCTGGCTGATGACGTCTAGGTGTAACATCATGAGCACTCACTTCAGCTTCTACGGCATCTTCAAACTCTGCTTCATCAACATTCTCTGCTATATCATCAACCACCTGCTTGCCTTTGGATGGATTTTCCAACACTTTACCACTCCGGGTAGTAATAGCCATACACGATCCATCATTCCTTGGATTTTGCACTATGTCACTAGGTAGTGTTCCATCTTTTCTTTGATTTAATGCCGCTGAAAGTTGACTCAATTGCTGCTCTAGTTGCTTTATTGCAGTAGAATGCGAGTCAACCAATTGATTTATTGAAGACAAATCGTTCTTCACCTCATTCACTCCCGTATTAGTTGCCTTAACTCCTTTCAGCAGTTTTTCCATCATATCTTCCATAGACATCTTCCCCGAACCAGATGTTGCGGCCTCACGATTTCCAGGAGGAATATACAAACCACTCCTGTCAGTCTTATTCTTCCAACTACCTTGATCGCGGTCCTTGTATCCAGATTTATCATAATAGTTCCGACCTTGGTTTCCTTGGGCATTGCCTCGGAAACCCCCCTGATTATTCAAGTAGTTGTCTTCTTTCTCGGAATCGGATTCGTCTCTTCCTTTTGACGCAACTGCTTTGACTTTTTCGGTCTTCCCTGATAATAAATGCTTGGTAAGAAGATCCATTTGTGTTTTCATGTGCGCCATATCTTGATCATGTTCCTCTTCTCTTCGCCTCTGTTCTGTAGTCATGCCAATCGATACAGTAGAGCTTGCTACCTCAGAATCCCTGGTATGCCAAGCTCTACTTTGCTTTGTCATACGATCTAACATATCACTTGCCTGAATAAAAGTGAGGTCCATGAATGACCCACCTGCTGCATTATCAACCATTGGCTTAGTCACCGAATTCAAAGATCTGTATAATATCTCCATCAAGTGGACATTGGTCATATGATGGTTTGGGCACCGCATAAGCTTCGTCTTGAACCTCTCCCATGTTTCGTGGAGAGCTTCAGTTTGAAGCTGTCGAAAATTGCTGATTTCATCTCTCAACTGTGCTCTCTTGGATGGCGGAAAGAATCTTTCTAGGAAAGCGTCTTTCAACTGCCTCCAATTAGTAATAGAATCAAGAGTTAGCCCATTCAACCATAGAGTTGCCTCCCCAGATAGAGATAATGGAAATAAACGCAGCCGAATTGCATTCTGTCCAACGCCTGGGTTGTCGAATGACTTGCATGTAGAGATAAAATTGATCAGATGCATATTCGGATCATCACCTGCAAGTCCACCAAATAGTCCCTTGAGCTGCAATAACTGAATCATGGTGCTAGTGATATTGAACTTGGCTCCAGGTGCCAAGGGCGGAGGAATAATAGCCCCTGTGGCACCAGCTCCATCAAGATCGTCATCATCATTATCAAAAGGAGCCTGCACAGCTCGGCGGTCAGGTCTCATTCTAGCTTGACGATCTCTCCTGTGCTTAGGTGCCGCCACCTCATCAGTATGCCTAGGATTCAGTAACTCATCATCACCCAGGTCCTCATCATCAGGATTTGTTGCTCGACCTGGGTTATCAATATTCTGTTGATGCACTTGAGCAGCTGCTAATGCAGCTAATCTAGCCTGCTCCTGTTGAGCAGCCCTTCTTTCAATGTCATGCTGTGCATCCATTCTGCCAATAAGTTGTGGTTCAGGATTGATAGGTAATAACGGTTGACCTGAACTTCGAGTGTTTGGCATGCACTCAAACAAACCTGAATAAAACAAAAACAACAACTAAAAGTAAAATCTGAGAATCTTTGACCAAAGGGTCTAGTAACTATCACAAACTTAGTTGACAACCGTATTCCCCGGCAACGGCGCCAAAATTTGATAACGCTCAAACTACAGCTCTCGTAAGAGTGTAAGCGGTCGTCGTCAAATATAGAACCCAACTGGGTTGGGTGTTGAATCCCACAGGGAATACTTGGTCACTAAGTATTGCAACTATTATTAGACTGTTGGTCGAAAATTCTATGGAAAGGGGGGATGGTTTAGGCGTGAAGTAAAAGTATCAAAATAGTAAAGTAAAAATGGAATGCTTGGTAGGTTTTAATCAATGAGAATTGTAAGTTAGGGTTATGTCCACCTTATGAGTTCTACGTATCTATTGGCTATGAGTTATGCGGAATTCAGACATGCATGCGCTTATAGAGATTCGTATTCTATGGTAAATCCTAGCGTCTTTCGACCATCAAGGATTATATCACTTTAACTCTTTCGAGCTTAAAGCGTATACTAATGGTACGAATTCTCCAAGAGGTTAATCCAGTTACGGCACTAACTTTTAAACAGGGTTTAGTAGCCCTATTTCCTTGTCATTCTCTCTTTTCCAGACATGTAACTTTTCTTTCGAACAAGTTAATGCTATACTAGCGTATTCTATATGTTTGCAACCACAAGAATTCAATTAAGATGAAGAGAGTAATGATATAAGCAGCATACGTATCAAGAATTCACAAAATCATAGAACAGATAGTATATCATAAGGCTTCCATAACCCTAACAGAGAAGTTTAGCTACTCATGAGCGCAACGGAGATCACAATAAACATCATCATCATATCAAAACTAGAATGAACTCACGTTGGAGAGGAGTGTGGTGTCACAACAAGGTTGACGTTTTTCCTCTTGGTGTTTCCCACGAGTTAGCGTTTTTCTCTGTTAACAATTATAACGTGAATTAGGAGCGGAAGTTGAAGGAATTGAATTAATGAATGAGTGAATAATAAAAAGCTTCAGCAAAATAGGGTATTTATAACACCCATATCCTATTCCTACTAGGCTACTGCGTACTTATCCTAATCCTACTAGGTTACTGCATCCTTAACCTAATCCTACTAAGTTACTGCTGATCCCCAAAGTCTTTAGAAATGTTGTTTTTGCCCAGGACAAGTTATCCATGCATCACTTTCAGTCCATAGGCATCCAAACGCTGCTTTCCTTCTTTCGTGAAGCTTCCTTTGGCGTCAAGTTATCCATAAAGTGCTGGAATCTTCATCATTTATACCTGAAAACTTGCTAATCACGTTTGTTAGCTCACTTACAGGAAAAAGGACTAAAAGTGCATGAATTATATATTTTGTCCTCAAAACTTAGCTAAAATATGGGTAAATTAAGGTGCTTTAGGCGTGTAAATACGCCTATCATCAGAGTCACCATCGTATTTTTTCACTTTCTCTTGAAGAGAAATGAGTTCTTCATCACTCATGGAAGAGTTATCTACTTTGTTTGGATTCTTTTCAGTTAACACATAAGAAACATTGAGAAGACTTAAGTAGAAAAACACTTTACCCTTCTACCTCTTGAAGTGAGTACCGTTAAATCGGAATGGCTTGTTAAGATCTCTCATCTTGAAATCTGCGGATTTTTCAGTTGTTGTCATTGAATCTCCTTAAAATTATTGATGAAATTACAATAAAATATTACAACTGAAAATTACAAGTGAAGAAAAAGGAAAAGAATGTGTCCTTCTTCGACTAAGGCGCGGATATCTCGCTTTCTTTAAGTAGATTCAAGCCCACTGAAGCAAAATATTTCATCGATCCAGCAGTAATCTTCTTGACCTGTCCCCTCCAGGATACAACAGTTTTTCTTACAAAGAACAACTCAACAACTCTGAACAAGAGTTAAGTTCAAAGCTCCACAAAAAGAACACCTCCCTTCAACTAATGAACTCTCTTTCTTACTATTTTTTTTTGTGAACTCTCTATTATCTTGTATATACCAAAACCATGCAAGTTCACCTCTATTTATAGGTGAGTAAAACTTCCATGCAATGAATAGGAAGATTAAAGTATAGTAGAGGTTTGCATAGGAAGATTAAAGTATAGTAAAGGTAGTAGATGAATGGTCTAAGAGTTACAAGAGTTATAAAAAATTATGCCAAATAATGGCCAAATAAATTACAACAATATTCCGAAACGTGCAGAAGCCTAACTCCTCTTTTAAGAATAAGAAACGAATGGAGTAATATGTGTATATATATATATATATATATATATGAGAAACATAGAGAAGGTGATGTGGAACCTCTCTATGATCCCCATTCATATTTATCTATTTTCTCCATTTTTGGAGCATTTTCTTTTATTTTTTTCAATTAATTTATTTTACAAACTCATCTCCTTAACTCTTATCTTCAATTACATAAATTCTATTCTTAATTAATATTAATAATATCCATAACTCTTAAGCATTTCATATTCACAATCATCAATTAATCAATCTCAATAACCGTTTGTCTTAGTCACCCATGTAATACTTGGCATTAATAACAATAAAACTCAATTAAGATTGAGTTAATTAGCTCACGTAATAGCACATTTTCCTACTTTGCAGTAAAGCATTAACTAATCTTAATTATTATAACATAGATTTCTTGTCTTTTTTTCTATTTTATCTTAATTCTTTATTGTTTGTTTCATGTTGAGAAAAAAATTTCACACTATTTAAACTATTAATCTTGAATTAAGATTTTTAATGCACACAATAATCTCTATCATAAGTGTAAGGAAAGAGGAAGAGACTTGGGCGTTTGAGCCACAGGTGACAAAAGAGTTTTAAAATGAGGTGTAGGTTACACAAGTCTTAATTATTAGGTGGAGGTGACAATTACTTTATTATGGATTAAGAAAGTTGGGGTTGTTTGAAAATAACCCACAAGTTTTAAAATTTACACTTTGATCCAAATGTTAGCCTATATCGTAAAACGGAGGGAAAAAAATGTGTTTTTCTCTCTCTTCTCACCCATTGTTGTTTTCTCTCTTAGCGATTTTTTGTTGTTCATTGTTGTTGCTGCTTTATTGATCATATTTTGCTTCATTATCATCATCTTCTACTTCATTATCATCTTCATCTTGTCCTTGTTGACCATTTATTGTTGTTGTTGTTACCGCTACTGTTTCTATTTGACCAATTTCTTAGGTCAAATTTTGTTTCTAACATCACTTTTCACTTTGGCATTACTTCATAGGAGACGTTGGTAAGTCAAATTATGATTTTTAGTTGAATTTGTCATCTGAGTAACTGCTATTGTGTTGTTGTTTTCCAACAATTGATAGAACTCAATCATGAATCCAACATAAGATCCATCTGTTTAAAAAGATAAATCATCTGTTGCGACAGATGAGACATTTGTTTCAATGGAAGACTGATATGTTGGATTCATATTTAACCAGATGGGTCATCTGTTGCAATATTTGACATATCTGTTGCAACAAATTATTTACCTGTTGTAACAGAACCTGAACGATTCCAACATAGGTTACAACAGATTAATAACCTGTTGCAACAGGTAAGTCATCTGTCGCAACAGGTTAATTATCTGTTGCAACTGTCACTCATCTGTTGGAATCAGCTACAAAGGTGATTTAGTTGTAACATCAATTCTAACAGGCGCTTCATCTGTTACAACAGATATTCAGGATCGTAACATAAATCCCAACAAGTAAGAATCTATTGCGACTCATCACTTACCTGTTGCAACAGATAACACATCTATTGGGATTCATTCACGGCACTATGAAATCACTATCAACTTTTTTTAACAAATGACTTTGTTTAGGTACCCCTAATGGAGGGATTAACAACAATAGGGGTGGATTGTCATGGTCAATGGGTCAAGAAGAGCAATCAATATGTATGGCGTTGAAAGGAGGGTGAAATTCTAGAGACGATAGCTATGACAGTCCAAAGTGATGTTTCATATGATGATTTTGTGAACTTAATAATCAGATTTTGTGGACTGAATTGTCAATCGGAAGAATTCGCCATCAACTACATGCACAGCTCCTTTGAAAATCAGAGAGTACTGCCTTTCAAGATAACCGATTAGGTTCGGTTGTGTGCTTATCTAAGTGATTCAACCAGGACGGTGTTAAGGGTGTACATGGTTGAAATACGAGAGAGAATGAGAACCAAAACATAGAAGAAGAAGAAGAAGAAGAAAAAGAAAAAGAAAAAGAAAAAGAATTCTTTGATGATAGGCTGGATGATCTAGACATGAATATTCCAGATGATGATCAAATACTTATGCCTGTTGATGCGACCAATACGATGTGCAGTTCTTCTCAATCGACATAATCTGGAAATCTTCAAGACGACTAGACCAGCTTTTTTATTGGAATGTCATTCAAGGACAAGAATGAACTATCTAACACTTTATTTATTTCTTGCTTGAAAAAAGATTTCAGAATAAAGAAGGTGATTAATTTGAGCAGTGTCTTTTGCTTCAAATGTGCTAATTCGAACTGAAATTGGTGGTTGAGAGCGGTGAAGTATGCAAGTTCTGACAGATTCATCATTCATAAACATGAAAAGCATCACACATGTGGTTCAGAGCACATCTCGGGCCAAAATCCTCATGCCACGGCAAAGGTCCTCAGTGAATATTTCAGGAGTAGTTTCCCCGATGGCAAAGGACCTTCAACAAGTCTTATGGACAATCAACTCCTTACGGATTTGGGTTTCCTGGTTAGTTATTGGAAGGTATACACGTCCATGGGGATTGCCAAGGACCTGGTTAGGGGGACACTCGAGCATGGGTGTGAAGTCTTGGATGCTTACCGTTACATGATTGAGTCCACAAATCCCGTAAGTAAGATGGCATTGCATCTGGATGAAAACGGAAGGTTCAAGTACTTTTTTGTATCCTATGGTGCTTGGATTCAAGGTTTTGACATTTGAGAAAAGGCATAGACATCGACGGTACCTTCTTGAGGAGCAGGTCTAATGGAGTTCTGCTAGCGGCGGTGGCGCAGGATGCGGAGAATCACATCTTTCTTGTCGCTTTTAGTGTAGCGGACAAGGAATGTGATGCCTCTTATGGATTATTTTTGAACAACTGCGACGCTGCGTCGAAGATACCAAAGAGTTTTGTTTTGTATCGAATAGGCATCCAAGTATTCCAAATATGGGTTCACTTTTCTTCGGTTCAGCTTACTTTGGTTGTTGCATCAGGTATGTTGGAGAGAACATTCGAAACAACTATCACAACGAAAGGGTCGTCACCCTTTTTTATAGAGCAGCTAAAGCATATAGTAGAGAGGAGTTTTTAGACTATTTCAATCAAATAGCGGATGTGAATCCCAAGGTAGCAGAATTTCCCGTACGTGTTGGTTTCAAGAGATAGAGACGGGCATTCTGTCCAGCAAATAGGTACATTCTTATGAATCTAATGTCTTGTTTGATTTACAAGTTTAGTTTGATGTCGTACTAAGTGATTCTTTTCTATAGGTACAATATTATGACATCAAACATAGCTGAATTGGTGAATTCATTGTTTGGCGATGAAAGAGAATTTCCCATCAAGGATATGTTTGAAAAAATAAGCGAGAAGTATAGCGATTTTTTTAACGAAAGGCGTGTGCAACAAGTGCCCAGAAAAAAAATCCATTTGTTCTCGAAATCGAAAAGAAAATATCAACGAACATCAGTTTGGGGAATAGGTTATTCTCTCATAAAATAGCAGATTAGAAATTCCGTATCACCGGTCATGGTGATGCTGCCACGGTCGATCTCAAACAAGATCTTATACGTGTAGAGTTTTTGACTTGGACAAAATACCTTGTCCACATGCTATGGCAGCTCTTCAAGCTCAATATGGCCATAAATATGGACCTGAATTTTACGAGCACTCCTCTCAATATTATTCGGTGGAAAACTATGAAATGGCATATAGTGGGCATATTATTTCGGTGACTCCCGAAGAATCTTGGGTTGTTCCAGTAGAGCTTATGGGGAGATTAATACCTTCTCCATATATTGACCCGAGCACTATCGAACTGGAAAGAAAGCCATATAAAAGGAGGCGTAGAGTTGGAGAATCATTTTCATCAAGAAGAAACAAGTGCTCCATATGTAAGTGCGCTGGCCACAAAAGAACTACATGCCCGAATCATAATCCACTATGATCGTTGTAATTACGGAAACTTGTGTTGTTGTTTGTTTGTTTGTTGTGGACTTTTATATATTCAACTCATTGTTGTGAACCTAATGTTATCATTTATTATATATAAAATGTCTTTTTTTAAAATAACTTGTGCATCAATAAAAAGAGGCAAAACAGTTGCACAAACAACTGGAATGCTTTCCTCCAACAGATGACAAATCTGTCAAAACAGATGGATAATCTGTTGAAATCCAATAGATGACCAATCGGTTCCAACACATGGTCCATCTGTTGAAAGAACTCAAAAGCCAAAGTTGCTAGTGCTACTGGATTCAACATTGCCTCCAACCGTCGATATGTTAACATGTATTAGATTAGAAGATATAGACAGAATGAAAATTGAATAAGAATTAAAATGCCAAAGTCTGACTAAAAGTAATTTTTTCATTAAATGAAAAATAAAATACATTAGGTATAGATCCGATATAGAAAAATTAAAATACATACGCTAAAAGAAAAACACATTCTAATTATTATTATCATCATCATCATTAATGACAGTCGCCCAATCAACTCGCAGCAGCAGGGCTCTCATCAGCCTCTGTATCTCTTTGAACATCGTCGCTCTCACAGCGACCAACTTACTCTGCAGGTCATTAACCTGCCTTTGAAGTTCCCGCACTGTATCATGTAGAATAGCAATGTCCGAAAAAGGATCAACCATATCTTGAACACGCATGAATTGGCAAATGTAAAGAAAAAAGTTCAAAATATAATACAACGTATACGACCAACTGGTAAATTTACACAAGAAAAAAACTTACCTCAATGAGAAATGAATATGCTCTTTGAAGAAAAGTGGTTGAAGATGTCACACGAAAGGAAAAAATCCAAGAAATAAATAGAGTTGAATGAAGATTAAGGAGGGACCTATAATCTGGACGTGTCAGGCCAAAAGGTAGGACTGTTCAGCTCCATTGTATTAATTATATTCAAACTGGTGGCATTTTATTTTCTATAAAAAGCCGCGACTTTTTCTTTTATACTAATTACTTCTCACCTTTTTATAGCGGTTTGAGACTCGATAAAAGCCATTATTATTGAGTTGTTGCAATAGATCATCCAACATTTTTAACAGATTTAGCATCTGTTGCAACAGATGATTGAATGTGTAACAGACTGCAGTTAAAACAGATTTACCATCTGTTGCAATAGATGGTTTGTATATGCAACAGACAAGACATCTGATGCAACTTATGTATTATCTGTTGTGATAAATGGACAGTATAAGTTGGAGGAGATGTTATGATATCTTCTAAAAGCTTATTCATCAGTTTCAGTTTTAACAGATGGAGTATTCAGTTCATTAGCTATTTTGAATGTGTTAGATAAAAAGTCTTCACCTCTTTTTAATAGTCCCTCCATTACTTATTAGTTGGGCCCTATGGGCTTGGCACACCAATTAATAAAAATATAAATTAGGTGATTATTTTACCAAATTGGCCTTATTAATTATGATTTGAAAGTATAAATGGGAATAATATACTTTATGTAGTCATTTAATAATAGGGGTAATCTTGGAAGAATATAATAAAATTCTCTTGATTTTATAAATAGGAAAACTAAATTGAAACAAACATTTTTAGCAAGAAGTAATCACATGCGTGCAGATGAATAAAAAGAAAAAAGTTTGGTCTATCGCAACAGATTTACCATCTGTTACAATATATAGATTATCTATTGAGACAGATGGACCATATGTTGGAGGAGATGTTTTGATTTCTTTCAACAACTGATTCATCAGTTGCAACAGATGGAGATTTCGATTCATCAGCAGTTTTGAATGTGTTAAGATAAAAAGTCACGACTCTTCACACCTCTATTTTAATAGTAGTCATCACATTCGTACAGATAAATAAACAACATTGTCTGACATGTCCTGATGGGGTAGGAAGAATAAGATACATGCAATGGATCCCATTTTCATGCGTGCGAGTTATGTATATTATTGATCAGGCTACCGTGAAGACACACATAAAGTGCAATGATTTTGTGAATAGTAGTCATCACATTCGTACAGATGAATAAACAACACTGTCTGACATGTCCTGATGGCGTAGGAAGAATAAGATGCGTGCAATGGATTCCATTTTATACGTACGAGTTATGTATATTATTGATCAGGATACCATGAGACACATATAAAGTGCAATGATTTTGTGAATACAGATTTTTACCGATTAGACACTGATCCTTCAAACAAGATCCTGTATTGTACAGTTTAGTTTGATAGGTGCAAGATAATAATGCCGAAGGGTTCCAAGACGGTGGTGTCGATACCCCATTACAATTTAATGATGATTTATGCACATGTTTTTGTGTCAAGTTTGGGGAAGGGTTCAAATTTTTAGCGGCAGTGTAAATATCCAATAGTGATTGGACCGGTTTTAATGTCACAATGGACTTCTTGAAAGCCCTCCAAAGCCTCGCAATGTAGAAAACAACGATAGAACCAATATAAATTTCCCTAGTCTAAATTTATATAGATGGATTGGTGGAGGAGACTTTTTTACAGTAGAAGGTGCTTGGGAGAATACCTATGCACGAAGGGGGAGGTGGAGAAGGCCATATATCATTTCAGACCTTGTTTAAGAGGAAACACAGGGTAGGAAGGAAAGTGTAGAGAAATTGGCCAATGAAATTCATATGAGAAACGAAAAAACCGGATGAGTTTCAAATATGGAAGTGTATCAAAATATAAAAATCCGTCAGTCAATGAAAAAAAAAATGGTCAACAGGACCGGAGCTGGACACTTTGCTCGAGAATGCAACAAGCGAGCGTGGCCTTAATGACCATCTCAATTCCTCTTGACCATTCTTCTTTTTCTTCAACGACTGATGAATTTTCATTTTTGGATACACTTTCACATTCGCATCTCATCCAGTTTTTTCATTTTTCATGTCAATTTCATAAGATAATTTTGCTACACTTTCCTTCCAATCCTGTGTATCCTCTTAAACAAGGATTGAGATGATATATGGCCTTCTCAACCTCCCTTTTCCCGCATAGGTTTTCTTCCAAACACCTTCTGTTGTATAATAGTCTCCTCCAACAACCCATCTATATAAATTTGGACCTGGGAAATTTATATTAGATCCATCGTTGTTTGTTGCAGTGAAAGGCTTCGAAGTCCATTGCGCCATTAAAACCGGTCCAATCACTATTGGATATTTATACTGCCACCAAAAATTTGAACCCTTCCCCAAAATTGACACAAAAATATAAGCATGAACCATCATTAAATTGTAACGGGGTATCGACACCACCGTCTTGGTCCCTCAGCCTTACCAGTTTGAACCTAACAATCTTAACTATAAAATGTCATTTCTTGTTTGAAGGATTAATGCCTGATAGGTAAATAACAAACATTCACAAAATCATTGTATTGGATGTGTGTTTTCATTATAGGTTGATCAGTCATACATACCTCCCACATATGAAGTGGTTCCATCTACAAGCAGCTTATTCCTCCGAACCCATCTTTACTCTAGCCTTTAATGCTGTCCGGGAGAAAGTGGATCCAATTTCACTTCCTTTTGTCTGCAAACAAGAGAAATACATTTGATGTCAAACAAGAGAAGAACAAAAAGAACATTACAAAAGGGTAACACAAAATTGAGTGAATCAACATATGACCAATATGATGCAACAAATTACCTATCTGTTCAACCGATGAGGCATCATTTGCAAATGATGGATGACATGTTGCAATAGATGGGTCATCTGTTGGAATAAATCAAACCAACCTTGCTACTAGTTTGATTTCTTCAAACAGTTGCTCCGTCTGTTCCAACAGCTGATTCATCAGTTGCAACAGTTGAGGAAACTGTTGCAACACCACCAACAACAGCATCAACAATAAAGAAACAAATAAAACAACACCATATGTTCCAACACCATCCACAACACAAACATCACATGTTTCAACACAACCAACACCACCACCAACAACAACACCAAAGTACCAAACAAAAGACATAAAAAAAACACTATACTGATAACAAGGCTTTTTAAGTTCTCTTAACAGATGACTTTTTTTGCATATTTTAATAAAAACAATGGTTTGTTCATTCAAGACTTAAAAGTCACTTTTCCTTCAATTTTCTCAATAAATAGGAAACTGGTAATAGGTAAATCATTAATAGCAACAGATGTAAATATCTAATTTAAATGACATACAAAGAAGAAGACAAGATGAAAAGAGCAACAGTGAACTATACCTACAATGTCAAAAAAGTAAACGGATCGGAACATCCAGTTCAGTCAAGAAAAGATATTGATTGATTGAGATCCTAAAGGATCCTCATCCAAAAGAAAAGAGAAAAGAGAGGAAAAAAGGAAACAACAAAGATAATTGAGAATAAAGAATAAAGAAGAGTGATGAGTTGAGTCTAGACTACTTTATGGCTGAAGGAGAGGGAGTTCTAGATATGTGGGGTTTTAAATATTCATTAATAACTTTTGAGGGGCACAAGGAGATGGTGACATTGAAAAGACCAGATAAGCCTACTCACTCAGGAGATTTTTGAGTTATCCAAGTAGTACCGAGTAATATTTTTTAACACCTTAGTATTTAAACTATTTTATCTCGGACAGGAAATACCTAAATTGTTTTATAAAAAAAAGATCTAAAAATATTTAAGTGCAACAGATAACTTAATCTGTTTGATAGTTTACAACAGATTTGTGATCTATCGCAACGAATGATGTAATATGTTTGATAGTTTACAACAGATGCTTAATATGTTGCAACAGATTACCTAATCTGTTTGATTTGATCCAACAGAAAAGACATTTGTTGCAACAGGTTGAAAATTTATTTATCTATAATTTTAATTGAGTTCATATGTTAGACTAATACCTTAATTGAATGTGAGTTCTCATAGGGTCAAATACAACTTTAATTGAGTCTTTTGGCAATTGCATGATGAGATGGTACTGCGTTCCTCCTGACCAGAGTCGTCGATCGATCACTCTGAGCTAAGTCAATTCTTACTACCTCATATGTTAGACTAATACCTTAATTGATTAATCTAGGACTAGGGTACTAATACCTTAATTGAATAATCTGGGACTAGGGGTGAGTTCTCATAGGGTCAACTACAACTTCAATTGAGTCTTTTGTCAATTGCATCATGAGACGGTACTGCATTCCTCCCGACTAGAGTCACCGATCGATACCTCTGAGTCGAGACGATTCTTACTACCTCATATGTTAGACTAATACCTTAATTGATTAATTTAGGACTAGGGTACTAATACCCTAATTGAATAATTTGGGACTAGAGGTGAGTTCTCATAGGGTCAACTACAACTTTAATTGAGTCTTTTGTCAATTGCATGATGACACGGTACTGCGTTCCTCCCGACAAGAGTCGTCGATCGATCACTCTGAGCCGAACCAATTCTTACTACCTCATATGTTCAACTAATACCTTAATTGATTAATCTAGGACTAGGGGTGAGTTCTCATAATGTCAACTACAATAGATAACAGTGCCTATTTGATAATTTACAATAGATGGATAATCTATTGCAATATATGACTTAATCCATTAGATAATTTACAACAGATGGGTAATTTTTCAGAACAACTGACTTAATCTGTTTGATAGTTTACAACAAATTCGTGATCTTTCGCAAAAAATAACGTAATTTGTTTGATAGTTTACAACAGATGTGTAATATATTGCAATAGATAACATAATCTATTTGATTTGATCCAACAGAAAATACATTTGTTGCAATAGGTTGAACATTTGCTTATATATAATTCAATTGAGTTCATATGTTAGACTAATACCTTAATAGAATGTGAGTTCTCATAGGGTCAACTACAACTTCAATTGAGTCTTTTGGCAATTGCATGATGAGAGATACTGCGTTTTTCCTGACCAGAGTCGTCGATCGATAACTCTGAGCCGAACCAATTCTTACTACCTCATATGTTAGACTAATACCTTAATTGATTAATCTAGGACTAGGGTAATAATACCTTGATTGAATAATCTGGGACTAGGGGTGAGTTCTCATAGGGTAAACTATCGATTAATCTAGCACTAGAGGTGAGTTCTCATAGGGTTAGCCACAATAGATGACAGTTCCTATTTGATAATTTACAACATATGGGTAATCTGTTGCAACATATGACAATCCATTTGATAATTTACAACAAATGGGTAATCTGTCGCAACAGATGACTTAATCTGTTTGATAATTTACTTCAGATTCGTAATCTGTTGTTAGCCAATCTGATTGATAATTTACAACATATGAGAAATCTGATGCAATATAGTGAACATTTATTTTTTACAATTTCAATTGAGTTCATATGTTAGACTAATAGTACCTAAATTGATTAATCTAGGACCAGGGGTGAGTTTTCATAGGGTCACCTCCTAGAGTACTCGGTCAACTACAACTTCAATTGTTTTTATACAATTTCAATTGAATTACCGTGTTTGGAAATTGCATGATGAGAGGGTTAAAAATTACGCATATATTTTATGATTTTAAAAATAATTAAGATCAATTCGGACCAAATTAACATTTTCAAAACTACTTGTCATTCTTTTCCAAAATATAAATCAACCCATACAAAATGTTTCATCATTTCAAATCCTGAGGTATCGCTCTTTCTCTCTTATTCTCACTCAATAATACAGTACAGACAACAACTACTCAACAAATTTGCTCAACCCTCCACAACAGATCGCTTTTTTTCTCATTTCCGACCACATAGGTGTTATTTTTGACTTCATTCTTGCTTGTATCAATCGTTTTCTTTGTATTCGTAGGCAACAGATTTTGAGAAGACCTCTATATTTGTTATTTTTTTTCTAAAAAATAAGGGATTTTAAGTTAATGATGAAAAATAAAACTTTTAGTTGTATTATCTTCAAGAATGGATTTACAATTTTGAGTTTTGATGGTAAAATCATAGGAAGAACTCTAGAAATCCCTAGTTTCCGTCGCAGTGTTCCATTGACTTTCATGGTATTGTTGGATGGTGTTGGTGGTGGTGGTGGTAGTGTTTGTGGTCATCGTGGTGCCACTGGTGGTGGCATTGGTTGGTGGTTTTTGTGGTGGTTGTCGGTGGTGTCGGTATTCGTGGTGTTTGTTTGTTGGCATTGGTTGGTGGTGGTTGTTGGTGTGTCGGTATTTGTGGTGTTTGTAATGTATTTTTTAAAATCTATGCATACATCAATTGTAATATAATTTTTGTTTTTCTTTGTCTGTAGGTAAAATATGTCTCCCAAAAAAAAAAGTGAAAGTGGATCAACGTCTGACCACTAAAAAAAGGCTACAGTACAGAGGGATTCGGAGGAGCTTCCTGAACAATCTCAGTTAGGGAAAAGTGAAGCTGAGGAGAGATGTGAAAACAACATTGAGGGAGGTGGACAAGGCTCCGTAGATGGTGATGAAGAAAATGAAAGTAAGAAAGAGAAGGAATTAGAGAGTGAGAAAGAGAAAGAGGATGATCATCAACATGATGATAATGGATCACCAATGGGGAGTGAGTTAATATCGACATCCCAGCATGATCCTGTCAAAACTTTTAGTATTGACAGGTTTCAAGTTATGATACCGATAAATGACCCAGAAGCAAAACAGCTAACTGGTCAAATTGTACTTAAATGTCAGATGGGGAAATTTTTTGAACATTTTATGAAAATTATGAAGAACGAAAACATAGGCGGACTTTTTAAGAAGAGATGCTTTTGATGCTTTCTTGAGCTGCCTAAGGACCCCTCTGCCCGTATCCGTTTCCTTATGATGATGGTATATGGTCTTCTCAAGCATAGGATCAAGTACGCGGGGGATGATAAAGATCTGGAGAAGGGGGGTAAAAAGAAGATGGATAAAATCTGGATCAACTACTGTGGCATGCCTGTTTGTTTTGGCTTGCAAGAGTTTTCCATAGTGACGGGCTTGAGATGCCATCGTCCAGAAGGACCACCACCCCGCAAAAGATCCAATGCCAGAAAATGCAAGGAAAAAATAGATGGGTTATTTGGCATTGCTCGACATGGCTACAAAGCATCAGATTTATTGACAGATCTCGAGGATAAAACCATACCAGAGCAGTACAAGAAGCAATTGTGCTTAGTTTGGTTTGCCCATTCGGTCATATTGGCAAGAGATGTCAACAAGGTCATAGAAGATGATTTTTTGGCACGTGCTGAGGATTTTGATAAATTAAACAATTATCCCTAGGGATATGACAACTTCTACTTGACTGTCCAATATTTACTAACAAAGCTATCCTCAGGGATGACCATATTATACGGCTTTCCTTGGGCTTTCATGGTAAAATTAATCACTAAATATACTCATCCATTAATTTATATTGAATATAGTTATTACAAAAAAAATTTTGCTTGCTTCCTGTTTACATTTTTTAGGCTTGGGCATTTGAAGTCATTCCTCCCCTTCGAACGCAGTTAATGGATTACCTGGATGTGGTTTCTCATCCAAGGATGTTTAGGTGGTTGGCTGCAAAGAGCAACACCAATATTAAGGAGGCTGATCTCTTTAACCCTCCGGATGATGCAGTACGTCTTCTTCAAGTAAAATAATTCTACTCAAAGATAAGAAAGATATTGAACAAATGTTATATCTGGTGCAACAGATGTTATATCTGATGGACCAGATAGGACATTTGTTACGACAGGGTATATCTTGCATCAGATTACCCATCTGTTGCTTTGGTTCTCTAAACCCGACTCTTAAAAAATTAACCATCTATTGCAAATTATGCAACAGATGTTTAATCTGATAACATATTGTTCATCTATTGCGACGTACAAATCATCTTTTGCATAACAGATTACCCATCTTGTGCAACTGTTGCAACAGATGATTGATATTTTGCATCAGATTATCCATGTGTTGCTCTATTTCTCTAAACCAGACTCAAGCGGATTTTAACCATATACTGCAAACTATGCAACAGATGGGTCTTTTTTTTAAAATGTAGCCCAATTGTGAAAATCATTATATTATATGATTTAAATGCATCTGTCTTTTTTTATAGGTTGTGCTTCCATGGATTGTGCCTACTGAGGAGGAGTCGGTGATGACTTCTTAAATTACTCTAGGTCATGTTGATACTATAGCAGACCCAACGGTGGAGTTAATAAAAAAGGAATTGGATGGAGCAACAGCCATAAGAAGAGCAGTTAGGCAAGGTCAGCCTAATGTTGAGGCTCTTCATGACTAACCTTTTACTAAGGAAGATCCGGGTGCTTCTTCTGGTGGAGTTGTTGGTGTTGGTAACAGGCATGCTGATGCTGCTACCACTCATGATGATGAGCATGTTAATGCACAAGAAAGAATAAATATGTTTGAAAATACCCTTTTTTGCCCTTACACAGGTCCCTCTCACCCCTCTTCACCCTCGTGTTCTTGTTGCGAATGCGATGAGTGCAAGGACAGATAGGATAAACTCTTTGAAAAAGTAGAGGATATCTCTAAAGATATCGAGGAATTCAAATCCAAGAGGTGTTTCATACCATCCAAGAAGGTGAGGGAGCCACACACTTCTACAGAGTTGGTTAGGAGAAAGAAAAGATCAATGATCAATTAGAGACGTACTCTCCCCTCGGAAAAAAAAATTGCAATTCCTCCCTCTCCATAAGATGTTGAAGTTCAGAGGCCAGTCAAGAAGGTGGACATATACTCAGAACTTGGCTCTGAAGAGAAGAGGGATCTGCAACAGGCCAAAAATGCCAAGCCAGGCGCACCAGATTACCCCAGGCCTCCCTTTCCCCCCCAAGACTTCCAGACTATGATTGATATGCGTATGCCGTACGAGGACAAGACAAGTTTACTTTTCCTAACCTAGCCCTTCTAATCTACCCCATGAAGAAGAAGCTACGCATCAGATTTCACATTCGTTGCAACAGCTGGGTATACTGGTGCAACTAGTAGTGGTTCTATTGCAACTTATTATCCATCTGTTGCATAAGTTGCGTTGGATTATTGATTCAGAGAACCCTATGCAACATATGGACCATCCGTTGTATCTTTACAATTACTAAACTATTTAAAAATTGACTTCTTATCTCACAGCATGTTGACATAATTCTCTGCCTCATGAGGAAAAGGCAATTAACGTACCGTGAAGCTTTTGACGTTGCCGATTGGATAATGGACCTCAACTTCTACAAGAAGCTCAAGGATAGGTACGATCAACTCAATGGATAGGCGTCAGCCCTTGTCGTGGGACTTGATTTCCTAGTTCCTACGTTGGTCTTGGATGAAGAAGAAATGATAAAATATGTTAGAAGGGACAGGCCAAATCCACACGGCAAGAGCTGGACCGAGGCAAAAAGGATTCTTGCAGTCATTAGCGTGAACGGCATGCATTATAGGGCTGTTGAAATACTACTCGAGGAGGGAAAGATCAATGTTTATGACTCCAACGTACCTCTCGTCTACGATTTTGATCTTTTTCTCCTCGTAGAGCCACTGATGGTGTTGTTGCCTATCTTATTGAGGGGGAGTAAACTGATGAATCATTTGCCAAAAAAAGTGTTGATGAAGAAATCATGGGATTTTGAAGGTCGAAACAGAGGAATGATCCTTCCAAAAGATGATGCCGCTAAAGAGAGCGGCTCGCACGCTCTTGCACACATCGAGTATTTGCTGACCGGCATAGAAATGGCCGAGCCAATGAATTTTCTGTGCGACAACGCTGTGGCAAACCTGCAAGAGGTCTGGGCTTATGAGGTACTAATTGGACGCTTGAAGCCTGTGTATATAGAAGATCCTGTCAAATAGAAATTTTTAATTTCAAGTCACCCTTCACTTTATTACATGTACATGTAGTGGCAATAATTTTTTCTGATGAAAGTTGAGTTTTTATAATGCAATAGATTAGATTGTCAATCTGTTGTAAAATACATTTAATCCCTTCTGGCAGATAGTTTATCTATTGCAATAGGTTGGTCATCTGTTGCATTACGCCGATGTTATTTCTATGAATAATCTAATAATTTAAGTCTAATCTGTTGCAACAGTGGAAAGACCTGTTTAATAATTTCCAACAGATGACCTAAATTTTACAACATATGTCTAAATCTTTTTGATATTTTCCAACAGTTACGCTTGAATATCCATGTGCTCGACAACACCAAACTAGTAGCAAATACACACACCACCATGAAATTTCAGCAATTAGGCTTGAATATTCATGTGCCCAACAACACCAAACCAGTAGCAATAACGGAAACAATGTAGTATCTTCTTGCTCGATTTTGTTTCTCTTCAGAAGCCTTGACTTTGTTCAACAAACCCCAGATTACACGATTTGCTTGTGAAGGGTGTCGTTCTTCATACCAATCAAAGTAATCGCATCCACCCAATTTCTACAAAAAAGAGTACACAATTACAAAATAATTACAATTCAATAATTAATCAACTAATTAATAAAAAATATTACTTTTGAAATCTTACAAGTAAAAAACCTACAACTCGGATTTTGTTGAGTCCAAGAAGTCTTTAACAGAGCTTTATGACCGCACTTACAATATCGAAAATCTTTATCACAAAAAATAGTGGAAGATGCGCTCGACATTGTCAAGCTCAGTTGGAAAAAATGAAAGAAATAATTTAAAGAATTTGGATAGATAAAAGAAGATGACGATGAAAAAAGAAGATTTGGGAATTTAGGGTTAAATTTTAGGAGGAAGATGAATATATAAGACAATGGGGGGGGGGGGAATGACCGTTGGGGGCCAAGTGACGGCAAGTCAGTGAAATGTGCCAGACTGACACTGACACATTTGATGCCTATTTTATTTTACGTGTTTAAAATAAACACTGTTACTTGATGCCTATTTTATTTAAGGTGTTTGAATTGAACACCGTCGATGGGTTTCGCCTTTTTTATTTCAAATCAATTCACTTTAACCTTTTTACACGTAGTGGTAATCTTTTATGTCCAACGAAAGTTGAATTTTTATAATGCAACAGATTCTCCATCCGTTGTAATAGTTATCCTACCTGTTCTGACATATAGTTTATCTGTTGTAATAGGTTGGTCATCTGTTGCATTATCTCGATGTTTTTATCTAAAGTCCATCTGTTGCAACAGTGGGAAGACCTTTTTGATAAATTCCAACAGATCACCTACTTGTTGCAACATATGTCTAAATCTGTTTGATTTTTCTAATAGATGTGCCTTCTGTTGCAACAGATACATTATTTGTTGCAATATTTGAATCTAGTATTCCTTTTCAATTAATAAGTTCAAATCTAAGGAATAAATAAAATTTGTAGACAAAATAAAATAAATTGAAGCCTTCATAAATTAGCTGAAATAAGTCAACAAATAAATGAAATGTAAAAAAATTGTTATGGGTACAGATCTCAACAAATGCATCAACAACAATTTAAGTATACTACCAAGGATTGCTTTGACAGGCTCAAGCTATAAAGATCTACTCAGTATGAACAAGTTGTTGTTCATTCGGTGCTATGGAATTCGGCTTTGCTCGTCGTGGATCTTTATTGTCACTTACGTACGGTTTTTGCACTTTTTGTTCTCCATATTTCTAAAAAAAAGAGTAGCATATTATCAATGTTGCTCAGCAGCAGCTTCTTCTACATCCACCTGGAAAGCCAGAATTAGTCAATGCTAATCACAGAGATACAACAAAATGGAAAGGATAACTCATCTCTTCTAGCAAATCAAACAGGTCTTCCTCCCGTTTTAAATTGTCCCAAACAGATTATATTTCTGTTGCAACAATGAATCAAATGTTGGGACAAATTTCTACATGAGAAAGACCTTGTGTGATAATTTCCAACGGATGAACCATCCGTTGCAACATATGAATCATCTGTTGCAGCAGATAAGTTGTCTGTTGGTACAAATAAAAGCGGTACGAAGAGCTATTTGATTTTCTAAAACAGACGAGACATATGTTGCACCAGATAAAGTATCTGGTGCAATAAGTTAGTCAACTGTTGCAACAAATGTATATATATCTATTTGATAATTTTCAGCAGATGTGTCATCTGTTGAAATAGATATATGTCTGTTTGTTTTGTCAGTTGGAAGACATATAATATATTCACCTTCTTCAGCTCGTGCTGCTTTCCTTTGGACATTGTACGTTTCTCAGTGCAACACACAAACAAAGGAGTTGCAATTTTACTTTTTTGGATGCTTGATAATGCCCTGGAAATCACTCTCCTTCTCCTCTTAGCCCTAATCTCTAATGGAGTGGATGGAAATAAAATCCTCTTTGATGGAATAAGACCCCTCTTAGATGTCAATTTCTTTACAGAAGCAATTAATGCATTAATAGCATTAATCACTACATCATGTTTCGTCCTGCAGTCTTGACGTTTGCATGCAGAACATTTACTGGGAGAGGCAAAATCTGTATAGCCAGTATGATCATACTCATAATGATTTGCTTCAAATACTGTAAGAGGAGTATCATTAGCACCAACAACAGCACAACTACCACCACCAACATCTCCATCACCACTAAGACCATCAACAACAACAAGCCCACCCTCCAAAATTGCTTTTCTTATAATGGTTGTTGCTCCAGACAATTCCATTTTTATTCTGTCGATGACCTTAGGGTCCTATAAATTTTGCACAGACCGTAAAGTAAGAAAAAATGGCATCTTCAACTCTCGATTGGTCGAAACTAGCGACGGATGCACAATCTAACATAAATCATTACATATATTAGAATGATGATTAGATCATTCAAAAAAAAATTATTAATTAAAAGAAAAAATTAATTATAATTATACTTACTGCATCCTTCGGGGCTTGAAGAGATCAAGATCACACGACTACCCATCCTCACACATCATTGATCACCTTATCCAATTTACGTGGACTCTCATACTATCACATTACTTGTTCAAGCACCTTTAATTGCATAAAATCTAATTATTTATTATTTTATTGATTAATTATTTCTTTTATTTTGCAAATATTCTACTAAGGGCAATAAACTAATATTGTATATTATTGACAAGGCTTACAGTCTATGAAATTTACTGAACACAATCGATGGAGCTGTATTGTTTAATGCAACGATTATGTATTTGTTCGAGCATAGACACTGAGATAAGTATCGAATAGACTGCATCGACTTTTCAGTTAATTTTGTATAAATTAACATAATCGCGGATAGACCAGATTAGTTTTCCATTGGCGTATATGAATTAATTTGACGTCTGACAATTGTCCCATTCATCTTCTACCTTGATCACATGCGAAAATTCTAAAAAGGGAAAAAATGTAAAATTACACTGGCCAAAAAAGCAGGAAACAAGAATTAAACCAGAAACAAGAATTAACCAAGAATTAAATTCACATCTCACAATCGTTTGATTCATCTTCTAACATCATAAATTAATTTTCTAAAAAATCAAACGAGTCTAAAATTGCAGAAATTTAAAGGGAGACAGATATAGGAAAAACCAACATATTTCATTCATTCTTTCATTCTTCATTGCAATGGTATGTAAACCCATATTTACAGCAAAACCCAAGCAAAAACTGCAAAATAAAGAAGTTTTCATTTAACATAAACCTAACCATGAAAGCTTCCCATTGCAATGACTAGGGGTGTACAGACCAAACTGTCAAGTCAAACCGAACGACGAACCAAACCAAACCGAGAAAACAAACCGACTTACGGTTTGGTTTGATTGGTTTGGCGTTAGAAAAAAAAAACGACCATTCTTGGTTTGGTTTGGTGTTAACCAAAAACAAGTCAAACCGAATCCGAATCAAACTAACATATATATATATATATATATATTAGTTTAACCGCACGTGTAACCTTTGATTATTTGAAATTAGACGATTTTGTCTATTGCGAAAGCTTATATAGATATTTATATATAACTTTATTATAAAAAGTTAAATAGTAATTTACTCAAATAGAGTGGATTATAAATTTTTACAAAGATATCTACTTATAATAACATTGCTTGCTTACAAATCTTATGCCAAAAAAGGTCTAAAATTGGACACAACAGTAAAATTAAAACCTTATCAATTACATGCACAAAAGTTGATAAAAGAAATATTCCTAGAGAAAAAAATGCAATATTGTCGAAGGAAAAAATAATTGAGAGAATAATACCTTAAAAATTTGTGATGAAGAATGTTGAATAACGGCCTTTTATATATAAGCGTTTGGATCCTCCTCCTTACATAAATATCAGTCGAATTTTCGTGTTCATATCTCAAATCTATATAGTCAGATTTTTTAAATAGATATTTGAATTATATTTAGTCGAATTCCTACATCTACATTTGTATGTGGCTCCATATCATCAAATCTTTAAATTTAGATTATGAAGATCAAATATCCACATGTGATTACAAGCAACCAAGACATTCACATATAAACTAAAACCAACTCAATTAAACCCAACCTTCGATAGAGGAGGGTACTATGCATAATGTGATATTGGTGAAAATGACTATACTACAAACAACTTTTTTGCTTCGATTTTATTTTGTTCTTTGAAATTCCATAGCCGCCTTTTTTATGTTATTCTCATAAATTAGTATTACGATTTTCTTTAACATAAATAACAATTAATATGTCTCACTGACAAATAATATGGATTTCTATAGTGATTGAATTGTACGTAAAAGTTACGATATTACAAAAAATATGACTCATAAATAAAAAAGAATTTAACCTCCTATCCTAATTCGTGACCTTGATATATTTTTTAAAAAAAAAGAAAAATGGGATTGGAGCCCTTTTTATGTCACGATAATCAAAATTATGTCATGATTACGCAAAGAAAGTAAAAGAAAAAAAGAGCAATAAACCTTTGATTTTTGACAACTTCATTCGGCAGCAACATATTTATCCAATTTTTCGATCAGAAACTTTCAACTAAAAGAGAAACACAAGAAATTATCAAAAGAGAGAATCAATGTCAATTGTTGATTATTATTCTTCATATATAATCTTTAAAGGTATGATTTAAATGAAATAAATAAAGGCAAAAGGGAAGATGATAATGATAGTAAGAAAACACGTGAATCAAAACTAAAATAAAAAGCAAAAGTACAATATAAGAAATTTTTTCGTATAAATTTTGATCCAAAATATTACTTAAATAGAATTATAAAGAATATTTTTTATATAAGGCAAAATTCTATTCTTAGAAGTACTAAATATTACCTAGATTAAATAATCAAAATCAACAAATATATGTTATTAAATCCTAAAACTCATGCATAGGAACAATAAATTAAATTTATTCTATTTATAAAAATTTTCTTTTATAAATAATATAATTAAATATAAAAAAAATTCGCCTCTTTTTTTTTTACGTGCACAACGATTTCTTCCCTTTTTAACTTTGACTTGTCCTACAATTTTATTCATAATATTCTACTTATTCTTCTTTATAATTTTAAATTATGAAGTACTAGAGTTTTTTGTTTATCAGGATTCTTTCTATATATTTTAGGAGTTATTAAATTCTTTTCATATATTTTAGGAATCTTTAATCGAATTAAATAATAAATTGAGAAAAATAGTTAAAAGACATTTTTATCTATTGCAGAGGCTTCTAATGAAGGGAAAAAAGTTCAAATGTCATTTTAAGGCCCTTCACACTTTTAATATAGTATAGGTATAATATTCAAACTTTTTTATACATAAAATATTAATTATAATCTACTTTTTAAATATTTTTTCAACTAGTTTTAGTAATTTTCAATAATTTGAAAGTAGATGTAGATATATATTTAAATTTGGGCCTTTAAGTTGTAATATTTGTCCATTAATTGCTAATTAAATGATCCAAAATCCAATATAAACTTAAAACCTAAACTTTTCACTCTTCATCTCACTTTTTAGTTTCAAGAGAGTTTTCTGCTCCTCATTTTTTCATAATTATGGTTTTTCATTAGCACATGAGTAAAAACATATTTGATCTAGTCTTCGATCACAATATAATTGTAAAAAGTAAATATTATTAAAAAAAAAAATCCAAAAAAAACAACTAAAACCTAAACCGAAAAAAAACAATTTTATGTTGGTTTGATTTGGTTTATAGTTTTAATAAACAGACATGATTAGTTTGGTTTTTTTTTAATAAAAACTGAACCAACCCGACCTATGTACACCCCTAGCAACAACATTAAAACAAACAAAAAACAGACATGAAAACTTAAAACTAAGGGGATGGTGGGGGAGTAATCATCTCCTCCGGCTCCATGTTGAGGCGCTCCACAATCGCCCGTAAAAAACGACCAATCCGTCGGAGTTCGCGGTGTACATGCCCCCGTTCATTCCCCAGTCCATAGAAGAGGCGGTTGAAGTCGTTACAGAGGAGGAGAAGGTCGTAGTTACGGTTGATCCTCCTTCTTGGTCTCAAAGGAATGTCTGACATCTTGTCGAATTAATCTAATTTTGAGTTGATGAAGATGAATTTTGGATGCAGTAGATGGGTGTTTATATAGACCAAAATAGAACCCTTTGGTCTTCCCGCTCATTGGTTGGTAGACGTGTGAATGGTGGAAATCGAAGAGAGGTAGCGTATACCCAATCGATGAAACGTGTGATTGGACGTGCAGCAGCTTTTTTGATGTGTAATAAATGTTCAACTGTTCAATTGTCCCTGTGAATATTTAGGATTTTTAATAGACCTTATATGGGATCGATAATAAACCATGTGTTAAATAAAGAATAAAAGTAATAGACCAGACACACAATATATGGAATACTTTAAAAGGTCGATAATAGACACGGAGTGCAGTCGATAAATCTGGAATTAATCAAAAAACTGAAGGGTTGTCAAAATACATACACTGCCATGACTTACAAAAACACAAATTCATACAAGACTAACTACGATTTGTTGTTGTTACAAGTGGTTCTCTTGTGCCCGGGTCTCTTGCACAGTGAACACTTGTTCCTCCTCTTTGACTTGAAAGTCTCGCCCACGCCCTTAACGCATTTTCTTTTCTTCCTTCCTAGCTTGGTGATCACGAGAGGTGGAATAATGTTCATGTCTAGCAATTCTTTTGGCACGCGCCATTCGGACTCGAAAGGAACAACATTAATTGACACTGAATACGCAATGAGGTACTATTCCACTTTATACAGGGGCGAAGAGTAATCATAGACTCTCAAACCATAATCTTCATCGTGCTTCGATCACAAAGCGTCCATCGCGTGATCACATGGTATTTTGACCAGGTCAAACTTCCAGCAAGAACACAACCTTTTCGGTAGGTCGACTTTGGTCATACAACCACTTTTAAATACAGTGTATTTCCTTTCGTCCCCGCTTATGTTCTCCACATAGAAGGAGTTACCCTCGCTCATATTGTCTCTTAAGATCTTTTCGGCGATGGGCACAAATTTTCTATCCTTATATTTGAGGACGTAGGCACGCCTCTCCCTAAATATTTCACCAAACCTCTTGGCAAACGAATTGAATATGGATGCCACGAGGTACCCCCTTTTGGAAATCAACATAGCATTCACCGAATCGGCAATATTTGTGGTCATCACATCAAACCCGTTACCGGGGAAATATGCCCTGCTTCATTTCTCAAAACCAAGCTCATGCTCGAGGAAAAAGGCTGCCTCGGGACAGTAGTTCTTGAATTCCATAAAATGGTCGCTAACCTCCTTGGGAGAATATGCCTGTGTCGCGTTGTAGAATAGATAAAGGTGTTCTACGCAGTGGTAATTTACCTGGAGATTTTCACCTAGGTGCCTCATACAGTACCCATGATGAGCATGGTTGTACGCCTTCACGATGCCGTTGGCGATGCTCTTGTGACTATCAAAAATAAAGCACAAATCTGGTTCATCGACCACAATAGACTTCAGCTTCTCAAAGAAGAACATCCAAGACGCATCGTTCTCCTTGTCAATGACACAAAAGACAATGGGATAAATATGGTTCTCCATATCCTATGCAACCGCGCTTAGCATCACCCCCTCATACTTGTCGTATTATAAATGAATGTCGTCGACTGCAATAACCTTCCTCATGTGTGCGAATCCTCTAATGCAAGGGCCCAACGATAAAAAGTAGTACATAAACCTACAATCGACCTTGTTTACCATGATGGAATAGGTAGTGCCAACATTAAGAGCGTCGATCATGTATGAAAAGACGGGCAAAAAGCGATACCCGTGCTTCGCTGTCTCTCAAACCATTTCCTTGGCAATCACACCCCCCAGCCAACATTTCCAATAGTTTTATCTACTTTTCAAGTTCTTGAAAATGATCCTCCGAATCTCGCTAGTGTCCGGACCCTTTCTTTCGTGATACATGTTCACACACAGCGATGCAATGACTTTAGACGAGATTTTCCTATGGCAGCGGGTGGCGTATTCGACGCCGCAACTGTGCTCATCAACGTATTTGTAGATGACAAATCTATTCGTGCATTCATACTTCTTCTCCCGCAACATCCACCCGCAGCTAGGACAAACACATTTCACCTTAAGGAATTTGCTGCAGCTTTTCAACGTAGCATAATCAAAAGAATTTCTCATAGCTGCTACGTCCAGCAACAATTTCAGCTCTTTTTTACTGCTAAATGTTTGATTTACCTGAAAATTAGTTCCGTCGAAGAAGGTGTGGTTGGTTTGTGGGTTGGTTTGTGCTCCCAATTCGCACTCTTCTCCCTCTTCTTCAGAGAAAATTGAATCTTCCAATTGCATTGAATCATTTTTCATTGGATGAGCATCCAAACTCTCATCATCAAATGAATCATATTCGTCGATTGTCGGCTGTGGTGGCAGGATTGTCGGAGACCCCAGAACGATATTTATCCTCAATAATGGCCTAGAGCCATCGACAGCGACATCCAACATGTATAACGACACATGCCGATCATTATTTATGAACGTGGGATGTATTTTACCCCGCCCATTCATTACATAGCTAATCACAATGTCCTTTGGCTCGCACTCTAATTCTCCTCTCTCAATTACGCTTCGAACCATGTCATCGTACGATCCATTGCGATGCAGCGGGATGGGCACTGTCTCCTCTGTAGATGATTTCGAGCTCCAACAGTTGGGACCCTCCTCCCACGCACCCATATAATTACCACCCACGACAACTACCTCAGCTACTGCCATAATAGACCACACAAATCGATAATAGATCAAGGTTTAGGTCTATAGCTGGTCGATGACTGGTCGATCACTGGTATGAATACGTCCGTACAAAGATGCGAATCGACTGATTTTTGATATAATTGTTGCCCTCGTAGATCTGGGATGGAAAAATGTATGTGTAGGACTTCTAAACAACTAAAATATATCTAATGACGAGGTATTGAGCGGATTTGGAAAGCTTTTCGAGCTAGTAGAAATGGTGAAAAAAAATTTGCATTTTTTTCAAAAAGGATGGAACAACAATGGAGGCAATGATGAAGAATGGGGATTTTCAGTTGTGATGAACTATTTTTCGTCGGAAAAGTGGCCGAAATCGAAAATATTATTGATGAAAAAGGGAGCTCCTATTGGTGGCTTCTTGGACAATTTTCTAAATTAAAATAGGAAATATGAAAAAATGGTCGGAATATGAAAAAAGGTGAAAAATATTAAATATTAAATGGATGAGGTGGGGGACTAAAGTGTAAAGTTTAAAATGCTAAATCCATCCGTTCCGAATAGGTATATAAATCTAGCCAAAGTTTCGAAACACATTTTCAATTATTACATATGCCTAGATTTGTATTAGCATAAAATTGACCTGCACAGTCAGTCAGTCAGTTCATTAGTTTTCATTTAATGTGTTGATCAGTACTTGACTAATAAAAAATAAATTTATTTAATTTTATGAATGATCACGCTGGTTAATTTTAGTATATTTACTTTGGTGTAAATACTCCTAGTAATAAATAGATTATGTCTCTAAAAATTAATATTTTGCTTAATTTTGCATAAAAATAACCGCCAGATATCCGTCAATTTTTTTAAAAGAATCATAAAAAATGGATGAGCTTTCCTATACTCGTCATCGGTTATCCTATAAGAATATGGAACAATTTATACAGTAATATTTGTACTTTGAAAGAACTATAAAATGTGCTTGAAAAGTAATATTTGTACTTTGAAAGAACTATAGAATGCGCTTGAAAAGAAGTACCAGACTGAAGATGTCGGCTTGAAAAAATTTGTGGACTATAGAATTGGCCAAACAAGAAAAAGTTCAAGGCCAATTGTTACCAACTGTGGGAAGAGTGAACATAAATTTATGGACTGTCGTGCCCTATTGAAGGGACAAGAAACTAAAAGGATCAAGCAAATATCATTGAAAATTTTTGAAAATTTCAGTGGGACTTAACGAAATTGACTTGTGTATTATGCTTGATCTTTAAATGCAACTTATTAGGAAATCCCAAAGAATGATAAATCGATTCTTGAGCCACCCGCCACATCTTATTCTCATGGTAAACTCTGTAACTGCCAAAATTAAAGGAGTTTGCGAAATATCTCAAAAGATTATTTTGGGCAAAATTGTAACTGCGAACAATGTCCTAAAATTCACAAAATAGGAAAATGATTTCTACCACATTTCCTTTCTAAACTAAGTAAAAAGAGAAAGTTTATATATAGTAGGTAAGATAAATCATTAAAGAGGAAAAAGAAAAAAGAGCAATTTCTACTACATTTCTAAACCAAGTAAAACAAGAAAGTTTATATATAGGTGGTAAGATAAATCATTAAAAAGGAAAAAAAAAGAACTACCATGTACGACAAATTTCTAATATTCTCCGCAACTCAATCTATGGTTTAAAATAAGTGGATAATTTCAATTTTGCCAAGAAAAAAAATATATATATCTAAAAATTACACAAATACACAACTTATGTTTCCAATATTACAAAAAATTTCAACTCCCTAAACATATTACAAAAATTCCAACATATACACAGAATGTTATGTATATGTCGGCTATGTCATATATATTAATAGAAAGAGAGAGTAAAGTAATTAAAAAAGTGGGAGAGAGTGTAATTACTTCCAAAAGGTTGACATTTATGTTATTTATACAAAAAAAAAATATTACCCTTAAAAGGGCTTCAACATTCAATTTACATTTCATAAAATACATTGAGATACTAACCCAGAAACTTCTAAAAAAAAAATCTAAGGGGAAAAAAAAAAGATTGGATTTGAAATTCAAATTGGTTCATTTTGCATTAGGGGTGTTATTTCTAGCACAATTTGGGGAATCTCACATTGGAACTTTTGATGCCAATAGCTATGGTGATATTAGTGAGGTAAGTCATACATTTATTTTTCTTATTATCTAGATAAATTCTAACCTACTATAAACTAACTTTCACCCAATATAATGATAAAATACTAATTTATTTTCAGGAGGAGGTATATATATAGTAAGCACGTTATTAATTGCACCGAAGGGTGTGGCCTAGCAAAGGCGAAGCTTGGTATATGAAAGAAGTTTCAATTGTATCTCATTCATTTCGAAAATTATACTACACAAATTTGAATTGTTTTTTCATACTTGTTGAATGCCATTTACATGTATAAAAAGAACTTAGTGTAGTAGCCAAAGGATTCAAAATTTTCTTTAGGTCATAAGTTCAAATTTCAGATATAATATTTTAGTATTTATTGAACCCCTTTGTTAATATCGGGGTCACGAGACCTAGTGCTAATGAAGTGAGTAAAAACATGAGAGGTCAGAATTACAATTAAATTACAAATCATGAGGTCGGTGTATTAAATTCAAATCAGGACAGAAAAAAAAAGTTTTGGATGATGATAGAGTAATCCAACACCTGTATTGGTGTAATGTAACATTCATATGCAATATGAAAAAAGAAAAATCAAAATACACACACAAGCTATAACATATAATCATATACTATAAGAAAAAGAAGATTGAAAAAGCACATTACATATCTTCAAAAGTCAAAACTAACTACAATATATATTCTTTCTCTTGTCTATTTTGGTGATATATGTAAATCATTCTCTCTTTTTTTTGTCATATTTGGTGCTGGAAATTTTTACTATTAATGTTTAGGCTGTGGTGAAAGCTTTTAAAGAGGCATGTCAATCAACAAGTGCAAGCACCATTCTGATCCCAAAGGGCACATTCCAAATGAACCAAGTGAAACTAGAAGGCCCATGCAAAGGACCTATTGAACTTCAAATCCAAGCCACTTTGAAAGCTCCCTCAGACCCTAAATCAAGGGTTATGAATGGTTAACAGTCAACAAACTTGATGGGTTCACCATGTCTGGTGGTGGGACCCTTGATGGTCAAGGTAAAGCTGCATGGGAATGCAAGAAGTCCACCAAACTTCCCAATGTAAGTACTAGTCTTTCTGTTTAGTCAAACTTCCAAAATCTGTTAACTCTGAATCAGGTATATCTATATTATTATTTTTTTGTATATGGTGTAGAACTTAAGCTTCAACTCCCTCACAAATTCCATTATCAAGGAAATAACCACATTGGATAGCAAGCCATTCCATGTGAATGTGAACCAATGCAAGAACTTAACATTCTTCCACTTCAACGTCAAGGCTCCAGACGACAGCTGTCACGATTCGAACCAGGGCCCTGGCCGTGATGGACATCCGTAACCATGAAGGCTCGAGAGCTCGTCTAACTTGTAATCATATACACCATTCATATATAAATAGGAAATGTAGAAATAAAATCTGCTACAGAAACATGGTCATAATCTAAATTTAGTTTAACAATGAGGAATAAAATCCAATATCAACTAAACACTGTCTGAAAACCGTCTGCAAAATCTCTACTACATGATCAAATAACAATTGTCTGAAAACTGGGACAAGGCCCCCAGTAGACCAAAACTATAATAAATAATAACTGTCTGAAAGAAACTAGGCCTTCTGAAATATAGAAGGCTCACCAACTGGTACTCTTCACTCTTGTCTGATGAAATCTACTGCTTATCAGGACCCCTAGACTGTGCCTCAGAACCTAGAGGGAGGGGGGTCAATACAGATGTACTGGTACGCAGAGAAATCCAAAATAAAGCTTTTATATAAATAAAATAGTTGAGAGCTAGTCATAAACATCATGAAAGATATAATTTTCAAAACACATGGGCATTCTTGAAAAAACATAAAAAACCTTTATGTCAAAAGAAGTTTCTGATCTTTGTGTTACTTCTGAGTTAGGTGGCACTCCCCTACAAGTCTGATATTCCACGAGCTATATGGAATCCTCCATTGACTCGGCGGGGAAGCCCCCAACCCAAGTGTGCCGCAAGGGTTGGAGTGTCTGAGTCTGATACGCCACAGGGCACTAGGTCAGCGTATAATAATATACCCGGATCGGCAAATCACAGTTTTGGACAATGAGTTGTCTGAACTCATGCCTTCTTCGGGGAACCACCTAAGCTCTATTTATGCTCAATTTTATCCTGCTCTGAATCATGCATTATTCTAGTTTCAACATATGAAAAATCTGACTTCAAACATGCATTCTATTCTGTTCTGAATTACCATGGCATTATCTGGATTGGTGTCGTCACACCAAGACTTGCAAGTCTTATTTCTGAGCCATAATGCATCATGCATGATTCTTTCATTAAAACATAGTTCAGGCCACCCAAACATGCAATTTAACAAAGGGAATTCATGTTCCGAAAACATAAGTCAAAACTATGCAAAATTCCCATCCTTTCAATAAACAAGTGGTGGTCATGTAATCTTTAACAAACCATGCAACCCTTCTCATTATATACATGAACATGAACTATGATCATGGAACTGAAACGTAAGGCATGAGTAGGAATTGGGATCACTGAAAAATACTGAGATAAGAATGGGTTGAGTCTCACCCTCACTTTCTGATGTTCTATATCATACTGACATCACTACTAGAATCTGAGAGCCTGACTTGGTTACTTCTTTTATCATATCCCCCTTAGATTTAAGTTATCATCTTAAGTTCGAGATATACCTTACTAAACTCTAAACTGAACTACACTCACTGCACTCTGGGGTCTGGAATACGATAATACACGTAATTAATAGAACTTAACCCGAATGGCTACACCTAGAAGGGGAAAACCCACTGCTAATCCTACCTTCTGAGACACACTCTATCTTTCTATAACCCCAATAGTCAATCACATAATACTTGAACACTTACTAACTTCGAATCCTCGTGAGTATTCCCATAGTTGGAGTACACACCCTATAGCGCTTCAACTCTTATTTCTGTTGGTTCAACCTTTAAAAATTCAAACTTAGATTATAACACTTAATCATGGATATCACCAAGCCTTTGATGAATCATACTAATAGTCTTTCTCCACCTAGAAACTAAACGGTACTACTATGTCCACTAGACACACACAACATGTGATAGTCTTAGAAAATGCCGCAACTATATATCACCTTGGTCATACTTCTACTTCATACATACAATATCATACTTTGTTACTAATCAAATAAACTTAATCTATTGCATACATCATTCAAGCCTATTAGATCACTTCCATATAACTAGTATCATTAACCAAGAAATCATCACATCCACCTTTATGGACATCAATTGTTCAAACTTAATGTCTAGTGCTAAGCATGATTTACAACCCAACCTAATACAATAATAATCATGGCTATGAACTTAAGAGAGTGCGTGTTGGACCCGAGACTTGGTGGATGAAAATGAAGTGCAAAGAATCACCTAAATGGACACCAAAACCATCCATACATAGCACTCCAAGGGTGCCTACTTGAAGCCATTCATTAAAGGGCCTTTTTGGTCATTTCACCTTACTTTTGTAATAAGTCTATAAATAGACTAGTTTAGGTCTTTAGTTCTTTGGTTGATGATTATTGTAAGTCTTGAACTTTTGAAACACCAAGTCCTCTCTCCTTGAGGCACAAAACCAAAACTTGTAACTAGGATAGCATTCAAGGGTGGAAGCTCTTGTGATTGCTTGTTTGTTAGAAACGTTGGTGCTTGAGTGGTGGACTCCGCTCTTGTATCGTCGTAAGAACTTGGTGCTTGTTAACGTGTTTTGTAGGGGTTTTAGAGTTTAATAAACTCTTTAGTTACTACTTTACATGTTTCCCTTGTGTCAAGTTATCTATCTTCTTTATCATTAAGTTTGTGTTTGCTTCCTTGTGTCGTTTTGTGTCTTGCTTGTTACGGGTATTTGCGGGTCACTTGTGGACTATTTTGTTCTCATTTAGATACCGCTTGGTATCATTTGGTATCAAAGTCATCATTTATTACGTTCCCAAGAGATCAATCTTGAGTTTGTTCACTCAAAAATAAAAAATAAAGTGTTGAAAAAAATCTAAAAAACTCAAAATAGTAATTTGTCCACGTTTTTGTGTTTAGGCCAAAATTTGAAGCCTAGTTTTCTCGTGATTTTTGTGTGTTTTGTGTGTTCTAGTGTTAGATCTTTGTTTACTAACACTATAAGAGGTGTCTAAGGTCGAAAATCTCACAAAAAGAGTTGTGTTCTTGAGTTTGGTGTTCTTGGTCGAGAAAGTTGTTGTTCTTGTTGTTGTCTTGGCCGAGATTTGTTCTTTGAGTCTAGATCTAGGTATATTTCGTGAGTCTTGAGTGTTGTTAGTGTTGGTTTGTTCTTCCCTAACTCTAATAGAGTCAAGATATAAGTTGAACTCCTACTTGTATTGTTGTTGTGCGGATTCAAAAGCTAGGCCGAATTGTTGTTGGTGTTGTTGTGGTGGATTCAAAATTTGAACGTTTAAAGGTGTGTTGTTGTTATTGTGGTCGTGTATTTGTGTTGAAAGAGGTGTTGTTGTTGTTGGGAGGTTCAACTTGAACCTTGGTCTTCAAATCTTGTTGAAGGTTCTTGGTGTTCTTAGCCAATCTTCATGTCTTGAGACAAGAAGAACCTTCAATAAGTAGTGTTTGATCTTAAGACCAAGTGGAAGAATGTAGTCTTCTTATTTATCTTGAAACAAGTTCCAAGACTATACCAAAGTAGTAAGGGACAAAGAGGACTTTCAAAAATACTAGTTACCAAAAGGGAGTAAGGGGACTTTTCAAGACTAACCAAAAGAGGAAAGAGCCAACCACCTTTCGAAAAGGTGTTTTGCCTAAAAGGTGCAAAGAAAGTCAACCTATTTTGAATGTGGAAAAGTCTCTAAAACTTGTGTATTTCCCCTCCAAAACCGAATTCACTCTTCCACAAGTTGGAAAAATACTAAATTTTTCAAATTCCACAACCATTCCAAGGCTTCCACATCACTATCCGCAACCAATCAAAGGCTGCCACGTCACCTCTTTGTAAACTAACTTATTTGTGTTTTTTAGGTAACTTTTGGCTACAATGGATAACAATGCTCTTAGTGCTATTTTGGCTGGGATTGAAACTCTTTCCCGTGAAGTGGCTAGAATGAATGCGGGTCTTGATAGATTAGGTTCGAATATGACATTGTTTGGTGAGAAGTTGGATCGTTTGGAGAGTCGAAGAAACTCTCATGCTTCTACTCCCAAAACTTTACATCCAACGATCAATCCTCCAAGACCACCACAAAATGACATAAGCCAAGTTTCCAATTATCCTCAAAACTGAGACCTAAGTAGGCCAGCTCCCCCGCAAATTGATCAAGTCCAACAAGAAGGACTTGGAAGCCAAATTCCTCCACCAAAACCAAATTCTCCTATCCAATCTCCAAAACTGAACTCTCCTATCCAAGCTCCAAAACCGAACTCTCCCGTCTAAGCTCCACAACCGAAGCTCCACTTTACCAAATCAATCCTCTCAATCGGAGCTCCACTTTTCCAAAGCCGAGACATCCACGTAGAGGTATATGGTAAAGAGGAACATGAAGGATATGGAGTCTATGATGAGCCTTATATGATTAAACAAGATTTTAAAGGAAGACATACGGATCAAAGGGGATACCGAGGTCATGGAGGAAGAGTTAGTCAATGGGACCAATAAGGAACCCATCACCAAGTGGAGATATGGGAATTAAAATGGATGAGATTGAAGGAAAATCTCAAGATGGAGAGGAAGCCGAGGTTCAAAATGAAGAAGTTGGCCGAGACTTGTGTTGATGAGATTTCGTGTTACTCTTGTTCTTTGCGGATTGTTTTGGTGACATGTCATGTTTTGCAGGCTGTTTTGAGTGATTTCTTTTGAAGTGGCCAATTGATCGAGGTGAAGCCGTGAATTTGTGGGCAAATTCCTCTCAAAATGGAGAGGATGATACAAGAATAATCACGGATATGAACTTAAGAGAGTGCTTGTTGGACCCAAGACTTGGTGGATGAAAATGAAGTGCAAAGAATCACCTAAATGGACACCAAAACCATCCATACATAGCACTCCAAGGGCGCCTACTTGAAGTCATTCATTAAAGGGCCTTTTTGGTCATTTCACCTTACTTTTGTAATAAGTCTATAAATAGACTAGTTTAGGTCTTTAGTTCTTTGGTTGATGATTATTGTAAGTCTTGAACTTTTGAAACACTAAGTCCTCTCTCCTTGAGGCACAAAACCAAAACTTGTAACTAGGATAGCATTCAAGGGTGGAATCTCTTGTGATTGCTTGTTTGTTAGAAACGTTGGTGCTTGAGTGGTGGACTCCGCTCTTGTATCGTCGTAAGAACTTGATGCTTGTTAACGTGTTTTGTTGGGGTTTTAGAGTTTAATAAAATCTTTAGTTACTACTTTACATGTTTCCCTTGTGCCAAGTTATCTATCTTCTTTATCATTAAGTTTGTGTTTGCTTCCTTGTGTCGTTTTGTGTCTTGCTTGTTACGGGTATTTGCGGATCACTTGTGGATTGTTTTGTGCTCATTTAGATACCATTTGGTATCACAACCTGACACATAATTCTCATAAAATATTCATCATTAATCTTAAGCCACTATTCTTACATCCACATCCTACATTAAATTCAAGCCAATAGTCTAGCATCAATCATCTACCACCAATGAAGAAGGCAACATAATATACTAGTCCATCAATTTGGGATATTCTATCCAAATGCCTCAAAAATCTACTACATACCTTCTCACAAGTAGTACTAGTTTACAACTACCAATGAAAAGAAGGTCAAGGAGGGTTAGTCACATAAGAGACATGGTCAACCTTAATCTTATATTATAACCCCATACAATCTTATCTACTTATATGGCTTTCTCATATCACACTTACTTACCCAAGCGTACATTTAGACAACCTTCAAATTTCACAAACAACCATGAGTCTATAATTATAACTTACTAGATCATCTAGCCATTTTCATACTTCAAGCAAACAACAATTTACCTTAACTAATAACTCCTTCTCTACCTTCTACTAAACTAACACACAAGGATGTATCACTTCATTACCAACTCAATCTCATGCAAAAAAAATCGACTATACATATATTCAACCAACACAAGAACAACAAGTTGAACAACAAGTTGCTAGTGAGTCGAAATAGGCCTCACACGGCTTCACTAGACTTTGATTTTTGTGTTTTGAACAAGAAAATGAAATGAATAACAAAGCAACTATGTTAGTGAATCAAAATAGCCCCACACGGCTCCACTAGAATTTGATTTTATTTTATTTTCAAAAACACTATGATAACAAGATTACATGTTACAAGAGATAGAAAATTGACACACAATATTCAATGATCTAAGGATACACATCTTACTCTGTATAAATAAAAATCTGAGTCAAACACTTCCCCCACAGACTACCATACAATCTACACATGCTACTAGCTACAACATTAGTCTATCACTATAAAGTGGTAATCATCCTCAAACATCGGTTATTCAACTAAAATATTTATTTACACAAAAGTCACCCTCACTCTGACTTCTAACTTTGTGACTTCATATCACCAACCCCTTGGTCTAATCTCACTACTAATAGGTCATGACACCGACACTTTAACTTATACTACTAATCGGGTGGAAATACAGTTCCAACATTCTGCTACACATCATTCCCCCTGAAGCATGACATCTGCAACATAAATTTTTGAAAAGAGACGGAATACTTTTAATACCGCAGGCCGAAAAGCACGATTTCATCAGAATCAAAGTTCACACAAAAATCAATACACTTTGAAGCACTAACGGACTCTTCTCAAGTCCTTGCAAAAATTTTAAACTCTTATATGGCTCAATCAGAAAGGACCATACCATTTATACTCTAAACTTCTGCACATGAATCACCCCAATAACGAGACATATCTGGGCACATCAAAGTAAGGAAAGAATTTGGATAACTTTAATTTTGTATGGGCGACACCATAGCACGAATTAGAGTATGGAAGAGGGACATTCTGGCTTAATAGCACGAACTAGAACATGAAGAAAGGGAAACATTCCTAAAGGCCTAGTAGCCTCATGCTTATAAGTGTGGCGCGATACACACCCATAAATAAGACTCTACCCGATGTAATTTCTCAGACACCCTGGGACCATGAACCATGCTCTGATACCAAGTTTGTCACGACACGAACCAGGGCCCTGGCCGTGACGGACATTCTGAACCATGAAGGCCCGAGAGCCCTTCTAACTTGTAATCATATACACCATCCATATATAAATAGGAAATGTAGAAATAAAATTTGCTATGGAAACATGGTCATAATCTAAATTTAGTTTAACAATGAGGAATAAAATCCAATATCAACTAAACACCATCTGCGAAATCTCTACTACATGATCAAATAACAACTGTCTGAAAATTGGGACAAGGCCCCCAGTAGACCAAAACTATAATAAATAATAACTGTCTGGAAGAAACTAGGCCTTCTGAAATATAGAAGGCTCACCAACTGGTACTCTTCACTCCTGTCTGATGAAATCTACTGCTTATCAGGACCCCTAGACTGTACCTCAGAACCTGGAGGGAGGGGGGTCAATACAGATGTACTGGTACGCAGAACAATCCAAAATAAAGTTTTTATATAAATAAAATAGTTGAGAGCTAGTCATAAACATCATGAAAGATATAATTTTTAAAACACATGGGCATTCTTGAAAAAACATAAAAAACCTTTTTGTTAAAAGCAGTTTCTGATCTTTGTATTACTTCTGAGTTAGGTGGCACTCCCCTACAAGTCTGATATTCCACGGGCTATATGAAATCCGCCATTGACTCGGCGGGGAAACCCCCAACCCAAGTGTGCCGCAAGGGTTGGAGTGTCTGAGTCTGATACGCCACAGAGCACTAGGCCAGCATATCATAATATATCCAGATCGGAAAATCAAAGTTTTGGGCGATTAACTCATGCCTTCTTCGGGGAACCACCTAAGCTCTCTTTATGTCCAATTTTATCCTGCTCTGAATCATGCATTATTCTAGTTTCAACATCTGAAAAATCTGACTTCAAACATGCATTCTATTCTGTTCTGAATTACCATGGCATTATCTGGATTGGTGTCGTCACACCAAGACTTGCAAGTCCTATTTCTGAGCCATAATGCATCATGCATGATTCTTCCATTGAAACATAGTTCAGACCACCCAAACATGCAATTTAACAAAGGAAATTCATGTTCCGAAAACATAAGTCAAAACTATGCAAAATTTCCATCCTTTCAATAAACAAGTGGTGGTCATGTAATCTTTAACAAACCATGCAATCCTTCTCATTATATAATTATGTTCAACATTCATCAACATAAACAACCCTCTCTCTTTTGGAATCAAAATCATAATCCAAATATAACATTATTCAAGATACTTCATAACATACTTTTCAAGATGCATTCAAACGATTTCATAGTATATCATAAGTAATTGAAAATCATCACAAGAGAGAGATTTTTCATGAATCGTGCTCTCAATTCAATCATCAACCTTAAAACACATGCTTACAATATATATATAATTTCAAATCAATTTGGGGGAAATCCTAAAGGACAAAACAAAATCATCAATGCTTCTAAAGCTTGAATATTTTCATAAATCTGAAAAAACCTTTCTTAAAATCAAGATTTCCATACCCATGAGATTTTAGGAAAATCCTGTGTACCTTAAATTAGAAGCTTTTGAATGAACTCTAGCTTTTGGGATGCCATCCGTATGATTGTTGGGTGCCTCTTGTAGCCCTCGCAATGGAGATTCCGAATCTTGAAGAATTAAGAAAAACCCACAGTTAAATCTTGAGATATTTGGGTTTTCAGTTTGAAACCCTAGGGTGAGTTCTTGATGAATTTGAGAGAAAAGAATCATATTTTGATGTTTTGGGAGTTTAATCCCGTGTTATAGCTGGATAAGGGATGGAAGATACCCATTTTACCCTTAAAAACGCAGAAACAGAACCTGAAATTTTGGTGCGTGAGATAGGGCGCGCGTCGCACTCTTATCGCATGATGCTACTGTCTCAGTCACTAAAATGGCCATAACTTTTCACTCGATTATCAAATTTAGGTGAAATTGGTATCGTTGGAAATATAATTTGAAGATATTTCATTTAATATATAGTATGACCTCTAATTCATTATATACAAAGAGTTATGGTCGATTGAAGTCGACCCAAGTTTTGACTCTCACTCAAACTCGAATGATAGGAAAGCTTTCAACTCGTCCTTGAGTTAGGGGACCTCTATGATCTTAATTCATGCTTAAATAGGTTCACACACTACATAATTGATTAACATGCCAAATTTGCATTGGATTTATGGCTTTTGGATCATCTATGCATAGAAACGACGATTTTTATTCTAGCCCGAAATGTGGGGTGTTACAATATTCCTAACACTGATGGCATCCACATATTAAGGTCGAGCGTTGTGAATGTCACTGAGTCTACTTTCTCTACCGGAGATGATTGTATCTCTATTGGCGATGAAACGGAACAACTTCACATCACTAAGGTCACTTGTGGAGCTGGATATGGTATTAGTGTTGGTAGTCTTGGTGGAAATCCTGGTGAAAAGCCAGGGGTTGGTGTTTTTGTTAAGAATTGCACTTTCATTAGCACCGATAATGGTGTTAGGATTAAGACATGGCCTGTTTCTCACCCTGGTGTTGTCTCTGATGTGCACTTTGAGGATATCATTGTGCAAAATGTTAGCAACCCTATTCTCATTGATCAAGTCTATTGCCCAAGTGGAAAATGTAACAAAAATGTAAGTATCACCCACTTATATTATCAGTCATTGTGTTGTTGGGAAGTTTGAAGGGGAGCCTTGGAGTAACTGGTAAAGTTACTGCCATAATGTGATCAGGAGGTCACGGATTCTTGGAAACAGCCTCTGACAGAAATACAAGGTGAGACTGCATACAATAGTTCCCTTGTGATCGGGCCCTTCCCTAGACCGTGCGCATAGGGTAAAACTTTAGTGTACCGTGCTGCCCCTTTTTTCTTGATCTCTACATTCTTAATCACAAGGTCTCCGGTTCAAACACTAAGAATAGAGAACTTCTTGGCATAAAGTGTTTTACCTGGATAATTTTGCAAAAAAGAAAAAAAAAATCCTACTTTTGTTGCTTTGTATTTAAAAATTGACCACTTTTCAAAATAAGATCATTGGTCTAAAGTTCAAAAAGTGACCCACCCACCCACTATACGGGCTTGGAAAAGGGCAGAATCGCATAGAATCTATTGTGCATGGTCTTTCTTGCATTTTTACAAAAAAGACCATTATGTTCATTACTTACATCCTGACCTCCTAGTCACATATCGATAATTTTTATCATTGCATCAAAGTTTTCTTCCTAATTTAGGATCTTTTTTGTTTCTTATAACCATGTTTGGGATGGTTGTAATCTCTACAACTTAATCAAAGATCTTTGCTTCTTTCATTGAGAATAGATAACCTCTTGACATGAAGGGCCTCACCTAGCCAATTTGCAAAAATAACTACTTTTCTCACCCTGTATTTAGGAGTTGGCCACTTTTCCAAAATCAGACCCAAAGGTCACCTTTTGGATGTTGGTGTGACGCCTTCGTTAAGAAGGTTACGCAGTCTAGGTGTATGGACGAGGATCATGGTCGACCTTCTCCGGTTATCGGTCTAAACTTTAAAAGAGCACAATTTGAGCACATGTTTAGGAAGGGACAGAACCACACTGAATCTATTGTACCTAACTTTACTTACCCCTGGTGACACGTACGACAATAATTTTTATTGGTGCATCAAAATTTCAAGATCCTAACCATTAATTCTTCTTCTTCTTCTTTTTAACTGCAGTTGCCTTCACAAGTGAAGATTAGCAAAGTGACTATCCAAAACATAAAAGGTACATCAAGAACTCAAAATGCAGTATCACTACTTTGTAGTAAAGGTGCATCATGTGAAGGTGTTGAAGTTGGAGACATTGACATCACATATAGTGGTAATTAAAGAAGGACCAGCAAAATCAAGTTGTGAGAATATTAAGCCAAATTTAAAGGGCAAACAAATTCCAGCAGTTTGTTCTACTGTTTCTGAACCTGCTACTGAATATTAAAAAAAAATTAAGTATGAAATTTGAAAAAAAAAATTATCAAAAGTTCGATTGATTTCTCATATGATCATCGAACTTATGATTTTTATAGGTAAAATGTTTTAGTTATAGTCAAGAGATGTAACTAGTGGTATTAAATAGGTTCTCATGTAAAATTTGATCTATATTTGTTTGATTCTCCCTATATCAATGGAATTTAACAAATTACATATATACAAGTAAGAATGTAAAGTGATTTGATCTGTATCTGTTAGAGTTCTCCTTAATTTGGATCATGTAACTCGGCACATATTTACACTAGTTAATAGTGAAAAACATGTTGGGTTAGTGATGGAAGTGAATGGAAAATGGAGAGAAGAAGAATGGGGGAAAAGTGAAAATGTGTATTCACTTTATGGAAGAAGTGTTCGCCCACATTGGTGGGAGAAAGGAACTTTTTCATGCTTAAATATAGTAGCATTCCTTCAAATAGATAATGAGACAATAAGAAGACAAGTCTTGCACTATTGTTGTTGTTGCTTGCTCAGCTTTGGCTTTGGATTTGTCAAATGATCAAGAGATCGTTGTTTTGAACAAAATTAATTTGAAACTTGAGTTAATAATGTTTTAATCCAAAAATTTGTTACGAAATTTTTCTCCATTTGCGGACGCATATCACAACGCACCTCGAATATGGCTCCGCACGTGCCAGTGCACATGGCTCTACATGTCAGACGAAATTTTATGTTTCATACTAAAGCCGATATACGACAGCATGTGGCCACGTACGGGCACACATGGGTCCGCATGTGGGCTCATCATTTCAAAAAGTTATAACTTTTCACGAACCATTGCCTCTTGTCAAAAGCAACATCTTTTCTCTATAAAGAGCTAATTTTTAATTTCTTCGGGTTTTGGCACAAAACTGTGAAGTGAAAAACTCTTCTTCATAAAAACTCAAGTGTGATTTGAAAATCGTTGATTGAGTTCGTAGTTTGACGGAATTTGAGGTACTGCCAGCCATTCTGTTGATGTGATTCATTTGATCCTGTGAGAATATATTCCACAACCTCGAGTACATGAGAGGAATAATTTCCTTAAGAACACACCGTGAATTCGGTGGACTTGAATAGTTCTATCTTTATCTCTCTCCTGATGATTTTTCTATTTTTCAGAAAATAGTTTGACCTTCTTTGTTGTTCTTGAACTTGTTAAAATTCATATTATAAATATAGATATTGTACTCGAAAAACAACTACTACTAGAAAAAATAATTTTTGCGATCACAGGTTGTGGTCGCAATAATTTTTAATTTATTTTCTAAAAGAAAATATTATAAAAAAGTGACCACATGTGGTCGCTTTTAAAATTGTTACCACTGTTTTTGAGACAACATCTTGTGATCTCTTTTGGGGTTGCAAAAACAGGAAAAACGATCACATATAGTCGCTTTTCCTGTTTTTTCTAGTAGTGAACAATCTTAAGGAAATTAAGTTACATATCTGTATTTTAATTTTTGGAGATTAAAACATTTCGTTTTCTACTCTGTTTGAACTTGATAGTGATTTGAAGATATAAGCTTTGTCATGAGTCAAAGTTCATTCGGTTGACGATTAGAAAAAAATATAAAAACTTCATCATTAAACTAGAAACAAGTTGTTTAAAGTTTAAGACTTTATTTTTAGTATTTGTGATACTAAATCAGTTATATAAGTTGTGATAAAAATGACTAATGAAAATTAAATCAATGATGGATTGGCGAACGTTGCAACAACTACTATTGCCACATCGAGTCGTTCGAATGCTGCTCTTGCCATGGTATCGGCTGAAAAATAAAAAAAAATTCTAGTGTTGATTTTAGAAAATGGCAGCAAAAGATGTTCTTTTACTTGACTACTTTAAGTCTGGAAAGGTTCATCACGAAAAGCAATCCTGAATTACCGGAAGAAACTTCAAAAAAAATGCTTCGTAGTGACTGAATCTTAGAAGCACTCAGATTTTTTATATAAGAATTACATTCTGAGTGACCTACAAGATGATTTGTACAATCTACACATCAGCATGAAGACTTCTAAACAACACTGGGATGCTTTGAAAAAAAAGTACATAACAGAGGATGCTAGAATGAAGAAATTTATTGTTGAAAAATTTTTGGACTTCAAAATGATAGACGGGAAAGTTTTTATAACCCAAGTTCAAGAGTTATAAGTCATAATCCGTGATCTCCTCACTAAAGGTAAGATTACAACTAATATCTTTGTTAAACATTTTAAGAATGTTCTAAATATTCACTTAACCCTTGTTTTAGGTTTGGTTGTGAATTATGCATTTAAGTGACTGCTATTATTGAGAAGTTACCACCTTTGTGGAAAGACTTCAAAAAATACTTGAAACACGAATGCAATAAAATGTCTATCGAAGATCTCATTTTAAGGTTGAGAATCAAAGAGGATAACAAGGCTACGGAAAAGAGGTCACATGAAAATTTCATAGTAAATGAAGTGAATATTATTGAAGATGATCTCATAAAGACAAAGAAGAGAAAGAAAGCATCTGGGACAACAAGGCAGTCCTCCTAAGAGTATATTCAATGAGAATTTCTTAAATTATGATAAAGTTGGCCACAAGTCTATGGATTGTCAGGCTCCGCAGAAGGGAAAGAAAAAAGATCAAGAAAATATCACTGAATTCAAAGAAAAAATGGACAATTTTTTATCATGCTTTCAAAATGCAATCTGGTTGGTAATCCAAGAGAATGGTGGATGAATTTTGGTGTCTTCCGCCATGTGTGTGCGTACAAAGAACTATTTGCATCATATTAATGCTCTGGTTCAAGCTGATAAGAAGATTCGTAGCGAACTCCACTATGGCAAAGATTGAAGGAATGGGCAAAATTTACTTAAAGATGATATCTGGTAAAGTGATGACACTAAACAATGTCATTCATATTTTGGAGTTGCAAAGAACTTAGTATCTACTTCACTTATAACTAAGAACGGATTTATATGTTTCTTTATTTTCAATAAAGTTGTAAGTAAAGGTGAAGTGCATGTAGGTAAAGGTTATCTCACCAAGGATCATTTTAAGATCAATGTAATGACTGTTTATATGAATAAAAGTTATGAATCTTCTTACTTACTTGAGTCAAACGATTTATGGCATGAACGTTTAGGACTGTCAATTACAAAACCTTACAAAAACTTATTAGTTTTGAAGGTTTGCGTAACTTTAAGTGTAATAAATCAAAGTGTTAAACATGTGTTGAATCTAAGTATGATAGGCATCCTTATAAGTTTGATAAAAGGAATTTTTATCCCTTAGACGTGATTCATACAGATATTTGTGATATGAAGTCAACACCATCTCGTGGTGAAAAAAGTATTTCATAACTTTTATTGACAATTGCACTATATATTGTTATATTTATTTGCGGAAGAATAAAGATGAAGCAATAGAAGCATTTAGGCAACATACAACTGAAGTAAAAATTCAGTTGGATAAAAAGATTAAAATGATAAGGAGTGACAAGGGTGGAGAGTATGAATCTTCTTTTGCAGTGATATTTTTGTAAAATGAAATGGTCCATCAAACTACTGCCCCGTATTCACCTCAATCGAATGAATTTATGGATATAAAAAATCAAACATTGAAGAAAATAATGAATGTCTTATTTATAAGTTCAGATTTGCAGTAAAACTTGTGAGAAAAGCTATCCTTACAACATATTGAATACTTAATAGAGTACTCCATAGTCTAAATAAGAGAAATCATATGCCTTCTGGATGATGGAAGGCTCATCACTTGTTACTTGTTGTCTCAATAATTTTAGTGTTGCATAGAAACATAAAAAAATGTCTCTGAACCTACATCATAAAAAGATATAGCGTTCGAAAATGATCAGTACGGTGTATTGATATGCTAAGGGAATGGACAAAATAGTTTATAAAGAAAATTATGAAAATTTTAACATAAACCATAAGAGTTGAGGATACAGGATAAGTGACTCAAAGAATAAAAACATAACCATTTATTAAGCGTTAATTCTGAACTATGTAGTTTCACAGATCTTAGACAACTCAGAGGCTATATGGGTCTGATCTTCGCCCTACCGATGGGGGCCTAATCCATTCTGCATGAATTGAGATGAACATAATTTTTCCACCATATGATATCATTCTCATAGAGGAAACATCATAAGGTTGTCTCGTTAGGGAGCAAATCATCCCTATGCCGGAAAATATAGGTTTTAAGAATTGGGTCAAGAGGACTTACATCTTCTTGGTGAACTATATTATTCTCTTCAAGACCAATTATTACATCTGCATAAATATTTATCATTTAACATATAATGAGTCTTTCTTAGAGGCAATCGTAATTTGACATCGCCATACCAACACTTGCAAGTCACACTTATTATGTGATAATCTCTTCATTTATTCGTTAACTCATTAGTCCCTCCATTTTTAAAGACTTGGATCATCTCATTTAAAAATCCATTAAAGGTTTAAGAATTTATATTTACACATCATCATTGTTCAAAATTATGGGATGTAGTGATTTACCTTTTCCTTCATCAAAATCAAAAATTAATACTTAAGTAATAACAATGACCATAAAAGAAAACATGATTTTTGTCTTCAACATGTCCCAATATAATTTTTATAATAGAAAGATTTCATAGTTCAAATAGTAATCTAAATCTTCAAGTTCAAATAACAATCCAAAAGTAATTTCATAGAAAAGGATTCTCAAGCTTAAGTAATTTCTCCTTTAGAAAGTCATACAACAAATCCATATTTAAAAGGCAAAAATTCACATATAGTCTCATTAGAATGTGTATAACTAACTTCTTAGTCTTAGTTTTAATATTTACAATTTATAGTCAAAAATAGTGACAGTTATATGTATATATATACAAAACAAAGGAAAAGTTGCTAACAGCATTTGAGATAAAAAAGAAAATTTAAATACAATAAATCACCTTAATCTTTTCCAACTTCTCATTTATTACTCCGATATAACTGATCTATTATTATGGAGGTATGCATTAATCACTCCCTTAAAAGTTGGTTATTTATTTATTTTATTTTCTGGAGGAGAAAATCAACACCAAATTGGTTACAGGTGATTCGTGCATGCGAGATTCTGGTAAATATGATTTCAGAAAATTCTTTTTTTTTAATTTTTTTTCTCAATTCCTTTTTTGAATGTAAAACGCAATACAAAATCGATTAGATTTCAACGTAGCGATAATCGATTCAACTATTTTTTCTTGAATTTTATTTATGAAATCGAATACTAAATACAAACTCCATCTTGAATCTACTATCCTTCGATTTGTAATTAGTTGTATTATTGTGTACAATAATTTGAATTTTTGGGTTTCAGTTTCTACAAAATTCTATTGTAATTATTTGCATATATCCATTTATAGGAATTTTCATAGTCGGTTGCTTATTTCGTAATTTGTGATATTTTCATCAAAGTTGCTAACAAATCGTAATCGTTCTTTATATTTATGTTATATGCCTTGTTTGTATGGTATGTATTCAGTTGCTAATTGGAATTTGTATGTTATGTATTTTGTCTATAGATTTTATACAAAAAATGGGGTTGTTACCAATTGTTTTGAAGTATTCAGGCGTATGAAATATCTGGTTAGGAAAGAATAGCATGTAAAACCAGTTCTTATCTCCAACAGATTAAGCGCCAAAAAATAATTGTGGCTTGATGACTGCTTTTTTGCTCAGATAATGATCTTCAAGGCGACCCCTATACAAAAAATTAGTACTTTGTAAAAGAATATATTTTAGAAAACATATATACATATATATAAGAAGTTAGAAGATAACAAACTTGGAAGCATGCTTCTTAAGCGTTCCTTCATGAACCCAATTCAAGAAGCGAGAATACAATTTGTCGTTATGTGGTCCGTATATGGTGTCGGATACAAATGGATGTTTTATGCCAAATATCTTAGGCATCCTTGATGAAGAACCTGAAAAAACATACAATAATAAAGAAATAAATATAAAACAAGTTCACCCAATAAAAAATGAAATTTATACGAAAATATAATAGTACCAGATCCAGAACCAAGATCGGTCATGTAAGGCGAAGTTTTCCATCTGCCTGGTTTTTGTGTCCTTAGGGGTAGAACAGTTGTTTTTCCAAATACTTTGGACTTGTGCATAGCTATAATCTGTCTCTCGGTGTTCAAACTTGGGAGCAAATCATCAGGAATGAAATCCTGCAATTCCGTTAGATATTGAGTAGACTTGTGTTACTCGATATCAAGAGGGTCAGCTATATGAACAGAAGCTGCAACCAAGTCCTGATTCTCATAAGATTGAATGCTTAAATCTGTCTGGAAATTAACTATCTGTAACTTGATTTGGAAAACGTGATCATCTACACGTTTAGTTGTGCATTTATCCAAAAATAAATATAACCACAAATATTTTTTAAAAAATAAACCAAAATAAAAAATTTACAAAATAAAAGATACTCGTACTTCAGTCTGCTCAACATGATGAGCTTTTATTTCATATGCAGCAGCAACCTCCTTTGCGTTTTCTAACTCAGTAACCGAGACAGTTTGAACTTTGATTTCCATTTCTGTATTCAAAATCTAAAATACAAGAAGTCAATAAACAAACACACCATATCAGTACGTTATATATGACCATTGAACTGTATATACATCTAATGTATATGTGCAAACTGTATATATTACCAATTGCAAACTGTATATACGCACGGACAACTGTATTTATGTCTATGCAATAAATTGAAGAAATTACTAATCGTTTGCATTGTTAAGTTAGCACATTTTAATCACCTTAACATATGAAATAATTGCATCACAAGAAAAATTAATTTCTTATTGAAGCATGTCCAGCAAAATATGATGTATTCATTTTAAAAACCTTAAAAAATGAATCAAAATAAAAAAAATTAATGAATAAAAGATACTCGTACTTCAGTCTGCTCAAAAGGATGATCTTTTATTTCAACATCAGCATCATTCTTCTTTGTGTTTTTCGATTCATCAATTTATTTTTCTAACTCAGTAATCTAGGCAGCTTAAATATCGACTTCCATTTTTGTATTCAAGACCTAAAATACAAGAAGTCAATAAACAAGCACACCACATAATTATGTTATATATGACCATTGAACTGTATATATGTTATAAGTTACAGAGAAATAGTATTCAAATCAAACTGTATAAACATATATCCAAATGCAAACTGTATATCCATATATCCAGATGAAACTGTATATATGTAAATTTTATATAACTGAAAGCCAATTATAAATTGTATATACATATAATGTATATGGGCAAAATGTATACATATCCAATTGCAGTTTGTATATATGTTGGGATACATAAATACAAATCATATATACATATATTCAAATCAAAACTGTATATATGTATAAAGTGAAGAAACAACTAAGCATTTGCATGGTTAAACAAGAACATTTTAATCACCATAACATATGAAATCTCTGCATCACAATAATTTGCATCGTTAAACAAGCACATTTTAATCACCATAACATATGAAGTAATTGCATGACAATAAAAGTTAATTTGTAATTGAAGCATTTCCAGCAAATATGAATGTAATCATTTTAAAAAACTTAAAAAATGGACAATAATAAAAAAAAAATTAGAATAAAATTACTCGTACTTCAGTCTGTTCAACAGGATAATTTTTTATTTCAACTGCATCATCGATCTCCTTCGCGCTATCCGATTCATCAATTAGTTTTTCTAACTGAGTAACCGAGGTTGTTTGAACTTTGATTTCCATTACTCTATTTAAAACCTAAAATACAAGAAGTCGGTAAAAAAATACACAATATAAGTATGTTATATATAACCATTTAACTGTATATATGTTTGAAAACTAAAATGAAGAAATTCTAATAAAATCAAAGTGTATAAATATATATCCAACTGCAAACTGTATATTCATATATCCAAAATGTTACTGTATATATAAACTGTATATAAGATATCCAACCATAAACTGTATATAACAGGAATTGAACTATATGTATATACCTTTGAATCCTTGCTACTCCCTGGAGTACAATGCACATTACTGAATGGAGTTTCTTGTTCACCATTTGGAGATGACTGTTTGGTTGAATCCTAATAATTAGTGACATATCACTGTTTATGTTATGTACTATTCTTTGTATAAAAGTTTTTAACTAATATTTATAAGCTTATTACCTTCTCATGATCAACTTTACATTTGATAGCATTCATAACCAGCTGCAATTTATCATTTATACAGTTCGCGTAATCATTTTAAAAAGTTTTAGCAGAAATTCAATAGTTTGTTGATGGTTAAAATTGTACTTACATAATTCTCAAGCGCATCAACTTTCTGGTTGAGAGAATTTATGTCAACAGGCGGCTTTGTTCTCTGTACTTCTAGTTCAAAAATTGGTGGAGTAGAATGTGGTAACCAAATCTGATCTCCCACTTTATTCTAATGTAATTTCAACTTTGTTGCTATTTTACTAACAACACGAGTTGGTGTCCTATAGCCCGGCACTTTTTACATAATCTTTGGTGGACTCTTGATGGATATTGATGCTCCCGATGAAATTTACTTTTGCTTTTGCTTTTTTTTACAGGTGAATCAGGTACAGCCAACTTGGTCTTTCCCTTATGAACATCTAAAAATTTAGGAAACTCTTGAAAGTCATCATCAGATTCTACAAAATACTTGATTGGAGATTCTCTAACTGCATGATCATCAATTTTCGGTGAAAGTTGAAAAGATGCAATTTCATTTGCGGAAGCCTTGATGTTTCGAAAAATAATCTGCATAACATTGTTAAAAAATGTTTAAAAAAAAATTGTCTATTATTATAACATGTGCACATATGAATATTAAACAACATTTCAAATTAAATCAGTTTGACATAAACGATTAACTTATGAACTATATATATATAATTGTATAACCAAAATATTACTATATATATATATAAATTGTATATAACAGATATCCAACCATAAACTGTATATACGTATTTTGAATATTTAACCAACACAAAAACATGACAGAATACACGAAGATATTGTTACATAAATAAAAAATATTTGTATATATCACTAAGCACATAAAATAAACAAAGAAAAAATTGTAATTAAATCTACAAGAATATTGACTTTTACCTTCTTACACTTGAACATGTTCCGCATAAGTCATTTGTATTGTGAACGTTCTTCTATGGTTTGCCAATCAATCAACCTAGGGATTCGATCACTTATTCTTTTTGCAAGTCGCTTATCAACATTGGAACAACATTCATACATCCATACTTGCATGGCGTACGAAATGCCATGAAGTCGGTAGTACTGACCATTGTATTTCAACTTCCTTGAAATGATTTTGGCAAGCTCTTCAAATGCTTCTTTACCCCAACAGTAATTCATGTACCTTCCTTGCTCAACGACATCAAAATAAAATCTAGGTATTCGAACGGTGTTCATCTCGCCAGACATAATAAAACAATGGATGAAATATAAAATGGCAATCTTCAAAGCATCATCATCATTCCACCCCATATTTGGTCATCAAAAGCCTGAAATAATGTTGCTTTGTAAGGTTCTTCTTCACCACCAAAATACTTCTGAAGTAATCTATTCATCACACTTGTGTCGAATACAAAGTCAGCCTTAGAAGCAACACAATTTAGACCGAATATAATTGCAAATTTCCTTAAAGAAAATCTTAACATGTATCCGTTGAACTGCATCATTAGAGCATCAGTTGAACTTGTTTTTAACTCAAGTGACATAGCACAATGAAATATTTGTGATTGAACCGACGAATCTGGCATGGAGGCGTACTGAGCAAAGCATGTACGCATAAATCTACTAAGTTGTACAGATGATAACTTTTTTTTTAAGGTATCAAAAATCTTTATCTTCACGTAACACGCCATATGTGGGGATTTCTTGGAAAGATCAGTGATTACAAAAATGCTATCCTGTTGAATAAAGAAAATACAAATGGACATAAAAAAAAAAAATATACACATTTAAACAATTACGTATATAAAGCGTTATCCGTGAACTAGTTATACCTAAATACATCTTACACCTCATAAAAGATGTATATATCATCTAACAATATATATGTATGTTCATTGTGATGCTAAATTATATATGTGTGTGTGTGTGTGTGTGTGTGTGTATGTATATATATATGTATATATATATGTATGTATCTATCAAATGAAAAAAATTAGTTATGTATATACTGTATATATGAATATGTACTCCTACTAATATGCTTGTGTCATTCGATTTTATATATGTATATGCACACCATACTAAATAAATACTAATCAAAATCATTCTTAAACAAACACATTTTTATCCCGAAAACATATGAAATAATTGCATCACAAAGAAAATTATTAGTTTGTTATCAAAACATGTCCAGCAAATGCCCTTGAAAATACTATCCAAAATAAAAGCATAAACACAAAAACATTCAAATGCAAATCAAGCCAGACATATTTGGACAAGTTCACTCTATATACATATATGCAAACTGTATATGCATATACTCTCTCTCTCTCTCTTTCTCTAACTATATACAAACTGTATATACATAATTGAACTCTAAAAATGTATATATATGCATATGCATGCATATATAAACCAAAAAAGTATATAAATATACGTACATTAAAACAAAATTATAAATTGAAACATAATTTTGTTTCATAAAAATATATACAAAACTACCTCATCATCATTGCCAACTTCATTGTTTCCCCCCTTTAGATTGATATGCCTTAGAATATTTAACCCTTTCCTCTTTGCTAGAAGATGCAAAATCCTTTCCTTTTCTTTTTTTCTATAAATCAACCACTGTATTTTGGATGTGTCTGTTAAATCATCTCTTGACTGTGAATGTACCATGCTACTATGATTATTGACATGGTCGTTATTTTGTTTTGTTCGTGACTCTGTTCTCGACTTGTCCACTTCCAACTCCGCTAAAAACCCTGTATTTCCACTATCTAATTGAGAAATACCCAAATCAAACGATGGAGCGCCACAATTAATCATGGGTATATTTTCAATACCTCTTTTCAATCTCCTATTAGAGGTTTCTTCATCCATTTGAAACAACAAGTAATTGATAACTTGAAACCCTAATAAAAAATACAAAAAAAATGAATAATCTAATAACAAAAAAATACTAAAAGATTACCTCAAAATCAAAAAAAAATAAAAATCAAATAACAAAAAATACTAAAAGATTACCTCAAATCTTCAATAAATATCATAAACTGATTTTATGTGGTGACAAATCCGCCAAAACGATTTTTCAAAGAACAATCAATGATGATATTCTGTGATATTATAGTGATTTTGAGCTCAAAATAAATTAAAAAAAAACTTGAAGAAGATCTTTTGAATAATTGTGTATTATAATATTGTCAAGATTGTTGTTTCTTCAATGGAAAATCAAGGAGAGAGTATATGCGATTTTGAGAGAAAATTAAGAAAAAGAAAGTTGAAGAGCATATCTACAATAATCTTGAGTTTTAATAATCCCGTTGTTGCCGTTTATTCAATCAATAGAATAGAGAGAGAGAAATAAAATATCAAAAATAAATCATTTAGAGATAAAATCGGTATATACAAATCTTATATATTTGTATATAGGGCCCCACCAATAAACTTATTTTAAACTGCCAAATGACTATATATTGTAATTTTATAAAACATTAACCATATTATGTAATTAATATAATATTTTGTCTATAATATGTAATTTTTCCTATTTAAAATTCACATAAAAAACACTTTTGTAACTGGAAATGAACCACTAATAAATTTAATTGAAAGGGGGATATTCACAAATCTTTTTGACTAAGAACTAGAAAAGAAACCGTGAGAGTTAACCTTAAATCTTACTTCTTGAAGCCTTCAGAGTTCTTGGACTTAGAGAGGATAAAAGGAGAATTTTTAATTTGATTTAGAGAAAACCTCGATTAGAAAGAATCTTAGAGAACCATCTTGAATTTGGGAGCTTTAGAGTGTTGGGATTTAAAAATCCTTTCTTTAGTTTATGAGATTTGGAATAGGATAAGGAATTAGGGATTTGGAAATGAATTCCATAGTTTAGGACGAGTTTGAAATTTAAAATGAGTTGGGTAAGTTACATTAGGTAAAAGGACTAGTTTGCCCCTGATTTAATGAGAGAACAACGAAATTTTATGTATGAAAAAGGTGGTCGGCATTGCACACCCCAACACGGAGGCTAAACAGTATCCTTAGATATTTTAGCCACGGCACACTACCCAACTCACATCATAAGCTCTGCGATGTGTAGCCCATCACGCAGCTCAAATGGTGTCTCATTAAAGTGTCCATAACCTTTTGCTCAAGGGTTGAACTTATGAACGGTTGGTGTCGTTGGAAAGAAGACTCAAAAATCTTTAATTTTGGAGGTAGAAGGTAATCCCACTCATCATGTTCTAGGAGTAATGGTTATTAAAATTTGACCCAAATAAGAACGTCTACTAAAAATTTGAGCTACGAGATTTCTATGACCTCAATCCATATCCAAAGATGTTTCCACAACAAAGAATTGATCTTTACACTTATATTTAAAAAGAAATTATTAGGTTTAGGACTATACACGTATGAAGGATGGTTCAAATTCTAGTTCGAAAGTGTTGGATGTTATAAGGGTCTAAACGACCTAGGAATGAACCAAGGAAGAACGTACTTAATGAAGAGAATCCAAAGCGTGGTAAACGTCTAAGAACATCAACTTTCTTTGGATCAGATTTTGTCATATTTCTTGACAAAAATGGGCATCAAACATTCACAAAAGCAATGTCTTCTATGACTCGTCCTTCTGAAAAAAAAATATTAATAGTGAAATCGATTCAATCTTGAGCAACCATACTTGGGAGTTGGTTGATCTTCCCTCAGGAAATAAAATTTTAAGTTGAAATAGATATGCAAAAGGAAAATAAAAGCTGATGGAACTATTGACAAGACAAGACAAGACTTGTCGTTAAACGCTTTAGACGAAAAAAAAGTCTTGATTATTTCGGCATATACTCGCCAGTAATAAAGATTACATCTATTCAGATGTTGGTTGCACTAGCGGTGGTATATGGTCTTGAGATTCATTAAATGGATCTAAAATAGCTTTCTTAAATGAAGAATTGGAGTAAGAAATTTAAATGAAATAATCCGAGGAATTTGTGATTTCCGATAAAGAAAAGAAAGTGTGCAAACTTGATAACTCACTTTTTGAACAAAATAAGCATCCAAATAATGGCATGCAAAGTTTGACCAAACCATATTAGCAAATGAATTCAAGATAAATGAATGTAATAAATGTGTTTACAATAAAGACACTCCAAATTACAAAGTCATTATTTGTTTGTATGAGAATGACATGTTGATCATTAGTAGAGACATTTCTAACATATATACTACTAAGTGAATGCTAGAAAGCAAATTTGATATGAAATACCTTGAAATTGCTGATGTGATCTTACGGATTAGAATTTATAGAACTTTACAAGGATTGACATTGTCACAGACTCGAAGTCTCATTCATTGAAAAGATACTTGACAAGTTTAAGTATTTGAATTTCAATATTTCCAAGACTCAATTAGATGCAAGCTTTACACTTCAAAAGAATGAAGGTGAAAGTGAGTCACAACTGGACTATGCAAGAGTTATGGGAAGTTTGATGTATATCATGAACTGTATGCAATCAGATTTAGCATGTGTTATTAATAAATTAAGTAGGTACAAAATTAATTCCAACCAAACTCATTGGATAGTAATGAAAAGAATTTTGGGGTATCTAAAACATACTCAAGACTATACTTTGTATTATAAGAAATATCCAGCAGTAATTAAAGGATATAGTGATGCAAATTGAATTACTAGTTCAAATGAAGTAAAATTCACGAGTGGAATCTATTTACTCTTGGTGAAGGAGCGGTCTCTTGAAAATCATCGAACTGGCATGTATTGTTAGCTCTACAATGAAATCTAAATTTATCGCCTTAGATAAATCTAATAAAGACGTTGAATGGCTTTGAAATTTCTTATAAAATATTTCTTATTGTCTCAAACCTTTGACACTAGTATGCATATACTGTGATAGTCAAGTTGTAATAGGTAGGGAAAGGAGCATGATGTAACTCATCATACAAGATGAAAACATAATACAGTTAGGAAACTACTCTTTAATGGAGTTATCATGATTGACTATGTGAAGTCAAAGGATAATGTGTTGGATCCACTTATAAAAGGTCTAGCTAGAGAGGAAGAAAATAGATTTACGGCCTAAGACAAGTCATCACATGGTAACTCTACCTAGTAGATAGAAAATCCTAAGATCTAGGTTCAAGAAAATCAAACAAAGGTGTGACTGACGGTTTAACATTGTCAATTAACTCAATCCATTTTCATGATGAAGACAATGTTTGGAAAACCAAGATAAGGCTTATGGATTGAAGCTTTTTAATGATTTCTAAGTTTGGCAGGTTTGACCAAATAATTTAATTTATATGATTAAATATTTAGGAATCACCTATGTGAGGATGAAGTGAAAGTAGCTTCAAGGAAAATGATAGTAAAGGTCTATTCTCTAATCTCTCATGAAACCATGTAGCATTCATGGTTGAAACCAACAAAATCGTGAGACCATAAATGATAAAAGACTGGTTTTGTGACTTTTATTTCCTAGGTGTACACCACAGTTCAATGGTTTGTAGATATCGCATCTACCGATTGACTGAGTGCATCCGATACAAGTTCACTACGAAAAGTTCAAAGGAAACCTACCTATCCAGATATAATTAGCCTTTATTTGTAGATCACACACTTGTTCGGATATTTATTGATGAAATAGTCATTCTCCATTCGTGTGAGGGATTGTTGGGTTAGTGATAAAAGTGAATGAAAAATGAAGGAATAGTGAAAATGTATATTCACTTTATGGAAGAAGTGTTCTCCCACATTGGTGGAAGAAAGAAAAAATTTCATGCTTAAATATAGAAGCATTCCTTCATATGGATAGTGAGACAAGAAAAAAATAAGTGTCGCACACAAGCTCGGTCGACTCAGCTTTGACTTTGGCAAATTTGGCTTTAAATTTGAATTTTTATTTTAATTTGTCAAATTATCGATTGAGAGACTATCTTTTTGGACAAAATTCATTTGAAACTTGGGAGTTGATGATATTTTAATTCAAAAATTCAATTGTTTGAAAATGAAAATCGGGACATGCAAACACATGTGGCCATATACGGACCACATGTCAACACACATGGCTCCGCATGTTAGTCAAAACTTTCTGTTTTGTGCTAAAGCCGACATGCGGCTGCATGTGGCCATGGGCGGGTGCACATGAGTCCGCATGTGGGCCCGTCATTTCAAAAAGTTGTAATTTTTTACAAATCATTGCCTCTTTTCAGAAGTAATATATTTTGGCTATAAATACCTGATTTTTTTTGCAGGTATTAGCGCAAAATTTTGAAGTGAAAAATTCTTCTTCCTAAAAAATTCAAAGTGTGATTCTCAAATCGATGAGTGCATTCATCGTTCGACAGAATTTGAGGTGCCATTATTCTGTTAATGTGATTCATTTTATTCTAGGAGGATATATTTCATAACCTTGGGTACTAGATAGAAATATTTTTTTTAGGGACACACCGTAAATTCGGTGGACATGAATCTTTCTATCTTCATCTCTTTCTTGATGATTTTTTTATTTTGCAGAAAATAGTTTGAACTTCTTTGTTATTCTTGAAGTTGTTCTTGAACTTCTTGTTGAAGTTCATATTATAAATACAGAATTTGTACCAAATATATATATATATATATACCTAAAGTATTTTGTTTTTGTGAATTTCATTTACCTGAACTATCAGGGTTTTTGTTTCCTATTAAAACTAAAAAGGGCAGGCCGGTGCAATAAAGTTATAGCTATGCACGGTGTCCGGGGAAGGGTCACACCACAAGGGTGTATCGTACGCAGCCTTACCTTACATTTCTGCCAGAGGCTGTTTCCAAGGCTTGAAACTATTATCAATTATTTATTAAAATGTACCTCCAAACTGATTAGACTAAGTGTTTGATACAACTGCCAAAAGGCATGTGACAAATTAACTTGCCCATGAAAAATTTTCGTCCACGTGCATGGCAACTGACTCATTAATTTTGAAATGTGTTTTGACACACAGTCGGTAATAGTTCAGGTAAAAAAGGCATAGGACTAAAAATTCAGGTAGGAAACTCTCAAAAAATGATATCACACATCATGTGTGACTTTTTAAAAAAATAATTCAATTAATTCCTTTAATTATCCACATGGTTGGCGCCATTTTTAAATAAAAAAAAGAGTGTAGTACAGACACCATCAGATAGTAATTAAGGTAAATGTTTTAATAAATAATTAGTGTAAGTTTTAGTTAAGAAAAGTGAATACCTGAACATCAGGAAGAAAACTCACAAAAATGTGATACTCCAGATGTGTTTGACTTCCCTTAATGTATATTACATATACTGAATCATTTTAATTTTTTCATGATTTTTAAAATTTTATATTTTGAATCCTCTTCGAATCACATAGCTCTACTCCTTGGTTAGTACTATTTTGATCTAACTTAAGTTAATGTGTTTCATGAAAAGAGAAGATGATGCAGGTATATATATATATTAAATAAAGTCATGACTAGTAAGTAGTACCCTTATCCAAAGGAGTCGATCGATATTTGTTCATCAAAAAATTATACTATGTTCTTCGTATATTGACTTTCTTATATTCTAAATTCCAACATCATACATGTAATGACCTGAATTTGTTAGTTACCATTTTTATATGTTTGGATCATTTTTTCCTTTTTCGTAGTTGTTACATGTTGATTTTGGGATTTGGAGATGGTTGGCATGATTCCCATGCGATCGAAAATGATTTGTGCAAGTTTGTTAATTTTTGAGGATTGAAAAGTCATATAGTTAACTTCGGTCAACATTCGTTGTTCGAAGTGTCAGATGGCAATTTGGACTGCACCAGCAGATTCGAAATGTTGAATTCAGGTTAGTTGTGTCGTCGGTTAGGACTCAGCTTTTATATCTCATTTCGACCCTCCATTTGAAAAATAGAGAAAAAAGGGTCCCCGAGGTCAATTCAATGAAAATAATCTTTTCTCAAAAATCTGATGTCACTATTAAGTTCGAACGTCGAAAGTAACCTAGTAGCATACATGATTTATTTCTGTAGGATCTCGAATAAATCTCGAGGTTCTATTCGGAGATTTTGAAACCCATGCAAATTAATCGATTGCTGACATCTGGTTCATGAGGTCACCTTTGTTGCGAACGCAGAGAAGGAATTGTTCCTTCATCGCGAATGCAACAGGGTTCATGAATGCGAGGGTCCGGGTTTTGGACCTTCGCGAATGCGAACACCAATTTAATTAGCCGGTTAGCGTTGATCCTCGCCAACATGGAAAGTTGACCTCGTTCGCGAGATACTGTTCATTGAATAGTATAAAAATCTATTTTCATGTTTTTCCTTTATTTTTGGACCTTTGAATTTTCGATTTAGGCAGATCTTGAGGATTTATTCACCATTTGAGCTTGGGTAAGCTCCAAAATCTTATTCCCATTATTTTTCATCAACTACATCATCAAACAACTTTAAAGCATGAATTCAAAATGAAATTTTCATTGGTAAAATTTAAAAAGAATTTTTCTTTGATTTGGACCCATTTTCACGTGGGCTTTCTCTTGTAGCCTCCTATAACCTTGGGGAATGAGTTTTAAAACAAAATTTTGATTTTACCCCTTTTGTTTTCAAACTTATTTTTTGAATTCGGTCCAAATATGGATATTGTTGGTTTTTCTTTTAACACGTGGACGTTATATTTGAATGTTGTACTTGATTCTGAGGCCGTTTGCAAGGATGAGGCTCCGTGTTGAAGCATTTTAGGCTTGAATTTCATCATTTTGAGGTAGATTATGGCTTAACTTCTTTCAAATTGAGCTGGGTAGTTAATAAATAAGTAAAGCATGCTATGAGTTGAGAAAAATAACTATGGGTTTATATCTCGAGATTATTATTATTATTGTGTGCCCGTAAGGGGCCTTATATTCTATTGTTGTTGACTTGTGATATCTGATATTGTGTGTTGCCCGTGTGGGGGCTTTATTTGACAATATTGGTCTTATTGTGCATTTATATGCCTTTCTTCTAAGATATGATGCCAGTGCGGGGACTTATTTGTTAGAATAGATCTTAGTTGAGCATTGGTTGTCTTTATCATGATAAAAATATTTAAGTTAGGAATTGATAGAATATTAATGATTACATGCATATTTACTTTAATTGTGCCTAATTGGAGTTGATAATCATGAATTATGAACATATTGAGTTGATTTTTGGCTCACTTATATATACGTGTTGGATAGATTGGTTGTCATTATATTGAGTGGATTGTGAACATTACATCCTCATTCCATATATATACATTCATGAGATACTGGTACCATTAAAAAATACTATTTTTAAGAGAAAATAAGACATTTTTATGATACTCCCTCCATGAACACGAAGCAGAGAGGTGAGTTGAGATTGAGATATGAAAATAGTATATGGGTTGCGAACCCCTCAGGGGTCCTACGTGGGAGCTGCAACATCGATGGTGTATACAGAAACTCATACGATGGCTTCATCATTCATCTCATCCAGATTGCATTGCATTTGCACACGCATTTTGCTTGTTTTTCTAGTTTTCTTGATTTGCGTTGAGTTTCAATGTATTTATATATATATATATATATCAGTATTGTTTCTATTTTTGTGTATATAATTGTTAGTGAAAATGGTGTGAGCTATCGTTTATGACTTTTCTCTTGCGGGTGACGTGCTCATAGTATATTTTACTTATCTTATTTTTTGTTTTGCTCAGTCAAACTATAATACCTACAAGAACTGTTAGGTTCAAAATCGAGAGGGCGTCATGCGAAGCTAATAGTTTGCAAACCATGAGATAATAATTCAGATGACAAAGAAAAACAATAATAAAACACACATATTATTTGATATGATTGGCTAAGAAGCCTACATATTGAAAACTAAATCAAAAAGCTTGAAATCTATTGGAAGAAATATCCCCCTAAACAAGAATCTTTGATTGTGAATGTTATTGTGTTGTGGCTTGAGAAGAGTGATCTTCTATTATTGTACTTATAAAGGCATAAAACTTTTCTAAATCTACTAGGAAAGAGATCTTTTCTAACAAGGAAACTTTTTTCCATCAAGAAAAGCAATTCTAATTCTGATAGAAAATCAGGTAAAGTAAAAAATTCAAGACAAATCCTAATAAGTACAGGTAGATCGTACTCATCCCTGTTGTACCCTTTCGGTGCAGATTATAGTATAAGCACTACGCGAGGTGGCTGAGTTAGTGTGTGAGATAGTTGGTGACTTGAGGTACTGGCATACTCTAGGCATCCAGAGTCATTTGCAAGCCTCATCCTGCTTTTATTTGCCTTTTAGTTATTTCAAAGACAAATATTATATTTCAGACTCAGTTGTGTTGTTAGATGCATTGTACTTATGATACCATGTGTTGGGATTGAATTTATGTTTTTCTTTCAGACTTCCGTTTTGATTTATGTTTTAGGGTCTGATTGCGTTCTAGAAGTCTCGTCATTTTTTGTTTTATTGTTGTTTTCGAATTTTCTCTAACTCTTGGGATTTGAACTTACTTATCAAGGTTGGGCCGCGATAAGCGTCATCATGACCCCGAATTTTGGATCGTGACAATAAACTACTAGAAATCAGCCAATTTTCCATGATTCCATCGAACATTTTATTAGAAAAACACACGTTTAAAATGTTTCTCATGGACACGTCTGTCTGAAATTGACTGATTTCTAGTAGTGACATGTATGTGTTTGGAAAAAGAATGGGGACCTATGTAAAGAACAGAAACCAACTTATTCTAATTTCTGAATTCGTCACTGACTTTCACCCTCCGATGATAAATCTCGACGCATCTAACTCGGAATACTTATGTTTATGAAAAAAATTGACACATTGACTCTAATTATTTCTCTTGAGCAGGTTGATTTCAGTGAATTAGTTCCTACATACTCGATGAAATTTTACCTAGTCATACGTAGCTTGAACTATGATGTTATAATGTTTACCTATTGCCAATCTCCAAGATGCTTTTGGTTGGTATTCACACCTTATCCACCGTCTACACTTGCTACATTCGCTCCCAGAAATTTAAAACGGGAATTATAATCTCCCCGGTCTCTATAGTCAGACTCGCGTTGTGTCTGACAGGCGAATCTGTTGTTTCCAAAGCATTTCCTTTTTCAGACCGGCGATTTAAAAGTTCTTTAAACTGTCAGTATATACAACTTAAATCCGGATGCAATAATTCTTTAAACTGTAAAAGTGGCGAACTTTTCATTTGCAAAACACAAGCTGGTGACAAGAGAGGTTCAAAGAGCAACAAAGTTTATAGAGAGCATTGCTAGTTCTTTGAGTCTTGCTTAAAATTAGATTATTGAGAAGTTTACACTCAAAATGTATGTAAAGAGAAGAAGACAAACATGTGGAGCCTTGATGGAGCAAGGTGATGTTGATAATAAAATAAGTTTTGTGCACAGACAGACAGTGTATACTAGTTTTATATTGTCAAGTTTCATGCAATTATAGACAGTTTATAATTAATGAGTTGCACGACAACCAAAAAAAGCAACTATATCAAGCTTTGCCTTGTTCTATCGTTCAGAGGGTGATCGTAGGGTCACTGAATAGAGTCCATTTCTTTCGGAGGTGCTGACCGGTAGAAACACAAAGATAACTAAGTGACATATGAAATATGGTGATAACATATCGTAGAAGGAGATAATAGGTGGAGCCAACGACCCACTAAGACCAACCTTATCTACAACTACATCCTCGAGCAACGGTCAAACAGAAGGCTTGGAGCCAAAAACTGTAAACGACTCGAGTTAAAATCATACCTTATGTTCAAGTACGTCCAACGATAAGTCATGAGTTTTCATGGTTTTTTTGGTTTTATGGATACTGTTCATGATACTGGAACACAACCCATTTCTACCCCACCTATGTTGCTCGGACTTTTCAAAAATATCGTCACACCAATATCAAGTCATCCAAAAATGCATTACTTTTTAAGAATTCGACAAAAAACAACACGCACCTGATGACATTTTTGAAGAGTCCGAGCAACATAGTACCCTACTATAACATATGGCTCAACCGACGTTTAGAAATTGAGAATACATAAACACTGAATAAGTTTCTTTGACTTGAATTGGGTTAAAACCCAAAGTCAATAGAAGCCTAAAGCAAATCATTGACATATAATGAACAGTTTACTTTTCTCCAAGACAAGAAGATTTTAGTTATCCTAGCCAGGGATCCTACCAAACAATGTGAGAACTTGCTTATCAATAAGAGAAGGGAAGCCCGATGCACTAAGACAAGAAGATTTTAGTTATCCTAGCCAGGGATCCTACCAAACAGTTATCCTAGCCAGGGATCCTACCAAACAATGTGAGAACTTGCTTATCAATAAGAAAAGGGCAGCCCGATACACTAAGCTCCCGCTATACGCAAGGTCGGGAGAAGGACAGGACCACAAGAGTCTATTTTTATTTTTTACACAACCTTACCCTGCATTTCTGCAAGAGGTTGTTTCCAACTAGGGGTGGTTATATTTTGGTTTAAACCGAAAAAACCGAAATTTAATTTTGATTTTTCGATTTTTCGATTTTTCGATTTTTCGATTTTTCGATTTTTCGATTTTTCGATTTTTCGATTTTTCGATTTTTCGATTTTTCGATTTTTCGATTTTTCGATTTTTCGATTTTTCGATTTTTCGATTTTTCGATTTTTCGATTTTTCGATTTTTCGATTTTTCGATTTTTCGATTTTTCGATTTTTCGATTTTTCGAATCGGATTCGATTTGTAATTTTAAAATTTTAATTTTTCGATTCGGTTTTCGGTTTTTAAAAAAAAAATCCGGTTAAACCGAAATTTTATAAGTAAATAAATAATATATATATTTTATTATATATATATATATAATATTAAATGGATTGTTTTAGTGACTCAAATATTTTATGGACTATTTTGGTGACTTTGGACTATTTTATGGACTATTTATGCAGAAAGTATGTTGTTTCATGAACTATTTTTATGAGTTTTGTGTTGTTTTGTAGATTATTTGTGCAAAGTTATATTATATGTAATGATTAATGACGTTATGTATTATGTTAAGCTTATGATTATTTCATTTCGTTTCATCCATGTTGAGTTATTTATTGTTATTTATATTTGGGAATGAAAAACAGGTTTGAAAAAAATAATTTTTCTAAAAAAAACCATCAATTTTAAATGCTCAGTTATGAAAAAAAAAAAAGGCTATCTACTTTAATATTTCAAACCAAAATAAAAATCTGAAATAACCGAATCGAATTTGTAAAAATCAAACCAAACCGAATTTATTTCGATTTGGTTACGGATGTCATTTTTGTCAATCCGAAAACCAATAAACCGAACCGATATTAAACAATCAGACCAAACCGACCGAACGCCCACCCCTATTTCCAACAGCTCGAATCAATGACCACCTCCTGGTCACAAGGCAACAACTTCACCGATTACGCCAAGATCTCCTTACTAATCAATAAGAGAAAAGCCCTCTAATTTCCCCCATCTCCCCAAGGGCCAAAAGATAAATCTCACTCTTTTAAGTTTTGGAGATTAAAAAGTTAGAAGGCTTTTCAAACTCTGGGCTATGTCTACTTTCTTGATCAGTTCAATATCAAACTTCCATAACCCACAGGAAATCGACAACACACCCAATATAGTTCCCACAAGTGGGCTCTGGAAAGGTTAGTGTACGCAGAACTAACCCTACCTTGGTAGGAGGTAGGTAAAGAGGTGGTTTCCGATAGACCCTCGGCTTCAGAAAAGCAAAAACACAACATTTATGAAGACATAAACAGTAATAACAGCAGGAAATCAACCAAATAAAGAATAAAGATGGAGAAGTTCAAGATTTATTGCTGAACTGAATGTAAATTGCACATTCTTGTTTGTCTCAAATGTTAAGCTTGATGATGTAAAAAGAATATTACATCAAAGCAACTGGTCAAGGAAAGAAACCTTGTAATGTTCTTGCTCGCCCATTCTCTCCGAAACTTCACGTTCCACCATTGCAGTGGTTCACACCATTACTAACAGCTCCATCGCCATTGTGCTTCACGTTTGCACGATCCAAGCCCCATATGCGTATAGTCCCATCATCACTTGCTGACGCCAGCATATGAGGATTTGTTGGGTTCCAACTAACACAGTTCACAGTCCCACTATGTCCAGCCAACTTCCCAAGGATTTGTTGTGTGCTTCTGTGCCATATATATACCTGAAATATGTCAAAGCACATCAAACAACGAAAAATGACATTGTCACAAGCTGATCTTAAACTTCAAATTTTGATCGTTAAAAATAAACAAGAAGAGAAGGAACTTGGGGTTGGTGCCCACATAACAAATCGATAGCAAGATTCATTTTGACCCCATCATAGCTCTCAATCATTTCATGGCACCGGACGTGATTGAACTGTTTACAATGTGGAGAAGCTAATACACAGAAGAAGAATTACAGCGTCCATCTCTTTGCTGATGCAAATAATGTAAGAACCAAACAAGAGATAGGATTGAAAGAAAGAATAAGAATGAAATTACTAACTGTACTAGTACAAGATCCAGTATATCACAAAGTATTTGTGTGATCTTTGCCCAGTAATTGGAAAAAAAAAAACTTTGTACTAGTGTATGTTTACGTCTCCGATCATAAAGTTTGAAGGAACAACAATGGATTCCACAAAAAGTTCTATTTCACACACAACAAATAATAGTTCCCATCCTAAAATATAACATTGAATGAGACTTTAAAATCTCCTTTTTCTTCAAACTTGAATTCTACAGATAAGGGCTTTTAGTTCCCCAGATCAGCATTTTTATATTTATTTAGCTACATATCCAACTCAATAACGATCCACATATACCTGTCTCAACTTCTATTGAAAATTGTTTTCTAATGCACAAACTTTTAACTTAATTTCCATGAAAACAAATGTCACTTAGGACCACAGCATCTTAACTTGTGTAATTAATTGAGTAGTGAGTACTCCAAGTTATAGCAACTTGATGACGAGAATTCCTGATGTAGGAAAAGGAAGTTCCTATTCTGGTCATGAAAAAGATGCATTTGTGGTCAAAAGACGTGAACCATCTGAAAAGATGAATGTCTAATTTGATGATGGTAGAATTGTCAAATTGCTTGAATGTGCAACTAAGCATCCAAATCATAATAACAAAAGGATTTGGCTTCTCAATCAACGAGAGAAATACCTGTGAATCCTCACTTCCACTGGCAATGAAAGCTTGATTTAGTCCACCAAAGCAAGACCGCACAACGAAGCGTTCTAGCTTATGCCCTTGATATACGGCTAAGAGTTTTGCATTCCCCTCTATACTCCAAAGATGGATTTCTTTATTCCGAAGACTTACCAATATATGTTTGTTGTCCGCGGACAAAGCAAATGAAGTTATTGCTTCATCCTCTATAATTATTTGCTCAGATTTTGATTCCAATCCAAATAATAGTATCATATTATCTTTACAAACAGAGATCATGTATTTCCCATCACTTGTTATCCCCAAATCAGCTATTCTATTAATTCGATGGCCTTTCCAACTCGCCAGCTCTTTCCCTTCAAGATCCCACATGCTAATGCTTTTGTCAGTAACACCGCAATATACCCTTTTGCCATCTGGAGCCCATCCACATGAGGTCAAACCAAGACCATTTTTCTGGTAAAGATGCATGCACTCACCGGAGTTTACATCCCACAGTCTAACAACCTCCTCTACTCCACAAGTGAGAAGGTAATTATCATCCGGAGCCCACGACATAAAGGATACAGCTTCCTCGTGACCAGATAAACGGTGCTTCAAGCATAACCTCCCATCCAACTTCACCTGCAAAAGGGTTAAATAATTTAGAAGTGAACTTAAATCTTCGGTTAATTCTATCATAAAAATTCAGATTTTCAGCAATAACAGCTCACTTTTTCCACGTTCTCTGAATTACCTCTTCCAGAAAAAAGAATCAGAAAATCCATCTATTTAGATCTTTTACCAAAAATCATATACACCTATAATAGGACTCTAAAGGTCAGAGAATGAACGCACATCGTATACCATCGTTAAAATGGTACTGTGTGATAGATAAAATAAAAATGAACTGAGAATCATTAGGGAATATGTCGTTGTTGTTGTTGTTGGGGAACCAAGAGTAAACTAAAATTGAATTGGTAAAATAGCTGGTGATATGGTTATCTAGTTAAGACTAATACAGGAAAGAAGACGATCAACATGATTAGTGCCCTATGCTCTGCAAATAAGATCTGTCGAGGAAACTAAAACTGAATTTTGGAAAGCTATGAGCACATTGATTCAAGGGATTCCAAATGACGAACAAATCTTCTTTAGGGAAAAACTTAATGGACATGTAGGTAGATATAATGATGTCTTTGAACCAAGCTCATGTAAGATAGGTTTATAATATGAAGAATAAAGGAAAGGCTACTTAAGGATTCGCCTTGGTACATGATTTAGTTTTAGCCAAAAGATACTTCAAAAAGAACGAATCACGCTCTATAACATTTAAAAGTAGAGGTAACTATAACTAGACTTCATTACTCTTACAAAAGACATGACAAGCCACATGTAAGGATAGCAAGATTATACCAGGAGAAGCCCAGACCACCCAACCTAGACAGAGGAGGTCCTGGCTGTAAAGAGAAAGAGTCAGCAGACTTGCACACAACCAAGAATTAGTGGTAAGCAGTAAATGGCAAGAACCAATTAGCACTTCAGAGAAAGCTAGAGAAGAAGGGAACTTAGAAGCAGAAGCAAATACCCCCAGATGAAAATATCAGGTTGCATGGTGAGAAGTAAATGGCAAGAACCAATTAGCACTTCAGAGAAAGCTAGAGAAGAAGGGAACTTAGAAGCAGAACCAAATACCCACAGATAAAAATATCAGGTTGCATTAAGGAAGTAGGAAGCGAAGTTTTAGGTGTGTCTGAAGGTGGAATGAAAAAGAGCAAAAAGTTATTAAAGCAAAAGGAGTGTCATAGGCTCATAAGAAGATACAAAAAATAGAAGATGGAAAAACTCAAGCGACAAGAGAACTAATAGGAAGCTAAGAAGACTGGTACCAAAACCCGAGGTGAAGCACGACCAAGCAAGTGGAAATACTTTTCTAACAACCAAGCCCGAGACTATCACATGCAAGCCCAACTATTTTTTACGGATCAAGCAAGTATAATTTTAAAATAATAATAATAATAAGTGGCAGTGAGTCTTGAACCTAGAGCATCTGCCTTCTCTACCATCTTTGATGTTATATTGAATTGTGTTACCTTCTAGTGCAATGACGAAAAAGAAAGAAGTTGGTATTGTTAAAGTTGCCTTTCTACTTCTACGGAGGTAGTGGTATGGACTGCGTACATTTTGCCCTCCCCAGACCCCACTATGTGGGAATACACTGGGTTTGTTGTTGTTGTTGTTGGTATTGTTAAAGTTCTAGAGAGGAAGAGGAGTTACTCCCTCTAAAGGTTTATCAGTTAGAAAATGGATGAATGACTTTCTACTGTCCTACTAGAGATACATCAGGGGAATCTACAAAAGAAACATTTCATTTGTCGCAATGCATGGGAAAGTGAAGCAAAATTAGAGCTACTTCCTTTCTGAAACTATTAGTTGGAGAAAAAATATAATGGTCATGCAAGAAAATTATGGCATCGGGACACAAAGAGGGGGGAAATTCAATGGGAAAAAGTGAAATATTTAATTAAAATTAATAGACGACATAAAAGCAATAGTCAAGAGGACTTCTGATAAAGACAAAAACATATTGAGCAATATTTAAGAGCACTTAAACTTACCTCCCATAGGATAACCGAACAATCAGCAGATGATGAGGCTAAGTACTTCCCATTATGAGAGAACTGCAAAAACCATATTTCATCTGTGTGTCCTTGTAATATCTGGTGCATGGCGAACAATGAAGAAACAATTAGAGCTCAATGTGATCAACAAACCCTTCTCTTTTTTCTTTTACTTTCAACTTTTAATGATTGATCGAAACCCTTCACTCTCAACCGAAAAATTGATCTAAGCCCTTCTACAAATCATAGTCTAGTCAAGTATATCATTGTTAAAAGAAGGAACAAAAAACCGCATTTTAACTTGCTTTGGAAAACAGAATGCAACTTTTATTTTTAGCATGTATTCTCTTGGGGAAGAAACAAGGGGGTCTAGGTACAAGGAATCTAAAGCTACAAAGCAAAGCGCTTAGATTAAAATGGCTTCGGAGGTACTCCCAAGAACCTCAAGCATATTGGAGCAAGATCATCAAGGCAAAATACGGAGAAGAGAATAGGCGGATGATACGAAAATAATCACGGATATGGACTTATGAGAGTGCGTGTTGGACCCGAGCCTTGGTGCGTGCAATTGAAGTGTAAAAGAGGCCCAAAATGCACCAAAATCAGTCCATAACTTACACTTGATGGGCGCCCACTCTTTGAAGGGCCTTTTGGTCATTTTAGTTTCTATTATGTAATACACTATATAAAGAACAATGTAGGGTTTCATTACTTAGTTTTTGGATAATGTTGTAAGTCATAAGAACACAAGTCCTCTCTCCTTTGAGGCACCAAACCGAAACTAGGTCAAGAGCCAGTGTGGAATCACTAGTGATCGAGTTTGAGAGGTGGAATCTGATCTTGTGTCACGTAAGAGATAGGTTGTGTTGTGTGTGGTGTTAAGGGTCCAAGAGTGGAATAAGCTCTTGGGTTCTTAAGATTATACCAACCATTGGTCTATCTATCTATCCCTTTACTTTTAGTGTAATCTTGTTAGCGTTTGTAACTTGTAACCGTTTGTTCTTGTTTCTAGTGAAACCGTGACTTCTTGTTAACTTCTTGTTGTTGTTGTTATCTCCGTGTTCTTAACGTTTTGTGGTTGTTTGGTGTCAAATACACCATTATATCTTGTATTCTTGTTGTTGGTAGTAAATCCGAGAGTGGTCACCAAAGAGGTCCTCGGTTTTCTTGAACTAGTGGACTGTTTTGGTGTTTGTTTCGTGTTTCCATTGTTTTCTCGTATCAGTGGATGACAAAAGAGGTTCATATTCCCTATGGTGTTAGTCTCTGGAGATCCATCAGAGTACTTTGGCCTTTTTTAAAAAATCACATTTTGTCAAAGTAGGAAATGGTCTCAAGATTTCCTTCTGGGATAACAAATGGTTGGGGTCAAATAGTCTTAAAAGTTTGTTCCCTCAGATGTATGGGGTGGCTGTCCAACAACAACTGTCTGTTATAGACTCTTGGACACATCAAGGGTGGAACATCCAATTTAGAAAGAACTTCAATGACTGGGAAATGAATACAGTGACTGAATTTTTCGAAGTGTTGGAGGAATTTAAAGGCACAAACGAAAAAGCTGATAGATTGTGGTGGGATCTGGACAGTAAAGGTAATTTTAAGGTCAGCTATGCATACAAATTTCTGGTCCAAGGAAGTCAGCAGTCACATCAGTGGCCTTGGAAGCATATCTGGAAGGTGAAGATACCTTTCAGAGTTGCCTGTTTCACCTGGATATTAGCAAGGGGAGCGGTTTTAACGAAAACCTTAAGAAAAGGAAATTTTCCCTTTGTTCCATATGTTACCTCTGTGCTGAAGAGGGTGAGACAGTCAGTCATCTGATTTTACAGTGCAAGATTACATGTCAACTACGGAGGATTTTTCTTAGCCTCAGGGGCATTGTTTGGGTCATGCCCAACAAAATCACTCAATTATTATTTAGCTGGGAAGAGGCAGGAACAAGAGCTGCAGACAGAGACAGATGGAGGATTGTCCCAGCTTGTATCTGGTGGACAATATGGAAAGAGAGAAATTCTAGATGTTTTGAATGCAAAAATTGTGATCTACAGAAGATCAAGCTGAATTGTATCAAATTGTTTTGTTTTTGGTTTAAACAAATCTACTTAGAGGATACTGAGTCAATCATTGACATCCTAGGCTATTGTTAGGATTTTGATTCAGTTCTCTATTCTGATATGATGTAAAGATCGTTTCAGTACAACCTATGTACTATCCTTTGTTAATATACACAAATGTTAGCTTCTCAAAAAAAAAAAAAAAATTAGCATGTATTCAATTTCATGGCATGTTCAAGACCACAAAATTCAAAAAATACACTTTGTACGTTATGCATAACACTAGTTTAAGACTACAAGATTCAAAAGTCTTTACATTCTTAAACTACATGCACAGTCATACTAAGACTCATAAAACGAAACATATGGAGTAATTTGTGTAAAAAAAAAAAAGATATTGCATAGTCTACATAAATAGACAATGTACACGTGAATTTCTTGTTTATACTATATGAATTAATATGAATCTTAGAATTCATATTTAACCTCCATTCCAGCTAAGGCAAGGAATGGATACTGTTAAAAGGGACATTAAAGTATTAAAGAACTTTTATAAGATTATCATAGGGAAGACAGCAATATGTCTAGACTTCTACCCCAGACACAAAAAAGAGAAACTAGACGAATAGTTATTCCTGATTATAGTATAATTTACAATACAAGCTTGAATTGGAGCACCACAGTGATAGCTTTATACAAATACACATACTTGTACTTCAGACTTAGAAAGATAGGCAAAACATTATTGACACAATGAAAAAGCATAATCAAATATGGAATAACCAAAATTTTAGACAATAGAAAGCACAAACTCGGAATTTGATCAACACATCGCCTCACACCTATCACTGACAAATAAACTTAAACACAGAAGTAATAAGTTATTAGGTGATCAATAATGCAATTAACGGATAGTGCTTTCAGGTTAAACAAGCATCAATACTCAAATATGATCTAACCTGCAAAGTTTTAGATGGAATCTGATCTATTCCACACTGGTGATCAGTAAGCAATGACATTTCAGTGACTACCGAATTGTGAAGTAAACAAGACTCTTTTTGCAATTCAAGGCCCTGTTCAACAAGATGGATCAATCTTTTTTGAGGTATCATGACTGTAATGGGAAGCAGTCTTTGCAATTCTTCTAGTAGCTTTGTCCTTTGTTTTATAAACATTATATCTGCTAGACCTGACGCTCTGGAGAAATCCTGTTTTGAATGTGATAAAAGGCACAACGAAAGATTGGCGACTCTATCGATATTTATGAAAAGAGGTGCAATCTCAGTCCTCAATGTCTTCAAAGCAAGCGTGATTTCTTTTCCTTCTAACAATTCAAGGAACTTCTGCTCCAGTATCGCAAAAGATGCCAACTTCACAATTTTTTCATCCACAAGACCAATTTTATGCAATGTGCCTATACTTTCATCCCACCTCCCATCAAGGATTTGCTGAATAAATAAATTTACTAGAGAGGGGTGTAAAGGTATCCCCGACTCTTCCTCTAGCTGCGCCCCAGCCTTCTTATAACCAAGAGAATATAATGTCTCGGCTATGATCCGAACAAATTCAACTTTCTTGACACCTTTTGTACCAACAACCTCACCGTCCCGTTGGAATTCCAGAGGACGAACCATCGAATCACTCAATGAGCAACTTGCAGGATCCCTAAGAAATGTCCCGTTCGACGGATCTGCTGATTCTCTAAATGATACTTTCACACGTTTTGAGAGTGGTTCGTCATCCTCTGAGCCTCCCATGAAATATATATCTCAGCCCATATATAAAGGACGGTGCATAAGCAGATCTGAAAGTTGAGATCACGATCTCAATCCTTCAAAGGAAAAAACACGACTACCTGCATAACACCAGGAAAGGAAAGAACATACAATCAATAATGTTGGAAAGAGCATAACAAGAAAAAATTTCAGTAGAGGATTACTTGCTTTAACGAATCCAAGATATAAAAAAATGAAATAGAGAGGGAGACGGGAGCGGAGGGGGAGATGGGGGCGGAGAGGGAGAGGGGCGGAGAGGGAACGGGGCGGCGGAGAGGCAGAGGTGAAAGACACAAACTGAATTTAACAAGAGCGTAGGTTAAAAATAATCTCACAAGCACATCACTACAATCTCTCATATACTAAAATTTTTGTTGAATGCGCTCTCCAAATCTAAGTTGCTTGGACTCGGGTGGGTGCGGGTATCTGATACAGGCGCAAATCTAAAGGTCAGATTCACATAAATTTTAGGACTCGGGGTTATGGATTCAAGAGCAAATATGGGCGTTGGAATACGGCCAACAAATGCATATTGCGACATATAAAGTATATACCTCGATTAATTAAAGCTATGAAACCAAAACTAATCAAAATTTTATTCTTCATTAACACCTAATATTTTATTCATAAAATATATCGTGCAATGGCAAAGCATTCTCATGCTTCATAAACCCAAAAATCGAACCAAATACTCAATCAATCTATACCTCTCAGTTATAGATGTGGTCAAAGCACCCAAGGTAAGTTGACTAATCGGGTGTGGATCCCCACCCATGTAATGTCGACACGAGTGCGGCAAGGATTTTGAAGAGTTCGAGTAACATAGCTCAAAACAATCAAATACTGCTAGTTACAAATGGCAAAGAGCCTCCCTACTATCGTCTACCCCCACAAAAGTTTGCAATTAAAGCACTAAATAAAATGTTGTTACAAGATCAAACATCTTTTCTTGACCGTGTGACATACCAACAATTGTTTCTAATACAAAATGGTTCTTGCTTAAGTCAACATTAAATGTCAAGAGTGTGAAACCTATGTACAAAGCAATAACAAGAGAAATTGATCCATAAACAAGGTTACCAAATTGCATTCAAACACCTACGAAAGCAGACGGGAGAAAGGAAGTGGGTGGAAGGACACCGAATTAAATGCTTAATCAACAAATAGCACAAATTGGACACTCGGATTTAAAGAAAATCATCCAAATATAAATATCGAACTGTTAAACAACTTCCATATTCCTTCCTTCCACAAATCCACAAAAATGAAACACCTATGATGGTGGGAGGACTGCATTAAATGCTTAACCAACAAATAGCGTAAATTGGACGCTCAAATTTCATTATTTAAAAATATTATCCAAATATAAATATCGAACTATTGAACAACTTGCATATTTCCTTCCACAAATCCATAAAAAATAAAAGACCCGCCTCTACTCTCTTTTGTTTTCTAATTCAGTTTGCCAACATAGATTATTTATTCCATTTTTGGGATAAAGTTTAATACATAGATTCTTTTTTTACTTTTTCTTTCTTCAATTTGAACGAGTTCTCATAAATAATTCTTTGCTCTTTTTTCTTTTCAAAATCGCCTTTTGGGATGTCAGCCCCAAACAGGTGGCCTTCCCAGTTATTGCTGCCTCCCAAGCCAGAAGAGAGACTAGCTACAAATGACCAAACTTCAATTTCTTCTCCTAAAAGAGAATACAAAACTAAGGCATGTATTAAGAGTACACGTTTGTGCGCGCACAAACACACAAAGTTATCCTTTCATCAAGCTTAACCATCAGTATCGCTTCCTCACTTCCTATCCTCTAAGGAGGGGCTAATGAATGCTTAAGTTACACCATCCCAAAATATTAAACTATCTATCTTAAAAGTATAGTTAAAGAAAACATCCAAAGTTCATTAGCCACTGTCAACTTGTTAGGTCACTGCACAGAGACTGAAAAGAGTCTTAGGCCAAGTAGGTAAAAACATGTCTATTTATGAGTGCGAGACAGACTCAAACTCATGACCTTTGCTTGTTCCGATACCAAATTGAAGTGTGTGTACCGCCTCTTTAAGTAACTGAAACTATTAAAGACGAGGCTTTTGTACGTGTCTATTTATGCTTGCGACAATGATCAACAATGACTAAATTCTCAAAAATTATGCTCCTCTAATTTCCAGTTGCATTTAGTATTGCATGCTAAATAACTTAACTTCCACTCCATTTGAAGGTCAAAAACATAATCCACACCAGCAACTACAATGGCTAGTGATCCGACTATAGATATTTGATGAGGAGCTACCAAACAATCCCAACAACAGACTTCTCTGTTCACTTCATTAAACTTAGTGCAATCTATGATCCGGAAAGGCCCACGCATTGTAGTGTCTAGTTCGTTAAGGTATATCAGCTTCCAGAGACGGGACCAAAATTTGAAGTTTATGATTCCTACAACGACCTTAAATTAATACTATAAATATTTAGTAGCCTAATATTAATATAAAGTCTTGGCATAAGCTACTGGTTCACGTAAACCCATAATCAGGCCTCCAAATCCCGCTCCTGTCAGCTGCTACGAAAAGATTTTAATTTGACTATTATGCCTCAATCCGGAACTAGAAAGGACCGACTTTATGGATCTTCTTTATCCATCTCGCCCCATTCAATCCCATCTCTACAACATTAATGAGTAAACATTTTTTGCCCAGCTAATTCAATTTGAAACTCGTCTACTATATACAAACTCCTAATGTTTCAAATAAGCAAAAGCAACTATTTAACTTCTTCAAAAGCATAATCTTCTTAGTTGATAAGTAAGTCCACACATTATAGTTTCTAGTTCATTAAGGTAAATCAGCTGCCGGGGCCGGAACCAAAGTTTGAAGTTTACGGTCCCTACAACGGACTTAAATAATACAATAAATATTTAGTAGATTTAATACTAATATAAGGTTTTAGCATAAGCTACTGGTTCACGTGAACCCATAATTAGACCTCCAGATACTGCTCCAGTCAGCTGTTAGGAAAAGACGTCAATTGATTATTATGCCTCAATCCGAAACTAGAAAGGATCGGTTTTATGAATCCTTCATTTCGCTCCATTTTCAATTCCATCTCTATGACATTAATGCGTAAGGGGTGGTTTGGTAGGATGTATTAGGAAATCTAATACATGTACTAATCGTGGTAGTATTTAACCTATGTATAACTAATATATACACTCCAGTCAGTATTATAGGGTGTATAACCAATACAAAGCAAACTATGGTATTAGCAATACAAGGGCTATTAATACATGAATAAGCATGGTCAAATACATAGCTATCCTTAATACACCAAACCAAACCGTGGATAAGAAATAATCTCAATATAACTAATCTCATCGGAACTAATAATTCAACAACATACCCAGTATATTCTCATCAGAACTAATATCAGCACTACTAATACAGCCTATTCAGCATTATTCTTACACAATCTACCAAACGACCCAAACTCCCAGCTAATTCAACTCGAAACATATCTACTATACACAACAAAATAATAGCAATACAAGAGTTATTAATATGAATAAGCATGGTTGAAGACAGTCCTTGATACACCAAACCAAACAGTGGATAAAAAATAATCCCCTCATTGATAATACACCTTATTCAATATTATTCTTATACACTCTAAGAAACGACCCCTAAACACTTTGTCAAGCTAAATTCATCTTGAAACACATCTAGTAATACAAAAACTCATAAACTACTGAACTAGCATAAACAACTAATTTAACTTCTTCGAAAAGCATAATCATCTTAATTAATAAGCAGATTACAATAATCACCACCTATAATATTCCAAATTAGAAAAAAGCCAAATTACGAATAATCCAACCAGTGGATAAGAAATAATCACAACATGACTAATCCCATCAAAACTAATATCAACATCACTAATACACCATATGCAGGACTATTCTTATACACTACCAAACGACCCCCTAAATGTTTTGCCCATCTAATTCAACTTAAAACGCATCTACTACATACAGAAACTCCTAAACTCCGTAATTAGCATATACGACTAATGTTTTTTTTGATAACCACAGTGTCCACGCCAGCTCGCGCGCACCTAGACTAAATCCACGGGATACGTACCACCTCCCACCAGCAACAGGTATCAAGTAACTACGTCCACCAAGGCTAGAATGGACGGGAACTATTTAACTTCTTCAAAAGCATAATCATCTTAATTAGTAAGCAGATTACAATAAGCACCACCCATAATTTTCCAAAATAGAAGAAAGCCAAATTACGAATAATCCAAACAGTGGATAAGAAACAATTACAACATAATTAATCCCATCATAACTAATCTCGTCATAACTAATACCAGCATTACTAATACTCCCCATTTAGTACTATTCTTATACATAGACCAACCGACCCCTAACTATTTTGCCAGCTAATTCAACTTAAAACACATCTACTATACACAAAAACTCCTAAAGTTCCAAATTAGCATAAACAACTATTTGTTTTTGGATAACCGCAATGTCCAGACCAGCTTGCGCGCACCTCGACTAAATCCACGGGATACGTACCATCTCCCACCAGCACAAAAGGTATCAGATAACTCTGTCCACCAAGGTTAGAACAGATTGGGGACTATTTAACTTAGTCAAAAGCATGTAATCAACTTGAAACACGTGTACAATACACAAAACTCCCAAATTAGCATTAAAAATAATATTTTTTTATAACCGTGATCTCCGAGCCATCTCGCACACACCTCGACTAAATTCACCGGATACTTATCACCTGCAACAAGTATCAGTTAACTCGTAACTCTATCCACCAAGGCTAAAACAGACGGAAACTATTTAACATCTTCAAAAGCATAACCATCTTAATTAATAAGCATATTACAACAATAACCACCCATAATCCAAATTACACAAAAAAAAACAAATTTACAAATAATGAATTAACTACCCACTAAATAAATCCAAAACATATAAATACTTAACAGTTACACCAAACTCACCAATATCAATAAATCAAGAATCAAATAAAAATAATAATAATAATAATAACAACAACAACAATAACAATAATAATAACAACAATAACAATAATAATAACAACAATAAGAAGAATAACAATAATAACAATAATAATTAAATATATTACCACAGATTCGCGTGAAATCTTCAACAGCCAGAAATTATTTGGCCCTCCAGATCAAAATGGGTATTTTTTAAAGAAAAATAATTTTAAAAATTGTTTTTTTCCCTTATTTCTTGGTATTTAAGTAAGAAGAATATGGTAATTTAAAAAAGGAAAATAAAAAAAATAAAAAAGAAATATATGAGTGACTGTTGGTAAGCTTGTGTGTTAATGGCGGTTTCAGTTGGAAGATTGTTGTGAAGAGAGAAATGGTAGACAAGGTGAGTTTTTTTTTTTTTTTTGGTATTTATATTTTACTTTGTAACTATAAAAAATTTAAAAAAAAAGTACTACTACTATTTTCTCGGTTTTGATTTAGAAATAATAACTTTTAAGTTATCATATTTAGACAAATGCATACCCATACAAAGTAATTACAAAAATTTCAACTTATGTATCTTCATTGAATGTATCGGAAGCTAATTATGTATTTCAGTAGACCCAAAATCGAAAATAATATATCGAAAGTTAATTATATATTTTTCTCAATTTTAATTTATGTGATAGGTAGCTCGCTGCACTAAAGCTTCTGTTACACCTGATGCCCTAAATAAAGTCGAACCACAAGGATTTATCACTTGGTGCATGAAAGCTCCCGCTATACCTAATTTTTGGAACAAAGTCGAACCACAAGGGTTTGTCGCTTAGTACATTAAAGCTCCCACCATACTCAATGTCTAGAACAAAGTCGCTCGTTGTACTAAAGTTTCCGCTAGACCTGATGTCTGAAACAAAGTCGAACCACAAGGGTTTGTCGCTTGGTGCATGAAAGCTCTCGCTATACCCAATTTTCGGAACAAAGTCGAACCATAAGGTTTTGTCGCTTAGTGCATTAAAGCTCCCGCTATAGCCAATGTCTGGAACAAAGTCGCTCGTTGCACTAAAGTTTCTGCTGCACCTGATGTCCAAAACAAAATCGAACCACAAGGGGTTGTCGCTTGGTGCATGAAAGCTCCCGCTATAACCAGTGTCTGGAACAAAGTCGCTCGTTGCACTAAAGCTTCCGCTATACCTGATGTCCTAAACAAAGTCGAACCATAAAGATTGCGCTTGGTGCATGAAAGCTCCTACTATACCCAATTTTTGAAGCAAAGTTGAACCACAAAGGTTTGTCACTTCGTGCATTAAAGCTCCCGCTATAGACAATGTCCAAAACAAAGTCGCTCGTTGTACTAAAGTTTTCACTACACCTGATGTCCAAAACAAAGTCGAACCACAAGGTTTTGCACTTAGTGCATGAAACCTCCCGCTATACCCAATTTTCGAAGCAAAGTTGAACCACAAGGGTTTGTCACTTAGTGCATTAAAACTCTCGCTATACCCAATGTCCGGAACAAAGCATTTGTTACACTAAAGCTTCCGTTACACCTAATGCCCGAAACAAAGTCGAACCACAAGGGTTTGTCACTTGGTGCTTGAAAGCTCCCACTATACTCAGTGTCCAGAACAAAGTCGAACTACAAGGGTTTGTCGCCTAGTGATTAAAGCTCCCGCCATACTCAATGTCCGGAACAAAGTCGCTCGTTGTACTAAAGTTTCCGCTACATCTGATGTCCGAAACAAAGTCAAACCACAAGGTTTTGTCGCTTGGTGCATGAAATCTCTCGCTATACCCAATTTTCGGAACAAAGTCAAACCACAAGGGTTTGTCGCTTAGTGCATTAAAGCTCCTGCTATAGCCAATGTCCAAAACAAAGTCACGCGCTGCACTAAAGCTTCCGCTACACCTGATGTCCAAAACAAAGTCGAACCATAAGGGTTTGTCGCTTGGTGCATGAAAGCTCCCGCTATACCCAATTTTCGAAGCAAAGTTGAACCACAAGGGTTTGTCACTTAGTGCATTAAAGCTCCCTCTATAGCCAATGTTCGGAACAAAGTCGCTCGTTGCACTAAAACTTTCGCTACACCTGATGTCCGAAAAAAAGTCAAACTACAAGGGTTTGCGCTTGGTGCATGAAAGTTACCGCTATACCCAATTTTCGAAGCAAAGTTGAACCATAGGGGTTTGTCACTTAGTGCATTAAAGCTCCTACTATACCCAATGTAAGGGTGTCAAGTGGGTCGGGCCGACCCAGCCCTCGTAACTAACCCGGCCCGATTTGACCCGGCCCGGTAAGCCCTAGGGCTTTAGGGTTCCGGGTCCCGGGCTGGTTATTTTTTTAAAATGGGGCTAACCCGGCTCGGATACCTTTTTTTTTAAAAAAAAAAATGAGATTTTGGGCCAAACTAGCCGTTGGCCCAATGGCTATATAGCCGTTTTGGGGTCCAAACGGCTAGTTTGGGCCCATTTATTAAAAAAAAATAAACTTTAAAAAATATTTTTTAATCCCAAAAAAAAATCTATAAATACCCTACAACTTCAAATCATTTTTCACACAATTTTTCACTCTCTCAAATCTCATTCTCTCTCAAATCTCAAATCTCAATTCTCAAATATTCAATATATTTAATTTCTTAAAGTGTTCACTTTAATTTTTTAATTTTTCGTTTACAAAGTACGAGCGGAAGTTTCTAAAGTCGCAACCTTCGGATACTTCCAAAATTTGGTATTGTTGTTACATCTCTTACGTTTAATTTTTATTTATTGTATTAATTGTTTAATATTTAATTTTATTATATTTGTGTATTTTGAATATTTTTAGTTTAATTTAATTTATATTATGGATAAATTAAGAAACCTCGCTACTAAAGGTGTTAAAATTTTTTGTCCCGGAAGCGGTAGTGGTAGTAAAAAGCGAATTACTAGCGGTAGAGGTAGTTCAAGTAGTAGATATACCCGTGTGTCTTCGCCTCCGGTACCGCTTGGTACACCTTTTGAGGAAGAAATAGGTGTAGGTGCTCACGATATGGATTATGTAGAAGCTCAGGAAAATTACGGTATAGAAGAAAAAAATGAAGTAGATGCGGTTAATTTAGACGAAGATAATGAAAATATTGCTGAGACACCCGCAGTAGGAGATGTTAACGTTAGATCTGAATCGGTTAATCTCCCTCCCCGTCCTCCCAGTGCCCCAAGACCTCATAAAAGAATTAATGTTGCATGGAAAATTTTTGAACGTATATCAGATATTGAGGTGGAATGCAATATTTGTCAATAAATATATAAGCATAGAAGTGGAGGCAAGCAAAGAGGTACGGGTACGTTAATGAGACATATAGCTAAAGATCACAAAAGAGAGTTAAATATTGCACAGGGTGGTGGGGATGTTGGTGGGCCAACACAAACTAGAATGGACCCAGCAACTGGTCACGTAGTGAAGAAGTATAATAAATTGAGGGACCGGGAAGAAATAGCTAAAATGATAGTTGTGGGTTGTTTGTCTTTTAGTTTTCCTTCTTCTGATGCCTTTATTCGTTATATACAAGCAATTTATAATCCTATGTTTAACGGTATTCCTAGAACTACTTGTCGGTCTGATATTTTTAGACTTCATTCACAATATTATTTTTATTTATCAACATTGTTAAAAAATATTCAATGTAGATTGTCCCTAACTTCTGATCTTGGTCGTGCTGTAAATAAAAATGATTATTTAACCGTTACTTGTCATTGGATGGATAGTAATTTCGTGATGCAAAAACGTATTCTTACTTTTTTATATGATGAAGATCGTAAGCATACTGGACAATTTATTGTTGATTCTATTGTTAAACTTGCCGGATATTATGGTATCGAAAATAAAATTTTATTTATTGCTTTTGATAATGCTTCTAACAACAAGACTGCTATAAAAAAAATAAATCTATGCTATCTCCGCTCTTGCCTGAAATTTTTCATATTAAGTGTGCATGTCATATATATAATTTAATTATAAAAGATGGTCTTGAGTTTTTTGAGCTTTATATTGAAAAAATTCATTCTGCCGTTGGTTTTATTCAAGGAAATAATCGTAGATCGAGAATTAGAGAATTTAAAGTTAAATGTCAAGAAAATGAACTTACACCGATTTTGATGCCTGAGGAAATTGATACTAGATGGAATTCTACGTATGAATTTTTAAAAACTTGTTATAATATAGAATTCCTATTACACTAGCTTTTAACCAACATTGTGGTTCGTTTGCTGATTCTGCTGATTGCATGCTACATAATTTTGATTGGGTGGTAATTAATGATCTTGTTAAGTTTTTAGAAAAATTTTATGTAGCTACGGTTGAATTTTTCGGTGCTTATTATCCTACTGTTTGTAATATTTTGGCATATATAGCCGATATTTCTGGTTTGCTCAAAGAATATAAAAATAAAGAAGGTTATAAAGAAGTTGTTGGCGCCATGTTTACGAAATTTAAAAAAAATAAAAATCCAATTCTCCCTATTTACTTGGTTGGTGTTATGCTAAATCCGTGCATGAAATATAATAATATGTGCCACTTTAGTACTCTTATTTATACTAACTTAGAAATAAATACTAACCATGATTGTGAACAAGTACAACCTGATTTGTGGACGGCTATGGCTGACGCAAAGGATTACATAGAAAAATTATATAATCACTATGCTGATTTATTTGATTTAGCCGTACCTACAAATATCACTCCAACTGTCGCTCCTCATCCTCCCGAGGAGCCATCATCTTCTAAAAGGCCGGCACATAGTATTTTTTCTGATTCGTTTTATGATTTAAATTGTTGGAACAGTGTTGATGAGAGAACTTACACATCAACTTATTGGGAAGAGCTGAAATATTATCTTCGGACGGCACCAGAGGATCGCAGACGACGGATCAACACGTTGGATTGGTGGAGGAGTAATGAAACACAATATCCTGTGCTTTCAAGATTAGCTAGAGATATCTTGAATGTTCTAATGTCAACCGTTGCATCAGAGAGTGCCTTTAGTCAGGGAGGACAGCAGTTTGGAGACAACCGACACTCATTGGGAAGCAATACAATGAATGTTCTAGTTTGCCTCAGAGATTGGATTAGAGCAGAAAGAAGAAACCAAGGAATGGAACTGGAGCCGAGCGACGAGCTGAAACTTGAAGAAATTATGACTTCACGGGAGAACTCAGCAGAATCAAGTTCAATGCATGGTTTTGCCCCCGTTGACTTCGACTATCCTATGCAAGTTTCCGTTAATATTAACATGAATGAGTTGGAAAAAAGGATGCATAATTTGTAGATTTTTCATTCATGTAAATTATAAATTTTGGATTATTTTGCAATCAATAAAATTCTCCATATTCATTCACTCCTTAGTCCTTGCTTTTTATATTTTTTCATTTAACGATTTAAAATTTTAAATTGAATTTCTAGTTTTCTACTTTAAATTAAAAACTTACTTCTAATATATTATTAATTTACTACCAAATATTATTAATTTATTAAATTAAGTAGCATATGTTTTGTATATTTGTGCATATATCTTCTATAGAAGTGTATATTTAACGTATACATGTGTATATGTTTTATAAATTAGTATATAAGTATATCTATATATATTGTAATGTATATATAATGTAGTATATTTTATAAGTAGTAGTCTATATACATTGAATGGTGCGTATACACGTGTATCTATCTTCTATAGAAGTGTATATTTAATGTATACATGTGTATATGTTTTATAAATTGGATATCTTCTATAGAAGTGTATATATCTTCTATAGACGTATATATTTAACATATACAAGTGTATATGTTTTACAAATTAGTATATAACTATATATATATATACATATTGTAGTATATATATATATATATATATATATATATATATATATATTGTAGTATATATTTTATTTAAAATAGTACATATATATTGAATGGTATGTATATAGGTGTATATATCTTCTACAGATATATATATTTAATGTATACAAGTGTATATGTTTTACAAATTAGTATATAACTATATATATATTTACATATTGTAGTATATATATATATGTATATTGTAGTATATATTTTATTTAAAGTAGTACATATATATTGAATGTTGTGTATATATATGTATATATCTTCTCTAGACGTATATATTTAACGTATACAAATGTATATGTTTTACAAATTAGTATATAACTATATATATATATACATATTGTAGTATACATATATATGTATATTGTAGTATATATTTTATTTAAAGTAGTACATATATTTTGAATGGTGTGTATATATGTGTATATATCTTCTACAGATGTATATATTTAATGTATCCAAGTGTATATGTTTTACAAATTAGTATACAACTATATATATATATATATATATATATATATTGTAGTATATATATATGTATATTTTAGTATATATTTTATTTAACGTATGACATATATATTGAATGGTGCATATATATGTGTATATATCTTATATAGATGTATATATTTAACGTATACAAGTGTATATGTTTTATAAATTAGTGTAATATAACTATCTATGTATTGTAATCCATGTATATTGTAGTGTATATTTTATTTTAAGTAGTACATATACATTGATTGGTGCGTATATATGTGTATATATCTTATATAGATGTATATATTTAATGTATACAAGTGTATATGTTTTATAAATTAGTATAATATAACCATCTATACATTGTAATACATATTTATGTATATTGTAGTATATATTTTATTTAAAGTAGTACATACATATTGAATGGTGCGTATATATGTGTATATATCTTCTATAGATGTATATATTTAACGTATACAAGTGTATATGTTTTATAAATTAGTATATAACTATATATATATATACATACATAGTATATACATATATATTGTAGTATATATTTTATTTAAAGTAGTACCTATATATTGATTTAAAATGAATTTCTAGTTTAAATTAAAAACTTACTTTTAATATATTATTAATTAACTATCATATATATATATATATTGTTGTATATACTTTATTTAAAGTAGTACATATATATTGAATGGTGCGTATATATGTGTTTATATCTTCTATAGACTTATATCTTTAACGTATACAAGTGTATATGTTTTATAAATTAGTATATAAGTATATATATATATATATAGTAGTAGTATATATATATATATATATATATATATATATATATATATATTGTAGTATATACTTTATTTAAAGTAGTACTTATTATTGAATGGTGCGTATATATGTGTATATATCTTCTATAGACGCATATCTTTAACGTATACAAGTGTATATGTTCTATAAATTAGTATGTAACTATATATATATACATATTGTTGTATATACATATGTATATTGTAGTATATATTTTATTTAAAGTAGTACATATATATTGAATGGTGCGTATATATGTGTATATATCTTCTAAAGTAATATATATTTAACGTATACAAGTGCATATGTTTTATAAATTAGTATGTAAGTATATATATATATATATATTGTAGTATATACTTTATTTAAAGTAGTACATATATATTTAATGGTGCGTATATATGTGTATATATCTTCTATAGACGTATATCTTTAACGTATACATGTGTATATGTTTTATAAATTAGTATGTAACTATATATATATACATATTGTTGTATATATATATATGTATATTGTAGTATATATTTTATTTAAAGTAGTACATATATATTGAATGGTGCATATATATGTGTATATATCTTCTAAAGTAGTATATATTTAACGTATACATGTGTATATGTTTTATAAATTAGTATATAACTATGTATATATATATATATTGTAGTATATGTTTTATTTAAAGTAGACAAGTAGTACATAAATATTTAATGGTGCGTATATATGTGTATATATCTTCTATAAGCGTATATATTTAACATATAAATGTGTATATGTTTTATAAATTAGTATATAAATATATATATATATATATATATATATATTGTAGTGTATATATATATATTATACTATTATAGTATATTTTTTATTTAAAGTAGTACGTATAGTCATATATAATTATATATTGAATGGTACGTATATATGTGTAATTGTTTATATATTTTTTTAAAAATATATATTGTATATTGGAGTGTATATAGTGTATATTGGAGTGTATATAGTGTATATAATTGTAGTGTATATAGTGTATATTGGATTTTTTTTTTTAAAACGGGTTTGACCGGGTTTTGGTGGGTTTGACCGGGTTGGGTTAAGTGAGCCGGGTTAGGGTGGGTTTTAATTTTTTTACTCTTGGGCCCGGCCCGGCCCGTCTAGCGCCAAAACCGGCCCTCGACCCAGTTAAAATAGAAGGGTCGGTTCCGGTTTGGCCCGGCCCGGCCCGTTTGACACTCCTAACCCAATGTCCGGAACAAAGTCGTTTGTTACACTAAAGTTTTCGTTACACCTGATGTCCGAAACAAAGTCGAACCACAAGGGTTTGTCGCTTGGTGCTTAAAAGCTCCCGCTATACCCAGTGTCCGGAACAAAGTCGAACCATAAGGGTTTGTTGCCTAGTGCATTAAAGCTTCTGCTATGCCCAATGTACAGAATAAAGGCGAACCACAAGGGTCTATGGGGTCTATTGTCACAGACTGAAACTACGACCTTTGCGTTATTAGCACGACCTCTAACCAACTGAGCTAACGAACCAGATAAAGGAAAGATGCAACACGAAAATTTCAATTTATGTGATATTTAAGTTCATTTTTTTAATAATGGTGTATGCATTAGTAAATTGTTGCAACTGATTAGGAGATCACAGACTCAACTGTCAAAATAATATCTGACAAAAATGTAGGGTACGACTATGTACAGTAGATCCTCATAGTTTGATTTTTTTCCAAATTCTGTGCATAACGGAAGCTTTAATACATCTCATAATATATCGTATTGTATTATATTGTATCATACTATAATTCTTTAATGAATATAACATTTGGATAAATTGTATTGTTTCCCATCATTACATAATCTCTTACATCAATAATTTGAAGAATAGACCTACTAGAAAAGTAGGTTACTCGATAGAGCTACTATCCAAAGATATGAAAAAGATAAAATATAATTATTAAATTATAAGTAAAGGTAAATAAGAAAAAAAAAACATATAAGATAATATAGTGATCCCATCAAATCGGAGATTATATAAAATGGGCTTTCCATCATGATATAACGATGAAACTTAAAGATAAAATTAAGTAACAATCAAGAGAAACATTACCTCTATTAAGTACAACCATCCAAACACACGGTCATGATTAGTTCTACGATCTCACCAAGTTGAGATTTGAACTTGAGATTTTACGTGCTCAATTTATTTTATCGTACACTAAACAATTTTGATGGTTTAATTTCATATTTTCAAATGAAATATCTAAAAATTACATAAAAAGGTATTATAGATTTTATTTTTTTTATGTATATAAAAAAACTATTATAAAATTTATATAGTAAGGGAGTACGTACTACTATTGTGTACAATTTGCGTGGTTGAAGAAACCACCTCTAAGAGGAAACATATAATACTCAATTTCTTTGAGGAGAAGATATCTATATTAAACATCTAACAAGTAGGACAAATTGTAAGAATTGAACTATAAGTATTATGTGAGACAATCATATAAACTTCATAGTAAGGTAATATTTTAGTTTAGTTTGATATTGAACAAGATATGACTATAATTAATTTGATTTGATATTAATTTAAAGTCGTACACGTGGCAAAATTTGGATACGCAACTCAAGTGTGTGACGCCACAATGGGCACTCCGACTACGAAAGACTCTTGGGGAGATCGCAACGAGGCATCCTCTCGTAGAGGATGTGACATGCATAAGAAAATAAATAGGGAACAAACATGTCATGCTCTCCAAAAGCAATGACTAGTATGTCTAGAGCAGATCCGCACTAGGCAAATAAGAGCTAGCCCACTAACGAAGCAGACACATGGCAAGTCCGCATAGGTTTTAGTCCTTTTTACAGGGTTATTGTCCAATTTGTGATTGTCAGAGCTTAAATTCATAAACTATAAATAGTGATTCTTACTTAAGAGATCTTCTCCCTCGTTCTCTCAATCAATACAACAATTCTTACTTGATCTTAGAGTTTTTCTTTATTTTCTGCACAGTTAGATAGTTGTTGTTAGCTCGTCAAAGTCTCTCAGATAATATGGTTTAACTCTCGACTGCTCTCATGAACGGCCTCGACTCTTTCAAACTTGTTTAATTTATTTACTCGTTTCATTCTTTTTGTAATTGATTGTTTCTTTCATCACATAGTAATCTAATCGCTAACAAATCAAATCTAAAAAAGTTAATCGTAACGCATGCTTGACTCACCTATAAATTTCACTATACCAACTTTACGATAAACAAAATCAATATTATATGTGGAGATCATTTTTTCGATTTGCATAGCATGGCTTGGCTTTGAATTAAGTTCATTTTTATTAGCATATTTGTTATATGAATTCGTAAATTTATTGTTGTTGATATTATTTGATATATAGTATAATAACATAATTCATTTTACATTTTATAATGGAGGAAAAAAAATCTCATTCTAAAAATATTTTTACATATTTAATACAAAATTATGGGGGTGGGGGTGTTAGGCTTGAGGTTCAGGTGGTTTTAAGGGTGTCTAACGGGCCGGGCCGGGCCAACCCGGAATCGGCCCTCCCATTTTACCCGGGTTCCGGGTTCCGGGCCGGTGACGGGCCGGGTTTGGGGTTAACCGGGCCGGCCAAACAGTAAAAAAATTAAAACCCACCCGAACCCGGCCCACTTAACCCAATCCGGTCAAATCCGGTTAAAAACCGGTCAAACCCGTTTAAAAAATAAATAAAAAATCCAATATACACTATATACACTCCAATATACAATATATATTTTTAAAAAAATATATAAAGTATAAACAATTACACATATATACGTACCATTCAATATATAATTATATATGACTATACGTACTACTTTAAATAAAACATATGCTATAATAGTATAATATATATATATATACACTACAATATATATATATACTAATTTATAAAACATATACACATGTATACGTTAAATATATACTACTTTAGAAGATATATACACATATATATGCACCATTCAATATATATGTACTACTTTAAATAAAATATATACTACAGTATAGTGATATACATATATATATATACAACAATATGTATATATATATAGTTACATACTAATTTATAAAACATATACACTTGTATACTTTAAAGATATACGTCTATAGAAGATATATACACATATATACGCACCATTCAATATATATGTACTACTTTAAAAAAAGTATATACTACAATATATATACTAATTTATAAAACATAAAGTAATGTATACGTTAAATATACACGTCTATAGAAGATCTATTCACATATATACCTCTATTCTATGTATATGTAATACTTTAAATGAGATATATACAATATATATACATTACAATATATATTTGTATAGTTATATACTAATTTATAAAATATATACACATGTATACGTTAAATATACACGCCTATAGAAGATCCATTCACTCTATTCTATGTATATGTAATACTTTAAATGAAATATACTATAATGTATATACATTACAATATATATTTGTATAGTTATATACTAATTTATAAAACATATACACATGTATACATTACATATACACTTCTATAGAAGATATATACACGTGTATACGCACCATTAAATGTATATATACTACTACTTATAAAATATACTACATTATATATACATTACAATATGTATAGATATACTTATATACTAATTTATAAAATATATACACATGTATACGTTAAATATACACTTCTATAGAAGATATATGCACAAATATACAAAACATATGCTACTTAATATAATAAATTAATAATATTTGGTAGTAAATTAATAATATATTAGAAGTAAGTTTTTAATTTAAAGTAGAAAACTATAAATTCAATTTTAAATTTTAAATCGTTAAATAAAAAAAAATAAAAAACAACGACTAAGGAGTGAATGAATTTGGGGAATTTTATTGATTGCAAAATGATCCAAAATTTATAATTTACATGAATGAAAAATCTATAAATTATGCATCATTTTTTCCAACTCATTCATGTTAATATTAATGGGAACTTGCATAGGATAATCGAAGTCAACGGGGGCAAAACCATGCATTGGACTTGATTCTGCGGAGTTCTCCCGTGAAGTCATAATTTCTTCAAGTTTCAGCTCGTCGCTCGACTCCGGTTCCATTCCTTGGTTTCTTCTTTCCGCTCTAATCCAATCTCTGAGGCAAACTAGAACATTCATTGTATTGCTTCCCAATGAGTGTCGGTTGTCTCCAAGCTGCTGTCGTCCCTGACTGAAGGCGCTCTCTGATGCAACGGTTGACATTGGAACATTCAAGATATCTCTAGCTAATCTTGAAAGCACAGGATATTGTGATTCATTATTCCTCCACCAATCCAGCGTGTTGATCCGTCGTCTGCGATCCTCTGGTGCCGTCCGAAGATAATATTTCAGCTCTTCCCGATAAGTTGATGTGTAAGTTCTCTCATCAACACTGTTCCAACAATTTAAATCATAAAACGAATCAGAAAAACCACTATGTGCCGGCCTTTTAGAAGATGATGGCTCCTCGGGAGGATGAGGAGCGACAGTTGGAGTGATATTTGTAGGTAAGGCTGAATCAAATAAATCAGCATAGTGATTATATAATTTTTCTATATAATCCTTTGCATCAGCCGTAGCCGTCCACAAATCAGGCTGTACTTGTTCAGAATCATGGTTAGTATTTATTTCTAAGTTAGTATAAATAAGAGTACTAAAGTGACACATATGATTATATTTCATGCACGGATTTAGCATAGCACCAACCAAGTAAATAGGGGGAATCGGAAAAAAATATTTTTTAAATTTCGTAAACATGGCGCCAACAGCTTCTTTATAACCTTCTTTATTTTTATATTGTTGGAGCAAACCAGAAATATCGGCTATATATGCCAAAATATTACAAACAGTAGGATAATAAGCACCGGAAAATTCAACCGTAGCTACATAAATTTTTTCTAAAAACTTAACAAGATCATTAATTACAACCCAATCAGAATTATGTAGCATACAATCAGCAGAATCAGCAAATGAACCGCAATGTTGGTTAAAAGCTAGTGTAATAGGAATTCTATATTTATAACAAGTTTTTAGAAATTCATACGTAGAATTCCATCTAGTATCAATTTCCTCAGGCATCAAAATCGGTGTAAGTCCATTTTCTTGACATTTAAGTTTAAATTCTCTAATTCTCGATCTACGATTATTTCCTTGAATAAAACCAACGGCAAGACGAATTTTTTCAATATAAAGCTCAAAAAACTCAAGACCATCTTTTACAATTAAATTATATATATGACATGCACACTTAATATGAAAAATTTCAGGCAAGGGTGGAGATAGCGTAGATTTTATTTTTGTTATAGCAGTCTTGTTGTTAGAAGCATTATCAAAAGCAATACATAAAAATTTATTTTCTATACCATAATATTCGGCAATTTTAACAATAGAATTAGCAATAAATTGTCCAGTATGTTTACGATCTTCATCATATAAAAAAGCAAGAATACGTTTTTGCATCACGAAATTACTATCCATCCAATGACAAGTAACGGTTAAATAATTATTTTTATTTACAGCACGACCAAGATCAGAAGTTAGGGACAATCTACATTGAATATTTTTTAACAATGTTGATAAATAAAAATAATATTGTGAATGGAGTCTAAAAATATCAGACCGACAAGTAGTTCTAGGAATACCATTAAGCATAGGATTATAAATTGCTTGTATATAACGAATAAAAGCATCAGAAGAAGGAAAACTAAAAGGCAAACAACCCACAACTACCATTTTAGCTATTTCTTCCCTGTCCCTCAATTTATTATACTTTTTCGCTACTTGACCGGTTGTTGGGTCCATTCTAGTTTGCGTTGACCCACCAACATCCCCACCACCTTTTGCAATATTTAACTCTCTTTTGTGATCTTCAGCTATATGTCTCGTTAACGTACCCGTACCCCCTTGCTTGCCTCCACTTCTATGCTTATATATTTGTTGACAAATATTGCACTGCACCTCAATATCTGATATACGTTCAAAAAATTGCCATGCAATACTAGTTCTTTTACGAGGTTTTGGGGCACTGGGAGGACGGGAAGGGAGATTAACTGATTCAGATCTAACGTTAGCATCTCCTACTGCGGGTGTTTCAGCAATATTTTCATTATCTTCGTCTAAATTAACTGCATCTACTTCATTTTCTTCTTCTATACCGTAATTTTCCTGAGCTTCTACATAATCCATATCGTGAGCATCTACACCTATTTCTTCCTCAAAAGGTGTACCAAGCGGTACCGGAGGCGAAGGCACACGGGTATATCTATTACTTGAACTACCTCTACCGCTAGTAATTCGCTTTTTACTACCACTACCGCTTCCGGGACAAAAAATTTTAACACCTTTAGCAGCGAGGTTTTTTAATTTATCCATAATATAAATTAAATTAAACTAAAAATATTCAAAATACACAAATATAATAAAATTAAATATTAAACAATTAATACAATAAATAAAAATTAAACGTAAGAGATGGAACGACAATACCAAATTTTGGAAGTATCCGAAGATTGCGACTTTAGAAACTTCCGCTCGTACTTTGTAAACGAAAATTAAAAAATTAAAGTGAACACTTTAAGAAATTAAATATATTGAATATTAGAGAATTGAGAATTGAGAATTGAGATTTGAGAGAGAATGAGATTTGAGAGAGTGAAAAATTGTGTGAAAAATGATTTGAAGTTGTAGGGTATTTATAGATTTTTTTTGGGGATTAAAAAATATTTTTTAAAGTTTTTTTTTTTTTTTTATTAAATGGGCCCAAACTAGCCGTTTGGACCCAAAAACGGCTATATAGCCGTTGGGCCAACGGCTAGTTTGGCCCAAAATCAATTTTTTTTCCGGGCCGGGCCGGTTAACCGGCGGGCCTCGACCGGGCTTGATCCGGGCCGGGTTAACCGGATCCATTTTAACAAAAAAACCGGACTGGGACCCGGAACCCTAAAGCCCTAGGGCTTACCGGGCCGGGTCAAACCGGGCCGGGTTAGCTAATCGGGCCGGGTCAGCCCGACCCGTTTGACACCCTTAGGTGGTTTAGGGGTTGAGGATGGAACATGGGAGGAGACATTTTCCTTACCTTCAAAGGAAATGATTTTCAAAATTTTTAATTAATTAAATATGAGAAAATTAAAAAATATTTTCTGATCATACTAAATACACCCTATATAATTGCTACATACTAAAATAAAAGAAATATTTGAAAGAACTAGTTACATGTTTTATATATGAAGATTTTGACCAAAAGAATAGAATCAAATCGAAAAACAAAGAAAAAGCAAGATTAGAAAATTTTCACTTTTACTCATTTGAATTAATTTGATTTATAAATTTCGAAAATTGATCAGTTTGATTTTAATAAATGAAAACGTTGGATCAATCAGATGTATACATCAAACTAATGTAATTTACCATGGCTAAGTGATTTAATGAAGTAAAATACATATTAATTAATTATGATTAACTAAAGTGAACTCTAATTCAAACACATAATATGTATGTATTGACTTGATAGATACACCGAGTATGAGTAAGTTTTTACCCATGAAAAATGATGTTATTAGAACATCCTCGAGTCTCAATATCCTCTAATATGCTACATGTGTTGTAAATAGTTATATTAAGAATGAATGTCAATATATTATAAAAAGAATATGTATTAATTTATATTTGAAAAGCAAGTTTTGGGTGGAGACCAATGTACTGAGTGTGATATCAGATTCTAGTACAACAAGAAAGTAAGATATCATGTTTGAGCCGTGGTGCATCATGACTATAAAGTGGTGAATTCAAGTCCCAACAAATATGATTTATTCCGATCTTTATGAGTAAGATATTGAGCTTGAATATTAAAATATTTATGTATAAATAATATAAATATCAACTCTTTTGGAAGTAATTACACTTTCTCCCACTTTTTAAATTACTTTACTCCCTCTCCCTATTAATATACATAACATAGCCGACATATACATAGCATTCTGTGTATATATGTTGGGATTTTTGTAATATGTTTAGGGAATTGAATTTTTTTGTAATATTGAAAACATAAGTTGTGTATTTGTGTAATTTTTAGAATATTTATTGGTTATGTAATGATGATTGAGGCAAAATGATGTTCATTTAATGAAAAATCATAAAACATATTTCACTCGATCTACTCCATTCACTAAAGTGATGTGGTAGCAATAGATCACTAAATCTCTAGATGACCAATCCTTAGAAATCCTAGCTTTACTCTTGACTTTGAAGTTTAAAGAGAAGAGAATTATGTTTTGAATTGTTAAATGGTGAAAAAGGGATTCTTACACACTGTTTCGGTGGTGATTTTTCCATGATATGGTATGATATGGTTACTAAGAAAATCATGTTTGTTTTGATTGCTTCTTAAAATGTATGGTATGGTATGGTTTAATTTATGATTTGGTAACCATGAAAACCTTCACTTTATTGAACCACCGATTTGGTGGTATCCCATGGTTTGCTTTTTTTTTTTTTTCAATTATGCCCTTATTTAATATTATATAATCCTATTTTATCTTTTATCTTATATTATTTAACTCCACCTTCTACCCCTCCCCCACCCCACCCCACCCCATCCCGCCCCCTTCCCCCACCCATCCCGTCCAAAAAAAATTATTGTTTAAATTTCTTTTTTAAATTTTTTTTTAGCTTTTTTTTTATCACACCCTCTACCCTGACTTCAATCCCACCCTTTACCAAACCCCTACCCCAATTTAAAAAAAAAATCCAAAAGTTTTTCTTACCCCACCTCACCCCCCACCCTCCCACTTACCAGCCCCTCTCCCGAATCAATTCTTTTTACTTTTTAAAAAGTTTTAAAAATTTTTTACCCCATCATCACCTCCTACCAGCCCCCCTCCCCCCCCCCCCCCAATATACTCACCCACAAAAAAATATAATTTAAAAAAAAATATAATATTTTTAAAAAATTAGTTTTTTTCTTACCTCACCCCTATCCCTACCCTTGATCCCCCACTCCACTACCCCACCCCCAAATATTCTTTTAAAAGTTCATAATTTTTTCTTACCCCACCCCCCTTAGCCTATTTGTTCTTATTGTTTTGTGTTAAATATATACAAATATTTTTAGAAAATATTTTTTTATTTGTGTAACGAACACAAGAAAATAAGTAAGAAACCATTTGTTTTTCTAGTTTTTTTTTGTATTTCATACCGAACACTCCCATATCATACACAAAAAATGCATTCAAACTTTGTACTTGTTGTTGGTGGTCACGTTTCAAAACACTAAAAAGAAATAAAATTTGTTGCTATAAAAAATGAATCCGATTACATTTATTTTACTCTACTCTTGTATTAATTTTGTTAGAATTTATGAATTTAATAATTTAATATATTTACATGACATAATTTGTGAAAGATTAGCAGAAAAAATATTTTACTAACAATTATTAATAAAATTAATATTTATAATAATTAAGGGCATCTTGGTAAATTTACCAGTTACGATACAGTACCATACCGTCAAACCAAACAATAAAAGTGTTATTAAACAGCAGTGAACGATACAGTCAATCCAAATATTGTATTGTACTGTACTGTACAATACCATACAGGACTGTACATTATAAAATCATGACAAACCACCATCTAAACAAAGTGTTAGGGTGTATTTAGGTTGTGGAAAGTAATGAGATGGGAGAAAAAGACCATATTGCCCTTAATGAAAATGGGCAGGAAAATATATTCTCAGTCGCTACGGGTCAGGTAAAGAATTGTGGTCACTGATCACGAGTCGTCGCCTGGACTCGTAGTCTGGGGAGTGACTCAGGGCCACCACACTGGTTTGGGCACGAGTCCCTCACCAAGACTAGTGACCTTGCCCTACGACTTATGATGTCTAGTCGTCGTTTGGGCAGACTCCTGGGATCCTCACTGGTTTGGTCACGAGTTACACCTTATGACTCGTGACCCATCCTTACGACTCGTATGGCCCTAGTCATAACCCAAATAGAAACATTGGTTATTCCTACTAGTTTGACTATGAGAGGAGCACTACGACCCATAACGAGTGACTACAACTCGTCACGTGAGTCGTAGGTTGAGCAGTAATGGAAAAATCAAGAAAATTTTGGAGTCCAAGACCTAGGGTGTTACAGACATCCTCGTCAATCTCTCTATTTTTCTGAATTATAGACCCAAGATACTTGAAACTATCTCTCTTTCAAATGGCCTGAGAATCTAGCTTTACTACCACGTCAGCCTCATACGCCAAATCACTGAACTTATATTCCAGTATTTGGTCTTGGTCTTACTTAACCTAAACCCTTTAGACTTTAGTCTTCGCCTCCAAACCTCTAACTTATTATTAGCTCATTTTTGGGTTTCGCCAATTAGCAACACATCATCAATGAATAATATATGCCAAGGAACTTCCCTTAAAATATACCACACCAATACATCCATCACAAAGGTGAATAAAATGGATTTAGAAATAATCCCTGGTGCAACTTTGTCAAAATAGGAAAATGTTCTGAATCACCTCCTACCATCCTCACTCGAGTCTTCGCTCCATCATACATGTCCTGAATTGATCTAGTGTATTCCATCTAGTGTACTCCATGTGCACATATTTAGCCTCTGAGCACCTCCACAGAACCTCCCTGGGTACTTTGTCATACACCTTCTTAAGATCAATGAATACCATGTGCAAGTCCTTCTTCCTCTCCCTGTAATGCTCCACTAATATCCTCATGAGGTGAATGACCTGTTGGCCTCGGTAGTCGAGCGACTTGGAATGAAACCAAACTGATTCTAGTAAATAGTCACAATCCTCCTCAACCTCAACTCTACACCCTTTTCCCAAACCTTCATAGTAGGACTTAATAACTTGATACCTCTATAGTTGTTGCAACTCTGAATGTCTCTCTTGTTCTTATATAATCGAATCATTGTAATCCATCTCCAAGTTTTAGGCATCTCCACCATCCTAAAATGATGTTAAATAACCTTGTCATTCACTCCATACCTGTACCGCCAGTTCTCTTCCAAAAATTCATCAAAATCTCGTCAGGTCTAGTCGCCATATCCCTAGATATCCTATGAATAACACTCTTGAAATCCTCAACCTTAATACACCTACAATAACCATAATTGTGATACCTCTCTGAGTGCTCAAAATCCCCCAGCACGAAATATTTGTCCCCCTAGTCGTTTACAAATCTATTGAGTATGACTGTCATCTCTTCCTAATAAGAAAATCCTTCACCAACACTTTCTCATCCTCCCCCTTGCTGTACTTCACTTGGTCAAGGTTACGGGACCTCTACTCCCTACACTTAGCAGGACTATACAACTTTTTATCTCTGTCTTTCTCCTTTAAAGTAGCATACAAGCTCTCAAAAACTGTTGTCTTAGTCGTCGTAATCGCTAACTTAGCCTCTTTCCTAGCTAACTTATACTCCTTCCTATTTGCCAACTTTTCTTTGTCATCCTTGATCTAAACCAACTTTACATAAGGCATATTCTTAGTCTCTACCTTCCTTTTAACTTCTTTATTCCACCACCAGTTTCCCTGGTGCTTGCAAGATCGACCTTTCGTGACACCAACGCCTCTCTACCCATCTCTCTAATGCAACTGGCAGTCATCTCCCACATATTATCCGCATCTCTTCTACTCTTCCAAGCCTCCATAGTCATCAACTTATCACCCATCTCCAAAAATATTAGCCAAAGTCAAGCTACACCACTTAATCATGGGTCGATCCTCCACACTCTTTTTCTTTCGTTCCTTTTTTATTTTCAAGTCCACCACCAGAAACTTATGTTAGGACAAAAGATTCTTGCTAGGTATGACCTTACAATCTTTATAGAGCGCTCTATCACCCCTAAGGAGTAAAAAGTCTATTTAAGTCTTAACATTGAATTATGAAAGGTAATAAAGTGCTTCCCCTTTTTCGGAAAGCTCAAATTCTCCAACCAACCCAAAGGCCCAAGCAACATCCAAAAGTATGGCTTCTCTTTCATTCCTTTCTCTGAAACTGAAACCTCCATGCACATCATCATAGCCTCTTAATGATTCATAATATCAGAACAAAAAACAATGCACAGTAACCAATCAACAGATAATAATAAAAATAAGACTACCACAAAGTAATACTATACTCGAACTATCCAAAACAACCTAAAAACACCAAAAAACTAAGCCCCTAAAAGCATAGAATTACGACTACTATCATGGATAACAGAACAAAGCGCTCATAACTACTAGCACGTAGGTACTCCTATTTACTAACCTTCTAGCTTAATTCGCGTCCGCCACACCTTTCTATCTTGGATCATATCTTCGGTAAGTTGTAGTTTCTCCATGCCATATCTAATCAACTCTCTTTAATATTTTTTGATCTACCTCGTCTAAATTTATTCATAACCAACCTCCGCACTAGGGCATCCGTGCACCTCTTCATCACACGCTCGAACTATCTCAACCTCTCTTTCTTTATCTTATCTTCTGCCAAAATTACTCCTACCTTACCGCGGATAAACTCATTCATAATTCTAACTCTCCTAGTAAATTCACACATTCATCGCAATATCCTTATCTCTGCAACCTTTATCTTTTGGATATGAATATTCTTAATTAGCAAACACTACATCCCATATAATGTAACTGATCTAACTACCACTTTATAAAACTTGCATTTATGTTTAGGATGCACCTTCTTGTCTCAGAAGACTTCATAAGCGAGCCTCTATTTTATCCACCCTACCCCAATCTAGTTAGTGACATCCTCATCAATATCCCTATTTCCTTGGATCATTGCCCCAAGATACTTGAACTATCTCTCCTCTCAATGACCTGATTATTAAGTTCACTACCACATCAGCCTCCCGCGTCTTCTTGTTGAACTTGCACTCTAAATATTTTATCTTAGTTATTCCCAACCTAAATCTTTTAGATTCAAGACTCTCTCTCCAAACCTTCTATCTTAACATTTCCTCTTCACGGGTCTCATCAATCAGAATTATGTCACATGTAAATAATATACACCATGACACTTCACCTTGAATTTATTGTGTCAAAACATCCATCACTTGGGAAAATAAAAAAGGGATAAAAGTCGATCCCTAATGCAACTCCATTAATACGAAAAAATGCTCCGACTTTCCTCCCCAAGGTCTAACATGAGTCTTGGAACTGTCATGCATATATTTAATTGACCTATTTTACACTATAGGAACATATTTAGCCTCCAAGAACCTCCATAGAACCTTCCTGGGGACTTTGTCATAAGTCTTCTCTAAGTCGATGAACATCATGTGTAAGTCTTTTTTCCTCTCCCTATACTGCTCTATGAATCTCCTTATGAGATGAAGACCTCTACAGTCAATTGACCAAACATGAATCCGAATCGATTCTAAAAAATAATAACGATCACCCTCAGTCTTAACTCCACCGCCCTTTCTCACATCTTCATAGTGTGACTAAAAAAGAAGAGCAATTCTAAAAAAAATAATTGATACATTCTTAAACTTTGAAAAAATCATTCATTTTAGACTATAAAGAGCGCCAACAATCATTTACACTGAATTAGATAAAGTATAAAAACAAATGTTCAATCTGTTGCAACAGATGTCTTTTCTGTTGGATTTAATCAAACAGATTAAGTCATCTGTTCCAACATATTACTCATCTGTTGTAAATTATCAAACAAATTAAGTCATTTGTTGCGACAGATTACCCATCTGTTGTAAATTATCAAATAAATTGAGTCATATGTCGCAACAAATTACCCATATGTTATAAATTATCAAATAGACGCTGACATCTGTTGTAGTTGACCCTATGAGAACTTACCCCTGGTCCTAGATTAACCAATTAAGGTATTAGTCTAAAATATGAGGTAGTAAGAATTGGTTCAGCTCAGAGTGATTGATTGACGAATCTGGTCGGGGAAACGCAATACCGTCTCATCATGCAATTTTTTGAAAGACTCAATTGAAGTTGTACTTGACCCTATGAGAACTCACCCCTGGTCCTAGAATTATCAATTAAGGTGGTAGCCTAACATATGAGGTAATAAGAATTGGTTCATCTCAGGGTGATCGATCAATGACTCTGGTCGAGAGGAATGCAATACCGTCTCATCATGCAATTTCTGAAAGACTCAATTGAAGTTGTAGTTGACTCTATGAGAACTTACCCCTGGTCCTAGATTAATCAATTAAGGTATTAGTCTAATATGTGAAATCAATTGAAATTGTATAAAAATAAATGTTCAACCTGTTGCAACAGATGTCTGCTTTATTGAATTTAATCAAACAAATTAAGTTATTTGTTGCAACAGATTACTCATCTGTTGTAAATAATCAAAAAGATTATGTCATCTATTATGAAAGATTACCCATCTGTTGTAAATTATCAAATGAATTCAGTCATATGTCATAACAGATTACCTATTTGTTGTAAATTATCAAATAGACACTGTCATCTATTGTAGTTGACACTATGAGAAATCGCCCCTAGTTCTAGATTAATCAATTAAGGTATTAGTTGAACATATGAGGTAGTAAGAATCGGTTCAGCTCAAAGTGATCGATCGACGACTCTGATCGGGAGGAACGCAATGTCGTCTCATATGCAATTACCAAAAGACTCAATTGAAGTTGTAGTTGACCCTATGAGAACTCACCCTTGGTCCTAGATTAATAACCTAATGTATTAGTCTAACATATGAGGTAATAAAAATCGATTCAGCTCAGAGTGATCGATCAACGACTCTGGTCGGGAGAAACGCAATGTCGTCTCATATGCAATTACCAAAAGACTCAATTGAAGTTGTAGTTGACCCTATGAGAACTCACCCCTGGTCCTAGATTAATCAATTAAGGTATTAGTTTAACATATGAGGTAATAAGAATCGGTTCAGCTCAGAGTGATCGATCGACGACTCTAGTCGGGAGGAACGCAATACCGTCTCATCATTCAATTGCCAAAAGACTCAATTGAAGTTGTAGTTGACCCTATGAGAACTCACCCCTGGTCCTAGATTAATCAATTAAGGTATTAGTCTAACATATGAGGTAATAAGAATTGATTGAGCTCAGAGTGATCGATCGACGACTCTGGTCGGGAGGAACGCAATACCGTCTCATCATTCAATTGCCAAAAGACTCAATTAAAGTTGTAGTTGACCCTATGAGAACTCACCCCTGGTCCTAGATTAATTAATTAAGGTATTAGTCTAACATGTGAAATCAATTAAAATTGTATAAAAATAAATATTCAACATGTTACAACAAATGTATTTTCTGTTAGATTTAATCAAATTGATTAAGTCATCTGTTGCAACATATTAAGCATCTGTTGTAAATTATCAAACAGATTAAGTCATCTGTTGCGACAGATGACCGAGCTTTGGAAATTTTCAAACAAAAATTGTTATTTGTTGCACTTAGATGTTTTAAGACCCTTTTTTTTAAAGCAATTGAAGTATTTCCTGTTTGAGATAAAAAAGTTAAAATACTAAGGCAGTAAAAAATATTACTTGGATAAGTCAAAAATCTCCTGAGTGAGTAGTCTTATCTGGTCTTTTCAATGTCACCGTCTCCTCGTGCCTCTCAAAATTCAAAAGTTATTAATGAATATTTAAAACCCATATCTAGAAAAAAAACTCTCTCCTTCAACAGTAAAGTAAGACTCAACTCATCTATCACTCTTCTTTATTCTCAATTCTTTCTTTCTCTTTTTTCTTTTTTTTTCTCTCTTCTTTCGGAGGAGGATCCTTTTGAATCTCAACCGATCAATATCTTTTCTCGACTGAACTGGATGTTCTAATCCCTCTGCTTTTTTCACATTGCAGGTATGGTTCACTATTGCTCTTTCTATCTCTTCTTCTTCTTTGTATGTCATTTAAATTAGATATTTACATCTGTTGTTATTAATGATTTACCTATTACCAGTTTCCTATTTATTGAGAAAATTAAAGGAAAGGTGTAACACCCTAACTTAGGAAGGAGTTCCACACCGAAAAAACACAGAAGGGATGCTGGGTATATAAGTAAGAAAATCTTAATCCCTAGCGACGCGTTTTAAAGACGTGCAGACCTGGGCCCAAAACGGACAATATCACTAGTGGGTTGGGCAGAGACAGGGGTCTCTCGGGCCTTCGTTGTTCGGGATGCCCGTGCGGCCAGGGCCTCGGCTCAGGTTGTGACAGAATGGTATCAGAGCCGCTCCTGGGTTAGCCTTGTCGATGTGGGACAGAGTTCAAACTAAGTGTAGGCAAATCCCGGTAAGGCGAGGCAAACATCAGTCCTGAGTCAAGGCAAATCCCATTCGGTGGGGCAAACCTGAGTCCATAAGGAGGGGTGTATGTAACACCCCAACTTAGGGAGGAGTCTCACATCGGCAAAACACAGAAGGGATGCTGACTATATAAGTAAGAAAACATTAATCCCTAGCAACGCGTTTTAAAGTCATGCGGGCTTGGGCCCAAAGCGGACAATATCACTAGTGGGTTGGGCAAAGACAGAGGTCTCTCGGGCCTTCGTGGTTTGGGATGCCCGTACGGCCAGGGCCTCGGCTCGGGTCATGACAAAAGGTAACTTTTAATTCTTGAATGAACGAACCGTTATTTTTATATCTGTTGTAAAATGCCTCATTGGTTGAACAGATGGGTAATCTGTTGCATCAGATTGGCCATCTGTTGATTCACTCAATTTTGTGTTACCCTTTTGTACAGACGGAGCAACTGTTTGAAGAAATCAAACCAGTAGTAAGGTTGGTTTGATTTATTCCAACAGATGATCCATCTGTTGTAATAGATACCTCATCAGTTGAGCAGATGGGTAATCTGTTGCATCAGATTGGTCATTTGTTGATTCGCTTAATTTTGTGTTACCCTTTTGTAATGTTCTTTTTGTTCTTCTCTTGTTTGACATCAAATGTATTTCTCTTGTTTGTAGATAAAAGAAAGTGAAACTGGATCCATTTTTTCCCGGACAACATTAAAGGCTAGAGTAAAGATGGGTTCGGAGGAATAAGCTTCTTGCAGATGAAACCACTTTATATGTGAGAGGTATGTATTACTGATCAACCTATCATGAAAACACACACCTAGTACAATAATTTTGTGAATGTTTGTTCTTTACCTATTAGGCGTTAATTCTTTAAACAAGATATGGCATTTTACAGTTAAGATTGTTAGGTTCGAACTGGTAAGGCTGAGGGACCAAGTAGGTGGTGTCGATACCCTGTTATAATTTAATGACCGCTTATGCTCATGTTTTTGTGTCGAATTTGGGGAAGGGTTCAAGTTTTTGACGGCAGTGTAAATATCTAATAGTGATTGGACCGATTTTAATGGCTCAATGGACTTCTTGAAAGGCCTTCAAAGCCTCGCACTGCAGCAAACAACGATGGAACCAATAGAAATTCCCTTGGTCCAAATTTATATGGATGGATTACTGGAGGAGACTACTATACAACAGTAGGTGCTTGAGAGAATACCTGTGCGGGAAGGGGGAGGTTGAGAAGGCCATATATCATCTCAGACCTTGTTTAAGAGGAAACACGGGGTAGGAAGGAAAGTGTAGCAATTGGTTGATGAAATTGACATGAAAAATGAAAAAACTGGATGAGCTGCGAATGTGAAAGTGTATCCAAAAATGAAAATTCATCGGTCGTTGAAGAAAAAGAAGTGTTGACACCCAATTTTGACCTCCCGATATTGCTTTAAGGATGCTATTTTATCAAAATTATTTAATTTTAAATATTAATATTTTTACACATTATTCTTATATTAACTACATATTTACGTGTCACATTCATAATTTAGAAAGAATGTATAAATTATTTCATTATCTTTTAGCATCATTTTTATAATATTTTATGACATTTTTATGTGATTTTATTAATATTTATTAAATTATTTTTCACGTAATTGTGCACATGCAAATACATTTTTCATTATTTAGTACTATTTATTTATATTATTATTATTTATTAACATTGTTATTATTATTATTATTATTATTATTATTATTTATTATTGTTCTATTATACTTACTATTTTTAAATAACGGCCTAAATTGAAATCTTTGCCTAAATTGATTTACCGTTTAACCTAATAATATCCAATTTCTTACAATCCTAGCCACATTCAAACTCCACATAGTCTCAAAATCCCAGTCGTTGATCAAAATTGATCTAACGACTGAGATTTAATCTACCACCTTTCCTTATTAAAAATCAAATGAACCCTAATTTCCTAATCATCCACCTCCAACACCCCTCTCTCCTCTTTTTCTCTTCTCTCTCTCTAAATCCCTCTCCATCGGCAGCCATGGCGGTCGGCCACGCCATCACCGGCGCCACCCCTTGCCTCTTCTCCTGTTCTCCCCATCGTGTCGATGACTTGTCGGAGTTGATGACCGGCGAATCCGAAACAGTCACCTCCCGCTCCAGTGCCACCAGTCAACGACGACCGTCTCCCAGCAGCCATCGCCGACCATCCACGGGATGAGACCATCCGCCAACGCCGACCAGTCCACTCTCCCCGTCGCTACACCTCTTTTCTCTTGCCAGCCATGCGTCGCACACCACTACTCCGGCGAGACCAGATCCACCACCCCTAACTGCTGCCTATCTCCTTCTCCGTCAACTGTCGCAGCCCCGCTAGAAAATACATATGTTTTATGACAGATTCTTAAGAATCTGTTCAAGGTTTGATTTCTCTTTCTATTGCATGTTTGTCTACTCGTTTGATTAAAGGTTGTGAAGATTGACTTTGAATTTGAGATTCAGTTTCTTTATTTACATGTTCATATATGTGAAAATGCCAAAATTTGCATGCGTTGATGTTAAGCCTTTTATTTTGTTCGACCTTATGTGTTATTATTTTAATCGAAGTCTGTGGTTTCTTTGGCTTTGTTGATGGATCTGCAATTTGGTCTGCCAAGTATGGTGTTTGATCGTTTGTGTATAAAATCATACCATGGTATCTTCGTTTGCCTCTGTGTTTGCCGTGTTTGTTGCCTTACGTTTGACAGGTCATGATTATTGAAGATTCACCGGAACTTGGGAGGGGTTGTTTATTTCAACTTCTTTTCTTTCCTAGTTTCATACCCTCTTATTTGTTCATTTGTATTGTATAATAAACATTTTTCTTGATGTAATAATAAAATTTGGGGACTGCTTCGGGGGGTTACGTGCTCTATGAACGGTTTAGATAGGCACAACTTAGGTTTATGTGCAATACGTGTTACGTGAATCATTTAGACACAAAATTAGGATATGAATCATTTTCTGCGATTTATTAATTATTCTTGATCTAATTAAAATCAACACATCATATTAATTGACATTGAGCATATTAATATATTTCTAGCATGTTAAACATTAGAGTTATGCATGTCGTTGAAATAAGATTTTAATCACGTTAGTATCTATGGATACGTTAACAATTAATCTTATGCATGTTAATGCATTTTAGCAAGTTAATACTAAATGTCAAGTTTAAGTCAAGTTTCTGCATGTCTAAATCAATTTTCAACAACTTAGATTAATATCCAGCATATTTAAATTAAATTTTCAGCAGTCTTAAATTAATTTTCAGCATTTTTATATCATTTCCAGCATATTTAAATTAAATTTTCAGCAGTCTTAAATTAATGTTCAGCATGTTTAAATTAATTTTCAGCATTTTTAAATACAATTTCGACATGTTAAATTGAATTACTAGCATGAATATAATAACCTCTTGTATGGTAAACATAAACTTTCAGCATGTTAACATTAAATTTCTGCACGTTTAAACAAATTTCAATATGTTTCTGCACACAATAAAATAACTTTCAGCATATCAACCTAATTTCTGGCACTATTTTCAGCATGTTAGCACTATTTTCTGCACTATTTTCAGCATGTTAACATAACTTTCCTGCACTATTAGCATGTTAAATGTTAGATTTTAGGCATTCTCAACATGTCAAACACTCGACTAGGTACATCATTGCATCCTTAGAATGATCCTTAGTAGGTTAATGCAGTTTTTATATTTTGGATTAATTTCTTATATTTTCATGAGTTCATAACACTTATCTCGAGCACAATTTCTCGACACATTTACTACACTTTATACACCCTTTTTTAGCAATTTGACGATGCATTGTCACACACAAATCACATTTGTCTTTTTCACACAATCTTATTGAACACTTAGATATCATGTTCATAAGTTTAAACATATAAAAATGAATAATTATTTGTCTTCGCATGTTAATCACATTAATCAACGTTAATTAATCAAGAGGCTAACTTGGGATTTTTATGTGCTACTTGTTGTCCAAAGTGTTGTGTGATTCGAGTCCTAGGCAACATAACTTTATTTTTGTCTAGAACACAAATCTAAAATAGTAAAGTCCAGTGCCTCTTTGACGTGGGACGATAAGTATTACTAAGAGACGTTATCTTTGACGTGGGACGACAAGTATTACTAAGAGACGTTAGTTTTATCCTTCTTATAGAATGCCCTTAGACTTGACATCCAGCCTAGGTGGGGTGGAATGGGTAGTCATTCGGAAGTGATTATCCCAACGAAAAATTGATGGTAAGACTAACGACCTTGTTACTTGTCTAAGAGTTCGGTCGATGGGTCGAATGATGATTAAACAAGTTGGGGTTCTGATTAGAATGAGACCAAAACATTTCTTTGTTTGACTTGAACGATTTCTCTTAGTCTTTTTATTTACTTTACATGTTCATTTATTTGGGGTAGTTAGTTTATTATAAAGCAGTCTCCTTTTTATTATAAATTATGTTATTTCTTTCTCCTCGTTTGTCTGATTTACATATTTTTATTGATTTTATCACTTAGATGATTAATAGACATAATTAAGTGAAATGCTTATTAATTACTTTATCACCTAGATAAACATTAAATTAATAATAAAACAAGAGACCTTTTATTTGATCACGTAGAAATCTCACGTAAAGTACGAATTTGGCCGGGAACCACCTTTGTGGACCTCGAAAGGTGCCTAACACCTTTCTTTTGAGGTAATTTGAACCCTTACCCGAACTCTGGTGAACTAAGACTAAACAACAAAATAGGTTTGTAGTAGCCTAGACCGATGCCCTAACGCACCTTAACATGTTAGGTGGCGACTCTTCACACCCTTCTTCAAAACAATCCCAAAAAGAGTTTGTCATGTTGAATATCGCTTTCCACGAGGAAAACGGGGTGCGCTAAGAAGAATGGTCAAGAGGAATTGAGCTGGTCACTTTGCTAGAGACTGCAACTAGCGAGTTTGGCCTCAATGAAGACCCACAAAATACATGACCAGAACTCTAAGGAAGCAGCTTCGCGAGCATGGAAGGTGGTAAGATTGTCGGTCAGAATTGAAACTTGGACCAACTACTCCTGAATTAAAAATACGGGATCAAGCCAAGGTGGAAATTTCTCAAGTTAAACTTGCATCCCATGCCTCCTGTTTATGGCTCTGGTCAGTTCAAAGGCAGTGGAAAGAACAAGGCATGGGATTTCTGCCCAATTTCAAACCTTTTTGTTTACTGCCATTGACCTGATCATAGCCACAAACAGAAGGCATGGCATGCAAGTTAGCCTTTAGAAATTAACGCCTTGGCTTCCCTTATTTTTAATTCAGGAGTTGTTGATTCAGGTTTCAATTCTGACCGACAATCATATCAATTTCCTGTGCTCGCGAAACTTCTTCCTTAGAGTTTTGGTCCTGCACTTTGTGAGAGTCTTCATTGAGGACACGCTCGCTAGTTGTATTCTTGAGCAAAGTGTCCAGCTCCAGTCCTGTTGACTATTCTTTTTTTTTTCAACGACTGATGGATTTTTATATTAGGATACACTTCCACATTTGAAGCTCATCCAGTTTTTTCGTTTCTCATGTCAATTTCATTGGCCAGATTTGCTAGGATTTCCTTGCTTGCTCCCCTGTGTTTCCTTTTAAACAAGGTTTGAGATGATATATGGCCTTCTCCACCTCCCCCTTTCCGCACAGGTATTCTCCCAAGCACGTTCTGCTGTATAAAAGTCTCCTCCAGCAATCCATCCATATAAATTTGGACTAGGGAAATTTCTATTGGTTCCATCATTGTTTGCTGCAGTGCGAGGTTTTGGAGGCCTTTCAATAAGTCCATTGCGCCATTAAAACCAGTCCAATCACTATTGGATATTTACAATGTCGCCAAAAACTTGAACCCTTCCCCAAATTAGACACAAAGACATGAGCACAAACCATCATTAAATTATAACAGGGTATCGACACCACTGTCATGGAACCTTCGGCCTTATCAGTTCGCATGTAATACCCCAGTTTTTTTTAAGTCGAGTTTTATCCTTAAGAAGAGTAAAGGTTGACTTCCTAAGTAAGACGCATTTTAAGTCATATAGAATTTCCCTAATATTGTCTTTCTGTCATGTGGAGAATTGAATAAGCTTTCCATCGATATCAAATTTGCCCAAATCCGATACTCGGGCGAAGAGTTAGAGCCATCTTAGTGAAACAGTGTACCACCTGGTACTCTAGCGCATCGCGGAGCCAGCCAAAATGGAAATTATCAAAATCCAGTAAGCCTTCGCAATTCCACCGCGTCGCGGTGACTTTTCAGTTCTCAACCAAGGTGGCAACGCAATTTCCACCCCATCGCGCCATCAAGCAGTTTGCCAATTGTCCAGTTTCCAATAAGCTGACGCGATTATGGCACATCGTGCCAGCATGTAAAATCAGGATTTTTCCAGTTCCGGATTTTTATTCCAAGGGCAAAACGGTCATTTTTCTACCTCTCTATATACCCCTTAACACGAGATTTCTCATTATTTCACCCAAATATCCATGTTTTCTCTCAATTTTCTTCAAGAACAAGACCTAGGGTTTATAATCCAAGATCCAAATCATCAAGATTTCACCCTGAATCTTTCAAGAATTACATAGCAAGGTATGTTTGATGTTGATTCTTGGGTTCCTTCCACCCAAGAAGTTCAAGAATCCTTTTTAAAGTTCAAAGACTATATTTTTGTGAATTTCCATGATTTATGTGGTTTGAAGTTTGCAAGTATTGACCTTAGTATGTGTTGGTTATGTGATGTTCATGATAAATTCCCTTCAAGAAGCATGTTGAATTATGTAATTATGTTAATTTGGTGTATTGAAAGTTGTATGACCAAAGGGTGCCTCCCACATGCTTGATAAATTGCTTATGTGAAGAAAATAGAGTCATTGTAACATAAAGTATAGTATCCCCAAGCGTGTGTCAACTAGTGCATGCTAAGTGTTTGTTGAAAGGACTAAATGAATGAATTATGATATGTTGCATGTCTTCCTGTTCATGTGAACTCTTTGTTGGATGAGTTATGAGACAATAGCATGCTTCCCTTTACAATTACATGTTTAAGATCCCCAAGTACTCGAAATGCTGCTTCATTGGTTATATTGCGAATGATAGTCTATTGTTATGATTATTACGTAATAGTTGTCATTCTTATTTATTTATGTTATCGAGTCTTGGGGGTATTTAATACCCGAAAACTTAGCTGTTTGTCTAGAGTTGAGTCAGTCTCAAGATAATCTCAGTCGTACTATGATCAGTATATTTCAGTTAGTGACAGAAGTTAAGAAAACTCTGTAAATCTCAGTATTCAGTCTAATCAAGCTCAATACTCAGTTCAGATTCCAGTAAAGCTCAGTAAGTTACAGAACTCACTCGTATTCAAACAAAAAGTAGAATTCAGAAGTATTCCGTCAGATAACGAAATCAAGTAAACTCAGTCAGACCAGTCAAGTAAGATATTCAAATCAGTAACTGATTCAGTTCAGTTTAGTTCAGTATAAGAAGCAGTTCAGAGTCCTTCAGTTGGGAGTAGTAGCTAGCACCGAGCGAGTGTAGGGATGACGACTTTCCCATTAGAGAGACAGAGTCGTTAGCATAAATCCTGAACTCCAGAACTGCGTAGACAGTGCAGGACTAGGAGTCACCCGTTATATTAAGGCTTGACTATCATACTGCCTTAGGCTTGACTTCCTGTTCAGGGTCACCCATTAGAGAGGCTTGACCATAGCAGAGATCTTTACCCGTGGCACGGTATTGACACCCTTCCAACTGGGGTTATAGGTTGGACCCCATCAGATCAGATTTGGGGCATGTCAGTTAAGTGAGAACTCCCACAGTTGCAGTTTCAGTATCAGTCTTCGGAGTAGAACTCAAAAATCAGAACTGTCAAATACAGTCACCTATCTCAGTAAGGAACTTAAATAGTTCCATAGATTCATAGACCACCCGATAGATAGGCCTGGTCTCACGTAAAGTTAGTCAGAATCAGTACTAATAGTTCTAGAGATCACCCATCAGATAGGCCTGATCTCAAACTCAGTCCATCATTTCTATTATTAAAAGATTCAGAGATCTTTCGCTAAATAGGTTTGATCTCAGATAAAATCATTCTTTATCATTATTAGTAGATTCAGAGATCATCGTTAGAAAGGTTTGATCACAGAGTTAGTCATTTGATAGTAGCAAGCTCAAAACACAGTCATTGATACGAGTAGATTCAGTTAATCAGCTTCAGTATCATCAGATTTAGAGATCACTCGGTAGATAGGACTGATCTCAACTTCAGTACTCAGTTATCAATATTAGAAAATTCAGTTATTCAGTTTCTCAGTATTAGTAGTGAGTTTAGATGTCAGTAAAGCAGTATCCGAGTCTTAGTATTCATAGTCACGATGATTTCAGTTATGGTTGTGTATTCATGCATATGTTCTCATTCAATACTCACGATTATTCAGTTGAGCTATTCATGCATAAGCCCTTGCATTTAGCCTTACCTCATCTAGCATACCAGTACATTCAAAGTATTGACACATACTTTTCTCTTGCGCTATGGTGTCTTATACAATAGGTTCAGAAGCACGAGACCCAGAGCACCCTTAGCAGTCCAGACTCAGTCAGCAGCAGTAGACGTAGCAGTGAGTCCTCTTCATTCGAGGATGATCCTTATTTTATTATCGCATTAGATTCAGTTTATTTACAGTAGACAGAGTTAGTGGGGGGACATGTCCTATCAACTCCACAGTTCAGACAGTTAGAGGCTTTTCGGACAGATGTATTAGTATTCAATTTCCAGTATTGATTATTTTAGATGTTTTGAACCTTATGGCAAGTTTCCGCCAATTTTTCGCATTTATTTCAGTGTGGCATTCCGATTCCAGAAAATTGGGGCGTTACATCGCACTTATCAAACTAAACTATACCATGCAGGATCTTGTTTGAAGGATCAGTGTCTAATCGATAAAAAACTGCATTCATAAAATTATTGCACTTTATGTGTGTCTGTCGCGGTAGCCTGATCAATAATACATAACTCCCATGCATGAAAGTGGATCCATTACACGCACCTTATTCTTCCTACCCCATCAAGATAATGTTGATTATTCATCTGCACGCATGTGATGACTATTAAAAAAGAGGTGTGAAGAGTCCTGACTTTTTTATCTTAACATATTTAAAATAGCTGATGAATCAAAATCTCCATCTGTTGCAAATGATGAATCAACTGTTGGAAGAAATCAAAATGTCTCCTCCAACATATGGTCCATCTGTCGCAACAGATAATCCATATGTTGCAACAAATGGTAAATCTGTTGCGACAGACCAGACTTTGTTTATTCGTCTGCACGCATGGGGTGACTATTAAAAAAGAGGTAGTGGTGACTTTTTATCTAACACATTCAAAACAACTGATAAATTGAATTCTCCATCTGTTGCAACTGATGAATCAACTGTTAGAAGAAATCAAAACATCTCCAAAAGATGGTCCATCTGTCGCAATAGTTAATACATATGTTGCAACAAATGTCTCATCTATTGCACATACAGATAATCTGTTGCAACAAATGGACGATCTGTTGCAACAGCTCAATAATAATGGTTGTTATCAAGTCTCAAAACCGTTTTGAAAAGGTGAGAAGGATTAATCTAAAAGAAAAAATCGTGACTTTTCACAGAAAACAAAATGCCATCAGTTTAAATGTAATTAATACAATGGAGCTGAACAGATGTACCTTTTGTCCTTACACATCCAGATTCAATCCTCTATAAATAGGTCTCTCCTTAATCTTCATTTTGCTAAACTTTATTTATTTCTTGCATTTTTTATTTACGTGTGACATCTTCAACCACTTCTCTTCAAAGAGCATATTCCTTTATCATTAAGGTAAGTTTTTTTCGGTGTAAATCTACCAGTTTGTAGTATACGTTGTATTACATTTGGACTATTTTCCTTACATTTGTCAATTCATGCGTGTTCTAGATATGGCTGATCCTATTTGGGACATTGCTATTGTAACGCCCCTAATCTAGTATCCGAAATGCTACACGGTGCTCATGACCCCGAAGGACCATAAGCTAACCATGACTGATATCTGTACCTGTATACTGCATAATACGAAAAGATGAACTAAAAGGCTATAAGGTTCAAAACTGAGACATAGTATCTGATAAAATAGAACATCTGGGTGGGGTATGAAATATCCAAAACAAAACTGAAATAGATTATCTGAACATACTGTAGTCTTAAAAGCCTCTAAAACATAACTGTATGCAAAAGGAGTTGATGGGACATGTCCCCAACTAACTCCAACTAATAAATTAATTAATGACATAAATAAGTAATGATCATATCCTTGAAAGATGAAGACTCACTTCTAACTCTGACTGCTTAGACTGGAATGCTACTGGTGCTCTGGAGCTCATGTCTCTGAACCTATGGTATAAAACACTATAGCGCGAATGCGTCAGTACTTTGAATGTACTGGTATACATGTGAGGTAGGCTAAATGCATGGGTTTCATATGCATGAACAATAATGATAACAGACTGACTATCACGAGCGTGAGAATACAGGCATGAGATAGAATAACTGACACTGATACCATGATAACATGATTATTGAATCTGAATACTGATAACATGAGTGATTATATCTGACAATCTTGATTCAGATAGAACTATTTGAGTTTCGTACTAAGCTGAGTTGATTGTATCTGATAGTCCTGAAATCTAAAGAACTATCTGAGTTCTTGATTGATACTGAAACTGTGAGAAGTAGTTATCTAACCGACATGCCCCAAATGACGCATTATAACTGAACTGGGGTCCAATCTGTGCCCTGATTGGAAGGGTGTCAATACCGTACCACTGGTAAGGACAACATGTGAGTGACCCTCAACTAGCAGGTTACTCTAATGAGAACGGTGGGAACCCTCAACAAGCAGGTTAAGACACCTCATCTACCCTCAACTAGAAGGTATGATGTCTCAACCTACGCTGGCTACGTAGTTCTCGAATGCAAGAATTACTCCTAAGAATCACACCCTCCACTGGCAGGTGAGTTCCCATTCTTGGGTTTGCTCGGTGCTAATTTCTACTCCCATCTAAATAGACACTGAACATGGATTACTGAATTGAACTGGAGTGAATTAACTGAGTTTCATTGACTGACGGAATATTACTGAGATTACTGAGTTTTCTTGAGTCATGAGACTGACTGAATTCTACTGAACATGGCTTGACTGAGACTATCTTAAAAACATGACATTAGCTCTAGGCATACAACTAAATTATCTGGTATAAGTACCCCCAGGACTCGATGGAAGGAAATTGACAAAGCCTGACTTTCTTGAATATATGACCAACATTAACAATCCATAATATAATAAGTTGGGGATTTCACGAAGTACATGGTTATCATCCTATCTAACATGAACGGGAATGCTTATAATCATATCATAATCTCATGTTCTAATATCATGGGCATTCCAACAACATACACATTTCACAAGGATAGCATGGAAACCATTTAAACGTAAGAGGATGACAAGCATGTCACATTTAGTTTATGTTTTGGGCTATAAGGCATGATTTCTACTCTTCCAAGCATTTTATCAAACACCTTGCATGCACAATTTAGGGAATAGGTGAAATCATTAAATTACACATCATAAGCAACTAAATTCACGGATTTTATCTTGCATGTTAACATAATATCATGAAAAACACACAAAGATTCCAACTTTGAAATCAATCAACATCAATAACATGATTACAAATAACCCACAACATAAATACGATGATTTATAGATAAAACAAAGGTTCTTGAGATTCATGGATGGAAGGAATCCATGAATGAACACTGTACATACCTTGGTTCGTAAATACACGAAGATTGACAGAGGAAATTCTTGATTTTGGATCTTCTATGAAAAGCCTTGGGTTGTTTCTTGAGAGATTTTTAAGAGAAGAGAGTATATTTTGGGTTCCCAATAGCTGAATATCGTGTTAAAGGGCTTAAATAGGGCTGGGAAATTGACCCTTTTAACCCTGTATACATCTTGTAATTTCAGTAAAATTTTCCTGAACTGGACCCCTGGCGCAACGCGGCGCTATCGCGTCGTGTCACTGGAATTTGACAATTGGGAAATTGAGGGATGGCGCGATGCGGAGCCATTGCGTTGCCACTTCCTTTGTGACCTGGAAGTTTGGGAAAATTGTGGGGGAGATCGCGCTGAGACATTGGAAAAGGAAAATTGCCATTTTAGCTTGTGGCGCGGCGCGTCACTGACCAATATGGCGTTGTTTTACGACGGGAACTTGAAATAGTCATAACTTCTTACCCGGTTATCAGATTTAAACGAATCTTATATCGATGGAAAGCTTATTGAATTTCCCACGTGATAAAAAGTGAAAATCTTAATAATTACACGTGTACAAAAGTGGATTCATCTTTCAAAGAAAGCTTCTAACCTTCTTGGGACAAGTTCAAGCTAGGAAAAAGTACGGGATATTACAATATCTCCCCTTTGCGAACATTCGTCCTAGAATAAAACTGAGAGTGATGAGAGAAGATAACCGACGTACATACTGAAACATGAGCTCATGACTGATAACTGAATATATCATACAGAACATACATATTTGATGCATGTGTAACTGATTCATGAATGCATGACTGAGTGTTTTGAGGAACTAAGTTTCTCACAATGAGAATGCATGTCTGGTGCATAATTATATAACTGAACTGATACATGAATGCATGACTGAATATGCAATGGTAGTTGATACCAAGTTTGTGATAAACACTGAACATGAAACTGAGTAAGCTTAAGGAGAACTATTACCTTGAGCTTGGTCTGAGTTGGCGGAGAAAAGATAAGGATACTTGGTACGCATGTCGGCTTCTGCTTCCCAAGTAGCTCCCTTAACAGACTGATTCTGCCAAAGAACTTTGACTAGAGGGACATCTTTGTTCCTCAGTCTACGAGTCTGATAGTTTAGGATTTCGATCGGAATCTCTTCATAAGAGAGGCTGTTCTGAACATCTATGCTTTGAATAGGAACTACAACTGCTGGGTCACCTATACACTTCTTAAGCAAAGAAACATGAAAGACTGGGTGGACTGCAGCTAGATCTAAAGGCAATTCGAGCTCATAAGCTACTTTGCCGAAGCGACTGAGAATTTTGAAGGGACCGACATATCGGGGATTAAGCTTTCCCTTCTTACCGAACCTCTTCACTTCTTTCATGGGAGAGATATTTAGGTAGACATAATCACCAATCTCAAACTCGATATCCTTTTTGCGCACGTCTGCATAAGACTTCTGACGGCTCTGAGCAGCCCGGAGTCTTTCTCTGATCAACTGGACTTTCTCTAAGGCATCGAATACTAAGTCAGGCCCTATGACTGAGGCCTCACTAACTTCGAACCAACTGACTGGAGATCTGCATCTCCTACCGTAAAGAGCTTCTAATAGAGCCATCTTAATACTGGAATGATAGTTGTTGTTGTATGCAAAGTCAATCAAAGGAAAGTGGTCATCCCAACTACCCTTGAAATCAATTGCACACGCCCTTAGTATATCTTCTAGAGTCTGAATGGTCCTTTCTGCTTGACCATCTGTCTGAGGATGAAAGGCAGTACTGAGATGAACTTGGGTACCAAGACTCTTTTGGAATGCTTTCCAAAAGTGAAAGGTGAACTGGGTACCTCTCTGAGATTATAGATAACGGAACACCGTGCAATCTGACTAACTCCCTCATGTAGAGTTTGGCGTAATCCTCGGCTGAGTAAGAGGTATGGACTGGAAGAAAATGAGCTGATTTGGTCATCCTGTATACAATGACCAAACCAAATCATGCTGACGACGAGTTCGGGGAAAACCCGTCACGAAGTCCATGTTCACTTCTTCCCACTTCCAAGTAAGAATACTGAACTCCTGCTGGACCCACTAGGCTTGTGATGCTCTATCTTAACCTGCTGACATGTAGAGCACTTAGACACAAACTCTGCAATATCTCTCTTCATCCCACTCCACCAATAGATTTCCCGTAAGTCGCGGTACATCTTTGTGGCCCCTGGATGAATAGAGTAGCGCGCACCGTGCGCTTCTGCAAGAATTCGCTACCTTAAGTCATTTACGCCTGGAACACAGAGACGACCCTGACAATGCAAAACACTATCTCCTCCTTGGGAGAAAACCTCTACTTTCTGATCCTTGACTGACTCTTTCAACTTAACAAAACTGGGATCTCTATCTTGCTTTTCTTTCACCTCAGAAACTAGAGATGATTCTGAACGACCCTGAATCCATATATCACCTTCTTCTGTATCGACCAAGCGAACGCATAGTCTGGCAAGTTGATGGACTTCCTGGGCCAGCTTTTTCTTACTGTCCTCAACATGAGAAACACTACCCGTAGACGGTCCACTAAGAATGTCGGCCACTACATTGGCCTTGCCCGGATGATAAAGGACACTCATGTCATAATCTTTCAAGAGCTCTAACCACCTTTTCTGACGAAGATTTAGATCTTTCTGAGAAAAGACATTGAAGGCTCTTATGATCTGTGAACACATATACATGAACACTGTATAGATAATGCCTCCAAATCTTCAAGGAAAATACTACGGCTGCTAACTCAAGATCATGAGTAGGATAATTCTTCTCATGAGGTTTAAGTTGTCTGGAGGCGTAGGTTATGACCTTACCATGCTGCATGGGGACACAACCAAAACCTACTCTGGATGCATCACAATGCACTACAAACCCATCTGGACCATCTGGAAGAGCTATGACTGGAGCTGAGGTAAGTCGAGTCTTCAACTCCAGAAAACTCTTCTCACAAGAATCTGACCACTGAAACTTGACTTTCTTTTGAGTCAATATGGACATAGGGGACGCAATAGAAGAAAATCCCTCAACAAACCATCTGTAATAGCCAGCCAGACCCAAGAAACTCCTGATATCTGATGAAGAGATAGGGCGAGGCCAGTTTTTTACTGCTTTGGTCTTTTGAGGATCAACCCTAATGTCATCACCGGATATAATATGGCCAAGGAATACTACTGACCTTAGCCAAAATTTGCACTTACTGAATTTGGCAAACAACTGATGATTTCTGAGAGTTCGAAGTACAATTCTGAGATGGTCTGCATAATCATGCTCACTGCGGGAATAGACAAGGATATCATCTATAAAGACTATGACGAACATGACCAAGTACTGCTTGAACACACGGTTCATCAAGTCCATGAAAGCTGCTGGGGCATTAGTATGACCAAAGGACATGACTAAGAATTTGAAGTGACCATACCGAGTACGGAAGGATATTTTCGGAATGTCACATTCTCTGACTCTGAGCTGATGATAGACGAATTTGAGGTCTATCTTAGAGAAATAGTTGGCACCCTAAAGTTGGTCAAATAAGTCATTGATTCTGGGAAGAGGATACTTGTTCTTGACCGTAACTTTATTGAGCTGACTGTAATCAATACACATTCTGAGAGAACCATCTTTCTTGTGCACGAATAAGACTGATGTACCCCACGGGACACACTGGGTCTGATGAATCCCTTAAGAGATCCGTCAACTGTTCTTTCAATTCTTTGCGTTCTGCTGGTGCCATTCTGTATGGCAGAATAGATATAGGCTGAGTGTCTGGAAGAAGATCAATGTCAAAGTCTATTTCCCTTTCGGGAGGAATTCCTGAAATATCTTCGGGAAAGACATCTGAATATTCACTCATGACCGGGACTGAATCAAGACTGGGAGTTTCAGAACTACTGTCCTTAACTCAAACAAAATGATAGACGTATCCTTTAGATATCATTTTCCTTTCCCAAAGGTAAGAAATAAGCTGACTTTTAAACGTTGACGTACTACCCTTCCACTCAAGGATGGGTTCATTTGGGAACTGAAACTGGACTATTCTATTTCTGCAGTCGACTGTGGCATAGCAGGAGTGAAACCAATCCATGCTAAGAATGACATCAAAATCAGTCATCTCTAATTCGACTAAGTCTGTTGAAGTGACTTTCTGAAATATCATAATCGGGCAGTTCCTGTATACCTGCCTGGCTATGATGGTTTTACCCACTGGGGTAGAGACTGAAAAGGTCTCTGCTAGAATTTTGGGACTGGTTCCAAAATCGCCTGATATATAGAGAGTAACAAAAGACAAGGAAGCATCTGGATCTAGCAAAGCATAAACAAGCACATGAAAGATCTGTAATGTACCAGTAACCACATCAGGAGAATTTTCCTGATCTTGCCGGGACTAGAGAGCATAGAGTCTGTTTGGGCGTTGCCCACTGGTAGCACTGGAGATGGCAACCTACTAATTCGGGCGATCGAACTAAGCTGAAGAACGGTTCTGTTGACCCTGCGGACCAGGATGCGGACAATCTCTAACTCTGTGTTCTGGCTTGCCACACCCGAAACAAGTATTACTGCCAGCTATGCAAGTACCCTGGTGGTTCTTGCCACAAGTCTGACAAAGAGGATAGGTGCGGGCACCACTAACACTGCCCTGAGACTTAGAGCCTGGTGCTCTATCTTTGTTACCCTCTCTAAACTTAGGAACTAGAGCACTGGCTGAAGAAGGAGCTGGATCTGATGACTTAGGACGAAACTGAGAACGGTTTCCTCCTTCTGATTTGGGCTGAGCAAAGTTAAAACTACCTGTCCTTGCTCTCTTATTCTAATGTTTTTCTCCTCTATCTACTGAGCATGAGTCATGAGCCTGGCTAAAGTCATGTCACTATTCAGCATGGCGGATATGCACTCATTAACCACGCTATCATTCACCCCTGAAATGAACTTACTCATCTTGGCCCTGCTATCTGCAACCACATAAGGGGCATATCTGGCTAATTGAGTAAACCTAAGAGAATACTCTTTCACCATCATGTTGCCTTGCCTGAGGTTGATGAATTCTAACACCTTAGCTTCTCTAAGCTCTAGAGAAAATAATCTATCAAGGAAAGCAGAAGCAAACTCCTCCTACTCAACAGACCCTGCATCATCTGGTCTTCTGACTTCCACTGTTTAAACCAAGTGTGAGCAACATCCTGTAACTGATATGCACCTAGCTCAGCACTCTCAATAGAAGTAACCCCCATGATGTCAGTAACCTTCTGCACCTAATCTAGAAATTCCTGAGGGTCTTCATCTATCTTAGACCTGAAAAAGGATAGAGGATTCATTCGGGTGAAGTTTCGAATTCTAGATGCAGCTGATTTGGCCACTGGGTTGGCCGGAATGACAGCTGGTCATTCATTATGAGCAGCAACTGATTGAGCAAGAGTAGTGAATGTATCCCTGAAATCTGCATGAGAAACGTGTTTGTCCAAGGGATCTTCTTGGACAGGCTGGGTTCTTCTCTTGGGAGGTATGTTCTGAAATAAAGAGAAAAGGCGGATTAGACTGAGAGATTGACTTGAGATTATGCTTACTAGCATGACATGAATACTAAAAGAAGGGAAACTATTCCTAAAACATCTTATAGCCTCCTGCACATAAATGTGGCACGCAACACACCCATGTACAAGACTATACTAGATACGACTTTAAGATAACCTAGGACTCTATTGAACCTTAGGCTTTGATACGAAGTTTGTAACGCCCCGAATCTGGTACCCGAAATGCTACACAGTGCTTATGACCCCAAAAGACCACAAGCTAACCCATGACTGATATTTGTACGTGTATACTGCATAATATACTGCATAATGCGGAAACATGAACTGAAAGGCCATAAGGTTCAAAACTGAGACATAGTATGTGATAATATAGAACATCAGGGTGGGGTATGAAACACCCAAAACAAAACTGAAATAGATTATCTGAACATATTATAGTCTGAAAAACCTCTAAAACACGATTGTCTTCATAAGGAGTTGATGAGACATGTCCCCAACTAACTCCAACTAATAAATTAATTAATGACATAAATAAGTAATGATCATGTCCTCAAAAGATAAGGACTCACTTCTAACTCTGACTGCTGAGACTGGAATGCTACTGGTACTCTGGAGCTCATGTCTCTGAACCTATGGTATAAAATACCATAGTGCAAATGCGTCAGTACTTCGAATGTGCTGGTATGTATGTGAGGTAGGCTAAATGCATGAGGTTCATATGCATGAATAATAATGATAACAGACTGACTATCATGAGTGTGAGAATACAGGCATGAGATAGAATAACTAACACTGATACCGTGATAACATGATTATTGAATCTGAATACTGATAACATGAGTGACTGTATCTGACAGTCCTGATTCTAATAGAACTATTTGAGTTCCGTACTAAGCTGAGTTGACTGTATCTGACAGTTCTGAAATCTAAAGAACTATTTGAGTTCTTGACTGATACTGATACTGAAACTATGGGAAGTAGTTATCTAACCGATATGCCCCAAATGACGCATTATAGCTGAACTAAGGTCCAATCTGTGCCCTGATTGGAAGGGTGTCAATACCGCACCACTGGTAAGGACAACATATGAGTGACCCTCAACTAGCAGGTTACTCTAATGAGAACGGTGGGAACCCTCAACTAGCAGGTTAAACCACCTCATCTACCCTCAACTAGAAGGTATGATGTCTCAACCTATGCTGGCTACGTAGTTCTGGAATGCAAGGATTACTCCTAAGAATTACACCCTCCACTGGCAGGTGAGTTGGGGTTCGCTCGGTGCTAATTTCTACTCCCATATGAATAGACACTGAACATAGATTACTGAATTAAACTGGAGTGAGTTAACTGAGTTTCGTTGACTAACGGAATATTACTGAGATTACTGAGTTTTCTTGAGTCATGAGACTAACTGAATTCTACTGAACATGGCTTGACTGAGAGTATCTTGAAAACATGACATTGGATCTAGGCATACAGCTAAATTGTCGGGTATAAGTACCCCCAGGACTCGATGGAAGAAAATTGACAAAGCCTGACTTTCTTGAATACATGACCAACATTAACAATTCATAATATAATAAGTTGAGGATTTCACGAAATACATGGTTATCATACTATTTAACATGGACGGGAATGCTTATAATCATATCATAATCTCATGTTCTAATAGCATGGGCATTCCAGCAACATACACATTTCAAAAGAAAAGCATAGAAACCATTTAAACGTAAGAGGATGACAAGCATGTCACATTTAGTTTATGTTTTGGGCTATAAGGCATGATTTCTACTCTTCCAAGCATTTTATCAAACACCTAGCATGCACAATTTAGGGCATAGGTGAAATCATCAAATTACACATCATAAGCAACTAAATTCATGGATTTTATCTTGCATGTTAACATAATATCATGAAAACACACACAAAGATTCCAACTTTGAAATCAATAAACGTCAACAACATGATTACAAATAACCCACAACATAAATACCATGATTTATAGATAGAACAAGGTTATTGAGCTTCATGGATGGAAGAAATCCATGAATGAACACTGTACATACCTTGGTTCGTAAATACACAAAGATTGACGGAGGAAATTCTTGATTTTGAATCTTCTATGAAAAGCCCTAGGTTGTTTCTTGAGAGGTTTTTAAGAGAAGAGAGTATATTTTGGGTTCCCAATAGCTGAATCTCATGTTAAAGGGCTTAAATAGGGGTGGGAAATTAACCCTTTTAACACTGAACGTGTCTTGTAATTTCAGTAAAATTTTCCCGAACTGGACCCCTGGCACGACCCGGCACTATCGCGTCGTGTCACTGGAATTTGACAATTGGAAAACTGAGGGATGACGTGACGTGACATGGAGCCATCGCGTTTCCACTTCTTTTGTGACCTGGAAGTTTGGCGTGATGCGGGGGAAATTGCGTTGAGACACTGGAAAAGGACAATTGCCAGTTTAGTTTGTGGCGCGGCGCGTCACTGACCAATATGGCGCTGTTTTACGATGGGAATTTGAAATAGTCATAACTTATTAGCCGGTTTTTAGATTTAAACGAATCTTATATCGATGAAAAACTTATTGAATTTCCCACGTGACAATAAGTGAAAATCTTAAAAATTCTATGTGTACAAAAGTGGATTCATCTTTCAAAGAAAGCTTCTAACCTTCTTGGGACAATTTCAAGGTAGGAATAAGTACGGGGTATTACAGCTATTCTGCGCGACACAATGCAGGAAATTTAAAGGCAGGTTAATGACCTGCAGAGGGAGTTGATCGTCTTGAGAGCGACGATGTTCAGAGAGATGCAGAGGTTGATGAGGGTCCTGCTGCTGCGAGTTGATTGGCCGGCTGTCATTAATGATGATGATGATAATAATAATTAGAATGTGTTTTTTCTTTTAGCCTATGTATTTTAATTTTTCTAGATTGGATCTATACCTAATATATTTTATTTTTCGTTTAATGAAAAATTTATTTTTAGTTGACTTTGGCTTTTTAATTCTTATTCAATTTTCATTCTGTCTATTTCTTCTTCTAAACATACATGTTAACATATCGACGGTTGGAGGTAAGGAGCAATTTTGAATCCAGTAGCAATAAAATTTTTAGCTTTTGAGTTCTTTCAACAGATGGACCATGTGTTGGAACAGATTGGTCATCGCTTAGGTTTCTGTCAACAGATTATCCATTAGTTGCAACAGATTTATCATCTGTTGGAGGAAAATATTCTAGTTTTATGGAACTGTGTTATGTTCGTCCAGCTAATGTCCATCTGTTGCCACAGATGGATAATCTATTAAAATACTTGTGGTCTGTTGTATTGTTTACTTTATGTTTTGCCTCTTTTCATTGATGCACAAGTTATTAAAAAAGATATTTTATATATAATAAATGATAAAATTACATTCACAACAATGATTTAAATATATAAAAGTATACCACAAACAACAACACAAGTTTTTGCAATTACAACGATCATGGTGGATTACGATCCGGGCATGTAGTTGTTTTGTGGCCAGCGCGCTTACATATGGAGCACTTATTTCTTCTTGATGAAAATAATTCTCCAACTCCACGCCTCCTCTTATATGGATTTCTTTCCGATTTGATAGTTCTTGGGTCAATATATGGAGGAGGTATTAATCTCCCCATAAGCTCTGCAGTAACAACCCAAGATTCTTCGGGAGGCACCGGAGTAACATGCCCACTATATGCCATTTCATTTTTTTCCACCGAATAATATTGAGAGGAGTGCTCGTAAACTTAAGCTCTATATTTATGACCATATTGAGCTCGAAGCGCTGCCATAGCATGTGGACAGGGTATTTTGTCCAAGTCAAAAACTTTGCACGTACAAGATCTTGTTTGAAGATCAACTGTGGCAACATCACCATAACTAGGGATACTGAATTTGTAATCTGCTATTTTATGAGATAATAACCTATTCCCCAAACTAATGTTCGTTGATATTATTTTTTGATTTTGAGAACAAATCGAGTTTTTTTCTAGGCACTTGAACTGCACACGCCTTTCGTTAAAAAATTGGCCATACTTCTTGCTTATTTTTTCAAACATAGCCTTGCTGGGAAATTCTCTTTCATCGCCAAATAATGAATTCACTGATTCAGCTATGTTTGATGTCATAATATTGTACCTGTACAAAAGAATCACTTATAACGACATCATACTAAACTTGTAACTCAAACAAGACATTAGATCAATAAGAATGTACCTATCTGCCGGACAGAATACCCGACTCCATCTCTCAAAACTGACACGTACAAGAAATTCTGCTACCTTGGGATTTACATCCGTTATTTGATTGAAATTATCTAAAAACTCATCTCTACTATATGTTTTAGCTGCTCTATAAAAAAGGGTCACGACCCTTTCGTTGTGATAGTTGGTCCGAATGTTCTCTCCAAGATGCCTGATGCAACAACCAAAGTAAGATGAAGTGAAGAAACGTGAACCCATCTTTGGAATACTTGGATGCCTATCCGATACAAAACACAACTCTTCGGTATCTCCGACACAACTTCGCAGTTGTTAAAAAAATCCATAAGAGGCATCACATTCCTTGTCCGCTATACAAAAAGCGATAGGAAAAATGTGATTCTCCGCATCCTGCACCACCGCCACTAGCAGAACTCCATTATACCTGCTCCTCAAGAAGGTACCATCGATGGTTATGCCTTTTCTCAAATGTCGAAAACCTTGAATCCAAGCACCATATGATACAAAAAAGTACTTGAAACTTCCGTTTTCATCAAGATGCAATATCGTCTTACATTCGAGATTTATGGACTCAATCATGTTACGGTAGGCATCCAGGACTGCATACCCATGCTCGTGTGTCCCCCTAACCAAGTCCTTGGCAATCCCCATGGCCGTATATATCTTCCAATAACTGACCAGGACACCCAATTCCGTAAGGAATTGATTGGCCATAACCCTAATTGAAGGGACTTTGCCATCGGGGAAACTACTCGTGAAATATTCACCGAGGACCTTTGTCGTGGCGTGATAATTTTGGCCCGAGATGTGCTCCAAACTACATGTGTGACGCTTTTCATGTTAATGAATGATGAATCTATTAGAACTTGTATACTTCACCGCTCTCAACCACCACTTACAGTTCGAATTAGCACATTTGAAGCAAAAGACACTGCTCGAATTAATTATCTTCTTTATTCTGAAATCTTTTTTCATGCAAGAAATAAACAAAGTGGTAGATAGTTCATCTTTGTCCTTGAATGACATTCCAATAAAATAGTTGATCCCGTCATCTTGAAGATTTTTAGACTGTGTCGATTGAGAAGAACTGCACATCGTATTAGTCGCATCAATGGGCATAGGTGTTTGATCATCATCTGGAATATTCATGTCTAGATCATCCAACCTATCATCAAATATGTCTTGTTGTTGTTCTTCTTCTACGTTCTAATTCTCATTCTCATTCTCTCTCGTCTTTTCGACCACGTACACCCTTAACACCGGCCTGGATGAATCACTAAGATAAGCACGCAACCAAACCTGATCAGTTATCTTGAAAGACAGTACCCTCTGATTTTCAAAGGAGTTGTGCATGTAGCTGATGATGAGTTCTTCCGATTGATAATTCAGTCCACAATAACTGATGATTAAGTTCACAAAATCATTATACGAAACATAACATTGGACTGTCATTGTTATCGTCTCTAGCATTTCACCCTCGTTCCAACGCCATATATATCGATTGCTCTTCTCAATCCATTGACCATGACAATCCACCCCTATTGTTATTGATCCCTCCATTAGTGGTGCCTAAATAAAGTCATTTGTTAAAAAAAGTTAATAGTGATTTCATAGTGCCGTAAATGAATCCCAACAGATGTGTAATCAGCCGCAACAGATTACTTACTTGTTCGAATTCATGTTACGCTTATGAAGCTTGTTTCAACATACGAGTCATCTATTGTAACAGGTGAACCATATGTTGCAATAGACTATATGTCTATTGGGATTGATGTTACAGTACTAAGGCACCTTTAAAGCTGATTCCAACAGATGAGTGACATGTTGCAACAAATAATTAACCTGTTGTGATAGATGACTTACCTATTACAACAGACAATGATCTGTTAGAATCGAGGTCAGGTTCTATCGCAACAGGTTACTAATATGTTGCAACAGATATTTACCATCTGTTGGAATTGAGTTCGGGTTATGTTGTAACAGGTTAATAATCTGTTGCAACAGATATTTAACCTGTTCCAACATACAACACGTCTGTTGGAATCGAGTTCAGATTCTATTGAAATAGGTTAATAATCTGTTGCAATAGATATTTATCACATTGCACCAGATAACTAATCTGTTTAAATAGATAAATCATCTGTTGCATTAGATGACCCATCTATTCGAGTCATGTTACGGCCTATAGAACCATAAACATGAATCCAACATATTAGTTTTCCGTTGAAATAATTATCTCATCTGTCGCAATAGATGATTTATCTATTTAAACATATGGCTCTTATGTTGGATTCTTGATCGGGTTCTATCCATTGTTGAAAAAACAGCACAATAGCAGTTACCCAGATGAAAAATTCAACTAAAAATCATAATTTGACTTACCAAAGTCTCCTATAAAGTAATGATAAAGTGAAAAGTAATGTACGAAATAAAATTTGACCTAAAAAATTGGTTAAATAGCAACAGTAGCGGTAACAACAACAACAACAACGACAATAGTTAACAAGAAGAAGATGAAGATGATAATGAAGTAGAAGATGATAATAATGAAGCAGGAGATGATGAATAAAGCAGCAACAACAATGAACAACAAAAATCGCTAAGACAGAGAAAATAACAATGGATGAGAAGAGAGAGAAAGACGCCTTTTTTCCCTCCATTTCCCATTATATTAGGTAAACATTTGGATCAAAGTATAAATTTAAAAACTTCTGGGCTATTCTCAAACTTATCCAACTTTCTTAATACATAATAAAGTAATTGTCACCCTCACTCAATTATTAAGACTTGCGTCACCTACACCTCATTTTAAAACTCTTTTGTCACCTACAGTTCAAAGTCCCTGATTACATTAGTGGTAAAAACAACTCTTTACATTGTGGCAGAATTTCACAACTTTTTCATAAATTTCACGTAAAAATAAATCTACATCAACATCTATTAATCAACAAGACGATGATGTTCTGGTTATCATTAAAAGACTCCATTAATGAGATCTAAATAGAATTCAACTTGGATGACATGATGGGGGGAAATTGGGTTGGTTATCAACATTTTTCTTACGTGTGCTTTTTCGATTCTCTCTTATACTCCATGTTCATATCTTCTTTATGATTTTAATCGTTATATCAACTTCAAATTTGAGGCATAGAAAACAACAATTACGGATTCAAAGATGTTGAAAAATACAGTAAACAGAGGAGCTACGAATACAAATTAATTGACTTCGATATGAACTTTCATATAGATTCTCTACCTTCCTCTCTGAGTACAAAGTCAGTATCAATTCTGTAAAAGATATGATTATATAAATGTATGTTTATCTTTTTCCTCTTCTTTCTCCCTGTTTTTCAATGTGTTTTGCTATTTTCTTTGGCGTTAGGAATTTATTCAAGTAAAAAAAATATTCAAACATAGGTCTGCCAATATTCATGCTTTTTATAAATATATAAAGACTCGACCGTTAATGTATTATTCTCATGTTGTGTCATTTCTCCAATTGGTAATCTTACCATGTTCAATTTATTTCAAATCTCCCTGAAATTGGGTTTGTCAACTACATGTCTCATAATTTATTGAGAAAAAGATTTTTAGATATTTTATTAATACGATTGTGATTTTCTACACAGAGTGGTCTCCAACAGATATCTCGACCATTTGCTTCAGACGAATGTTGATTTTTATGCATTCAATTATAGCCAGTTAGTCTCCTCTTTCTTAAATGGTCACATCTATGTGATCTTAACAAACCAATATGGTGATTACCTTTTCAATGTACTTCATCTAACTTAAATATATGTTTGTAGCTAGCAAATGCTTTATTCCTTTAGAGGTTTGCTGATTTGTATGACTAAATATAAACTGTGTTTTTCATTTTCTACTTAATTGTATATCAATGTGTCTGACAAGTCATTTTCTACTGCTTGATAAAAATTACTGTCGAATGTTCATTTTTTGGATTTAATGACAGTCAGTTACTCTCCTTTTTGCTAAATCATCTTCTTGATCATTTGATATTTCACCCAATACAAAGAATACTGGTAAAAAAAGGTGGTTCAGTACATGCATTATATCCATTGATAACCTCCCTGTTTGATTTTTTTTTTAATCCATCAACTTTCCTTGATAAATCTTCAATTCATGAAGATGAAGTAACTGCGTCAATGAAATACTTTAACAACATGCTTGGTAGTTTAGTTACTTCTTTTTATAGCTTTTTTCAGACACCAATTTGCAAAGGAGATGGCTGACTTTGTTGTATTAATTTGAATCCATAAATATCTATTATAATAAGTATCATTGATATCATCTCCATATTTTTTTCTCTCTTTTTTTGATATCCATTGGTTATATTTTTACTATTTTGCCACTTGGGTAAGACAAACTTAATATGAAAATTATAAAGAAAAGCTATAGATAACTCTTTGTAGAAAAGAATGAATACTTCTATCTAACACATGATAGAAGCAAAGGGGGGAAAACTATTCTTAATTCTTTTTTTACTATTTTGTTTTTCAATAAGATAAATGTCATGACAATTTCATAATTATATTACTTTACCATTATTTTATTATATGTTGGTAATATTACAATAAAATATTACAACTGAAAATTACAAGTGAAGAAAATAAAAAATACTATCTTCTTCTTCTTCTTCTTCTTCTTCTTCAGCTGAGGCGCGGATATCTCGCTCTCTTTAAGGAGATTCAAGCCCACTACAACAAATGTTTCACCGGTCCAGTAGTAATCTTCTTGACTTTTTTCCTCCAAGATACAACAGTCTTCTCACAATAACTCAATAACTCTGGACAAGAGTTGAGTTCAAAGATCCACAAAAAGAACACCTCCCTTCAACTAATAAACTCTTTTCTTACTAACTTTTGTGAACTCTCTATTATCTTATATGTATATCAAAACCATGAAAGACCACCTCTATTTATAGGAGAGGAAGTCTTCCATGCAATGTGTAGACACCTAATTTCGTCCCTCCCCGATATCGTTTTTACCTATTGTTTACCTTATCCTACCGTGTACCCTCACCCGTGTGATAATCCCTCCACAAAATGACAAAATAACAACCCCCTAACTAATTTTGTTTTATCCTAATATTCTAACAACCCACCCAATTAAAAAATAACACCTACCTACCCTATCCTAACAAACTCTACCCCACCTCAAACCCTACCCCTACCCCACGTGACCCCACCTACCTCACCACTACACCACCCTCACCTCATAGATACACAACAAAAGGGGGACTACATAGGATCACTCATCTTCAACCCTACAAAAATGTCCTATACACATTCATCACCGGAAAAAGCTTCACCGGAATACGTGCAACAGTAGCAGCCAACGATGCCGGAGTCCGGTGAACTCAATAACCAGCCACCTCTCTCCCTCTCTCTACCATCTCTCTCTCTCCAAAACTGGAAAAAAAAAGCGGCGCCGCCTTCCCATCGGCGACAACAGCGCCGCTCCTGCTCTCGTCCTCCTCTTCCTCCAATCAAACGCCGACCATCCAGGGACGGCGCCGCCTCAAAAGGACAGCACGGGCTGCTCCTCCAGCCGCCGCTCAGATCCGGCCTCCTCCGTCATCCAGCGCCTTCTCCAGCGACCATCACAACCGACTCGACCTAACCTCTCTCCGGCGACGGCAGCAGTCACCGGTACGACCTGAACTCTCTCCGGCGATTGCAGTTCTCTGGCAAATCAACTTGAACTAGACCCACAATTGCAGAAATCATTTGAGTTGGGTTGTTCTTAAAAACTAGGAAACTGATTGTTGGCACTCAACTGATCGTGAAGTTGCCCTCATGATCCTCATGGCTTACCTTTCGTATGTGATGGCATCGATGTTTGACTTATGCGGAATTCTTACCCTATTTTTTTGTGGGATTGTCATGTCGCCTATACCTGGCATAACGTGACCATCAAGTTTTTTTATCATCAAATCGTTTATTGATCTGGATCTGTTCAGAAACTGGTGGTTGTTTTATTAATTTCTTCATACTTGTAAGGCCATAATGGAGAGAATTTACATGCTCGGCACTCGGAGTGCCCATTCATAGGCTTGGACAGGCTGTTGATTCGGTTTTGATTTGGAGAGTCGAGATTTCATTGGTGTTTATCGAGGTTCTTGGAGCGGCTCTTATTTCTCTTATTAAAATCAATCGAAAGCTCTTTAGGTCCATCTCTTTACTCCCATACTTTCTTCTTTATTTTATTTTGTTGAAATGGCTATGATTATGTGTTAGGTGATTGTAATTGTTTGATGTTGTTAATGTTATGATCACGTGCTTGGTGATGTGACTCCGGTGGTATGATGAAAGAATTTGATTAGTTTTAATGGTGCGATTGATTAAAAGGAATTTTGGGGGCCGGGATCGAAAATTGATAATCGAATAAGTTGAAGGTTGTTTGTTTTGATTCATTACTGAATATTGTCGAATTGGATAGTATCATGATAGATCGAGTGGGTAGGCAATTGTAGGTTCGGGTAGGCGAAATTAAGGAATAAGTGTTTCGTTGGATGTTGGAATGTGCGTGTGAATGTTTCTTTCTAGTTTATCGTATTTAATTCAAATGTATTTATTTAGCCGGGGAATGCCCCGAGACCACTTGTATTTATTCACCGGGGAATGCCCCGACTTATCATGTTGGCGAAAAATGATCGTGATGAAGGCCCGCGGCATCGGGTAAGGCATTGGAGCTTAATCTAGAATTAGTTTAGACTAGGATTTATATTTTCGTATTTTTCTATTTTTGGACTGTATAATTGGACTGGACTTTACATTTTTGGATTGTTTTGTTTTGTTTGATTATTTTTGCGTGCTTTTTGTGTGGTTTATACATTTCATAATGCCAAAATAGTTGATACACTCTACCAAGCGACCGTGGTTGAACCACGGGATCGAGGGGTGCCTAACACCTTCCCCTCGGTCAACAGAATTCCTTAGCCGGAGTCTCTGTTCGCAAACCAGTTTAAAGAGTCAAATGGTTTTGAAAAGAATTTTCCAATGGTGACTTGGCACACCAGATTATGCCAAGTGGTGACTCTGAATAAAAAATGTAAATAATTCTTTTCCGAAACAAATTTTCATTTATTTTCACTTAAATAATAAAACCCTTTCGCACTTAAACATAAATTTTTTTGGAGTATGCAAAAAGGGGTGTGACAGCTCTGGCGACTCCGCTGGGGAAAGTTTCAGAATTCGAGCTTATTTTTTTAGTCGTATCGGCTTTGTTTGGCATTACGAGTGTATAAGCATTGTTTGTAATTATTGTTGGTGTTATTGTTTTCACCTTTGTGCGTTTTCGTGCTCTTTGTTTATAGTATTTATCTTATGTGTTACCGTTTTATATCTGTCATCATGGGTCCACCCCCCGGCCTTCTTTCTGCAACAAGTCTGTAGTACACGTGTTGTACATGACCTTTAGTTGAGTCACCCTTATTTTAGGGGGGAGCCGTCGGTGTTATGGAGTAGGTGGAAAGCAAAGCAACCACTATCGACCATACGCTCCCCCGAATAGCCTTGTTAGTGAACCATAACGTAGGTCAGCCTTTAGATCATGCTTATGTGCATCATGCGGAGACCTAGCGGGACCCACATGGCTCTTTGTAGGAGACTCACCTCTAAAGCATCCCTACGTGCTAACTGTTGCATATTTAAGGGTAACGTGATCATTTGACGGGCTGATTTAAAATATATATATATATATATATATATATATAAATATATATATATATATTTGTTAGGAGTAAGGTGCGTAGGTAAAAAAAATGAAAAAAAAAAAGAAAAGGTGAGTCGAAAAGAATGAATCAAAAGGAGTGTCGTAGTTTATTTTAGAGTTCTTTATGAATTTTGTTCTTCACGATCCAAAAAAACTCAGGAAAAAAAAAAGTTTGTTTGCCTTTTCTACTTATTTGTCAAAAACAAAAATACCAAAAAGATTTTTTTTATAATTGGTGGTGTCAGTCTTAGTTAAAGTGTCTAGCGGAAAATCCAAAAGTTTTTTTTCGTTTGTTTTTGGTAGTGTCTCTTAAGTTAGGGTCAATTTATTAGTTAATCGTTAATTGTCCAATCTGGACGAACTACGCACCCCTGATTCTCCTCTTTCGAGATGTGAGATACGTAGGCAGCCTATTGTTGGTTCGGGAATCTTATTTAAAAAAATTCAAAAAAAAAAAAGAGAGATTTTCTTCGCTCTTCACTTAGAGTAGGCGTTTCATATACATCTCTAAAAGAAAACTACAAAAAAGATTTTCCTTTAATAGTTTCAAGTTTCATTTTCATATGAAATTCAAAATTGAAAACCCCAAAAGATTTTTCTTTGGTAATCATAGGTTTCGTTTTGTATAGGCATTTTAAAAGTAAAAAATGCAAAAAAATGTTCGTCAACTCTTTTGACAAATTGTTACTTTCGTTTCTTCTTAAAGTTTCAAGCAAAAGAATGAAAAAGAGTTTAATTGGCCATTTTGGCAAGACTGCCCGAACTACGCAAGATCTGATTCATGTACAACATGATACGTAGGCAACCTACTTTTGGGTTCGATCTAATCATTTTGTTTCGTTGTTTTTCATTATTTTTCCTCTTTTAAAGAAGAATAAAAGCCATAAAGAATGATAAAATAAAGGTAGATAACGAGAGAAGTGGAAAGAACAGAGATGGATACGGAAAAAAAAAGAATGTAGATAAAAATCAGGATGATGTTGAAATGACCTCTCTACCCTCAAAAGCTGGTAGAAATGAACATGAATTTAGGACAATTTTACCAATGTGATTCCCATGCTTTTTGTGTGCCCTAATCCTAACGGATGTCGTCTTTGATGAGCATGTTCTTTCAGATAACAGTGGTAGGTTTGCAGCACTCTGGCTAGTCACCCATACTTCACAAGATCCAAAGCAAAGCTCGTCATGGCTAGCAGGGAAATTAAAAATTCGCTTATTAGCCCGGATCAGGATCACAGGGAAGAAAGTTCAGAACACAATGATGCGGTAGTAAGGCTCAGGCAACAATTGATAGATTTGCACCGGGCATGGGCCAGCGGAATGCCTCTTCCTTCGCTCCCTGAAGGTCTTGGGAATATCTCTAATTGCCCACCGCTCTCTCAGGCGCAATTCTCTGCTCCTACTGAGTCACCTGAGCATGCTCCAGGATTCACTCCGCTACATTATTATCCTGGTAATTCTAGTGTACCCTTGGCAGCTCCCCAATCAAGACCCGCTGCTCAGCCGGCGCCACCGATCACACCGGTATTCGTGGCTCCGCCACCACCTGAAGCTCCCACATATGTTGTGCGTCCGACAATGGGGCTTCCTCGGTCTGTCAGTGAGCCAGCATTGAAGGTTCCAGATAGTCAGTATGATGCCCCGGAGAATTTTTGATAACGCTCAATCTACAGCTCTCATTTGAGTGTAAAGCGGTCGTTAGCAAATATAGAACCCAACTGGGTTGGGTATCGATCCCACAGGGAATAGCTTGGTCAACAAGTAAGTAAAGATTACTAGACTTTAGTGCAAGTCTCGTAAAAAAGGGGGGATTGTAATGTGTCACCAAAACAATTAAATAACAGCTGAAAATAGCAAAGTAAAAGAGAAAGATTGTTACGTAAGTTGTAAACAATGAGAATTGAAGCGTTGGGGTTATGTCCACCTTCTGAGGTATACGTCCCTATTGGCTATGAGTGTGTAGAATTCTGACATGCAACTGCTTATAGAGGATTGTAGTCGATGGTAAATCCAAGCGTCTCTCGACCTAAACAAGGACTATTTCACTTTAACTCTCTCGAGCTTAAAGCGTATCTAACGGTACGAATTCTCCAAGAGGTTAGTCCAGTTACGGCACTAGCTTTTTAATAGGAAAGGGTGTCCTACTACCTTGACATTATCTCTTTTCCAGACAAATAACTTTTCTCTCGAACAAGTTAAATGTTAGACTGGCGTATTCTTGCGTTTGCAACCGCAAAGAATGTAGATTAAGATGAAGAGAATAATGATATAAGCAATATACGTGCCTCAAACTCACAAACTCACAGCAATAGATAGTAACTCATTCGGCTTCCATAACCCCAACAGAGAAGTTTAGTTACCCATGAATGCGAAGAAAACCACAATTGACATTGTTATTATACCACAATAATGATCAATTTCGTGTAGCACAAGAGTGGTAGGCGTTAGGTGTGATTTCTTGCAGAGTAACGTTTCTCTTGTTGCAGAATTTAAGAATATCAGAATAGACGAAAATAGAATTGATGGAAAGATTAGAAGAGTTGTAGAATTGTTTGTAGTGTAGAATAATAGAGGAGTAGAAGATGATAGAAGATGTAAGAAGATGAGAGGGATGGAAGGAAGTATTGTGTTCTCCCTCCTTCCTCCCTCCTTATTCTCTAAAATCTCTAGCATGATAGGGTATTTATAATACCCATATCCTAATCCTACTAAGCTAATGAAATAAATAACCAAATCCTATTAGACTAATGAAATCCTTAACCCAAATGTACTAGGTTAAGGTAACATTATCATAATCCACATAAAATAATGAAATACATAACCTAATTGTACTAGGTTAATGTATCATTGTCAAAATCCAGCTTTGTGTCTGTAAGTCCCCAAAGTCTTCAGAATTGTTGTTTTAGCCCGGGACAGATTTTCCATGCAGCAGGTTTGGTCCCCCAAAGTCTTCAGAAATGTTGTTTTAGCCCGGGACAGATTTTCCATGCAGCAGTTTTGGTCCTTAGGCGTGTAAACTCCCTTCCCTTCCTTCGTGAGCTTTCTTTAGCGTCAAGTAAGCCATAAAATGCTGAATTATGCATCATTTATACCTGAAACTTTACTAATCATGTTCGTTAGCTCATTTACAGGAAAAAGGACTAAAAGTGCATGAAATATATAATTTGTTCTCAAAACTAGGCTAAAATATGGGCAAAATATATTGATATAGGTGCGTAAATTCGCCTATCATCAACACCCCACACTTAGAGCTTTGTTCGTCCTCGAACAAACTATCATGTCCTTCTAAACGTCAACTTAGGGTTTTACAGCAACAACACAAAATATTCGTCAAGACAAGCACAACAATTATCAACAAAGAGTATCTTTTCGATTATAAGTAGAAACAGTTTAACCTCTAGCATAGACTCGGGATGGTGATCAACTCGCATGCAAACGTTAAGGTACAAGGAATCATATATGACTACCCAAAACTCATCAACCATGTGTGTCTCACACTATAGTACCCATAATCATTCACAAGTATAGCATATTTTTCAAACATGGGTATCAAAATATCCTTGCTCTCGCTCTCACAAAGAATTCATATGAAGCAACTGATGACCATAGGCTTGCCCTTAATGTAATACTCTACTAAATGTCAGAATGCTAAGCTTAGGATCAAGTAGGTCTTTTGATGGTTGTAATGTAGGCTAAGGGACGGGTAGGACTATTTTGGCCCGGAATAGTGACTAAGTTCCTAAGCGCTTTAATACATCACTTTGTATCATTGACACTTTGTTTTTTGTTTTTTTTCTTTCAACCTTTCTTTCTTTTATTCTACCACCCATGTTCTCCTCTTTTGTTTTTCAATTTTAAGCACAACTCGCTTTTCAGCTTTCTTTTCTTTTTTCTTTTCACAACATACCTCTTATGATAGCACTTTCTTTTTCATAACACATTCAAGCACCATTACAATTTATAGCATCATACTCACCCAATTTCCTCTTATGTTGTCATATGACTTTTTCACTTTAAAGCACTTAGGAGTTTGGATCAAATTACGGTCTTGAAAAAAAAATGGATTAGGCTTACATACAAGGTTGTCAAAGAAAATAGGCTAAAGGCTCAAAAGGGTTTAACTAGGATGATGTCCATGGGTAGGTAAAACAGAAGGTAAACAAATATAGGTTGCCAAAGAAATGACTAAATCATATCCTAAACTTACACTCCTTATTTTCGCTTTGCATACATACCAGGCAAGTTCTAGCATCAGCCACACACATAGAATATACGATTATCTCACACACACAAGGCACATGGTCGACTTGCTTGGAAGTAATATAGACTCTCGACCCAACAAGTGAAGGAATTGAACCACACAATATCACATAATGAGTCACAACTAGAGCCTAAACGTCTCGATAGTCACAATTGTAGCACATACTCTTGTTATAATCTCATGCTGCCTATCAAAATAATTTCATGCGAAGCTAGAAAAAATTTACTACTAAAAAAATGAAACAAAAACAAAGCAAAAAAAACATAGATGCGAGTAGAGAAGTATAGCATGCAATACCACCACCCCACACTTAGTCGGGACACTGTCCTCAGTGGAGAATAAATACGAAGAACCTGGTCAGTCGGACTCGTCCTCAATATCGAGGGTCATACCCTTTGCATCGGAATCATCATCAGAGTCGTCATTCTCAGAAGTTCCTCATAAGTATCCCACTTAATTCCAAGAGTGAGTCGAGGTATTTGCAGCGAGGAGGGTTCTCCTTGCTCTTTTCGGCCTCTTTTCTTTCCTTTTTGTGAAGTGGTCTTGCTTTGGGTGCCATTGTACCTGAGACTTAAAAAAAATATTCATGTTAGCATCATCTCGATGGATACAATCTATAAACAAGAAGTAGTGGCACCACCCCACACTTAGTTTGTTGGTACAGACTAGTAAAGTGAAAGTGGTCGATTACTCAGACTTCATCGACATACGTTTTAGGGGCTATATTCCAACAAGAAATTCAGATATGTAACACTTCTTGCAATCTTTGCAATACTTTCATGTTAGGTATATCAAGACTTCTTCATAGGGATTACATCATGGTATAGTTTCTATCAATAATCACAATCTCCTATGTCGGTAGGCAACTATAAGTCTTATTCCGATGAGCGAGACATCCCAACATGTAAGTATTCAAGTGACAAGAGCATGCAATGTTCATGACTATAACAATTTCGCAAGTAGTATAACAATGCATCAAAATCAATTTCTAGTTGGAAACAAGTTAAGAGTATCCTAACGTTCATGTTCACTTACTTGGTTTTGTATCAACAATTCAAACACATTAACATCACCAATATTTCTTCAAGATGTAGCAATTCGTAATAGACATAGCATCGTAGCACTTACGAAAAATAGATGAAGAACAAAAGAGTACTTACGTGATTGAAGCCTTTGGAGATGTTCTTGTGAAGTGGGAGAGCAAAAAGAAAAGTTTTGAGATGATTTGGAGAGTATATGCGGCGCCTAGGTCAAGTTTTCAATATGTTTGTGTTTCAAGACTAAGTCTCCTTTATATAGGAAGAGAATGGGTCGGGTTTTGACCCATTTACAATCGGTTTTGGAGACAAAAATGCTACATATGCGGCGCATAATGCTTGGCATAGTCATGGTATATGCGGCGCATTGTCTATGGCATAATGGGACATATGCGCCGCATAGTCTATGGCATTTGTAGACATATGCGCCGCATAGTCTATGGCATATGAGATACTGAGACCAAATGCCATAGAATAGGCGGCGCATAGTCAAAAGCATACCTAGGAATAGGCGGCGCATAGTGTATAGCACACTAGATTCTGAGACCTTAGGCTATAGGATAGGTTGTGCATCGTTCGTGGCCTAGTTTTACCTAGTCCTAGCCTTCCTCGATGCCTAGTTTGGCATGAGCAATGCTCAATCCATAGCCTTATGCATCACTATTCCTAACTTACCAACTTTACCATACAATGCGTCCAAATCGTCAATTGAAATCAATCTCCTCGTTGAATACCTCTTGCACCTACATTTGCTCAAAAACAATAAAAACGATTAGAACGATGGGTTGCCTCCCATCAAGCGCCTTAGTTTTGGTCGTGGCACGACTCTTATTTTTGGATTTTTATTTATCAAAAGCAAAACACATACTAGAACGAAATAAAAAATGAAAAATGATAAACGATAAACGATAGGTTGCCTCCCATCTAGCGCTTGATTTATTGTCGCGGCACGACATAGTTACCTCGAGTACTCAGACTTCGTCGGGATAGATGGTGGATCGTTTTCTGAATGGATTCAGACGACAATGAGGCTTACTTGTAGGAGGGGTACCAATTATATCATCAATAGTCCAACCCATAGCTCTCATGTATCTCTTCAGAGTAGAGATGAGAGCGTCTACGTGCTGTTTACTTAAATCATCCGCACTCACCGGAAGTATCTTTATACTTTCCAAGAACACATACCTTAGATAATCGGGGAGCTCTTGCGATTCTAGTATTGGTGTCTCGTCAATGGGAGTCTTCGCTGTTTGTTGATTCTTGAGATCACAATCCGGTTGCTTAGGAGTATAAGACTCTATTTCTGTTAGAGCACCCATAAGTTCTTCATAATCTTCATTATCCTCATGTTCAACTTTCAGTGGCGCAGCAGACAATGGCTCAACAGTAGGCTGTTTCTCTATAGATAATGCTTTCATATCCTCATGATGAACATCAGCTACAGATAACTCATTCATATCGCTGGGCTGCTTCATGGCTTTGCATATATCAAAGCGGACCACCTCGTCATTAATTCGAAACAAAAGCTCATTATCTTTCATGTCAATAAGCACACTTCCAGTTGCGAGGAAGGGACGTCCCAAGATTATGGGAACTTCAGAATCCACCTCGCAATCCAAAATCACAAAGTCTGCAGGAAAAATGAAGGTAGACACCTTCACCAACACATCATTCAAGATACCCACAGGTCGTTTTACCGACCTATCAGCCATCACGAGCCTCATATTGGTTGGTGTCGGATCGCCTAACCCCAACTTCTTGTAGACGGATAGTGGCATCAAATTGATGCTAGCACCCAGATCGCACAATGCCTTAGCAAAATTCATAGATCCAACCGTGCAAGGAATAGTGAAAGCACCAGGGTCTGCCTTCTTCTGTACTAAGGACCTTGTGGCAATTGCACTGCAATGATGAATATTATCTGCCGGCTCATAGCTTACTGCCTGTTTTTTTGTCAACAGGTCCTTCATGAATTTAGCGTACCCAGGCATCTTTTCTAGCGCCTCTACCAACGGAACATTAATGGTCAGCTGCTTCAACATGGTCATGAATTTGCTGAACTTTGTATCATCCGCCACCTTCTTCAATCTTTGGGGAAAAGGTGGTGGTGGGTATGGCATTGTTCTCTCCACGGCTTTCTTCTCCTCTTGCTTCCGTTTTTCAGCTTTTCCAGGCTGCACGTCGTGAGGAGTGACGTTAAGGACATTAGGATCGGCTGCTGCGGCATCTTCCCCTTTCGCCTTATCATCAATTTTCGCCTCTTCGTCAGCCACTTGCTTGCCTTTTTCTGAAGTTTCCAGCACCTTACCACTTCTGGTAGTAATGGCCATGCATGGCCCATCATTCCTTGGGTTTTGCACGGTGTCGCTAGGTAAAGTGCCAGCCTTTCTTTGATTGAGTGCTGCTGAAAGTTGGCTCAATTGCTGCTCTATTTTCTTGATTGAAGTGGAATGTGAATCAACTAATTGCTTCATAGAGGACAAATCATTTATTACCTCCGTTACTCCCGCGCTATTTGCTTCCACTCCTTTCAGTAATTTAGCCATCATGTCTTCCATACATCCAGAACTAGATGTGGTGGTGTCACGTCTTCCAGGGGGAACATACACACCACTATTGTCATTCTTGTTCTTCCAACTACCTTGGTCCTTGTTTCCAGATTTCTCATAGTAGTTCCGACCTTGGTTTCCTTGGGCATTGCCTCGGAAACCCCCCTGATTGTTCAAGTAGTTGGCCTCCTCTTCCGAATCAGATTCGTCTCTTCCTTTTAGCGCCACAGCTTTCACTTTTTCGGTCTTCCCTGATAATAAATGCTTTGTCAGAAGATCCACTTGCATTTTCATGTGCGCTGAATCTTGATCACGTTCTTCTTGTCTTCTTCTTTGGTCTGCAGTCATGCCTATAGATAAAGTGGGGCTTGCTACCTCAGAATCTCTGGTATGCCAAGCTCTACTTTGCTTCGTCATACGATCTAGCATATTGCTTGCTTGACCAAAGGTGAGGTCCATGAATGATCCTCCAGCTGCGTTATCCACCACTGGTTTAGTTATTGAATTCAAGGCTCTGTATAGTATCTCCATTAGGTGAACATTAGTCATATGATGGTTTGGACACCTCGCTAGCTTTGTCTTGAACCTCTCCCATGTTTCATGAAGAGCTTCAGTGGGAAGCTGACGAAAGTTGCTGATTTCATCTCTCAATTGTGCTCTTTTGGATGGCGGAAAGAATCTTTCTAGGAAAGCGTCTCTCAATTGCCTCCAATTTGTAATTGAATCAGGAGTCAGCCCATTCAACCATAGTGTTGCCTCCCCAGACAGAGACAATGGAAATAGACGTAATCGAATTGCATTCTGACCAACACCAGGATTGTCAAAAGACTTGCATGTAGAAATAAAGTTGATGAGATGCATATTCGGATCATCGCCTGCTAGTCCACCAAATAATCCCTTGAGTTGCAATAACTGCATCATGGTGCTTGTGATGTTGAACTTGGTTCCGGGCGCTAATGGTGGAAGAATAATGGCTCCTGTGGCTCCGGCTCCATCAAGATCATCATCATCATCATCGAACGGTATTTCACGTTGTGCATCCATTGATGTACTGAACAAAAACCTGCAGTAAACAAAAACAAAAACTAAAAGTAAAAGTACGAGAGTCTTCGACCAAAGGGTCTAGTAATTATTACGAACTTGATTGACACTTGTATTCCCCGGCAACGGCGCCAATTTTTGATAACGCTCAATCTACAGCTCTCGTTTGAGTGTAAAGCGGTCGTTAGCAAATATAGAACCCAACTGGGTTGGGTATCGATCCCACAGGGAATAGCTTGGTCAACAAGTAAGTAAAGATTACTAGACTTTTAGTGCAAGTCTCGTAAAAAAGGGGGGATTGTAATGTGTCACCAAAACAATTAAATAACAGCTGAAAATAGCAAAGTAAAAGAGAAAGATTGTTACGTAAGTTGTAAACAATGAGAATTGAAGCGTTGGGGTTATGTCCACCTTCTGAGGTATACGTCCCTATTGGCTATGAGTGTGTAGAATTCTGACATGCAACTGCTTATAGAGGATTGTAGTCGATGGTAAATCCAAGCGTCTCTCGACCTAAACAAGGACTATTTCACTTTAACTCTCTCGAGCTTAAAGCGTATCTAACGGTACGAATTCTCCAAGAGGTTAGTCCAGTTACGGCACTAGCTTTTTAATAGGAAAGGGTGTCCTACTACCTTGACATTATCTCTTTTCCAGACAAATAACTTTTCTCTCGAACAAGTTAAATGTTAGACTGGCGTATTCTTGCGTTTGCAACCGCAAAGAATGTAGATTAAGATGAAGAGAATAATGATATAAGCAATATACGTGCCTCAAACTCACAAACTCACAGCAATAGATAGTAACTCATTCGGCTTCCATAACCCCAACAGAGAAGTTTAGTTACCCATGAATGCGAAGAAAACCACAATTGACATTGTTATTATACCACAATAATGATCAATTTCGTGTAGCACAAAAGTGGTAGGCGTTAGGTGTGATTTCTTGCAGAGTAACGTTTCTCTTGTTGCAGAATTTAAGAATATCAGAATAGACGAAAATAGAATTGATGGAAAGATTAGAAGAGTTGTAGAATTGTTTGTAGTGTAGAATAATAGAGGAGTAGAAGATGATAGAAGATGTAAGAAGATGAGAGGGATGGAAGGAAGTATTGTGTTCTCCCTCCTTCCTCCCTCCTTATTCTCTAAAATCTCTAGCATGATAGGGTATTTATAATACCCATATCCTAATCCTACTAAGCTAATGAAATAAATAACCAAATCCTATTAGACTAATGAAATCCTTAACCCAAATGTACTAGGTTAAGGTAACATTATCATAATCCACATAAAATAATGAAATACATAACCTAATTGTACTAGGTTAATGTATCATTGTCAAAATCCAGCTTTGTGTCTGTAAGTCCCCAAAGTCTTCAGAATTGTTGTTTTAGCCCGGGACAGATTTTCCATGCAGCAGGTTTGGTCCCCCAAAGTCTTCAGAAATGCTGTTTTAGCCCGGGACAGATTTTCCATGCAGCAGTTTTGGTCCTTAGGCGTGTAAACTCCCTTCCCTTCCTTCGTGAGCTTTCTTTAGCGCCAAGTAAGCCATAAAATGCTGAATTATGCATCATTTATACCTGAAACTTTACTAATCATGTTCGTTAGCTCATTTACAGGAAAAAGGACTAAAAGTGCAAGAAATATATAATTTGTTCTCAAAACTAGGCTAAAATATGGGCAAAATATATTGATATAGGTGCGTAAATTCGCCTATCATCACCGACTTTGAGAATGAATGACCCGTATGGGTACACTCAGCCACCTGCATTTCCATTTGATTCAGAGAAACCTGTCGCAACAGAGGAACAGGAAGTCATAGCGCGGAAGTTGAAAAGTTTAGAACAGGCCATGAGAAATTTGCAGGGAATCGGAGGTTATAAGAGTGTTTCTTATAAAGATCTGTGCATGTTCCCAGACATCAACCTTCCCCTCGGTTTTAAAATGCCTAAGTTCGAGAAGTATGCAGGACATGGTGATCCCGTGGCCCACTTGAGACGCTATTGCAACCAGTTGAGGGCTGCAGGAGGAAGGGAAGAGCTGCTCATGGCTTTCTTTGGCGAGAGTCTTTCTGATCTGGCTTCAGAATGGTTTATCGATCAAGATATCGACAAGTGGAACAGCTGGGACGACTTAGCTTCTGAATTTGTGCAACATTTTTAGTATAACATCGACCTGATTCTGGACGAAAAATCTTTGGTCAACATGAAAAAGAAAAGCACTAAAGGTTTTAGGGAATACGCGATAAGGTGGCGTGAACAGGCCGCCAGGGTAAAGCCTTCAATGAAAGAAAGTAAGTTGGTAAAGGTTTTCATTCAGGCACAGGATGAGACTTATTTTCAATATTTACTCCCGACAATGGGGAAGTCTTTTATTAAAGTCCTCAAAATGGGGGAGATGATAGAGGACGGAATCAAGATCGGACGAATAGTGAGTTTTGCCGCATTGAAACCCACCACACAAGCGATTCAAGGTGGATCTGGCGCATTCGGAGGTAAAAAGAAGAAAGAGGACATGGCGACTGTCGTAGCCGGAACCCATTCCTATCCTAAAAGACCACCTCGCCCCTATCCCCAATACCAAGCCCAAGTCTACACCCAAGCTCCATATATTCCTCCCCACCATTACTACCCTCCACAAAACCCTTTATATTCCATTCCACCACCCCCGTACCCAGTATATAGTGCGCAGCCATATGCCTAAACCCCTTCTTACCCGCCGTGGCGCGCGCAAGCTCCACAAAATCACCCATTTGCTTCACCGAATTACCAAAACCCCTCCAGACCTGGTTTTCAACCTAGGCCCGAGTATAAGAAAGAGAAGGCGGTCAAAAATCAATTCACACCTCTTGGGGAGTCATATGCTAGCCTGTTTGATAGGTTGAGAAAGTTGAAGGTCTTAAGCCCAATTCAAGGAAGGCTTTCAAATCCACCGCCGAGGAATCTCGATTATTCTTTAAGGTGTGCATACTGTTCAGACATGCCAGGCCATGGTATCGAGAAATGCTGGCATTTAAAGAGGGTTGTCCAAGATTTAATTGACACAAATCAGATGCTGGTCCAGGCCCCGGATGGTTCAAACATTAACCAGAATCCGCTGCCAACCCATGCTGAAGCCAATATGTTAGAATTGATATATGATGGGAAAGAGTCTTCGAGGGGTTATAAGCCTATTGTCAAGATACAGACCATTGAGGAGAAATCGGTGAACGTAGCGGAGTCTTTGAAAGCAATGTCTTTGAATCGGGAAGGAATGAGAGAAGATAAAGCCCAAGAAAGCACAAAGAAACCCCTGATCACAGTATAAGGCGCCAGAAGGTATGTTGATTTGAGTCAGGATAAACCTAAGTTGACAGTGGTGGGAACTCTGAGTCAGCCCATCTTGACGGTGAAAGGAGCACTGGCAGCGTCTATTGTCCTTAAATCGGTTACCCAACCTCCGATAGTTGATACGAAAAGGATTTCCTGGAATTATGGGCGGACCATGATGACCTATCACGGGAAAGAAGTACTGGAAGATGTAGATGAGGTAAGGGGTTTGACTAGGTCAGGAAGATGCTTTGTGCCTGAAAGCTTAAGAAAGTCCAAGCCAATGATGAGTGGACCGTCATCTATCAAAAAGCCTATCACCGAAGAAGAAGCCGAAGAATTTTTGAAAAAGATGAAGTTGCCAGAGTATTCAATAATAGACCAGTTGAAGAAAACCCCTGCTCAAATTTCCCTTTTATCTTTGTTGTTGCACTCCAAGGAGCATCGTGATGTTTTACTAAAGGTATTAAATGAAGCATATGTTCCTAGGGAGGTTACAATCAACCAGCTTGAGAAAATGCTCGGAAAAATCTTTGAGGTCAATCGGATCAACTTTTCTGACGATGAATTGCCTGTTAAAGGTACAGGGCATAACCGGGGCCTTTACATTACAGTGAAGTGTGAAGATTTCTATGTCACTCATGTTATGATTGATGGAGGTTCAGGTGCAAATATCTGCCCTATTTCTACTTTGCAAAAGTTGAATATTGGTGTTGACAGAATCAGGCCCAACAATGTATGTGTTAGGGCTTTCGATGGTGCAAAATCAAATTCCATCGGCGAAATAGAACTAATGTTGACCATAGGGCCTGTTGAGTTCGCCGTAGAGTTTCAAGTATTGAATATAGACTCCTTTTACAATTTGTTGTTGGGAAGGCCGTGGATTCACAAGGCCAAGGCGTTTGCATCTACACTGCACCAAATGATTAAGTTTGAGCATGACAGGCAAAAAGTAGTTATTCATGGTGAAGGAGATTTGTCCGCCTACGAAGATTCTCCCTTGTCCCTTATTGAAGCAAATAACGTAGAGGAGACATTCGTCTATCAAATTTTTGATACAGTGCCAGTGAATCGTATTCTTGAATGGCAGGTTATACCGGGACCATAATTGTCTTCCACTTCTATCATGATGGTGAGTGAACTTTGGAAATACGGATTTGAGCCAGGAAAGGGTTTGGGAGCATCTTTGCATGGTATAGTTTGTCCCATATGTCTAAGTGAGAACGTGGGCACGTTTGGTCTAGGATTTGAGCCTACGGCTGAAGATCTGAAGAAAGCCAAGGGAAGGAAAAAGGAAACATGGTCACTCCCTCGCCTAATGCCACTACTCAGTGAATCATTTGTTAAGAGCGGTGTCACGAAGCATGTGGAATTTGAAGTTGAATTGGTTGATAACTTCCAGAACCTTTTTATTGAAGTTGATATGGTCGAAGCAGGAGAAGGTACCAGTATGGCAGACGTCCAATTCATAGGTCCAGTTGTCCGGCTCAATAATTGGGAAGTCACTCCTCTCCCCGTTAGGAGGGAGTTTTGGTAGTTTATTTTGTTTTTCTTTCTGTTTATCCGAGCTATTTCAGGGTTGTAATTCAGATTTTAGTTTGTTTATGTTATGTTGGCATCTATGTTTAAACCCTCCTATCTTTTTATTTAATGAAATGCAATGACCCTTTTGTTTCGTGTCTAATATTTTGTTTTTCTTTTCTTACACAGTTCTCTTTATGCTGATTCTAATGACATGACATGCATGCGGAATTTCCAGCCTGATCTTAAAATCCAAACTAATCAAGATGTAATGAAGCAGGATGGGGAATATGATAAAGAAAAAGCACTAGAAGAAATAAGCAAAGAGTTGGAACAGTTTGAAGACAAACCGAATCCTATTTTGAATGAGACTGGGCCAATAAATCTAGGGGATCAAGAAGATATTAGGGAAACTAAAATCAGTGTACATGTTTTGCCACAGCTAAAAGATGGAATGATTCAAACATTAATTGATTATAAGGATGTTTTTGCATGGTCTTATAATGATATGCCTGGTTTAAGCACAAAATTAGTGGCTCACAAATTGCCAACTGATCCCGCGTTCCCGCGTGTCAAACAGAAGTTGAGGAAGTTTAAAACGGATGTAAGTATTAAAATTAAAGAGGAAATCATGAAACAACTTGAAGCCAAAGTAATTCGAGTAGCTCGCTATCCCATGTGGTTATCCAATGTTGTTCCCGTACCAAAGAAAGATGACAAAATTTGAGAGTGTGTTGATTACCGTGATTTGAACAGAGCCAGTCCGAAAGATGATTTTTCACTGCCCAACATCCACATTTTGTTAGACAACTGTGCTAAACACGAGGTTGCCTCTTTTATGGATTGTTATGCTGGATATCACCAGATCATTATGGATGATGAAGACGCAGAGAAGACATCGTTTATCACACCATGGGGGACTTATTATTATCGAGTGATGCCGTTCGGTTTGAAGAATGTTGGAACAACATACATGAGATCCATGACCACTATGTTTCATGATATGATGCATAAGAAGATTGAGGTATACGTGGATGAGGTGATTATTAAGTCAAAAAGTCTGGCCGACCATGTTAAAGATTTAAGAAAGTTCTTTGAAAGGCTTCGTAGGTATAATCTCAAACTCAACCCGGCAAAATGTGTATTTGGAGTTTCATCGGGAAAGCTGTTGGGGTTTGTAGTCAGCCGTCGGGGGATTGAATTGGATCCCTCGAAAATCAAAGCCATTCAGGATTTGCCCCCGCCCAAGAATAGGATGGAGGTGATGAGTTTGCTTGGTAGACTGAACTATATTAGCAAGTTTATTGCTCAACTCACAACCACTTGTGAGCCCATATTCAAGTTGCTGAAAAAAAGTGTTGCGATAAAATGGACTGAAGAATGTCAGGAAGCGTTCGATCGAATCAAAAGATATTTGTCAAATCCGCCCGTGCTGGTACCCCTGGAGCCTGGTAGGCCTTTGATCTTATATTTATCAGTCATGGACAATTCTTTCGGTTGTGTCCTGGGTCAACATGATGTCACAGGCAAAAAGGAGCAGGCTATTTATTATCTTAGCAAGAAGTTCACCACATATGAGGCCAGGTATACTCTTCTTGAAAGGACGTGTTGTGCCTTAACTTGGGTAGCACAGAAGTTGAAGCATTATCTCTCATCCTATACTACTTATCTCATCTCCCGCATGGATCCTTTGAAGTATATCTTTCAGAAGCCTATGCCGACAGGTCGATTGGCGAAGTGGCAAATATTGCTTACCGAGTTCGACATTGTATATGTGACTCGAACTGCCATGAACTCCCAAGACTTGGCAGATCATCTTGCTGAGAATCCCATCGATGAAAAGTACGAGCCATTAATATTTTCCTGACGAAGAAGTGTCGTGTGTCGATGAAGTCGTTATAGATGTTGATCCAGGTTAGAAGTTGTTCTTCGATGGAGCTGTCAATATGAAAGGAGTCGGAATAGGTGCGGTTCTTATCTCTGAATCGGGACAACATTTCTCGGTAACAGTACAACTTCGATTCTACTGTACTAACAATATGGCAGAGTATGAAGCCTGTATTCTTGGTTTGAGGTTAGTTGTTGATATGGGAGTCCAAGAATTATTGGTGTTGGGAGATTCGGATTTGCTCGTCCATCAAATTCGAGGCGAATGGGAGACAAGAGATTTGAAGCTCATTCCGTATCGACAATGTTTGCAGGAGCTATGTCAACGATTTGTGTTAGTAAAATTTAGGCATATTCCAAGGATGGATAATGAAATTGCTAATGCTTTAGCCACTCTGTCTTCAATGCTCCAACATCCTGATAAAGCCTACATCGATCCAGTGCATATACAGAGTCGTTATCAGCATGCTTACTGTAATGTGGTTGAAGAAAAGCTCGATGGAGAACCCTGGTTCTTGGATATCAAGCGGTACATTCAGTCAGGAGAATACCCAGCATATGCCACCAACGATCAAAAGAGGACTATTAGGCGTTTGGCTAGAGGATTTTTCTTAAGTGGGGGAATCTTATATAAGAGAACCCCAGATCTGGGACCTTTGAGGTGTGTAGATGCAAGAGAAGCCTCGGCAATCATGGTTGAAATACACTCTGGAGTATGCGGGTCGCATGTGAACGGTCATGTATTGTCAAAGAAGATTCTTCGAGCAGGTTATTACTGGCTTACTATGGAGAGGGATTCTATTCAATTTGTTCAAAAGTGTCATCAATGTCAGGTGCACGGCGATCTGATACGTTCTCCTCCTATTGAGTTACATGCAATGGCCGCTCTATGGCCGTTCGTGGCTTGGGGAATGGATGTGATTGGACCGATTGAGCCAAAGGCATCAAATGGACATAGATTCATTTTGGTAGCCATTGAATACTTTACAAAGTGGGTAGAAGCAGTAACTTTCAAGTCGGTGACAAAGAAGGCTGTGGTAGACTTTGTTCATGCCAATATCATTTGTAGATTTGGAATTCCAAAGATGATCATTACAGACAATGCTGCCAATCTCAATAGTCATTTGATGCAAGAAGTATGTCAACAGTTTAAGATTGCACATCGAAATTCTACTCCATATCGCCCAAAGGCCAATGGTGCTGTAGAAGCCGCCAATAAGAATATAAAAAAGATACTGCAAAAAATGGTACAAGGGTCTAGACAGTGGCATGAAAAGTTGTCATTTACATTGCTAGGGTATCGTACCACTGTTCGCACTTCAACAGGGGCAACTCCATATTTATTTGTGTATAGGACAGAAGTAGTCATCCCTGCGGAAGTTGAAATTTCTTCTCTTCGAGTCATTGTAGAAGCAGAGATTGATGATGATGAATGGGTAAAAACCCGACTGGAACATTTGAGTTTGATAGAGGAAAAAAGGCTAACGTCTGTGTGTCATGGCCAGTTGTATCAGAGGAGGATGGCTCGAGTGTATAACAAAAAGGTCCGTCCTAGGAATTTTAAAGTTGGTCAGTTGGTATTGAGACGTATCCTTCCTCACCAGGTTGAAGCGAAAGGCAAGTTCTCCCCTAACTGGCAAGGTCCTTTCATTGTGAAGAAAGTGTTGCCCAATGGAGCCTTATATTTGACAAATATTAAAGGCAAAATGGCAGAAATGGCTATCAATGCTGATGCGGTCAAAAGATATTATGTATGATATTTGATCCTTTGTTGATTTTATTGCATGTTTAGTACTTGCATTTTTTTGAAGATTGATATGATGAAGGCATTTTATTCTTCTATCCAAACATTGTGTCATCCTTTGTTTACCCGTTTGAGCTTCGTTTTATTTTTCTTTCATATCTCTCTTTTGGAATCAAAATAGAGTCAAAGATAAATGTCAAGAAAATAAGAATAAAAGAAAGAGTTCGGAAATAAAAGAAAAAAAATCAAATCAAAACAAAGAACAAGCTGATGGAACTACGTCCGACCTGATTCTCCTCTCTCGGGAGTGAGATACGTAGGTTGTCCTATTTCGGGCTCGGTCCAACCAAATAAAGATTTAAGATTCACCCAGTCAACAAAACTGGGGCATGAGTTAATGTGTTGTTTAAGTCGATTCCAAAAGTTGTAATTCCCACCCCCACTTCAAGTATCGTTTGAGCCCCTTACCATCTTTTCTAACCTTAACCCAAAAGCCAAGTTACAACCAAAGAAAGTCCTTCAAACCAATTTTTGATAATGTTAAGGCTAAGCATGCAATGGATATGATGATACATTGTGAAGTGCCACTGGTCTCCCTCAGCATAAGAAATCAGGAAAGAAATACAAAAATGAGAGAGTCTTATTGGTGAAGACCCCCGTGGGCATCATAAGGCAGTGGTGAGTTGAGAGAAAATGAAAATGAGAGTCTTATTGGTGAAAACCTTTGCAGGCACCATAAGGCGATGGTGAGTTGAGAGAAATACAAAAATGAGAGAGTCTTATTGGTGAAAACCCTTGCAGGCACCATAAGGCGATGGTGAGTGGAAAGAAATAAAAATGAGAGAGTCTTATTGGTGAAAACCCTCACGGGCACCGTAAGGCGATGGAGAGTTCAAGAGAAAAGTGAAAAGTGAAAAGAAAGAGATTTGTTGGCAAAGGTCATTTAAGATGTCGACAATCGAATGTGATGAATGAGTCCAATGGATTTGAAGAAGCGGCTCAGCGGCAAAGCCACGAACTCAACAACAAATGGGGAGTTTGGATAGGAAGATCAGGCAGCTCAATCCAAAATGCATGTCATACTTATTGGAGTTGGTTGTCGTATTCAGATAAATTTTCTTTTGGAATATGGGACATTGACCTTTTCTTTCATTTACATATTCAAGATTTTTGTCTTTTTATGTCATTTATCAAAATAAAAGTCACCATCGTTTCTTTACATTTTTAAGTCAAGTCTGTGTCAAAACAAGCGAGAAAGGATTTCAAAATTTACTACCAGTCTTTCCAATTATATGAGGAAAAGCCAAGGAACGGCACAGGAAAGAAATATGATCGTAATTCAACATGAAGCAAAGGAAGTCTATCAACCAACAGACTGTTGGATTCGTGAAAGCATTCAGATTTGGGAAAAGGGTGCACCTCAGAGGCATGGTAAAATAGAAGCCCATTGTTCGAGTCAAAACTCACTTCCCTCAATCTGGATCCGGGTCAATGATACGGCAAGACAGGGCAAGTGTCAGCGATTTGGAACAAAGATGAAAGGAACGAGTGTTGGGCAGATACCTGAGAAGCCAAGAGCTGCAAGCCACCACTAAGTTTTAACTGACATATTTTCTTTGTTGAAATAGGGGCAAACTCGCTTCACTTAATTCAGCTACCATTGAAAATGCACATCCGTGAGACTTTACTTTCAATTCAGGACCCTCCTGGAAAATGGGAATTTACTTTCAATTGAGGACCCTCCTGAAAAATAGGATTTTACTTTCTGTTCAGGACCCTCCTGGAAAATGGAAATTTACTTTCAATTCAGGCCCCTCCTGAAAAATGGGATTTTACTTTCTGTTCAGGACCCTCCTGAAAAATGGGACTTTACTTTATGTTCAGGACCCTCCTGAAAAATGGGATTTTACTTTCAGTTCAGGACCCTCCTGGAAAATGGGATTTTACTTTCTGTTTAGGACCCTCCTGAAAAATGGGACTTTACTTTATGTTCAGGACCCTCCTGAAAAATGGGATTTTACTTTTAGTTCAGGACCCTCCTGAAAAATGGGATTTTACTTTCAGTCCAGGACCCTCCTGAAGAATGGAATTTTACTTTCAGTTCAGGACCCTCCTGAAAAATGGATTTTACTTTCTGTTCAGGACCCTCCTGAAGAATGGGATTTTACTTTCGGTTCAGGACCCTCCTGAAGAATGAGATTTTACTTTCGGTGGGAATTTACTTTCAATCCAGGATCCTCCTGAAAAATGGGAATTTACTTTCTGTTTAGGATCCTCCTGAAAAATGGGGTTTTACTTTATGTTCAGGACCCTCCTGAAAAATGGGATTTTACTTTATGCGCAGGACCCTCCTGGAGAATGGGATTTTACTTTCTGTTCAGGACCCTCCTAAAAAATGGGATTTTACTTTCTGTTCAGGACCCTCCTGAAAAATGGGATTTTACTTTCTGTTCAGGACCCTCCTGAAAAATGGGAATTTACTTTATGTTAGGACCCTCCTGAAAAATGGGAATTTACTTTATGTTCAGGACCCTCCTGAAAAATGGGATTTTACTTTCTGTTCAGGACCCTCCTGAAAAATGGGACTTTACTTTATGTTCAGGACCCTCCTGAAAAATGGGATTTTACTTTTGTTTCAGGACCCTCCTGAAAAATGGGATTTTACTTGCTATTCAGGACCCTCCTGAAAAATGGGAATTTACTTTCAACTCAGGACCCTCCTGAAAAATGGGACTTTACTTGTTGTTCAGGACCCTCCTGGAAAATGGGACAACGCTTTCAAAAATGAAATACTACTTTATTATAATTCTTGTTGGGAATAATTTTTGTTCTAGTTTTAATTTTGGGTTTCAGGAGCCCGCCTAAAGATCAGGGTGATGAAATAGCAAGTCAGGAGCCCGCCTGGAGAACAGAGTGAAGAAATGAAAAGTCAAGCAACAAAGTGATGAAATAGCGAGTCAGGAGCCCGCCTGGAGAATAGGGTGAAGAAATGAAAAGTCATGCAACAAAGCGAAGTAATTGAAAGCCAAGCAACAGGTCGAAAGAAATTGCAAGTCAGGAGCCCGCCTGAAGAATAGGGTGATAAAAGTCGAGTCAAGAGCCAACAGAAGCTGTATAGATAGGATTTTTGTAATTTCATTTATGTTTTAACTTGTAATTTTCATTTTTGATGTAATAACAGAGCCGCGGACCGGAACCTCGATGGAACCTCACTCGACTCTCCAACTCGGTATAATCCACCTCTTCCAATCCTTTGAAATACCCGTGACTTGATTCTCTCATAACTTGGGTAGGAAGGATGTCTTAAGTCAAGACCCGGTTGTCCTTCTTTCTTCTATTTCTTTCTTTGAATAATGGTCGGGTCAAAATTTGGTCTCGCTGTCTACTTCTTTGCCTGAAAACACTTCGTGTTTACATTCAAAGGGAGCATGATGTAGACACCTAATTTCGTCCCTCCCCGATATCATTTTTACCTATTGTTTACCTTATCCTACCGTGTACCCTCACCCGTGTGATAATCCCTCCACAAAATGACAAAATAACAACCCCCTAACTAATTTTGTTTTATCCTAATATTCTAACAACCCACCTAATTAAAAAACAACACCTACCTACCCTATCCTAACAAACTCCACCCCACCTCATACCCTACCTCCTACCCCACGTGACCCCACCTACCTCACCACTACCCCACCCTCACCTCATAGATACACAATAAAAGATAGGAGTACATAGGATCACTCATCTTCAACCCTACAAAAATGTCCTATACACATTCATCACCGGAAAAAGCTTCATCGGAATACGTGCAACAGTAGCAGCCAACGATGCCGGAGTCCGGTGAACTCAACAACCAGCCACCTCTCTCCCTCTCTCTACCATCTCTCTCTCTCCAAAACTAAAATAAAAAAGCGGCGCCGCCTCCCCATCGGCGACAACAGCGTCGGCGCCAGCGCCTCTCCTGCTCTCGTCCTCCTCTTCCTCCGATCAAATGCCGACCAGCCAGGGACGGCGCCGCCTCAAAAGGCCAGCACGGGCTTGTAACACCCCGTACTTAATTACGTGCATTAGCCATGGTTATATGTGTTGGAGTATATGTATTGATCATAAGTTAGGTATATATGAGTTTAAGTATGAGTATTGATTATTTTGAGATGGTTTTAAGTGTATAGTTTGATTATATGTGTATAGAAATCGACTTTATTTATACCGGAATTTGCTCGTCGAAGTTTCTATGCGAATTTTATCGAGTTAGCTTTCCAACGATATAAAGATTTCTGAAAACAGATGAGTATCGGATATAAGCGAGCATGTTCGAAACTTGAAAACGGTGGACGCAATGAACAGTAAATGTGCAGAAATTTTCTGCACACAAAAGTACTGCAGCCAAACAGATTTTTGGGTCGACTTTAAACGATCATAACTCCTTGTACAAAATGAACTGTGTGAGCTGCTATATATCGATGAGAATCCCCGAGAGTCTTCTTTCTAATTCAATTGGTTTCACCCAAATCCATTATCGGAGAAAAGAGTTATGGTCGATTTACTTTAGCCTATCAAAATAGTCCACCATGGACAGATTCGGATTTACTTAAATTTTAAGGGCAATATGGTCATTTTCCATCACCTCATGGACGAAAATTGGTCAATATATACATATACTTAGCCTCATATCCATCATTTATCATCCAAATTATTGAATAATAAGAAACCCTAGCCTAATTTCAACTCCAATTATCTTGTGATTCAACCGTAGAAAATCCAAATTGATTCTGTAGTTGTGTTCACCGTCTCGAGGGCTTCGAGAAGCACCCCTTATTTGTGCCCACAGGACTTCGAAATCAAAAGGGCCATTTTATGGTAAGGATGTAAATTATGTTGGTGTTATTTATATGGATATGTATATATATGCATGTGAGCATAAGAAGTATGTTATTTGATTGTTGTTGAAAGATGATTGAAAATGATGTTGGATTATTCTTGTGCATGGTTGGATTATGTTGAATTGTGAAGGGATTTGGTGTGATGATGTGGTATTGAAATGATGATTATATATATATATATATATATATATACATAAACCTATTGTTCAAGTTGGTTTTTGGAATGCTTTGCAAATATTGGTTGTATGGAATTATGGAAGAGAATTGTGGTGTTGGGTTGCTAATACTAGATGCCAAACATTTCATTGTAGATAACTGATTTGTAAAGGCGGGAAGTTGTGTTGAATTGGTATCCGAATCTACAATGAGGTATGTAAAGCATACTCTAACGATGTTCTTTGGCATGAAAACACCAATGTTCCATCAAGTAAGATTCCGAGGTTGTCCAAAAAAACATGTATTGTTCTACGTTACCAACGAAGTTGTTTCCATTCTATAAAGTGTCAAAATGTTTCATTGATATACCAAAAGGCTCTTATTTCATTGTTGTGATATTGATGATTCTGAAACACATTGTTGATATACCAATGAGTCTTTATTACATCGTTATTGTATAGAAGGTCTATTACTTGGTTCCTATTGATGTATCATTGTTCCAAAGGTACTATATTGGCATGAACACTAATGTAATACTCTCAAAAGCTTTTGAACTAAGTTATTGGAAAGATCTCTTATGTGTGTTACTTGATATACGTTTGGGTGGTAGCCCAGGGGCTTAAGCCTAGCATGGGCCGATCCCGATACTTGATATGATTACAGTTGATATGTACTGGGGGCAGTCTAATGGTCACAGTACGGTACAGTATTGATTATTGTTAGGTGGTTGGAGGTTCGGGGGGAGGAGGTAATGGCGAATGATAATTGTAAAGAATGAAATGAACGAATGTATACCGTTCCACAAATGTGTTTGAATTCAAGAACCCAATTCAGATTAATGATAATGTACACGATCCTAAAAGTGTTTATGAAGTGTGGTTCACTTCTATTATGATTTATTCACTTGTGTCTGATTTTCTTGATCCCCCATATCACATATGATTATTTACAGCTTTACATACTCAGTACATATTTCGTACTAACGTCCCTCACGGGGGACCTGCATTTCATGTTGCAGGCACTGGTGCTTCAGCTCATACACAGCATAGATAGGAGCCAGGTCATACAGCTATTGTTGGTGAGCTCCAGTTTGCTTCGGAGCTTTCCGAGTCGGTTCCTTATATTTTGTTATTGTACAGGAGTCATGATAGGGCGGGAGGTTTGTCCCGACCCTAGTTATGTCATGTATATCCTAGAGGCTTTGTAGACATAAGGAAGGGTAAAGTCATGGAAGTTTATATAGTGATGTTATATTTGTATATGTGGTGGCCCCGACGGCCAAGTATTATATATATATATATATATATTTGTGTGTGTTGTGCTGATACAGGTAATTAGACTCTTCTATATGCAACGAAGTGTTGTCCAAATTTTTGGTGACATGTAAGTGAAAGTACAGGTATTTGAACGGGTTCTCCCGGGCCTTCTCGGCTTCGGGTGTCAGTCCGGCCCGATGGGATTTTGGGGCGTGATAGGGCTGCTCCTCCAGCCGCCGCTCAGATCCGGCCTCCTCCGTCATCCAGCGCCTTCTCCAGCGACCATCACAACCGACCCGACCCGACCTCTCTCCGGCGACGGCAGCAGTCACCGGTACGACCTGAACTCTCTCCGGCGATTGCAGTTCTCCGGAAAATCAACTTGAACCAGACCCACAATTGTAGAAATCATTTGAGTTGGGTTGTTCTTAAAAACTAGGAAACTGATTGTTGGCACTCAACTGATCGTGAAGTTGCCCTCATGATTCTCATGGCTTACCTTTCGTATGTGATGGCATCGATGTTTGACTTATGCGGAATTCTTACCCTATTTTTTCTGTGGGATTGTCATGTCGCACTATACCTGGCATAACGTGACCATCAAATTTTTTTATCATCAAATCGTTTATTGATCTGGATCTGTTCAGAAACTGGTGGTTGTTTTATTAATTTCTTCATACTTGTAAGGCCATAATGGAGAGAATTTACATGCTCGGCACTCGGAGTGCCCATTCATAGGCTTGGACATGCTGTTGATTCGGTTTCGATTTGGAGAGTCAAGATTTCATTGGTGTTTATCGAGGTTCTTGGAGCGGCTCTTATTTCTCTTATTAAAATCAATCGAAAGCTCTTGAGGTCCATCTCTTTACTCCCGTACTTTCTTCTTTATTTTATTTTGTTGAAATGGCTATGATTATGTGTTAGGTGATTGTAATTGTTTGATGTTGTTGATGTTATGATCACGTGCTTGGTGATGTGACTCCGGTGGTATGATGAAAGAATTTGATTAGTTTTAATGGTGCGATTGATTAAAAGAAATTTTGGGGGTCGGGATCGAAAATTGATAATCGAATAAGTTGAAAGTTGTTTGTTTTGATTCATTACTGAATATTGTCGAATTGGATAGTATCATGATAGATCGAGTGGGTAGGCAATCGTAGGTTCGGGTAGGCGAAATTTAGGAATAAGTGTTTCGTTGGATGTTGGAATGTGCGTGTGAATGTTTCTTTCTAGTTTATCGTATTTAATTCAAATGTATTTATTTAGCTGGGGAATGCCCCGAGATCAATTGTATTTATTCACCGGGGAATGTACCGACGTATCATGTTGGCGAAAAATGATCGTGATGAAGGCCCGCGGCATCGGGTAAGGCATTGGAGCTTAATCTAGAATTAGTTTAGACTAGGATTTATATTTTTGTATTTTTCTATTTTTGGACTGTATAATTGGACTGGACTTTACATTTTTGGATTGTTTTGTTTTGTTTGATTATTTTTGCGTGCTTTTTGTGTGGTTTATACATTTCGTAATGCCAAAATAGTTGATACACTCTACCAAGCGACCGTGGTTGAACCACGGGATCGAGGGGTGTCTAACACCTTCCCCTCGGTCAACAGAATTCCTTAGCCGGAGTCTCTGTTCGCAAATTAGTTTAAAGAGTCAAATGGTTTTGAAAAGGATTTTCCAATGGTGACTTGGCACACCAGATTATGCCAAGTGGCGACTCTGAATAAAAAATGTAAATAATTCTTTTCCGAAACAAATTTTCATTTCTTGTCACTTAAATAATAAAACCCTTTCGCACTTAAACATAAATTTTTTTGGAGTATGCAAAAAGGGGTGTGACACAATGAATATAAGAATAAATGATAGTAGTAAAGAGGAAAGATCAATGGCTTCGAGGTTTCATGAGTTACAAGAGTTACACCACATAAAGAGTAGGGTAATGGAGGAATAAAGAGTTGCATGAAACTTATGTCCATATTTTACCACCACTAACTATGTATTTAATGGCTTATAACACAAAAGAATTGGGGGTTAAAAATCTGAAAATTGCAGCCAAGCAAAACGTGGGAGTTATGCCAAATAATGGCATTAAAAAATGAGGTAACATCTATGCGCAATGTAACAGCAACAGTAATGCAACGGTGATGCACTATTTTGCTGGATAGCTTTCAAGAATTATGCATTATAATAACATTAAATAATAATAATATTAAAATGCAACATCAATCCCCCACTCATTTGTCAAATATGATCTCACATTACTGTATTTTCTCCTTATAGGTCTGGATTACTCGTTATAATAACGATTTTGAACACTACCAATTGCAGCGGTGCTATCACAATAAATTAAAATAGGAGAAATTAGTTTTTCAAAATAAGTTATTTGAAATAACAAATCTCTCAACCAATTCGCTTCCTTACTCCTACTGCATATGCAATATCAGGCCTAGTGCAATCAGTCACATATCGCAGACTTTCAATTATGCTAGCATATTCCTTTTGATTTATAACATCATTTTCACTTTCAATAGGAAACAAGTGAACACTATAATCAAATGGAGTTTCAACATGCTTGCAATCAAGGAAATTATATTTTTTCAATATTTTCTCAACATAATATGACTGGTCAAGGAAAATTCCATCATATGTTCTAGTAATTTTTATTCCTAGAATAAAATTTGCCTCACCAAGATCTTTCATATCAAAATATCTAAGAATATTTTTAGTTTCACCAATAACATTTATATTAGAGCCAAAGATCAATAAATCATCAACATATAGGTAAATAATAACATGCGAATTACTCCAAGACTTATGATATATGCACTTATCATACTCATTTGTTTTAAAGCCATTATCAATCACGTAGGAATAAAACTTTTCATGTCATTGCTTTGGTGCCTGTTTTAAGTCATATAAGGATTTATTAAGTTTACACACTTTGCTTTCTTGGCCAGCCTCAACAAAACACTCGGGTTATTCCATGTAAATCTCCTCATTTAGGTTTCCATTTAAAAAAATAGTTTTTACATCCATTTGATGAATTTGTAAATAAAAAATTACTGCAATAGCAACTAAAAGTCTAATGGATGTAATTCGAGTTATCGATGAAAAAGTATCAAAAAATTCTAGGCCTTCTAGTTGTTTAAAACCTTTAGCCACTAGCCTAGCTTTGTATTTATCAACAGATCCATTCGTTTTTAACTTTTTACGTAAGACCCATTTACATCCAATTATTTTACAACTCGGTGGTAAATCAACTAGCTTCCAAGTTTTATTGGAAATTAGCGATTCCAATTCATCTTTTACAACCTCTTTCCAGAAAATAGCATCATGCGAAGACAAAGCTTCTTTTAAAGTGTTAGGGTCATCTCCAATGTTAAAAACATAATAATCAGGACCAAATATTTTTTCTACTCTAGCTCGTTTACTTCTTCTTAACTCAAAATCATCATTTTCTTTATTTTTCAAAGTAGAACTAAGTAGTGACAAAATATTTTTTTCAGTCCTATGACCCCCACTATTTTTAGAATCAAAAGAAAATTTATTTTCATTGAAAAATAACATCACCTAATTCTATTATCACACTATCTTCAAGATTAAAAAATCTATAGGCCGTACTATTTGAAGCATAATCAGAAAAAGCACAAGTAGTAATTTTTTTACCCAACTTAGAGATTTTAGGATCCATTAACCTTACATAGGCTAAGCAACCCCAAACTCTTAGATATCTCAGATTTGGCTCATGACCTTTCCACAACTCAAAAGGTGTTAGTTTGGTCTTTTTATGAGGCACACAATTCAGCACATAACAAGCAGTCAAAAGAACCTCACCCCAAAAACTTAAAGGTGCACAAGACTCAATTAACATGGCATTAGTCAACTCAATTAATGTTCTATTCTTCATTTCCGCTACCATTAAATTCAGGAGAATAAGGAGGAGGAGTTTCATGAATTATACCCAATGATCTAACAAAAGAATTGAATTCATGTGACTCATATTCACGGCCTCTATCACTTCTTATTCTTTTTATTTTTCTATTAAATTGATTTTCAATTTCATGGAGAAAAGTTTTAAAATTCTCAAATGCATCACTTTTATTTTTCATTAAGTAAACATATGTAAACTTAGAAAAATCATCAATGAAAGTGATAAAATATCTATTTTCTCCACAAGTTAAAATTTCACCAAGCTCACAAATATCAGTATGAACTAATTCTAATAATTCAGTTTTTCTTTCAACTTAAAAATGAGGTTTTTTTTGTGATTTTGGCTTTACTACAAGCCTCATATTTTTCAAAGTTCTTTTTGATCACTGGAATTAATCCTAAACTACTCATGATTCCCACATAACAATTATTTATATGACACAAACGAGCATGCCAAAAATTAGTAGCAGAAAGCATGTAAACAGAAGTAGATATCTTATTCATTTCAACATTCAACTTGAACTTACCATCACATGCATACCCCTTTTCCACAAAAATATTATTTTTCACAATTACATATTGATCAGATTCAATAATCTGTTTGAAGCCTGCTTTATTAAGAAGAAAACTAGACATCAAATTTTTTTTCATAGAAGGAGTATAAAGTACATCTTTTAAGATTAATACCCTTCCAGAAGTAAACTTCAACTCGACATCTCTCATTTCAAGTACTTGAGTTGTGTGTGAATCTCCAAGCATGATGGTTTTGGGCTCCTCAAAATTTATATATTTTTTTAAGTCTGTCTTTGTTGTAACAGACATGATGGTTTGCACCAGAGTCAGCCCACCATCCATCAACATTTTCCACCATGTTAATGTCTGTTATCACTACCACAAATGGTTCTTCGATAATATTTGCCTGAAGTGTAGGCCCACATTTCCAAAATCTGCAAAATCGAGCAATATGCCCACTTTTTCCACAGACAAAGCACGGTTTTTTTTGTTGTACATGTTAATTTCTTGCTTGGTTGTTTTCACCATTATTGTCCTTGGGATGTCTACCATCATTTTTCTTGAATTTTTTCTTCTTAAGCTTCAAATTATTATTTTCGTTAGTTTCAGGGGTAGCATTATTTGAAGAAGTTAAATTTACCTTCGGTGTGATATTGTACTCTTCTGTTTGCAAAAGTGCATCTTGGCCCCTTGTTTCTTCTTCCATGCGGATTCTCATTATCAAAGTTTCAAGAGAAGTTTCCTTTTGCTTGTGGCGCATAGTTTTTTGAAATTCTTTCCACGAAGGTGAAAGTTTATCAATTATGCCACAAACAGTAAGATTATCTCCAATTTTGACTTCCTCGAACCTGAGCTCGCCAACAATCATTATGAAATCCTGAGCTTGGTCTACCACTGATTTGTTGTCCACCATTTGAAAACGGAAAAATTTGCTAGCCGCATATTTTTTCGCTCCCGCCTCCTCAGTATCATACTTACTCTGCAAGGCTTTCCAAATTTTCTTTGTACTAGAGTAAGTTTTATCATAATAATCATAAAAATTATCGGATAGACAATTAAGAAGAAAATACCGACACTTGTAGGAGTCACCATCGTATTTTTTAACTTTCTCTTGAAGAGAGATAAGTTCATCATCGATCATAGAAGAGTTATCTACTTTATTTGGGTTCTTCTCAGTTAACACATAAGAGACATTGAGAAGACTTAAGTAGAAAAGCACTTTACCCTTCCACCTTTTGAAATGAGTACCGTTGAACCGGAATGGCTTGTTGAGATCTCCCATTTTGACATCTGCGGATTTTTCAGTTGTTGCCATTGAATCTCCTTAAAATTGTTGGTGAAATTACAATAAAATATTACAACTGAAAGTTACAAGTGAAGAAAATAAAAAATACTATCTTCTTCTTCGGCTGAGGTGCGGATATGTCGCTCTCTTTAAGGAGATTCAAGCTCACTGCAGCAAATGTTTCACCGATCCAGCAATAATCTTCTTGACTTGTCCCCTCCAGGATACAACATCCTTCTCACAATAACTCAATAACTCTGGACAAGAGTTGAGTTCAAAGCTCCACAAAAAGAACATCTCTCTTCAACTAATAAACTCTCTTTTTTACTAACTCTTGTGAACTCTCTATTATCTTATATGTATATCAAAACCATGCAAAACCACATCTATTTATAGGAGAGGAAGTCTTCCATGCAATGAATATAGGAATGAATGATGGTAGTAAAGAGGGAAGATCAATGGCTTAGAGGTTTCATGAGTTACAAGAGTTACATCACATAAAGAGTAGGGTAATGAAGAAATAAAGAGTGAAAGTTACAAAAGTTACATAAAACTTATGTCCATACTTTACCACCACTAACTATGTGTTTAATGGCTTATAACACAAAAGAATTAAAGGTTAAGAATCTGAAAATTGCAGCCAAGCAAAACGTGGGAGTTATGCCAAATAATGGCATTAAAAAATGAGGTAACATCCATGCGCAATGTAACAACAACAGCAATGCACTATTTTGCTGGATAGCTTTCAAGAATGATGCATTATTATAATATCAAATAATAATAATATTAAAATGCAACATCATTATATAAATGCAGAGAAGATGCATAACAGAGGTGATAAGTGAGATTTCTTAGTTATCCATTAATTAGCAAGATTTCTTATTTACACATCTTTTATGCAGATTTCTCCTTCTATCATAAAGGGAGAAAAAATATCAGGGCCTTGACGATTTGGCTATAAAAATTACTGTAGTAAAAAGTAAATTTTTGGTAAAAGTATGTTGAAACTACATTGTAACAAGTTCTATATTTGATGAATATATGCTTTTAGGTATGGTGAGAGGTGTCGAAGGATATTAGGAGGTGTATTGATGTCAAAACTACGGTCAACCAATTATTTCTTAGTAGTTTTAATTCTTATTCCCATTACTTGATAGGACCATATTTGTAAAATCAATATTGAGTTGAGATACTATATATGTTGATTATAGACTTTTAATTTCTTTCAAAACAGAGTTACTTTCATTTTTTAATGAATTTCGTTATTTTTTTAGTCCTAAAATTTGCCACTAAGCTTGCTGCTTATTGGTATATTAGGTAAAAGAATATAGGAGAGTTGATTTATTCGATTTAGCAACGATTCGTTTATTAAGTGAAGGATATTGATACATTCACAACCCATTGAAGCTACTTTGATTCTACATATGACAGACATTACTAACGATTAGTTTACTGAATACGATCATAAAAATAGTGTAAAATCATGCATAAAGTAGTTATAAGACCTTAGAAGAATTTCCCAACATGAAAATCAAAAGCTAAATGAAGATTATGTTCAAAATTATCAAGATATTTAATATGTAAGTAGATAATTATAATTTCTTAGCTAGACTGATCACTTTTAATTTAATTTTAGAGCATGCACTTTAAAATTTAAACTATTATACTCAACTCAAAATATGTAGAACACTAATTTGTAAAATATCTAGGTCAATCTCAAACTAATTATTATGAATTGTATTTTTGAAGTACTTCTAAAATAACGGGCGATGCACTTTTTAATAGCAACTATCATCAATGAAAAATCATTATCGACTTACCATTAAGTTAACATCCAAAGACTATAGCAAAGAGCCCAGAGATTGAAATGGTTGTGAACATATCATATTAAAAGAGAAAATTTATGAAAAATCTAAGATAAATAGTAAACTTCATGTCTATGACAAGTGTTATTCTTTTTTTTATACTTATAAGAAAATTATTCAAAAAGGGAAGCAATAGAATTTAACTTTTAAATTAAATTATTTTTTCTGATCTTTAATTTTATTGATTCCACTAGATCAAATCATGCTATGTTTTTTTAGGATAATGCGAGCACCGATGTAGATATTTAATCATGTGACATTGTTTCTCTTCCTTGAGGCCATACAATAGTCAGTGTCAAATTCTGTAGATCTAATTTTTTAGAGAAGAAATGATGGACAATGTTCGTTTCATCAAGCATGCCAAAAATTTATTCATGACAAATTATGAGTATTATATAAAATAATTAATTGTCTGAGTCTTACCACTCATTAACCTTTAATATTAGGATATGTAGCTGCCAAACAAGATGCAAGTCAACTCGCTCCTTATATAGAAGGAAAATTGACATAATGGAGCAGCCAATACCGTATATAAGTTGCATTCTTATTCTAGGACTGAAAGTTTCTCTATTTATTAACATACCTGTAGCGAACTAGCATTTTCTCCCCAATCAATCGATAGTAATTGACTGTAAGAAAGTTGACTATCTACTATTTATATCACGTTTAGGCAGGAGAATATGAGAGAGAAGTTGTAAGTGCATTTTCTCTTTGCACCAAGGAATTAGAGAGAAAGCGGAGTCTAAAATCTACAAAAAGTCAAGTGACTTTCACTTCTATCATTATGTATGGATAAATCTCTCAATTCAGGACAAATAATTTTTTCGTTTGGTATAAATTTATATTTTCGTATTATGATATTCCACAAGTTTTGTTCAGATCAATTTATTTAAAAGAAAAAATTAAAGACTATCTAATTTGAATGGCAAGTTATGCAACTAAATATAATTTATTTAACTTAATAAAAATTTCGTGCATCGCGCGAATACTTTACTAGTTAAACATAAATAATTAAATTAATTTGCACATTAAATATTCCTATATAAATTACACATTAAAAAATGAAAAAGAAATAATCTTTTTTTCTTTTAGATATAACTGTTATAAGTTATAACTTTTATTACTTTTTACTTTTTCATAGAAAATAAGTTAATTGTTAAAATATTTTTAACTCAGTATAATCTAATATGTTTAATTAATAAAATCATAATTATAATTTAATTAAGCCCGCGCAATGCGTGGATACGTATACTAGTTATAGTAAAACTAATTTATATCTTAAATAAGAATATCATATAGGAAAATTAATTTAATAAAATTTAAAATTAATATAATAAAAATATTACATTAAAAAATAATTACAAATATTAAAAATTCAATTAACAATCTTATATAATTTATAACATATTAATTTAAAATATTACCACATAATATAAATAATAATATAATAATAAGAAAATTAAAATAGAGGAGGTTATAGAAAGTGGTCAACCAATTAATAGTTTTACCTTCTTATTATTTAATCTCTGTCTTCCTCGTAATTTCTGAATTTCCCGTCGGAGATCGGAGCCTCGTTTTCCGTGCCCATTCTCTCTCTACATTATAGGGTACTTTCTCTCTATAAAATTTCAACCTTTTTTTTTTCTAATGGTTGTGTTCGGGTCAATTTTTGCGCACCTCGAATAATACCAGGTAATTCGTTTTAATTTCTTATAAAATGATGGATCTTTTTCTTAATAATGTCGTTTTATTTTCCTTAATTAGGTTTAATTTTGAGCAAAATGACTACTCCTTCCGTCCCATTTTAGTTGGACAAATTTTATTTTCAGGTTAATTAAGAAATCATAAATGAAATGATTAATTTTAATACTTTGGCCTTTACTCATATTTATAATATTCATTGGGTGTAGGAATGGACATTGGAATAATTGTAGGGGTAAAATGGAAAAAAGTTAATTAATTCTATTCTGATTTAGTAAATGATCAACTAATATGGGACATTTATTTTTAGTAAGATGATCAACTAAACTGGGATGAAGGGAGTAGTTAGTTTTAAGTAAAGTTAGGATTTTTAATGAATTGGGGATTGATTAGTGCAAAATGTGTATGGATGTTTCATTTGTTAAATTGATTGCTTGCTTGATGGATAAAATATGAAAAATTGGGGCAACCCAATGAAGTGGGTGGAGAGTTCTGAGGTCTCATTCAAATTACAACTGAGACAAAAAAACGTCAGGCGATTTGTTAGTGGTCAGTGAAGTAAGTTGAGAACCTAAGGTCTCATGTTCAAATCGCAACAGAGACAAAAAAAAAAACTAGGTGATTCTTCCTAACTGTCCTAGCTTTGGTGGATAGAATTACCTGGTATTTATTGCTTGTGGGAGGTGGCAAGTATTCCGTAGATTTTGTTGAGGTGTGCGAAAGCCGGCTGAACACCACGATTATCATGAAAAAAAACACAAGGTGATTCTTCCTATCTGTCTTAGCTTTGGTGGATAGAGTTACCTGGTATTTGTTTCTTGTGGGAGGTGGCAAGTATCCCGTAGATTTAGTTGAGGTGCGCGAAAGCCGTCCAGACACCACAATTATCAAGAAAAAGAAACACTAGGTGATTTCTTTCTAGTTGTCCTAACTTTGGTGGATAGAGTTACCTGGTATCTGCTGCTTGTGGGGGGTGGCAAGTATTCCGTAGATTTAGTTGAGGTGCGCGAAAGCCGTCCGGACACCACAATTATCTAGGAAAAAAACACTAGGCGATTTCTTTCTATCTGTGCTAGTGTTGGTGGATAGAGTTACCTAGTACCTGTTACTGGTGGAAGGTGATAAGTATATTAATCAAGGTGCGAAAGGTGATAAGGCGATTTCACTTTGTTGGTGGGAGTTCAATTATGCACCTTGTAATCCATTCCCCCGTTTCCCCTTTCCAAACCCATTTTTTTCTTTTCCTAAAAACAAAAATATGAAAGCTTGGGGAAAAGTAGTAGATTAGTTGATTGGCTACTTGAATTTTCACCTTGTAAGTGAGAGTTCAATTCTCCGCTTTGTAATCCCCTCCCCATTTTCCCCTTCCCAAACCCCCAATTTATTTTATTTTAAATAAAATATGAAAGCTTATGAATTTCTTGTGTTTTTCAACTTCATGATGTTTTCAATTTGATGTATTTGAAACAGCATTTTCAAATCTTGCAAATAAAGGAGAGGAGAAGATGGGAGTGAAGCAAGTATTAAGAGCTATTGATGCATTTCCGCGTGCTGAAGAACACTTGTTGCAGAAAACCAAGTTTGGCGCCTTTGGTATCCGATCTTAGTCCTTTTTTGTGCTTTTTTTCTCTGGTTTACCAAAATGAGCCTTCATCGAGTGGAATGAATAGAGAGGATTCCTATAGCCAACCCTAACTAATGTGATAATGAGGACTAGTTGATTGATTCACTGCATTCGTTCTTAATTGTTTGTAATGAGATAAGTATAATTTGGGATTGAGGCATAATTGATCAACTCCATGTATTCAGTCTTACTCTTCTCTTCTCTTTATGGGGGAACCTAGGAATTAAGGTTGAGGAGGTCAGGGAGGCTATTCGTAGGATGCGGAGAGGCAGCGCGACGGGGCCTGATGAAATTCCGGTGGATTTTTGGAAGTTTACAGGTGGAGCTGGTTTGAGCTGGTTGACTAATTTGTTTAACGGCATTTTCAAGACTGCAAAAATGCCTGAGGCTTGGAGATGGAGTACGATGATTTCGTTGTATAAAAACAAGGGTGACATTCAGAGTTGCAACAACTATAGGGGTATTAAGTTGTTGAGTCATACTATGAAGAATTGGGAGAGGGTAGTTGAGCGGAGATTGAGGAGGGTCGTGTCCATTTTGGGGAATCAGTTTGGATTTATGCCTGGTCGCTCGATGACAGAGGCAATCCACCTGGTGAGAAGATTGGTGGAGAAAAATAGGGAAAGGAAGAGGGATTTGCACATGGTGTTCATCGACCTGAAGAAGGCTTATGACAAAGTCCCGAGAGAGGTTTTATGGAGATGCTTGGAGGTGAGAGGGGTCCCGACGGCGTACATCAGAGCTATTAAGGACATGTATGATGGAGGGAAGACTCGAGTGAGGACGGCGGGGGAGACTCAGATCATTTTCCGGTTGAGACAGGATTGCATCAGGGATAGACTCTCAGCCCGTTTTTGTTTGCTCTGGTGATGGACGTGTTGACGCGGAGGATTCAAGATGAGGTGCCTTGGTGTATGTTATTTGCAGATGATGTAGTGCTAATTGATGAGACGCGGGGAGGTGAATGAAAAATTAAAGGTTTGGAGGCAAACCCTCGAATCTAAGGGGTTTAGGTTGAGTAGGTCCAAGATGGAGTATTTGGAATGCAAGTTCAGTGACTCGAAGCAGGAGGACGAAGTGGTGGTAAGGTTGGATTCCTTGGATGTTTGTAAGAGGGATAGTTTTAAGTATCTCGGGTATATGATTCAGGGGAATGGCGAGATTGATGAGGATGTCTCTAAATGTATTGGAGCAGGTTGGATGAAGTAGAGGCTCGCCTCGGGAGTGTTGTGTGATAAGAAGGTGTCCTTAAAGCTTAAAGGCAAGTTCTACAGAGTGGCAGTTCGTCCGGCCATGCTGTATGGTGCGGAGTGTTGGCCAGTCAAGAACTCCCACATTCAAAAATTGAAGGTAGCGGAAATGAGAATGTTGCGTTGGATGTGTGGACTTCCTAGAGGGGATAGAGTTAGGAATGAGATTATTCGGGAGAAAGTGGGAGTGACTTCGGTGGAGGACAAGATGCGGGAAGGAAGGCTGAGATGGTTTGGGCATGTGATGAGGAGGGGCACGGATGCCCTAGTTCGTAGGTGTGAGAGACTAGCGTGGGATGGTTTCAGGAGAAGTAGAGGTAGGCCGAAGAAATACTAGAGAGAGGTGATTAGACATGACATGGGGCTGTTACAGCTTACTGAGGACATGACCCTAGATAGGAAAGTGTGGAGGTCGCGGATTAGGGTAGAAGGTCAGTGCGTGTGTGGGTTGTAAATAGTAGTTAGGGAGCTCTGGTGTAGCCAGGTTAGTAAGCCTACGACTGTGTCCAGTGGTAGGAGCCGCTAGTGTATGGCTTATACTAGGGGGTGACCTTTTCTTATTTCTTATTTCCTGTTTTTTAATTTCATATCGCTCTTATTTTCATGGCTCCCTTAGCTCTGTTTTTATTATCTCTCATTTTTTATTTTGGTTATACCACCCATTCTGTTTCAGGTATTACTATGACCTTGTTAACCATTCATTATCTTGAGCCGGGGGTCTATCGGAAACAACCTTTCTACTTCTTCGGAAGTAGCGGTATGGACTGCGTACATTTTACCCTCCCCAGACCCCACTTGGTGGGATTACATTGGGTTTGTTGTTGTTGTTGTTGTTGTTGTTGTTGGGATGACATGAGCTAGATTTTATGTAGTCATCAAACTTAGAAAATGATTATAAGAGGTCATTTTAAGGCTTTGAATAAAGTAATAACCTTTTCCTTGTAAGATTGTTGTTCAGGAACGAATGTCTGGAAAAGTTCTCTTTATCCTTTTGAGTGTTAGTTACATTTTCACCTTTTTGCTTTGGCCATCTTTGATTTCTTTTTCTTTGGTTCTTTCGCTTTGATGATATAATTCAGATGACAGGAGTTGCGACTGCTCTTATTGTATAAAGTTTTCTCAGAGCAAAACATTTGAACTTAAATTCAACAATTATTTAGTATGCTTTTGGTTTATTGTTAGAGGATGGGTTTAATTCTTAATTACGATTTCCATCTTCATCAAGTATAGTGGTTTTGGTTGTCGTTGGTTTGAAGAGGTGCATGCCTGATAGTTGTGGAGAATAGCTGAATGATGTATTCATCAATTGTTCTCTCTATTATCTAGAGTACTGCCTTGAAATTCAGGAACTTTGCTTTCTATTTTCTCACTCATTTTCCCCCTATTAAAGACCATATCCCTTGTGCCACAAGCACCATGTCTTGTTTTTGGTCTTCCATCGATTTGCCTCCACAGATCCTTGCCAAAGGATTATTTGGTGGATATGGCGTATGGTACCACTTACTTCTGAGCTATTGGCTTGATTCCAGTACACAATCCCTGGAACATCAACTGAGGAAGCTAATCCAAAAGAATGAGAAGATCAATTGGATATTGGAGATCTTTCAGCCTCTTTTAGGTAGATGCATAGATCTATTCATCAAATACTGGAACACATTTGATATGTAAATTTTCATGTTTGCAGATGAGAGTATTTAATTATTGGTTTTTTCTTAGTCATTAGATGGCCATGGCACTTGATTATTGTTGAGTAGCAGAATTTCCACACACACCCAAATTTTTTTTCTCTGATTATCTTTACCTGATTGGTGCTAATCGCTACATATTTGTGCGTTATTTATGTTACTTATATGCGAGCTTTGCCGCGAGATATCATAATCAATTCTCTCTATCGCTTTCACAGATTTAGCATTACTTTTGAATGAACATGTAGAAGATTTATTTATTTTGTCTCTGTATTTTACATGACTTTGATTCTTTTACTAACTTTACTCATTTTTCCTTTTCATTACCAGTTTCCGTTGTGGGGCTGCTAATCATGGCAACATTGTTCTTACATGAACTGAGTTACTATCTTAATATATATACTGTTCATCAGGTAGTTCACATCTCTTTGATTAAATCTTCTTCAGGTTTAGCTTAGTCTAGCTCATTTGAAGTAAGTTTGTGATGTGACTTTCGTATGTGCAGATGGCTGTTGACTTGAGACGTGGAGAAAATCTTCCCATTCACGTAAATATGACATTCCCGTCTCTCCCTTGTGATGGTAAATCAATATTCTCTACTTGCTGTCCATATTTGTTTATTTGTTTTAATTTGAGTTTTGCTTTTCTTTGTTAATATTTTTTTCCGTATTGTTTCAGTTGTTGATCAATTTATTCTTTTTGGTAGTTCTAAGTGTGGATGCTATTGATATGTCGGGGAAGCATGAAGTAGACCTTGATACAAACATTTGGAAGGTAATTGATCTATTGCGACTCACGAAAAATATTTGCTGCCCATCAAACTGTAAAAGTAAACTAGAATGTTTTGTACTACAGGGTAATGCATAACTGGGTTAGACTGTACGTGTTTAGTAAATTGTGATTCTTACTGTTTCAAATGAAAAAGAGACCAGGATCATAATGTTAATGTTGTTAGATTCTAGTTTCTTTCCTTCCATAATGTCCACCAGATGCAGGCTGGAATACTCTTCCACCAGTCTTCTTTAGATCCCCTTCTCCCAACTCCTTCCCGTGTTTCAGCACTTCAACAGTAGTCTTTGGCATTGCCCAGTTCACCCCTAGAATACATAAGAGCATGTCCCACAGATTTACAGCTGTTTTGCAGTGTAAGAATAAGTGGCTATTTATCTCTGCCTCTTGTCTACTCATATAACATCTTGAGCAAATCTCTACACCTCTTCTTTGTAGCACTTCATGGGTTAAACAATCCCTCCTGATCACCAACCATGTGAAGCATGAGACTTTGTGGGGAATTTTAACCTTCCAAATTAATTTCCACGGCCAAACTGTTGTCACTGACGGATTAGAGTTCATTTTTCAATAACAAGATTTCACAGTGAAAATTCCTTTATTATGTAGCTGCCAGATTGGGGTGTTTTGGTCTAAGAAAACTCCTGCAAACAGATTTAGAACCTGTAGTAGACCTGCCACTCTACCAATTTACCCAGCCATTCAATACCCTCCTAAAGACCAGATTTCATCCGTGGAGACTCCAAACCTGAGCTACTGTTGTCATTTGTTGCAAGCTTAAGAAATCATACAGCAATTTTTTTAGCGCATAGAGGAAATGGAAGAAGAAAAGGATTGCTCTGTTTTACTGAATTTTTGGATTGCACTTTTCTTTTTCTCTGTCTTCTGCCAAGGCATGCTTGTAAATTTGCTGGTTATCTAGTCATTGGTTCTTTTTATCGTATGCAAAACGGGCAATCTAGTCACTGGTACTGCACAGTGGTGTCTTAATAATTTAACGAATATAAAATGTCTCTAGTTTTGATGGTTATGACTTGCAGCATTGACCATGCCATGCTTAGATTGTGGTAAGATACTTTGATGTCCATTGTTGTTTGTCATAATTACTTATCCTCCTCTTCCATTACAATTTCAAAATTACTTATCATCATCCTACTTTCTAAAGTTTAAAGGGCAGCCCGGTGCACTAAAGCTACCTCTATGCGCAGTGTCCGGGGAAGGGCCCCACCACAAGGGTGTATCGTACGCAGCCTTACCTTGCATTTCTGCCAAAGGCTGTTTCCAAGGCTTGAACCCATGACCTCCAAGGCTGTAAACTTTCTAAAGTTTACAGTCTTTAAATAATATTTGATACTATACAAAACTTTCTACTTCTCCGGAGGTAGTGGTATGGACTGCGTACATCTTACCCCCCCGACCCCACTGTGTGGGAATACACTGGGTTTGTTGTTGTTGTTGTTGTTACTATACAAAAATTTCTGTTAATCGTAAAAGCCAAAAAGGAAAACTTAACAAACAAAAAAGAGATGTAGGTTTAAAAAGATTGACCTTTTTAAATTTCTTGTATTTCCGTTAACAGTTCATATTGGTTTATATTCAGTCAGTAGCTTCGTAAGCTAGATTTTATGCAAAAGTTTTAAGGATCTTTTAGCAATACTAAGCAGTAAACTTTTTGCATGGGTGATTTGTCCAAAATACCATTAACTTATAAGCCCAAGAGGTGTAGTGTAGTTATGGAAATGAGAGAGGCGGTTGAGGCCTTGTACCAGTAAATTACAACTCTGCTGTAGTTTTCTCAAGAAAAAATGTGATGCCTCCCAATATGTAGGACAATTATTATAATTCCATATCACCTGGTCTCTTTGTTGTAACCTGGCAATTAGGAATGTCAGTGTAATTCACCCAACATTTATCATTCTTTCTGAACTTGGTATTAGAAGGCTAGAAGCCTAGAACTTCTGGAAGTCGGATCTTACAAATCTGAATAGGTGTACCTTGGCATTCACACCTTCCCAGTTTCAGTCTGTCAGTTAAGCGAATTTATGTTTGCAAGCTTTGTAACACGGAAGCAAATTATGAAGATATCTGTTATTTGTCTTCTATTTCATGTTTATAGTATTTGCAATTTTCTTTTTCTTCAATTTGGCATTTATTTTCAGATTCAGTCTATACTCTATAGTGTATGCGCACAGGCATATCCTTTTTTTGTCGAGCCTTTTCCGGCAACTAAGGTTGGGAGTTTTTGCAGCTTCGCTTGAACAGTGATGGCCGTATCACTGGCACCGAGTATTTGTCAGACCTTGTTGAGAAGGAACATGAAGCTCATAAACATGGTAATCTCTTGGTTCTTCTGCTTCTCTTTATCTGAGTCCAAGTTGTACACTGGTATGCTTTTGCCTTAAGCCTGCTTAGTGCGGCCTTGGCCGTTGAGCATGTTAAATTTAATTTCTTGATGAATACGAAGAACTTTGGTTAGACCTTAGCAACTTTTATCAAATTCTCTCTTTCTGGAAGAGGTTAAATGCATACAACTTGCAAAAAGCAAGTAACTTGAGAAATTCCATTTGAATGGATATATCAGTTGATTAGTTTGTGCTCTAATTTGCATTACACAATTGAGTTTAATCTGTTACAAGTTGATAACATGATTTTAACTTTTAAGTAACGACTTTTACCAGATGGGCACAAAGAACATCATGAAGATTCAGACAAGATCCATCTACAGGGCATTGATGAAGAATCTCAAAATATGATCAAGAAGGTTAAGCAAGCATTGGCTGCTGGGGAAGGATGCAGAGTATGTTTTGGTTGCTTTGTATTATACCTCTTCTCATATTTGTAATTCTGTCTCCCCAACTATTTTTCTCTCTTTGGGCCTAAAATATGCTGCTACTTTGGCTAACTGAGTGGTGGCAGTGTTGCACCAACTGATGCTGACATTGTTGCATGCAGGTGTATGGCGTTTTGGATGTCCAGCGGGTTGCTGGAAATTTCCATATATCCGTTCATGGGTTGAACATTTTTGTTGCTCAATTGGTCAGCTCCGTTGATATTTTATAATTTTTATAGATTTGATGGAAATACACTATAACTGTTGGAATGTCTGCACTATTGCGTTGAACTTTGTCCTATTCTAAGGTATCTATCAGATCAAATTGTGTGAGCAGTTATGGTCCTTGAAATTAGGGTGGTATAATTGGAAGATGCAAAAAAGAGTTTGTTTAAGAAACTAGGGAAATAACCCTCCCAAAGGTGTGAGAGTTAGTTCTTTTCGTCGGCTCCTGGTTTTCTATCAAGTTATCTATTGGTGGTTCAAGTAAAGTGAAAGCTCTGATTCAATTCAAACTTGCTAGTTTTTTCTCTTGTGCATGACAAAAGGAAGATTGTGCTGAAGCTACTTTTCGATTTTGATTGTATAGAGAAATTAGCAGTACCATATTTCTAGATAGTTTGTGAAACAAGTAAACAGAAATTAGGAGTACCATATTTTTTATGTTGGTCCGAGTGCAGAAGCGTATTTTCATTTTTATTTTAAATTTTTAATCCATGTTCTGACATACATCAAGTTCTTCTCAGAGGTTGCATTTTATAGCGACATTTAGAGAACAGCCTTTGATGTATTACTTTTTCTCTTATCACTTCTAGTGTATTTTCTCACTCTTATTTGTATCCTTTGAAAATGCAGATTTTTGAAAAATCTACTCATGTCAATGTTAGCCATATCATCCATGATTTATCATTTGGGCCCAAATATCCAGGTATTCACAACCCGCTAGACGGAACATCACGAATTCTGCGTGGTGCAAGTGGCACATTCAAATATTACATTAAGGTTTGTGAAGATCTAATTAGTGTTTAGTTTGAATACATTGCATAGAGTATTTCAACATATCCTTGACCATTCTTTCTTAGTTTGTTTCCATCTTTCTTTTTCTTAACATGAGGAACCTTGACCAACTTTCTTGAAGTGATGGAAAGAACAAATTTGTATTTATGCTGCATGCTTCAATAATATGTCTGGATTATTTTGAGCTGCATGATATATGAACCAAATTAATGTCCTAACCCTGCATTCTTTTCCGCTAATATAGGGACCTAATTATTTTATTCTTCGCCAGGGCTCAATATCTGCAATTATTGGCCACCAGTGCGAAATTTTTTTAGCGGATTTGTTGTTCTTTTTGAAATCCTGTCCGTGGCTTTTTCCACTTTTCTATTTCTTGATGACTTGAACCAAAAACCTCTTTGTTGGAAGTTAAAGATCTCCTCCACTAGGCCAAAACCATTTATTGGTTTGTATGTTGGGGAATCTAAAATAAACAAATAAAGTGTTTCCTCTCTAGCGACTTAAACTCTTAGATGGGACAATTTTACAAAATAAAGAGAGGGCTTAATTCAAGTTTTGCTGCCACTCAACACAGTTATTTCCATGTGTTTGGATAAAGGAAAAAATGAATACGCGAGGAAGTATGTTGTAGACTTGAAATAGGTACATCTCCTTGTAACAAGATTAGACTTAGATGAAACGATTCACACAATCTAACACTAGTTGAAATATGCATCCAGGTCAGCTTACTTGGATTTCCTTGTTTATTTTTTGGGAAGATGAGTGATAACGTCACAATGATTTTTTTTCTTGTGGATGTGCTCTCGTGCTTCCATATTTTCACGTCCTGGTTTTGTCATGTAGGTTGTTCCAACTGAGTATAGATATATATCAAAAGAAGTTTTACCGACTAATCAGTTTTCTGTAACGGAATACTTTTCTCCCATCCATGATTTTGAACGAACATGGCCAGGTGAGTCTCCGCTCTCCTTCTCCCTTTTCCTCATGCTGTATTTCATTGTTCACCAAGTGTCTTTTGCCATTATATGCAGCTGTATACTTCTTATATGATTTGTCTCCAATTACCGTGACCATCAGAGAAGAACGTCGCAGTTTTCTGCACTTCATCACTCGGCTCTGTGCAGTTTTGGGTGGGACATTTGCCTTAACAGGTTTGCCTTTAACACTTAGCTGTATGATTTGATTAAGGTGAAAACCACTGATAAGCATTAAACCATAAGTCCCTGCTAATTTATTGTACTCTTCTAGTCAAAATGCTCCTCATTTAATTGAATAGAAGGCTCTTGACTTGAACATACATGAAGTGAAAGATCATTTTCCCAGATTCATAAAAAGTGTTGAGCAATGTTTGGCTTATATCGTCTTAAAGTCTTTTTTCTTGAGTGGCATTTCCCTCGTAAATTGTTAGTCAGCCTCGGTCAGGAATCTTCAATATGTAGTCAAATATACTGACATGTTGGTATTTGTTTTGAGTAATAGGCATGCTAGATGGATGGATGTACAAACTCCTTGAAGCTGTTACAAAGAAAAACAGCAGAACTATTGTGCGCTAACGTCGATGCATTGCAATACTGTTATGTTCAACCAAGCTGAATTACAGAACTGGTGAACCGGGCAAGAGCTTTAGCCAACAAAGCAAGTTTATGAACTAGTTGTTTTTATCCCCAGTGATTTTGGTAGCACGAGAAGGGCAATAGCCAAGTTTATGCTCTGTTTGGTATTATTCATTGGTCAATGTATCAAAATTTAGGATTATGAACATTTCACTGACAATTTAAAAACTATATAAATTAATCTCTTTTGTCAAAAAAAAAAAAAAAAAAAGCTTTATAGTAACAGCTTTTCCTTCTCAATGAGCATTCCTATTGTATGCTTTTAAGTTTTTTTTCTTTCAAATTTGAAATACAATATACCCAATGTTATTACCCAATGTAATTCCACAAGTGGAGTCTTGAGGCGGATAGTGCGCACTGCCTCGTGTAGGTAGAGAGGTTTTTCGAAAAGATTAAATTTGAAAGAAATAAAATGGGGAAAAATAAATTGCTTTCAGAAAAATATCTAACACATAATTGACACAGTAATTTTTCACAAGTTGTAGCCTATTTTTTCTAATGACACTTTAAGGACGTCCAGAATCACACTATAATGTCTTCAATAGTTCACAAGAAACACTATTTCCAAGTGCAAAAGAAAAACTAAATACACTTTCCACTAAAAGCCTTTTCACCAGCTGATTCAATACATCCTCAGAAAATGGTTTAATAAGGTCTAGATACTCTAGCAAGTACCAATATGATCTCTTGCAAAAAGTATTCAACTCAAGCTTGAGATCAAAGAATTATAAACACAAAGCAAAGAAACATGATGCCAGAACTTGGTAGCTATTGATTACATATACATGTAAGTGCCTTCTGAGACAGTGGATGTTGAAGTGTTATTTTATACTGTAATGAGATCATCATCAGGTGTCGCGGCTGCTTCTCTGACTACAGCACCTGGTAATCAGGCACACACTTGACATATCCGAGTTCATCTTCACCATCATCTATCGACTGGACCCGCCTCCTGAACCAACCAAAACCATATTGTGAGAATATAATCCTTTGGTTAAAACCTTAGGGGCCGCCTGTGATGGAGGCAGTATGATATTATCAGATCATTCTTTGCTGCTGGTATTATACATCAGACAAGAAATATAGAGCCAAACCTCTTTATACAAAATTTCACTAGAAGCCATGTTTTCTGTGGAAACAATCTTTTCATGTTACTAGAGGCTTAGCTTTTTTAATCTTCTTTTCAACATATTTTGTTCAGTAGTTAAAGTATCTAAATGTATTGGAGAATGAAACTTGCCTTGCAACGGAGTTGGTAATGGTTCCTCCCCCGACTCTGATCACCATTCATCGCTATCCTTGCCATTTCCGAAGTCATAAAAACGGCTTGAATGCTTGTTTCGTCCGTAATCCGAATCTTCAAATCTTCTAGAACGGCCTAAACCAAACTCTTCTGCAAAATTAGTTGACCGGTTTGAACTTCTGGAGCTTCCAAAATCACCAAAGTTACGAAAACCACCCAAACGTTTTGAGCCTTGTGTGTCTCTTGAACCACCACCAAACTTTCCTGAGCGGCCCGAGCTAGGTCCACTAAAGCTACCCCTTGATCTTCCTGAACCAGTTCCACCGTATCCACCTGTTCGAACAGAAGATGAAGCGCTTTCTCCACCAAACCTGCTGCTCTTATTTCCATAGCCACCAGAACGACCTCCACCAAAATCACTAGATCGACTACGCATGGTGCCTCCTCCGTAGGAGCCAAAGCGGCCAACATCCTTCTCCATGTCACTATACATTTCTGCTGCTCCAGACTCTACTTTAATTGTTGGGAGCTTTTATCAGCAAGTACATGCAGAAAAGATAATTTGATAAGATAATAATTCTGTATATTAGTGGAGCATGACAAAAATGAACAAGGAATGACTGTCAGCATCATAACGGAGAAACCAACAGCTAGCAAATTTTCCTTATTTATAGAGGATTTGAGTTTAGGAGATGAACCATCAAGAACTATAACACTCTGTTTGGATCGTGGTTTGCCATGGTTTCATAATGTACGGTACGGTACGGGTACGGTACGATACGATACTGTATCGTAACGGGTAAGTTTACTAAAATGCCCCTAATTATTATAAATTTTAAATTTCTAATAATTAGGGGTATTTTCTGATTAACTACGAGCGGGATTTTGGATATTGATGTTTGAATTAACTATGCATCATAATAAGCACAATTATGCATCAAGAAACATCCATTTTCTGGACAAGCTTTAGAGGCATGTAAATAATCGAATGCAGCTTTTGGAGTTTGAAATTGAACACCTTTGCTCTTTCAATGGGATGATGAGCACTAAAACTAGTAGCATTCGACCCATTTCAACATCTTTCAGCAACGCTGTAGCCACTCTACAACGTTTCAGTTCATTAAGCAGACAAGTCGAGACTAATAAAAACAGAAATGGCAAGCAGAGGGCTGAATTAAGTAAAATTAAGTTCAATAAACTAACTCTGAATATTGTTTTACCACCATGTTAAGAAGGCATGTGACAACAGGTAAATTTTTATGCCATCAGCTGATGTTGACTTGCAACAATAGGCAACTCTCATAGCAAACTTACTTTGCTATGGTAACTTGGAAAATACAGAAATAACCTGCAGCTACAGCAGGTTTAATTACACTGATGGCCTACAAGTTTACTCCATACTAAATTATAGATATGCCTCTTGATACAAAAACCAAAATAATCTAAGAAGTTCCAGTAGCCAATAAATATATCATTTAAACAGCTAAGAAGAGCACTCCAATCTTAATTATAATTTTCATCCAGAAGGAAAAACCTGGAGGCCCATTACAACGATGTCAGCAAAAATTAGGACAGCTCAATGAGTTCAAATTATAACTTTGCTTGTTGAGTAACCGATTTTCACTTCAAGTGTCATCGGCAACACATTAACTAAAAGTGAAACAAGATACCTTCACAGGTATTTATGAGAAAATACTATGCATATTTCCTTTCTCAAGAAAATGTTTATCTTTGCCAGGACTCCAAGCCTTGGAAACAACTTCTGGCAAAAATATAAGTTAAAATTGCGTACAATAAACCCTTGTGGTTAGGCCCTTCACTGGACTCTGTGCATAGCGGGAGCTTTAGTGCACCGTGCTGCCCTTTTATTTTTTAGTTTCTTGGAAACCAAGAAGCAAAAAAAGCGCAAGTACAAATCGCCACATAGAACCTAGTAGAAGAAAATACACTAAATGGTGTGATTGCAGCATCTGGTAAAACTGCAAGAGGATAAACTGTTTGCTCCTTTCCCTTTTTAGCTTTTCTCATTCCTTTCACTCGTTTGATATATTAGGACCAAATTGACATACATTTTGTGACACTGCACGAATATATATAAGAGTTCAGACTAACAGAGTACATCTTCTCTCACAAAGGCATGGTCCAGCAATAAGAACAGAAGAATAACAGGAAAGGCATTTATCAGGGAAAAAAGGTGAAGAAGATTGAATAAGCACAAAATCATCAAGGAAAGGGACCACTATAGTGGTAATAAGTTTTTTTTTTTCACAATTTGGTATCTTGATAAAACACTGTAGGAATCCAAGATAAACCTTAAGAGATTCGTATGTCTGTACTGTGAGGTTTAAATGACATTATTAGTTTTGGAATAAGATGAACTCAACCAGAGTGGAATGTATATAAGTCCCTTCAGGGACATCCGATAAAAGTGGAATGATACAGAGTGGAATGTATATAAAGGATTCAAATAGAGAACCAAACCAGTGTATCATTGTCGCATGGTAGTTGTAACTGTTCATTTACTTACATTCTTTAGTACTGATATTTGCTACACACAGTTGCTTTCTTTATGCAGGAGCAAATTTCATCCTTCAAAGATCCTATAATGATCAAATATAAAATGTGATTCTATTGGTCTTTTTGTAATCCAGTTAAGTGATCATTCCACTATTTTGTGAGTGAGGTGTTTTCTGTGACGGACTTTCTGTGATTGCATTATTAATTAATCCTGAAAAGAGAAAATAACATAATTCTAACAGGAGACAAGGTCATACCCCTAGTTACTTTCTTCTTCAACAAGTTCTAGGACCTTATATACCTGGAGGACGAGCGTCGAAGAAGAAAAGGCGGAAGAAGAAAAAGGAGTCAAAGAAGAACAACGCAACAAAGAGCAGAGAGAGATTGAGAGTAGAAAAGCGTAAGAATAAGTAATATAGGATAAAACGGTAAAATAGGATTAAATAAAATTATATAAGGGCATAGTTGGAAAAAAAAGGAAAATCATGGGATACCACCAAATTGGTGGTTCAGGAAATTGGGGGATTCCATGGTGTTATCAAACCATGAAAAAGATACCATACCATACCATCCTTTTTAGCAAACAATCAAAACAAACATGGTTCCCATGGTAACCATACCATACCATACCATACCATGGGAAACCACCATCCAAACAGACACTTAGAGGTGAGTATTGAAGAACTGCAAAATATTTCAGCCTAAAACCCAATGACTTTCAGTTCAAGATACTTCAACAGGCTCAATGTTTGACTTCAGCGACTCAAGAAAATTAGAAACACCAAAGATTGTCACAACGTATGCGGATTTTAATACCGGAAACCAAACATGGTATAACTAATACGGGTATAGGTTATACGGGCACTTATGTATAATTTTATACATGATAGAAGGTGGAATATGGATTTTAATACCTGAAACCAGACATGGTATAAAGTAATACAGATTTATATACCAAAACTAACTTGGCTTACACATCAAACCAAACGACCCCCTAAGGGTCTGCGGCTAGAAATAGATCATTATGTGATTACCAGAAACAAGTATAGAAACATGCATCTATTGCATCCTCACTATCCCCATAAGTGAAAATCAACAAATCAAAACGAGGATTTGAAAAAGTAAAACTATAAAGTATAAGCATCCTTACCTCAGTAAATCTGCATCCGGCATCATGTTCAATATCTTTTACATCCCTACGCTGTCTTAAGGAATGCATGAGAATGGCACTTCCTTTCTTCCCAGCACGTCCAGTTCGACCAGATCGATGAACAAAGATCTCTGAATTATTCGGAAGTTCGTAATGTATCACCTGAGCACCACAATCTCTTCGTTAACATCAGATAGCATAGCAAAAGAAGAAAAAGCGAACTGCAATTAAAGAAGACTCTAAAACTTCAAGCATGAACACGCTTATTCTCTTTTTTTCTTTTTGGATAACTGCATAAAAGCAGGGTTATCAAAAGCGAAAAGCACAAAAAAGCTCTAAAAGGTCTGTTGAGGCTTAAATAAAGCACAAATAAAAGCATGGGCTTCAATGAAAAAGGTGCAAAGGGAGAAAAATTACAAACATTTATGTTCAGTCCCAGACTAATAATTATAAGCATGAATGAGAAATATATGAACAAAGAAATTGAAAAACAATTACGATAAAGTGAAATATCAATTGTTTAGTGTCGCCTCTTTAGAAGAGACTTAGTACCTAATACAATTGAAAAACATTTCTTAGTACCTAATACGGATTCATAGGCTTATCTTTCCACCCCAGTTTTACTTTTCAGAAAGTGGAAACAGAAGGGATGACAAGGAATAAGAAATGCTAGAACATTATTACTCCCTCCGTTTCAAAAAGAATGACTTACTTTCCTTTTTAGTCCGTTTCAAAAAGAATTGACTCCTTTCCTTTTTTAGCAACTTTTTAATTTTAACTTTCCACATGACATGTTTAAGGCTACAAGATTGAAGGACATTTTGGTACATTTGACATATCTTTAATTTAAGACCACAAGATTCAAAAATCTTCTTTATTTTCTTAAACTCCGTGCCAAGTCAAACTAGGTCATTTTTTTTTAAACGGAGGGAGTATATAATTAGGAAAAAAACATGAAAGACCACCAACCAGATCAACATTAGGTACATCAAGTCCTCGAGCAGCAACATCAGTAGCCACCAATACATTAAATTGACCTTTTCGGAAACCAGATAGAGTTCTCTCCCTCTGGCTTTGTGAGATATCTCCGTGCAAAGCTTCACACCTCAAAGTTTTTTGCATAGCGCCTGCCAACCTATCAGCATCACGCTTTGTTTGAGTGAAGACAATACACTTGCCTCCTTTTGCATGCTCCTGAAGAATAAATATATATATTCAGATTTGAATTTTTTTTGGAAAAAAGGATAAGAAGACATTTTACTCCTTACAGTGGGAGGTAACAACATATAATGACACTAGATCAAGAGGATAGACAAGAAATAGAACTGATAAGAGACTTGTAGCCTGTTTGGCCAAGCTTCTAAAACCAGCTTCTAATCAATTTGAAAAGCCAAAAGTACTTTTTCTTCTCCTAAAGCAAAAACAGTTTTAAGTGCTTTTGAATAACAATTAATGTTTGGCTAAGCTTTTGAAAAGTGCTTCTAAGGGGCCGTTTGATAGGGTATATTAGGTAAAATAATATTGGTATAAAATTTTAGTACAATGTTTGGTTGCAAATTTAAGTTCCCTATTCGGTATTATTCTTATACAAAGTAAACCATAGCACCAACAATACTAGGACTAAACAATACTAGGACTATTCTTATACTTATACACCCTATTCGGTACTATTTATGCAATGCATACTACTTTTCTTTTCTTTTTTTGAGAATTAAGTATTACTTTTAATACGATAAACCAAACAATCAATAAGAAATAATGACACCATAACCAACAACAACATTACTAATCCCAACATAACTTGTCTTACCAAACGACCCCCAAGTGTATTTTCTCAAAAGTGTTATTCAAAAAAATACTTTTGGAGAGAAGCTACTTTATTCAAAATCATCAGAAACGGCTTTTGCTTCTACTCAAAAGCACTTTTTCTTTTCCTAAAAGTTGGCCAAACACCCAACTTTGGAAAAAAAAAACACAACACTTTTTGCCTTGGAGAAGCTTTAGCCAAATAGGCTATTGGCTAGAGATTCATACCGATATTAAGGGTCCAAGAACTGCTGGTTTCTGACGCATGTCACAAGCTATTGAATACAAGGAAATGCCATCAGCTAATTTCTGGTCAGAATCTCCCACCTGCATGCACATTTACACATAATTATTGAGCATAGAAAACCGCTAGGGTACTCGGCAAAAATAAGACAGTAAGTAAGAATAGCGGCCTCACAAGATCGACGTGAACTGGCTTCTTCAAGAACTTCTTGGTAAGTTTCAATATCCAACTTGGCATTGTGGCTGAAAACATCATTGTCTGATGTTTCTGTCTAACATTTTCTAGAATGGTTTCGACATCCTCTGCGAATCCCACATTAAGCATTTGATCAGCTTCATCAAGAACAACAAACTGGATATCTGACAAATCCAAAGACCCTCTGTTCAACAAATCAATGATACGACCAGGTGTCCCGACAACAATGTCTGTTCCCCTGTTAAGAGTGCTGATTTGGCGTGAAATGGGTACTCCGCCATAAACACACAGCGTATCCAAAACAGGAGCAGACTCATAAAATTCTTTGTCCACCTGACGTGCAAGTTCTCTAGTAGGAGCCAAGATCAATGCTAAAGGGTTTCTTCCTCGTCTGCATAGTTTAGAATAACCAAAAAATAATTCAATTGCAGCTAACTTAACATCATCAATAGACAACCAGAATCAAATAGAGAGAGTCATCAATAACTCGACAAAATAACAAAAATGTTCCCTCATCTTTGGTAGTAGGTTTAATATAATCATTTAAGCATCACTAGAGCAGTTTTGGTACTTAAACTTTGCCAAAAAGTGAGCATTTTTTGCCTTTGTCAGATACTATTGTTAAATTTAATCGAACAACAAAAGTAGAAAATATTTAACGGGAACTCACATTTAGAAGTACAAATTTTGTAGTTTGTTATCTTCTGTCTATTTCACGAGTTTGGTGCAACTTTTAAAAGTGCAGTTTTTGGTCTATTCTTTGCGTCTGGTGTAGTTTTTTATGCTGCGGTTTTTTGAAATTTTGACAATAATTTCTCGTTTTAAAAAATTCACAGTTTGGATTAAATTTAACAATCAAAATGTGGTAAATATTCGATATAGACCAAAAGTGCTCACTTTTGGCAAACTTAAAAGGGATCAAAACTGCTCAGTTAAAGACGAGAGTACTTTCTCTCGATAACTTATCGATAAGCTAAGACGAGATACTATTTTATGTTGCTAATGTGATATTATTGAATCAACCCCAACAAAGAAAGCAGAGTGAACAAACCCTTTTTTCCTGTTGAACTGAATGATCTTATCCATGATAGGAATGCCAAAAGCTAGTGTCTTTCCAGTTCCAGTTCTAGCTCGACCAATCATGTCGGATCCCTGCATTGCTGGTTCCAGAACAGCTTTCTGATACAACACCAAAAGAAAAAAATCCATCATGAATCATACAACAACATACCCAGTATATTCCCAAAAAGTGGGGTCTGGGGAGGATAAGCGTACGCAGTCCGTACCACTAACTCAGAGGTGAGGTAGAGAGGGTGTTTCCGATAGACCCCCGGCTCAAGACAAAAACAGTTCATAAAAGACATAATATAGGAACAATAAGTCCATCATGAATCATAGTTTGGTAAATATCTTACGAAAAAAATACTCATAGAACCAAAACTGCTCAAGTGATACTTAAACGACTATTTTAAAGTTGCTAGCAACGATAAGGGACCATTTCATCTTCTCCTCTCTTTTCTCACAAAGATAATTTTATAACCATCACAAAACACAAAATTATACTTCAAAATAAGAGTAAATTGCTTTTCTTTTTCTAAAATGGAAATGACCTATATGTGCATAGGAACCTCCAAATAAGTTTAAAATTACTCTTTCCATCAACATTCTTGAATACCATCAATGAATACACAACAACAACAACAACAACAACAACAAACCCAGTGTATTCCCACCTAGTGGGAACATGTAATGCTTGAGATTTGAACTTGGAACCTCAAGGTGAATTTTGAACTCCTTCAACCATTAAGAACCTTCTAGTCTTATACCATCAATGAATACACAAATATAGCAAAATTAAGAGATAAAAATGTCGCCCTTTTTAAATTATTACAAGAGATAGAAATTATAACACTTTAAAACACCTACTACAACAACATACCTAGTGTAATCCCACAAAAGTGGGCACTAGTGCGAATTGACTGTACACAAATGAGATTGTTTCTGATAGACCCTCGTCTCAACAATTACTCTTTCTATCAAAAATCTTGAATACAATCAACGAATTCACAAATATAGCAAAATTAGGAGCTAAAAATGCAAGATATTAACCTCCCTCCATTTTAATTTGTTTGTCGTACATTCCTTTTAGTCTGTTTCAAAAAGATTATTTCTTTCCTCTTTAACAACTCTCTAATTCCAACTTCATATTTAACACCATAAGATAAAAATCATTTTGATGCATTTGACATATCTTCAATTTACAACAACAACGTACCAGTGTATTCCCTCACACAAAGTGTGGGGAGAGTAGAATGTATGCAAACCGTACCTTTTCAATTTGACATATCTTTAATTTAAGACCAGAATATCCAAAAGTATCCTATACTTTCTTAAACTATGTGTCGAGTCACAATAGGACAAACAAATTGAAACGTAGGGAGTAATACACAAATATAACAAAGTTAGGAGTTAAAAAGTGCATTTTCTACAACACCTGAATTTCCACATGACATGTTTAGCACCACGAGATTAAAGGACATTTTGGTACATTCTTCTATCTTTAATGTAAGACCACAAAGATTCAAAATTACATATTTTTACTTTCTTAAACATCGTGCAAAATCAAAACAGGATGATCAAATTGAGACGGAAGGAGTAACAACAAAACAACACATTAATAGACGGACAAGAAACAACAACAAATAGTAACAAAAAACAAAAGGACAAGAAACAACCGACAATAACTAGAACACATTAATCGAGGTACAAGAAACAACATATTGTAACAGAAATCAAAGCAAGAACTACAACAAAACAACACACTAACCGAGGTCCAAGAAACAACAAATAATAACAAAAAACCAAAGGACAAGAAACAACAGACAATAATAGAACAGAAACTACAACAAAAAAAACACATTAATCGAGGTACAAGAAACAACATATAGTAACAGAAATTGAAGTACAAGAACTACAACAAAACAACACATTAATCGAGGGACAAGAAACAACAAATAGTAACAAAAAAACAAAGGACAAGAAACAACAGACAATACCAGAACAGAAACTACAACAAAACAGCACATTAATCGAGGTACAAGAAACAACATATAGTAACAGAAATCCAAGTACAAGAACTACAGCAAAACAACACATTAATAGAGGGACAAGAAACAACAAATAGTAACCAAAAACCAAAGGACAAGAAACAACAGACAATAACATAACAGAAACTACAACGAAACAACACATTAATTGAGGTACGAGAAACAACATATAGTAACAGAAATGAAGTACAAGAACTACAACAAAACAACACATTAATCGAGGGACAAGAAACAACAGATAGCAACAGAAATCAAAGTAAAAGAAACTACAACAAAACAACACACAACAGACAGTAACAGAAATCAAAGAACAAGAACCTACAACAGTTTTAAAACTACCTGAATTGGAAAAAGACTAGTAATTCCCCTTTGTGCCAAAGCAGAAACAATTTCCTCACAAATCCCAAGTTTTGAAATCTCAAGCCCTTCATCACACTCCTCGTCCAAATCCACCAATGCTGTTGCAGTGGCACTAAAACCCCTTACTACACTATACTCAAAATTACCATTAACCCATTCTTTTGGTGTTCTTGATAGTGTTAGAGAAGTGTTAAAGTTATGATTTTGTGGAACTTCGAGGGCATTTCTTGGACTAAATTTGTTGCTGGTGATATTGGAAATGGGATTTATAGTGACCCTTTTTGATGTTAGTGAAGATGAAGATTTTTTTAGTACAAAAAATGTGTTCATTTTGGTACTATATTTCAATGGACAAGGGAGTAAAGCCATTTTTGCTAAGGTTTTTGATAGGGTTTAAGGCGGGGTTAAGTGATAAGGTTTTCAAGAAACACTTGAAAACCAAATGGAAGGTGAAAGTGGAACCTAAATGCAGATTTTATATGATAAGGGAAAAGATATTTTTTGTGTTGTATGGTAAAATGACAAAAATGTCCCTTAAATACTAGGAAAAGTTATTTTTGGTGTAGTATAGATTTTTCGTGAAAAATATTTTCTTTGAAAATAAGTGATTCAACCTTGATCTGAAATCTAATTCTTAACCTCGACTCGAGAATCGACTCTAAATCTAGATCCGATATCCAAAATCTGACCTCGACCCAAAACCTCAAATTCACATCGACTCGGGACCTAACTCCCAATTCCTGACCTTGACCACCAACTCCTGATCCTAACCCCGACCTAGGACCTGGCTCTTGACTCCTAATCGTAACTCTCGACCTCGATGTCGATTAGGGACTTGAGCCAAACTGGAGTTAGTATCGGGAGTCGAGAGCTTGATCGGGTTTTTGGCCAGGAGTGGAAGTCGAATTCAAGATTGGGAATCGAGTTTCAGGTTTTAGGTCGAGGTCGAGAACCGAGACTTGTATCAAAGTCGGAATACAGGATCCGGTACGGGAGTCAAATGGTGAGGTTTATGGAGGGAAGTCATTTTTCTTAAATCTGAGAAAAAATAAGTTTATTTGAAATAATGTTTAAGCTAACTACATATCAGAAAACATTTTTAATCTAGGGATCATTCGGTTCGCGGATTAAAATATTCTGCAATTACAATCAGATGATTAGTATGTTCTTTGGACCATATCCCTCAACTACTAGGTCTAACCGTCTAAGACTAGGGATCGTTCGGTTCATGGACTAAAATATTCTAAAATTAACTACAAATCGATATGGTTAGACGGTCTGACTCAACAAAATTAAGACCATTTAAAATGGGCAAACAACATAAAATCTCGACAGATTTGGTACTTAATCACAGAAAATTCTGACATTTTGCATAATTACTAAAATTCTCGATTTTGAGTATGTCGAGATATATAATTGGCTCCCAATACATCCAACGAAGATACATTTTTTCCTTTGTAAAGATACATAATTAGCTCCCGATACTTTTTTTCGATTTTGGGTCTGTCGATATACATAATATATCCAATGAAGATACATTTTTTCCTTTGTAAAGATACATAATTAACTTCCGATATATTTTTTTCGATTTTGGGTCCTTCGAGATATATAATTAGCTCCCAATATATCCAACGAAGATATATAATTATTTGAAATTCTTATAATTACTTTGTAAGGGTAAAAATTTGTGTAAATATGATAAGTTAAAGGTGTGTATTTATGTTATTTTTCCTTTTAAAATTGAACTCCCAAGGGTGAAAGCAGTGGCGGATGTAGAGTAGAAGATGTGGGTTCCCGAGAACCCACACCCGCTACCGTAAGGCTTAAAATTACATAGAAAAATCGTCAAAAGTTATAAATATTATTAATAGGTGGGAACCCATAACTAAACCAAGGGATCGCTTAGTGGCAGGAAAGGAGCCCTTGGGAACCCACAAGTTTAAAATTCTGGATCTGCCTCTGGGTGAAAGAAGGATATTCTTCTTCTAAAGTTTGGGCCTTCAAAATATGAATTTGGATTAGAATTTGCTTAAACAAATTGGATCTACATTTTGTATCTTCATTCAGGCCCAAATTAACGTTTTGAAAATGAGAATAACAATGTAGTTGAGGTAGCCTAGTTCATTTGTCACTTTTTTAGCGTCCAAATCGTTAGATGTGCATTCCAAGGTAAGGCATTCCAAGGTAAGCCTAGTATTTAGAAGTGATTCATGGCTCGGCTCAACTTGCGTGTATTTTAGGTCAATTCGTCTCAGTTAGACTCGTTTTGGAAATAGCTTGAGTTCAACTTGAACCAGTTTTGACTAAAAGTACTCTAGTAACTTCGACTTGCCTAGCTAATGGGTGTCAAGTGACACTCGACAACTCTTTGTTGAAAAATATTGTTTAACTAGGTTAAAATTTAGTTTTATGTATATATATGACCTTGTGCTAAGGAGTGTCAAGTGACACCTCTTTGTCGAAAAATTATACTTTAGCTACGTTAAAATTTCCATCTTTATAAAGTCAACTATCACCCCATCCCCATCCCCAGCCCCACACACACATCCTCCACCTAAAAAGGCATATGTGCATCAAGAACAAACGAAAATGTGAAGTGAAGGTGTGGTTTAAGTCACTAATTTTTTTTGTTTTTCCTTATGGTTTAACTAATTCGAATCCACGTATTGCAGCACCCATTTCTAGGAATTACTCTCCGAACATAATTTTTTTCACTCTCATGATTCAAACTAAAACCTCTGATTATCAAAGAATCTCAATCATTCCATCACAATATATATATATATATCGTGTTTCTCGTGCACTTTGGCCAATCAGCCAATTGTAAAGTGTTTAGTTGAGACAAGTCTAAGTAGAGGTATTAGCTTTACAAAATATGTGCAAATGAGAGTGATATTTGTAAATTTGTGTAGTAACTATTAAGCCATAATGTTTTGTCTAAACATGTATTGTTTCACATTTTATATTTGGAACGGAAAGCAAAACAAAACATAACGTCATTTTTCCCCTCTAAACAGACAAAGTTTAAAGAATAATCTTGATATATTCTTCTTCTCATTAATCAAAATAGTAAATGAAGTTCATATCTTGCTTGGCTTTTCAATCTACATTTTCCCTTTTGTCATAGTTCAATAATTTCCTACTTGCCAAATGCTAATATAAGATATTCAGGTTGGTTGGTAATTCTTGGTTGTCAATAACATATTTGATTCATAATATCGTATTATATTGCATTGTGTTAATATTTTAAAAGGCAATCTGGGGCTTGCCTCGGGGCAAAGCTTAGAGAAAAATGCTCTGGGGCGTTGTGGGAAGGCGAAGTATTAAAAGGAGAACGCCTCGAAATTTGAAACGTTCGTCTAAGTATTGGGGCGTTCGCCTTAGCGTGAGGCGCAAATTAGGTGTAAACCTAGAAAATTTATAAAGTAAAATGATTTTTCTTACTAAATCTCTAATTCAAACTTAATGCTAAAACATATGATGAGTAAACACTTAAATACTCAAATTAAAAGTAAAAAAAAAAAAACATAAAAATCACACTTTAAAATGTATTTATCAGTGGGTGTCGATGACACTGCTACTTTCTTCTTCCTAGTTCCTTTTTTTTAGTTCCAAGTCGCATATAGTGACGAGCTTCTAAGGTTTTTTTTTTTTTTTTTTTTGCTTTCTTTTAAAATATAATATATGGTATGTAAGTGTGTAAATATATATATTAATCGAGTTACGTGAAGGTGAGGGTTGATTAATTATGTACTATTTATTTTATATAAACATTTTTTAGGACATATAATAGTTTATCATAGGAAAGTTAACTATATCTATTAGTTGTATTATGTGGTTTTAGTTAAACTTTTTTTGTCTAAAGCAGTTTTAGATACATATTTCATTTACTTTTTTATATTTTGATATAAGTTACTTTTTTTTTGGTGATTTATCTCTTTCAAAAAACATTTATTTCTAATTATATTAACTTATAAAATATTAAACATTAAAGGATCCATGGGGCTTATGTCCCAACGCCTCAGGGCTTACGCCTCGCCTCATACTAGGAAAAAAGCCTCGTCTTACGCCTCCGTCTTTAAAAACATTCATTTTTAGGTCGATCATTCAATAAAACTGACTTCATGAGATAGCTTTTTAAGGTCGATTTGAGCAATTCTTCTTGTACTTTTACTATTGAAATATTAATGTATCTGTTCATTGAATCGAGTTGATTCATCTGTTTCATCTCACTGTATATCCGTCTGTTGCAGTACGTAGCTTGGGCCAACCTTGATTTCAGCCGCCTCAACATGTTTATTTCGACTCAAATTTAGAAAATTCTTATATATTATTTTATTTCTTTTGTACACCCTAGGTAAATCTTTAGTATATATCTCTAATATCTTATACCTTATTTAAGAGCGTATCACTTTATTATTTTGTACATTATTTAGACTTCTACCTTATTTAGAAAAATTAAAGTCGGCAATAATTAGGTTTATTTTATTTCATCACTTGTATAAATAGGACATTGTACTTCAGTTTTAATTTAGTTGAATACATTCAATACAATTCATTCAAGTTCAATTATTCAAGTATTCAATTCAATTCAATCATTCATTCAAATTCAATTATTCATTCAATATTTCCGCAATCTTTCCTTCAAACTTAATTCAAATTCCTACATATACTGAGTTTGGGTAAAAATTATTAGATTCATGTAAATTCATAATCGAGCCTCTAGATCCACCCCAATAATTCTTCAACTTTTAGGTTGATTCAATTAAAGTTTTTGTAATTTTCCCTATTAAACATGTGTGCATACCTTGAGTGAGATATCCTTGTCAATATTAAATGCCCTTGTGTCCTTGAAAGGCCAAATCAACCTAGATTCAAATGAAGAAGCAATTCTTAGATAAGAGTATACTAAATTAAAATTAGGTCGATCTTTTAATAAAATCGATTCATAATATATCGCATTGTATCGCATTGTGTTAATATTGAGATCGATTTTTAGGTCGATTTTTTAATAAAATCGATTCAGAATATATCGTATTGTATCGCATTGTGTTAATATTGAGATCGATTTTTAGGTCGATCTTTTAATAAAACCGACCTCACAAGGTAGCTTTCTTTGATCTATTTTAGCAATTCTTTTAGAATTGATATTGAGTTTGAGCAAAAATTATCAGGTTCACCTAAATTCGTAATCAAACCTCTAGATCCACCCCTGTAATTCTTTCACTTTTAGGTTGACATAATTCAAGTTTTTGTACTTTTCCCTGATCAAACATGTTGTCCATACCTTGAGTGAGATATCCTTGTCAATATTGAATGCCCTTATGTCCTTGAAAGGCCAAATTAGACCTAGATTCAAATGAAGAAGCAATCTTTAAAAAGAAGTAGATGAAATTAAAATTAGTTATAAATGCATATACATGAATATTTTTTAAGAAAAAATCATCTTTGCCCTTGGTGTTATTTGGAAGTATTTGATTAATTTATTAATCATGACTTATCTGATAAAACTAGATTTAGATATTCCCCAAAAATATTATTTAGATGAATAACGTACAAAAATTACCAAAATATAAAGAATTAAAGCAAATAATATCTAAAAAATGTAAAGAATTAAAAATAAGAATAGAAAGACTACAATATAACATAATTGCCGGAGTTAGTAAAAACTCAATAAATGCACAAAAAGAAGAAATATCAAATTTAGAATCAACAATAGATAGTCTAGAATATACATACCAACATGATCTATTAACAATTAAATAAAAAATGAACAAAGAAGAATTTATAATAGATGAAAAAATATATGAAAACCACGAAGTATTAAAAATAAAAATAGTATTTTCTAATCTAGGAAGAAGGTATAAGAAAATAGGTGAACACTTATATTTAATGTTAGAAAAAAACAAACTAAAATTAGAAGATAAATTGACAGAAAGAAAATGAAGAAATAGATAGAAAAAAGGAAATAGAAAAAATAAAACAACAAACTACAGAAGAAATACGAAAAATAGAAGAAACTAAAAATAATAGGATTGCTGAATTAGAAAAAGAACTACAAATGCTAAAAGATTTGTATGAAAAAAGACAGAAAGAAAAAGAAGAAAAAGATAAAGAACAAAAATTATTAAACGAAATAAATTAATTTAAAGAAAAATTAGAATAAATACAATAGATGTTGAAAGAAACAGATAATTATGATTCAGAAGATAGTGAAACATATAAAGAAATCTTAACAAATACAAAAAAATTAGAAATCAATGAAAAACAACAAGTAATTAATGAAGAAAACTTAGAAAATAGAAACACAGAAATAAATACTCTTGATAAAAAAGAAGATGAAAAGATAATACCTAGAACATCAGAAATAAGAAAACCTACATATTATAAGAATAAGTTTAAAAGATATAATCTAAAGGATGAATATGACAAATGGACATCAAAACAAATAGTTAATAAAAATTATAACTTTTTAGACTTAGATTGTGTAATAGATACAGGAAAAATAATACAATTATGGATAGGATATATGACAAAACAATTATTAGATAATAATATAAATGTAATAGATGTACCAGAATATATAGAAAAAACACTAATAGGAACAGTAAAATTATGGTTTTCAAATCTAACTGAAAATAGTAAAAGGGTATTAAGAACTGACAAACCTACAGAAGAAACATCATCAACAACTACAACTAAATTAACACATATAGAATTATTAAAAAAATATGAAATAGCTATAAAAGACGAATTTAGCAGCATGACAACAACAGAAGAAGAACAAAATGAAGAGAAAGATACAAATAGGAATTTAATGTTAAAATTAGCAATATGTAATATGTGTTACATAGATGAATACACTTGCGCATTTAAAGAATATTATTATAAAGCAACATATAATACAGAAGAAAGTAAAGAAATAAGAAAATTATATTTTAATAAATTACCTGAACCATTTAGTTCAAAAATAATAAAAAGTTGGGATGAAGCAAAAATAGTAGATACTCTAGGAGCAAGAATAAAATTTTTACAACAATGGTATAGAAACCTATGTGAAAAAATATAGAGAAGAAATAAAAATAAAAAAAAACATTAATAAGAAATTTAGCATGTTGCAAAGATAAAATAACACCTCAATTTGGATGCGAAGAAAGATATTATAAGAAAAGAAAAAGACATAAGAAATACAAAAAATCAAAATATAAATATAAGAAACCAAGAAAAAGATATTATGTAAAAAATTATAAACATAAAAGATCATATAGGAAAAAGAAATCTATAAAAGAATGTACTTGTTATAATTGCGGAAAATTAGGACATTTAGCTAGAGATTGTAAATTACCTAAAAACCCAAAAAATAAACAAATATCAGAAATAAAAATAGAAAATACGGAATATATGCAGATAGATTATATAGATTACAAATTAGAAAGTGAAGATATTATATATGAAATTTTAGAGAATGAAACAGACAATGAAATAGATAGTGAATTAGATGAATTAAATGACTGAAGAAGATATAAGAATAAACCAAATAACTGAAGAAGTTATAAAAATAATAACAAAGGAAGAATATTTAAATGAAGAAGGAACAGATCAAAAAATAATATTTGATAGTCATATATTTGATGAAATAAAAGAAAAAAATTTAGATTTAAGTGTAGAAAAAATATTTAAAATACCAACAATAAAAAAGATATTTAGTAGAAGAAAAGAAGAATACTACGTAGTAAGCCAAAAAGAACATGCAATAGATTGTAGATATGTAAAAGGAGGAGCTAGTATACCACTAGTAAGAAAAAGAATAATTAATAAAGAAATAAATGATATAAAAGTTAAAGACCCAATAAAATATGTACACTTTGGAGGAACAGAGATATTGATAAAAGCATGTTTTAGAGAAAGAATAGATACACCAATAGAATTATACCTAACATATGATAGAATTATAAAACCTATAGAAAAAAGTAAAATAACTGTCATAAAAGGAAATTTAATATACCAAAAATTTAAATTTATAATAAGTGCGAATTATTCAGTAGCAATAACAGATAAAATATAGATAAATCATTAGTATTATATTGAAAAATATCAGGAATAGAACTAACCCCAGGAAGTAAAATATCTACAGCAAAATGTAAATATCTATATGTATTAACAACAAAACATAAAATAACGGGAAAAAAGTAAAATTAACAAATACAAATAGAAAGTCCTTTCGAACAATTTGTAAAATTGATAATAATAATTATAGTTATAGAGACATAGATATAGAAGAAAATTTAGAAATAATAAATGATAGAATAAGTACAACAAAAATAATAGCTTATGAAAAACCAGAATCATCAAGTTCATCAAAAAGAACAAGTTATGAAACAAGTTCAACAATTAATTTAAACCAATATTACATAACAGGAACAGTAAATGAAAAAGAATATTTAATACTCTTAAATACAGGACAAGAAGAAAATTATACAACAAGATATCTAGTAAAAAAATTAGGAAATAAAATCTGACAATAATATATGCTCAGATCTACCAAGAAACTTAATAAATACTAAAAATATAGCAGAAAAAACAACAACAATAGGAGTTAAAAAAATAAAAATAAAATTTGAAATAAAGGAAGAAATGCAAAAAAACAGACATAATATTAGAAATAAAATGGTTAGAACAAGTAAAACCATCTAATATAGAGCATACACAATTATCAATAACATATAACAGAGAGAAATTATTCTTAAGAAGAGCTTTAACACGATATGAAAATATATGTATTAATGAAGATAGTAGTAGAAGGGTATTACAGTAGATATTATACGCCTATGATAGATACAGGAAAAGAAGCTAATTTATGTAGATATAATTACTTATAAAGCTAAGAATGTAAAACCACAAGTATGGGATAAAATATTAATAATAGAAGAAATCTATAATTATGAGCTAACATCAAAAGATATACTTTTAGGAATGCCGTTTTTAGATAAATTATACCCACATATAATAACTAGAACGGATTGGTGGTTTACAACACCATGTAAACAGAAAGTAAGAGCAAAAGAGTTACTAATAAAATAAGAAAGAAAACTGATTAGATAGAAGGAAGTGAAAAAATTACACAAAAATTAGAAAATATAAAAAATACTGAAGATACAATAGAACTGGTCGAATTTTAATAAATAAAAAGGAAATAACTATATTTTCAATAAATAAGATAGAAATAATTAAGAAAAAATTAGAACAATTATATAGTGAAGATCCATTAAAAGGATGGGAAAAACATAAAACTACTATAAAAATTGAATTAATAGATAAAAATAGCATAATAACTCAAAAATCATTAACATATAATTTTGACAATTTAAAAGAATTTAAAATGCATATAGATGAATTATTAGAAAAACAATATATACAAAAAAATAATATTAAACACAATAGTCCAGCATTTATAGTAAATAAACATAGTGAACAAAAAGGAGGAAAAAGTAGAATGGTTATTGATTATAAAAATCTAAATGCAAAAACTATGACATGTAATTACCCAATATCAAATAAGAAATTAAAAATAAGACAAATACAAGGATATAATTACTTTAGTAAATTTGATTGTAAATCAGGATTTTACCATTTAAAGTTAGAAGAAGAATCTAAGGAATTAACCACATTTACGGTACCACAAGGATTTTATGAATGGAATGTACTACCATTTGGATATAAAAATGCACCAGGTAGATATCAACATTTTATGGATAGTTATTTTAAACAATTACCTAATTGTATAGTATATATAGATGATATATTATTATATACAAAAACCAAAGAAGAACATTTAAAATTATTAGAATAATTTACAGATATAATAGAAAAATCGGGAATAAGTTTAAGTGAAAAGAAAACTGAAATTATGAAAAATCAGATAGAATTTTTAGGAATACAAATAGATAAAAGTGGAGTAAAAATGCAACAACATATAGTACAAAAAATAAGAAATTCGAAAGAAGAATTAGATACAAAAAAAAATTACAATCATTTTTGGGATTAGTAAACCAAGTAAGGGAATATATACCAAAATTAGCAGAAAATCTAAAGCCTATACAGAAAAAATTTAAAAAGGATGTAAAATATAATTATGACGAAGAAGATAAAAAACAAGTCCAGAAAATAAAAACACTTTGTAAAGAATTACCAAAATTACAATTCCCAGACGAAAATAGAAAATTTATAGATATAGTAGAAGCAGATGCTAGTGAATGTAGTTACGGAGGAGTACTTAAATATAGGTACGAAAATGAAAAAATAGAACACCATTGTAGATATTATTTAGGAACGTTTAATGAAACAGAAATAAATAGAAAAGAATTATGTTCATTATATAAATGTTTATTAGCATTTGAGTCATATATTGTATATAACAAGTTTATTGTACGAACAGATAATACACAGGTACGTTGGTGGCTAACAAAGAAAATACAAAATTCAGTTACAACAAAAGAGATTCGGAGACTAGTATTGAATATATTAAATTTTACATTTACAATTGAAGTAATTAGTACTAACAAAAACGTTATTATAGATTACATATCAAGACAAAGCTACACAGACTGATATAATAGAAGATGATGCTTTAGAAAAGATATTCAAAACCCTAACTACGCTTTCAATGAAAGTGGATAGTATAGGTAACGAAATAGAAAAGCTAAAGACTAATGAAGATAAACTGAAGTCTGTAGCTACAAATCAGTTAACTCAGCAGTGTGCAGAGCTATGTCGATCGGAAGACATTAAAATTTCAGAGCTAAAAGGAGTCATTGGGACACTCTGTAAAACCCATAACGTTTATCAATCTACAATTGCAGGTACAAGCAAAGGAGTTGTTGGACAAAGATACCAGAATATGAACTTAAATAAGATATTTGAAAAACCATTTACACCAAAAATACAAAAAGACCTCTTGAACATACCCCCACAAATTATCACATACTGAGATAGTCTGAACCAAGATAAAAAAGTTTATAACTATACTACCCAAAAATACATAGAAAATATCTACCGAGTACAAACTTTTCTAAACCTTAACCCCAGAGCTACAGATATCAAAGAACCCAACACAAACTATATAACCCAAAGATTACAAGGTCACAACAAGCTAATTGCACTACCCAAAACCAACCCAAGCTTAATAAAAACTTGTTTTGATTATGGATTATTAAATACCATATACACCCAAGATGGAGAAGAACTATCAGCTATGGAAGAATGTCAAAAAATATTCAACACCTATAAAAGAGTAACCAAAGGAAATCTATTTTATATAAAGTGTTATACTGTACCAGCAGAGATATTATACGCCGAGATAAAACCAGTTATACAAGTTGTACAAATAAGATTAACCAGAGATATGATTATACCAGAAGATATTGTGTAGCAGCCAAAGATACCCAGAATCGAGATACCTGATTTTTATGCAAACAAACGACTTATTGGACTAACTACAATTATTCAAGAACTAACAAACAATTATACCAATGGAAACCGAATATGGAGCTATTATTCAAGAGACCATCAGATGATTTATTCAAATTCAAAAGAACTACGACAAGCAGATATGGAAGATGTCAGACAATGGATATTGACGTTACTTAACCCAGAAAGATAATCTACTGCAAGAGCAATTAGGAGAGGATTTATTTCAGACAAATTATTGACAAGATATTGCAAGATAATTTGACACAAATATCCAGACCATCAATGTTCGAGATGTAATAGAGAAGATAATATTGTCCCAGATGTACAACTAGAATGAAGATAAACATGCCAGCTGGAAAGAAGATAAAAAAGCAGCAGATACGATAGAGACAACAACGAAGGAAAATCAACTACAGATAAAAAAAAAAAGACAAAAGTTATCAAAGTCATAAAAGATATGAAAAGGACATGTGACTTATAGTTTTCAACATGTGAATTATTATAGCTTTTGATTTCTTTTACGTAAAGACATTGTATAGTTAGTCTTTACTAGATTAGGTAGATACCATTATTAGCCTACTATAGACTTTTTGACTTTTTAAAAGTTTGTAAGACTTTATGTAAAAGATTAGTCTTTTCTAGGAATAGTATGTAGATACGTGTAAAACATTAGTACGTAAAACTATGTAAATCATCCATTATAAATGAAGGGATCGAAGGCAGAAAGAAGCAAGCCTTCATGCGTTGAAGCAAAAAACTCTCTCTTGTCTACAACAAATAATTTGATTATTTAAAAAACAGGTATATTTCAATGGAAGAACAAAACTTAGAATTATCAAAACTACTAGAACAGGTATATTCATTTACTATTATGAATAGCTAAATTCATAAATTCCTAACAATCATAATATGATAAAATAAGTTCATGTTAGTTGCTTTATAGTAGAATTATTCGAAAAATAGCATGTTAAAAAATTTATTAGCAAAGTGGAAAAGGAGAAAAACTCCTAAGAATTATGCCATCCTAAAGGTGAAACCGGTGAGGCAAGAAAGCCTTGATAGGGGAGTAACCAGAGTAGAGGCGTTGTTTAAGGAAAAAGTATCCAGATTATCATGCTAATAGTGACCGAAGAATATGTTATTTAGGAATAATCTAGTATATAGCAATCTAAAGTGATCATATTTTGTTATGTGCATGATTGAAGGGAATATTTTGAAAAAGTATCATATGAAAAATGAATACTAATTTATCTGACGAAATGGTAGATAAATTTAAAATACTTGTTTTGTATGTACTTAATGATATAGAAATTGTAGATATAAGAAAAATCATATTGGAAAAAATATTTGATAAATATTTTATGACTAGAATAAATTATATACCACACTTACCTAACTACTCTTACAAATACCTACATACCAAACCTACATATCAACCATGATAAATTATATATATTTAGAATTTTGGAAAATGGATATGAAAAATATACAATCAACAAAAAAACAAATGAAAACAAATTTAGATGAATATATGAGGACTAAAGATATAAAATATATACAATTTCTTAGTGAAAAATATAGAAGAATTAATGAAATTAAAACAAACAACTAAAAAATATTATAATAAAGTATTTAACCAATTTTAAATGACAGATAATCTTAAAATATTAATCTTATATATACTTAGAGATATAAAAATTATAGATATTAAGAGAAAAATATTAGAAAAAGTATTAGACTATGAAATTAAAATTATAAATTGGATAGAACAGTTATACCTGGATAATTATCCAAATGGATATTATTCAGATTAAGAAATGTTAGAATATATTAGAAAAACTAGAGAAAATCAAGATAATCTAAATGAAGAAATTAATTATAGAAATCGAATTAGAAAAATAATGGATAATCTAAAAGAAAAATTAATATGGATAGAAGAAACCCTAGAAAATTTAGGAAAAAGTACATGTGATAGTTTATATAATTTAAAAAACTCGCTACAAGAAGAACAAGACAAGATAATAAATAGCATTGAAAATCTAGAATTAGATATACATTACAGTACAATTAGGATAAATTATTATACAAAAATTTGTAAATCTACAATTACTACAGGATAAAATGATAGACTATGAATACTTAAAATATTGGAGAGAAAATATGGAAGAAATAATATTATTAGAAAAACTTATGAAAGACAATCTAATTGGATATTTTGAAACAAAAGATATAGAATATTTAGAATATCTTCAAAATAATTAGAAGAATTACAAAAACTAAGAGAAAAAAATAAAGAATACTATAGTAAAACATTTAATCAATTACCGTATAATCACCCCCAAAGATATAAATATCGATAAAACTAACATAAATAAACTCAAAATAAAAATAAAAATAAAAATATTTAGAGAAGTTAAGAAATATCCACGCACAAATAAAAATAGATTATAACAGATCTATTTTACCACACAAGTTATCCGCCTCCCCTACAATTGGTATTTAATTCTTGATTTTTTGTATTTGAAGATCACTAATCTTAGACTTCAATTCTTGATCTAGATCTCAAATTCTATTGAAACATTCGAAAAATAATAATTTTTTAGATGTGAATTTAAATTGATCAGTTTGATAAGTACCAAATATCAAATGATTATATTAGAAAAAATTGTCTCATACAACAATCTTATAATTTATTTTTTAGAACTAAGCAGGAGCTATCAAATCAATACATACACATTATGTGCTTACACATACATTTTTTTCAATAATTATCCTTCGGCTAAGCTAACCTCCTCCATTCCTTCGGACTAACAAGGAATAATACATGAATGTTCACCCGTTATCTACTAACCTATAATTACAAAAAGATTTATCTCTAAAAATACATAAATCGGGATTGTTTAGTTGGGAAAGAATTATTCTGAAATAATTAATTTCGGAATTAGCCTAAGAGTGAAAAGACGTGTAAAACGTGTTTATACTTTTGTTTGGTCCAACAAGGGTTGGCAAAATGATTTTTTAAATAAGTATTACCTCATTCGACCCATTAAATAAAGATTGATTAACTAATCATTCGAAAATGAATTAAATATAATATTATTCCTATTATCTAAAAAAAAAAAAGATATTCATATTATCAACACTCATCTTGTATGAGTTTTTGCTGTCTGAAAGTCTAAATTTATTTTGATTTTTAACTTATGTTCTCACATGATCACAAATAATATGAATATCATCTATGAACTGATAAATTGTTAGTATCAAATATGAATAGAACCGCCAAAGAATGTGGTCCAGTGGATAGGGTTGTTCCTCTCTTGATCAGAGGTCTCGGGTTCGAACTTTGGGTATGAATTTTTTTTTTTAGTAGGGAGCGCTACCCTCGAATGGGTCCTATCCGACGCGAGTTCGAATTAATCGGGCTTCAACATGAATACCTGATATCGAATAAAAAATTCAAAAAAGAAATATGAATAGATAATTTTTTATTTATTTTTATTTATTCTCCATCCATCCATATCTAAGTTTGACTTGCCTATTCTAGGTCCAACTAATGGGTTAAAAATTGTATTCTTTTGAGTGTACATGCAAATCTAAGTTAGATTCAAGTCGTTATCCCCTTATCTTCTCATCATGTGCTAACATTCATGCATCTAAGATACCAAATCATGCTTTTGGTCCTAATTAGTTGGTACCAAAATTCACATTTTTGTATTCATAAAAATATTTAATCAGTTGCATTTGCAATGCTAACACAGGGCGGATCTATTAAAGCCCGTGAGGGTGGCACGTCATTCGCAAATTTCGATAGAAACTCTCTCTCTATATAGGTATATATACACTGATATATTCAAATAATAAACCTGTCACCCACAATATCAAAGTGATATCCAGTGAAAGTGGTAAGACATGTTTTTAGTGGCCCAATGGTTGTGGGTTCGACCTTTGTTGGCAACAAATATTTTTTTAAAGCAATATACATTGATATATTCAAATAATAAACTTGTCACCCTCTACACCAAATTTTTTTTTAAAGAAATGCCTGCTACTTAGCAGGCGTAATTATGTTTTGCATAATATTATGCTAATTCCAGCTGACTTAATTATTATGAAACGTTATAGTGCAAAAAGAGCGATCAATATTTGAATTGTATTTGTACGTAATAGCGGAAACGAACTAATCATTTGAAATAAGTCACCACATATGCCATGAGTAAGGATGTGTGAAACAAAAGACTTACTAACCTCTTCTTGTAAAGCTGTCGGGATTAAAGTAGTGTAATGAATGAGTTACTTAAAATATTGAAAACATGTAAGAACTTAAATATAAACTTTATAAAATGTAAGTCCGAAACCGAAAGTAATCAATTCTAATGTTGTAATAAAACCACTTCAATGCAAATATCATAAGTAATAATTATAAGTAAGTCGGTCAAATACTTATTATGTTTAGATTTAGGGGAGTTTCTCTTAACCGACATAAACCATGTGAGCAACATGAAGTTCATTGTTTCGCCCACGTTAAGAAGAGTCGTCCTATACCTTGCCGAGATATAAGACGAAACATAACCTATAGATCCAACTGTTAGCCTAAAGGCACAACCTATGATGGCGATGTAGTTATGGGGTATGTGACCTCAGACTCATAACCAACTCAGTGCTAAATAATTTTTTAAAAAATATAATAGTTGCTCATATCATAAGTCTTAAAAATATTTTCTAAAATTATACTAGTCTCTAAAATATCGTATCAAGAAACATATCTTTCGCTGCGAGCCTTGACTCTAGTTGCTATAACTTGCTTTTACTTTGCAAGATATGATAACTTCTTTTCACTTTTCAAGTCATGGTATAACACATAAAGGTTTTTCATAAGCTTTTCATAAATTGACTACCTTTGAATATACTTTATAACAAAACTATAGTAGTAAACCTATTGAAGAATGAAATCAACTTTCAGTACAAATTTCCAAATCATAAACTTTATGTGAAAACTAACTCTTGGTTATGGAAATTAAATGTAAGTTTAAAAACGACCTTAACTCGGGGAATAATTCACAATACTTGAAGCATATAGAAGAAAATTATAATAAGACTCAAGAACAATACTTGAAATATTTAAATCTTCAAATCCTAACTTGAATCATGACTTAACGCGAAACTATGACTCAATTGTGGAGATGAACAAGATTCTCCACGAAAGGTATTTCTCTTACGTACCTCATAGATGAATGATGGGGAAGAATCCTTTGAATTTGGAGCCCTAACTTGATTTTCCTTGCAACTTGAAGGTTGAAAGCTTGAAAAAATAAGAAAGGGCTTTGATTTGAAATCGTAAGAGTTTCTGACGTTTTGAGGCGTATTTAACATAAGATGGGCGGTTTCTGAAAAAGAAAAGACCATTTTGCCCCTAATATAAAATTAAAATTAAAAATTATGATGTCGGGAGAGGGGGTCCACGACGCGCCACCCCTGTTGTGCGGTGCCCCACCCAGTGTGGAGGTCTTCTAGCGGTTCTCTCCCGTGCTCCACGGTGCAGGGGTTCAAGGAGGAGGTCCTCGTGTGCAGCGCACAACCTATTTCAACATCCAAAATCTCACTTTAAGTACCGAAAGGTATCCTAAACGATTCGGGTTGATTCAAGAGACTTAAGACTTAAGTTTTGAAGCGTAAACTCGTCTTTAGAATACTAAGATCATGGAAATTTTTTTGAGGCGTTGTATTATTTCTCCCTTGAAATCATTCGTCCTCAAATGATGGGTAACTCTAAGATGAAAGAACAAACCAAACCATTAACAACCCTATCCTACACATAGGTTGTAAACATGAGTCAAAATGTTTTAACTTAAAATCAGGATATCTACAAAGCGTACATAGACACAAAGTCTTTAGAGCACGAAAATCATGATTTGGAAGATATGGAATATCCATAGGAGTTTACAAAATTAGTAAGACTTTTTCTTCTATCCCTATGGACTGATCATGGACTAGGAGAGGAAATGTTAACACACCAAAAGCTAGAGTAGAGTAACATCTCAACTAATGTAGAGAGTAAATATGCAAGCAAGGTAAAACAAAGCCATGCACAAGCCCAAATCTCTTAAAATAAACTCAATGACACTAAGACTAGCCTTTGCTTATCAATTCACCATTTCCCCGTCATACTAAAATCAATAACTTAAGGTTGTAACTATTCCCATTTAATAAAATGTCCTCACTAAATCCACGAAAACAACCTCATATCAAAAGTTCAACACTAACCATCTATAGATCCCTCAGTTTTCCTCTTAGGAACACACCTTTTACACTACCTTAGCCTCTTTCACACTAAGCAACATTAGTACACTGGCTAATCATACATGACAATCACAACTTCAAAATTTCCTACTACAAAAAATTATATTAACTATCTCAAGCACACATCACCTTAATTCCTTTTCCCTCTTAAGTTTCTCCTTCACCTATAGGCTTAACTACAATCTCTCTATTTTGCCTAGGGGTTTAATTTCTTCTATTGTGTTCACACTTAACTTACTTTTCACTAACACCACATCAAATCTACAAAATTCAGATCCCTAAAATCAACATTAGCACCCTCATGTTACTCACTCGCCTAGGTTTTAAGCTAAGAAAACTCACGCCAAATATATAGTAGGAGTCTGAGGACACTAATTTTCTATGCATAGGGAAAGTTAAACAACGTATCCGTCGCAACATCGGGAGAGTTTTCTGGATTTTGCTGCCTAGTCAAAGAATACAATCGGTTTCTCATCATGTTAGATTACGGGTCATGGATCACCCATGTGGACAGATCCGACCTGTTTCTTAGTAAAAAAAGTGAGATTAATGTATAATCTAATTTTTTTAAAAAGGACGGAACGGTTACACAATAATTGTTCCCACCCCAAATCCCCTATATGTTCTATCTTTATTCTGAAAAGAAAATATGTACAGAAAAAATTGGGTCATAAACAAAGAATCAAAATTAACAACAACACCAAAACGAGAGCAATTTAGTTTGTGATTCAAGCTTTGTTTTCAAGAAATTCAAAGTAGACTTGGGGCGATTTTTCGGTAGCAAAATCAACACCTTTCGCTTTAACAGAAAAAGGTACACACTAATTTTTTATTTTTGCTCAGTTCGTATTTTATTTACAATGACATCAGCGCCAGGTTTAATTTCTCTATTTTGCATGATTTTGGTATCGAGTTTAAGTTTATAGACATCCTTGTTAGATAGAGACCATAACTGGATGGAGATCAGAAGTTTGGATCGGGTCAAAAGCCTTAAATCAAAGCGTAAAAACAGACGAATCGTAGGGAGTAGCACTTTTGAATTTACCCGAAATGGGTATTTTTTTACTGTCGATAATTTGAGTGATCATTGGTAGTGGGGAGAATAACAAAGAGTGGCAAATCCATCGATTGATTAAAACACTCTAAAGCTCTCTACTTTTTGCCTCACAAATGTACTAATAAGAAATGAGCATAATGTTCCTTTTTTCTTTTTATGTTAACAATTCTTGTTCTCGTACTATTACTAAATAAACCCCAATCAATAGGGCCCTAAATAAAAAGGCCTATGTAAAATCTAAATCTCGATTGGGTCGAATTGACTTCACAATTCGTATCCTACAGTTGCAAATTGTTAGAGGGAAAAGGGATTTTGCCAAAAATCGAGAAAAATATTTTTTGAAAGTGTAATTATTTTCATTATATATCTAATTTTATTATCAAGTTTATCATTTTACATGTGGTTGAAATTGATTTTGATATTAACTTTTCGAATTTAAGCTCTTTTAAGTTTAATTTAACAGATTTGCCTTCTACATAATTTTGTGACATAAGTTGTCACATTGAGTGGTTCAACCATTCTTATTGTTTCTTGGTTCCTATTTCAGAAATGGCTGAACAGGGACAAACTCGAATCACTCCAAGTAGGAGTTCTGGATGTTGAGCAAAGAGACAGTGGAAGAGCACGTCGTTGAAAGACATGTTTCCGAGGTCGTGAGATCATACAAATTAAAATGATGTCTTCAAGGCGACACAAAATCTGTTACGAAATGAAAGGGCTATACTTAGGAAGAGAGAGAGAAAAATGAAAGAATTCAAGTCTTTTAAGATTACCCCAAGCATTTTGTTACTAGTTTTATACATTTGTTTGAATTGAAATGTGTCAAACTGTAAAATTATGTAGAAATCTAGGATTGGAAAGCATTAGCTATTTTAGCAAATTCTCTTCGTAATCCTTGGGGCGAGAGATTAATTAATGTTTACCACGAGATTTGATCTAGCGAGCCTTTTTGGGTGTATATAAGTCATCTCGAATATTTGTAGGATGACTTTTATCTTTTGATTGACTTGTAACCTGAAGTAGTTTAACTAAAACTTTATATTATAAATATATTAAGTTGTTCCTCTCCTTTTATATGAATTTCATTCATTTATTTGAGTTTAAAATGACTTAATTGAAAGCAATCATTCTAATACACATTAAAAAATTAATTTCTAATTTTGGCCAAATATTTCGTTCGTAGAAGATGATCGGATTCTTAAGTGTCCTTTTGATTATGCACTAAACATGAAACCTTTATGTGAAATGATTTGCTTAAATGTGTAAGTTGCATGCATAATTGATAAAATACTTGCGTGATTGTCTCTAAATATCAGACATGACATAGAAAAGCATAATTACCGACTTGAACAAAGGAGAAAAACTAAATGGTGACAATTACAACATTTGAAGTCGTAAAATATGGTATGGGCTGGAAGAGCAAAATGCTCTTAAAAGTATTGACCATGCCTTATGTCTACCAGAAGAGGGTAACATTGAACAACACAGAAGAGACCTTGAAGCTTGTAAGGCTTGGACAAAAGGTTGATTTCATTGCACGTGAAATCATTGTAAGTTCTGTAGTTGATGACCTTATACATGAGTGAGAGAAATTTCCTACTGCTAATGCCAGCTGGGCACACTTACGAGGAACATATGGGAGTACTTGTATCACCCGCCTCAGACAGTTGACTATCAAGTTTGACACTTACAAGAAGCGTCGTGATCAGAACATCAAATAACACCGTAGGTTGAAGTCGAATATGATAGCTCAACTCAAAAGTGTTGGTCACGTTCTATCAGATGAGGAGCAGGTTCAGGCAGTGATCCGATATCTTCCCAGCAGTTGGGAATACTTGAAGGTCAACTTAACCCATAATGACAACATTAAATTTTTTTCTGATGTTGCTCGTCATGTTGAACTTGAAGATGAGCGACTTGGTGTTGCTAAAGTTGTTTCTAATACCTTTATGACAGAATCAAGTAGTATGAAGTCTTCAGGATTCAAGCGTAAGAAGAAGTGAAAAAATAACGAGAAGAGTAAAGAGACCGAAGAAGGATCCCCTGAGAAAAAGAACAAGCCAAATTTCAAGAAGGGAAAAAAAATTCAAGAAGAAAGACGAGCAAAATGAAGTGTTACAATTGCCAAGTTCTGGGACATTTTTCTCGTGAATGTCCTGAGTAGAAAAAGGTAGCATTTCTAAATGCATCTCTAAGTGCTACATATGTTTCTAACTATTTTACTAACAGAATCTTATCCAATGTGGATTGTAGACTCAGGAGCCACCGATCATGTAAGTCGAGATCGAGAAGCGTTTGTGGAGATTCATCGAGTTTTACCTGGATCAAGGTGGATTTATGTAGGAAATAATGCAAAACTTGAAGTCAAAGGGTTTGGCACTTGCAAAGTAGATTTGCATGGAGGCCGGTCTTTAATGTTGCATGACGTCCTATATGCTTCAGAAATTTGATGAAACTTAGTGTCTGTGTCTATTCTTTTGATGTTGGTTTTCATTTATTTTTTAGTCGTAATTGTGTAAGAATTACTCTAGATAAGGTTTTTTATTATTTTGGACATCGTTATGATCGCTTTATTATTTTAGATTATAATTCTTCGACTTTTGACTATTATGTTGACCGTTGTGTAATGTCATGTTATTCTAGTGATAATGATGTTGATATACTTACATGGCATACTAGATTGGGTCACATAGGGCAATATCAAATAAATAGATTGGCAAATAAATGACATCTAGGTTCTTTCTCCAGAATTGAAATGTCAACTTGTGAAAATTGTCTTGCCGAAAAGATTGCACTTAAATTATTTGGGAAGGCTAAAAGAGCTGAATTCCCATTACAATTAATCCATTCTGATATTTGTGGTTTAATAAATGTGAGGACAAGGACTGGTGCTTCATATTTCATTACATTTATTGACGATTTCACGCGCTTTGGTTATGTCTATTTGATATCTCATAAATCCGAAGCACTTGAATGCTTCAAAAATATATGATGAAGTTGAGAATCAATTAGACAAAAGTATAAAGGCATTAAAAATCGATAGAGATCGTGAATATTTGTCAAAGTAGTTTGAAGAACTGTGTATTGAAAAAGACATTATCAGACAATTAACTACTCCTTATACACTTCAATAAAATGGTGTAGCCGAAAGAAGGAATAGAACATTATTGGATATGACAAGATCCATGATGGTGCAGGCAAATTTACCAATCTCTTTCTGGGGAGATCCATTATTAATTGCGGCCTGCATATTGAATAAAGTGTCTTCTAAATTAGTATCTTCTACTCCTTATGAACTATGAATTGATAATAAACCAAACTTTAATGATCTACGATCTTGGGGTTGTGCTGCATATATTAAAGATCGTTTTGGTAAGTTTGAAAAACTAAGTCCAAAAGAAAAGAAATTTTTATAAGATACTCAGAACACTCCAAAGGGTATCTGTTCATTGGTGAATTGGAAGATGAAAGTACAACTGAAATTGAATCATGAGATGTCATATTTCTGAAAAATGATTTTTCAAAAAAGGGTGAAATAAAGGAAAATGAGTTTTTTTACAAAATGCTGAATTCAGATGATCAAATAATGTCCCCAGACATGCTTGATAAATCAATAGATCAAGAAATAATTTTTGGTCCAAGTGGGAGTTGTGAATCCCAAAATCCTGTTGAGGAATCTGAACTTCAATTACGTAAGAGTACCAGAAAAGATGTACCTAAATGATCTTATGAGATTGAGGATTATGTTTTCTTGGTATCTCCTACAGAATTGGATGAACCTAATTCTATGACTGAGGCTTTATCGAGTTCTGAAAAAGATGAATGGATAAAAGCGATGAAAGAAGAATTAGAGTCCATGAAAATCAATAACGTCTGGGATCTAGTTGACCTTCCTTCTGGGCGTAAAGCTATTGGGAACAAATAGATTCTCAAAGTAAAACGCAAATCAGATAGGACAATAGAAAGACACAAAGCATGATTAGTGGCAAGAGATTTTACTTAAGAAGTTGGAATAGATTATGAGGAAACTTTTTCACCAGTTGTGAAATTTACCTTAATTCGCTTGCTTTTGGCTATAGTTGCACGTTTAGATTTAGAATTACATCAAATGGACGTAAAGATCGTTTTTCTCAATGGAGAACTAAATGAGAAAATCTAGATAAAACAACATGTAGGTTTTATTGTTAAAGGCCAAGAAAAGAAGGTTTGTAAATTAAACAGATCAATATATGGCCTTAAGTAGTCTTCAAGGCAGTGGTACCTGAGATTTCATAAGGAAGTAATTTCATTTGATTTCACCATAATCGATGAAGACCATTGCATCTATGTGAAAAAGTCTAGTGAAATGTTTGTGATTCTTTCACTTTATGTGGATGATATTTTATTAGCTAAAAATAATTTGGAGTATGTAAAAACTGTTAAGTCATGGCTTTCAAAGTCATTTGACATGAAAGATATGGTGAAACAGATTATATATTGGGTGTTAAAATCTAAAGAGGTCGTTTCAAGAAAATTTTGAGTCTTTCTCGAGAAACATATATAAAAAAAAATTGGAACGCTTTCGAATGAATAGTTGCAAATCCATGGATACTCCTATAGCAAGAGGTGGAACTTTAAGCCTTGAAATGTGTCCAAAGACTGAAAAAGAAAAGAAAAACATGTCTCGAGTTCCATATTCTAGTACAGTTGGGAGTTTGATGTATGCTATGATGTGTACTCGCCCAGATATTTGTTATGTCGTAGGTTTAGTTAGTAGGTATCAATCCAATCCTGGAAGAGATCATTGGAAAGCAATAAAGAGAATTTTTCGATACCTAAAGGGAACTGCTGATTATTTACTATGTTATAGTGGATGCGATTTATCCATAAGAGGTTATACAAATGCTGATTGAGTTGGTGACCGGTATGATAGAAAATCAACTTTTGATTATGCCTTCTTGCTAAACGGTGGTGCAATTTAGTGGAAAAGTAAGAAAAAAACTTGCACAACCCTGTCAACTATGGAATTCAAATTTGTGGCTTGTGCATCTGCAGTGCAAGAAGCTGTTTGGTTGAAGAGATTCTTTGCGTATTTGAATATCGCAAAAATTTTTAAGGGTCCCATGATTTTATATTGTGACAGTCCAACTGCTATCACATATATGAAGGATCCTAACTATCACAGCAAAATCAAACACATTGATATTAAGTATAACTTTATAAGAGACATAGTAGCAAGTGGAGAAATAAATTTACAATACGTTTCTACACGAGAAATGATAGTTGATCCCTTTACAAAGGTGATTCTAGAGACTTGTTTGAGAAACATGTTATGACTCTAGGATTACGTAGGATATGATTATGTTTCTGTATTGTCTATGACTTGATTGTAATTATTATCAATATAAGAGTCTTGAATTTATGTTCAATCTCATATGCATGCAAAAATGTGTTTTATTGATATAGCGTGTCGAACAAGTCGCGAGATTAGCTCTCTCACACGAGCAATCGCCTCTTACATCGAGGAACGTGAAGAGAAAATACCCACCATCATATTATAACTTGTTTTGAAAAGCCAGATGTGAGTTTCTCTAAGAATATGTATTTGAGGATTATGAAAGAAAGAAACTCAGGTTAGACATTTAGAGATGTCTAGACCTAGATCTGTACGATTTTGAATGATCAAGAAGATTGAGACACACACACCAATATAAGGTGTGAACATCGTAGCACGTCTTTCATACTACATATGCTTAGCGACCAATGGGTTGGTGAAAGAATGAATCTCTGCTTCTTCATTGTGTGAGACCCTTAAAGTTAATTTTAACTTTTCATTGAAATATCCTTGGACCTTTGACTGTTTCTTGAAGTTTCGATCGATGTTGCTATTTTAGCATGTTACTAATAGCCATGAAAGATTCGGCAATGCGATGCATGTCTAGGAAAATAGTTGATTTGCAACAGATAGATTTGAGTAGAAAGGAAAGACGATTAAAACAAATATTTTAACTTGTTTACACAAGCCGGCTATTACACTAACCATATAAGAATCAAGTGTAATTGTTTATATAAAGTTAACCATGAACTCGAGTTCACTTCTTTAAGAGGATGAGGGATCGGATAAGTGACTACTGAAGTAGTGAATGATGTCTGGGGTATTGTGAGTATTAGTATCCTCATATTAGTAAAGAATTCTTTCCACATATGATTGGATTCCCAAATATAGCTTGTAAAACCTTATAGGAAAAGTTAGTCAGCATCACAGGTCACACAAACTATTTGTTGTATGAATTGGTGATTTGTTGATGTTGTACTGGCTCGGGTCATATCCATCACATGTGAAGTGGGAGATGTTGGATTATGGGTCATGGGTCACCCATGTGAATCGACCCGACCCGTTTCTTAGTCAGAAAAAGTGAGATTAACATATAATTTAATTTTTAAAAAATGGACGGAACGGTCACACAATAACTGTTCCTGCCCTAAATCCCCTATATGTTCTATCTTTATTCTGACAAGAAAATATGGACAGAAAAAATTGAGTCATAAACGAAGAATCAAAATTAACAACAACGCCAAAACGAGAGCATTTAGTTTGTGATTCAAGTTTTGTTTCCAAGAGATTCAAAGCAGATTTGAGGCGATTTTTTCGATAGCAAAATCAACACCTTCCGCTGTCTGATTTTTGCTCAGTTTTTTATTTACATATCAAATAATTGTTTTATTATTAAATTCATATATTTTAGGAAAACTACAACTTTTTATTTAAATAATATTTATGGATAAAATTATACATAGTCACATATGAAAAAAGAAACCATTTTAATAATTGACAATCAAAGCAGATGAGGAGAAATGGAGAAAAACAATAGTATGAAAGGGAAGGTCACTGACATTAGTCTACTTTTCACACTTAAGATACCTCAAACTTCCAAGGCTACTTTTTACCCTTTTTATGTCACAGCCTACAAAGGCTACAGTATTGTTTAGTGCCATAACTACAGGACATCAATAATATAACTACATTTTTGAGTTTCATATCTAATTATCATGAGTAAAGCAATTAGTATTCACGAGCTATAATCAAATTTGCTACGATATACTCAACTTTACAAGAATCTTATTACTTCTGAACAAAATTTTCACATATTTTTATCAATCTTTTTAGCTAACATGCCATCTTTTGTCTATCTTTTTAGTTGATGTGACATTTTTAATATGGATTTCATTTTATATAATCAAGGTGTCACGACAACACAAAAAAATGACAAAAATATACTAAAACTAAGTTTTGAGGGGTAATATGAGTTTTCTTTTTGAACTGTTATTAGTTATTTATTGAAATACACTTTCGCTCTACTTATTTACTTTTTTCTACTTGAACGATGTTCATGACTCAGGTAGAAAAATGAAATAATTAATGATGATATCATACATAAAAGTATTCTTTAATTTGGTTTTGACTGACATTTTATGTTCTTCAACTTCGAAATATTCACAATTTGACATTTAAACTTGTATAAAGTTAAACAAATCGATACATGCGTCCTATGTGATAATTTGCGTAATACATGACGTTTTAGCGTATTATGCCATACAAGACACGTATGTCTACTTGTTTAACTTCATACAAGTCAAGTGCTATCTGTGCACATCTAAAATGGAGGACCCAAATGCTAATAGAGGTCGAGTTAAACGACAAGTCAATATATAACACAATTGATGATAAAGTGTATTTTGATAAATAATTGCTAATAGTTCATATAGAAAATATGCACACCTAATAGTTCATATATAAAACTAAAATACTTTAAGTGTATTTTTTAAATTTCATTTAATAATATATTAATCGATAGTTTGGTACGTAGAAAAGGTAATATATTCATAATTAAGTTTGAGATTAAATTTATGTCATCGATTAAATATAGTATAAATCTAAATCAAACTTAATTGTGAAAATCTTATCTAATTCCATTCAATTTAAAATTATTCACAAAAAAAATAAATCAATCTAAAGTATGATCTTAAAATTATAATCTCAAAATAATTTAGTATGGTTATCACATACATGCTTCTACAACTAACAAAGTAGGCGTAATTAATTATACTCCAAAGTACTAATACTAGTAAAGAGTAAACAGTAGTTTCAGCAATCTTTCATTTTCTATCATAAATCTTCTTTCAATCTTTGAGGGTCCCTCTCCTTTTCCCCTTTACTGCTTTTTTCTATGTAGCTTTGAATACTTGAACAGTGTCACACTGAAATAATTAAATAAAAAAAGTGCTCAAAGATCTGTACAAAAAAAGCTGCTTAATTTACTGTTCTTTTTGCATAGATTTAGTTGTTTAGAGTTTCAAGATTTTTACTTGGGAACTTAAAGATCCAGTTGCTTCTGCAGTCTTTGGAGAAAAGGGTTTTTTTTTTCCCCTTGATTTTCAGTGATTTTAGGACAAGTACGTAGGAGCTGACATTGGTGGTGTTTAGCCTGCTTCTTGTTTTTTGCTTAGTGTGTGTGTCTGTGTGGAGGGGTTGGGGTTGGGTGGTATAACCAGTTGCTCTTTTAGTTTCTTTGGAGAAAGGGGTGTTTTGGGGTTTTCTTGTTTTATGTTTTTTCTTGATTTTTTCAGTTATGTTAGGACAAGTATGAAGTAGCTGCCATTGGTGTGTTATGCTTGCCTGCTTCTTGGTTTTAGCTCAGTGTGTGTGTTTGTGTAGTGTCAAAGGTCTGCTATAACCAGTTGCTTCTGTAGTTTCTTTGGAGAAAAGGGTGTTTTGGGGTTTCCTTATTTTTGTGTGTTTTCTTGATTTCCAGTGATTTTAGTACAAGTGTGAAGTAGCTGTCATTGGTGGTGTTTAGTTGTATACTTGCCTGCTTGATGGTTTTTGCTTAGGGTGTCTGTGTGTGTGTTTGGGAGGCGGGGGATTATTGCTAAGTTTTGCTATAAACAGTTGTTTCTGTAGTTTCTTTGGAGAAAAAGGTGTTTTGGGCTTTTTCTTGTTTTTTGTGTTTTCTTGATTTTCAGTTATTTTAGGACAAGTATGTAGCAGCTGCCACTGGTGGTGTTTAGTTGTGGAAGTGGAGTTGGATGAGAAATATGCTTGCCTGCTTCTTGGTTTTTGCTTAAGGTGGTTTGGGGGGTTTTGGGGGGGGGGGGAGAGATTAGTGTCAAAGTTTTCATTTTTAGCTTTCTTTTTGCTCTTTTGTATATATTTGGGGCTTTTCTCTTTTAGATTTTTGGGTTAATTAGGAAAAGTAGTTGAGTTAAATTGATTAAAGGGAATGAGGGTGTCATCTTCTGGCTTCAATCCTCAGCGTGAGGAAGGTGTGTTTTGTTTCTCCTTATTTATTTTTGTCATCTTTTGTTTATTGAGCTTGAATTGAAGTATTCTTTGTAATAATTAATTTTTTTCTTTTACTTGGGAGTGAACATTTTTGATGTTTGATTATGGCAGGAGGGGAGAAGAAATGCCTGAATTCAGAGCTGTGGCATGCTTGTGCAGGGCCATTGGTCTCTCTTCCACACGAAGGAAGCCGAGTAGTGTATTTTCCTCAAGGGCATAGTGAGCAGGTTAGTAGTGGAACTTATGTTATGCCATAAACTCATAAAGTTAATTATAAGCATAGGTGTCTGATATGGTTGGAGTAAATTCTTATGTTGTGGTTCTTCATGGTTATGATCAGTGATGAAGTCAGAAAGTTTGTTTAGAGTCTTCAAAGATACTCTCAAGATTGTAGTATATATGTATGGAAAGTAACATTTACCTATATACATAGCATCATTTTCTGACAAAGGGTGTTCAACTGACCTCCCTTTGGTGGACATAGCTATGCCCCTGGTCATGCTCGCTTTGAAGTTTGAACTTAGTTTTTGTAATGGTAGGTGAGGGATATAAGTAACGTTCAAGATTTAACTTGTGCCGTATGAGGGTATGCTACTATTTTGTAATTTGAATGTCTCTCTGTCATGCCTTCTGGGATGTTTGAGCTTTTAGTTGAAGGGGTTAACTATTTTGCGTTTCCAGGCATGTTGTGCCTGTCAGGGAGATGTCCCTACGTGTGTAGGTATAGGATAGAAACCTTTCTTTCTAACTCTGGAGAACTAAGTAACTCCCAGTGCTGTATTCATCTTGGCAAATAGAGTTTAGCTAGTATTACAGAAAAAGAACATCATTAGTTGTTGATATATTTCTTTTTATTAATTTGTGAGGGATTCTAATTCATTAAGCTATTTCCTAGAATTGATCTTGTTCTTGATATAATTCTGCATTAGTTTGGACTGTTTGGCTAATTTTCGGTGCGACAAGAATAGAATGACCCATTGGATTCCTAGACCTCCTAATTATGGGTGAAATGATGTTACTTGAAATACTTTGTACTGGTCCTTTTTTTAATAGCTTGTACAGTAGTGGTAGGCTATGTTGCTCGGACTCTCTGAAAATGTGGCCACACCCATGTCCGATCTTCAAAAGCTGTACCTCGTTTTGAGGATCTGGCGACATATTTGAAGAGTCCAAGCAACAAAGTTGGTAGGCACCTTTAATCTTTTGTGGAAGTCTTACAGGTTGCTGCATCCACAAACAAGGAAATAGCTGGTCATATCCCGAACTATCCTGGATTACCACCTCAACTTTTCTGTCAGCTTCACAATGTGACTATGAATGTAAGTTTGACCCTACATTCTCTTCAGTGTGAAAATCATGTTTTTTGGAGTATTAACAGTGGTTAAGAGATTGAAAAAATTCTAAACTACAGGCAGATGTTGAGACTGATGAAGTATATGCTCAAATGACTTTGCAGCCATTAACTCCAGTATGTTACTTTCATCAGTTCATTTGTTTTCTTTCTAAATTATTTAAAAGTGCTAATTGACTATTTCACCGTAGGAAGAGCAAAAAGATTTGTGCCTGCAACCAGCTGAACTTGGGACCCTGAGTAAACAACCAACTAACTATTTCTGCAAAACATTGACTGCAAGTGATACCAGTACCCATGGTGGATTCTCCGTCCCTCGACGTGCTGCAGAAAAAGTTTTCCCTCCTCTTGTAGGTCCCGTCAGATGCACTCATCAGCAATTTTTCCTTTTTCTATTTTACTTGAGGTGCATTTGGTTTTAGGATATCCTGCTAGTGGCCAATTGTGTTTGATTGACTCAAGTTATATCTTGCTGTTGCAGGATTACTCTCAGCAGCCTCCTGCGCAAGAGTTGATTGCTAAAGATCTTCACGGAAATGAATGGAAGTTCCGGCATATATTTCGCGGTGAGTTTCTGTAAAGAGAGTTGATATAGTAGTATCACATTGAAAGACTTTGTTGCAATGTTGTCGTGGTGGTTGGTACCTTGTTTTGAATCGTCTATGTTGAAAGTTCTTAGGGACTTCATATATACTGCATTATATGAAGTTTGAATTACTACATTGTGGTAGGAAGTTTATGCTGCTGCTAATATACTTCTGAATTCAATTCAATGACTACACCAATGGTTGAGCGATCCAGTTCCCTGGCCTAATAGACCTCTGCAGAGTGATCTAATGACTATATAACATGTTGTACCAGCTGTTAAAATTGTGTTGACCTTTTACTCATCAGGACAGAAAAATTCACCTTTTCCTTTTAGCTTCTAAAACACTGAAGATGACACAAAGAAAAAGTTGGAAATTAAGAATTCTTGTTTATCGCTTAAATTAAATGAAGAACCTAGTGCAGCATTGTATTATTGTTTTGACTTAGGTTCTGTTGTCTCTTTCCTCTGACCTAGATTCCATTATGGATGCAATATGATTTTTTCCTAGTTGTTATCCTCTTATTGTATGATGTAGGACAAGCGGGTCTGGATTTCTAGTGTTGTTTCTGATTGCTGTGCTATGATTTATGAAATCGGACACTAATGATCTAATTCCTCGTACTTAGGCCAACCAAAGAGGCATCTCCTGACGACAGGATGGAGTGTGTTTGTAAGTGCGAAGAGACTTGTTGCGGGCGACTCAGTTATCTTTATCTGGTAGAAAAATATCATCCTAGCTATTGCAGTTCCTTTAGAAGTTTCCATACAACCATTTAACACTCACAGTTGATATGTATATGTGTTTATAAATTGAATGTATCTGGGCTGCATATGCAATATAACTGTTCTGTTGCTCGTCTTTTATATCCAATAAGGAGGCTGTCAATTAAATCGATTTGTTATTTGTCTTTCCTTATAGGCTCACATTGAGTAGGTGGTTCTGTGGGGTCTGTTACATTTGCCTATGTGCTCTTTTCTCTGGTAGAATACATGCAGACATTTGAAATCTCCATTTTTGTGTTGTATACTTGGCAAGCTAAATATTTACTGCTCGAAAACTTTACAGCCAATGTAACAACTTCTGCCTAGCATGCAGTCTATATTGTGTGCTGGTATAGGCTATAGCTTGTTGCATTTGCAATTAAATAAACACTCTTGTTTCACCTTCTCAAACTTTCAGATCGATTTTATCTGGCTAAATGCTGTTATCTCCCATCAGGAACGAAAATAATCAATTGCTTTTGGGGATACGACGTGCCAATCGTCCACAAACGGTTTTGCCTTCCTCAGTATTGTCAAGTGATAGCATGCACATTGGTCTTCTAGCTGCAGCAGCTCATGCAGCTGCAACAAATAGCCGGTTTACAATATCTTTCAATCCAAGGTACAGGTTGCATTTCTAGTTCACTAATGGACTTAAGTTCACATTTGATGTTTTAGCTTTCCGATTTCAGGGCTTGTCCATCAGAGTTTGTAATACCTCTCGCCAAGTATGTTAAAGCAGTGTATCATACGCGAGTTTCTATTGGCATGAGGTTCCGTATGCTGTTTGAAACAGAAGAATCAAGCATCCGCAGGTAGGTATAATCTTCAAGAAAATTTTCGCAAGCATTTTTAAAACATTACGAATGACAAGGTCAGTTGGAGAACCTAATCTTTTATTGATAAGAGAGACATTATATTGAAATGTGAAGGGATGGGCCAGGGGTTTTATCAATTTCTCAAAGAGTTTGGTGTGAAAGTATTTCAACATCTTTGAAAAGTATAGACTGCAGTCTAAAAATGTTCTTGTTAGAATAAGGAAACATTAGGAGATCATAATTTTGGTGGGAGCTGCTGCCTAACTCTCTCCTCCCAGGAAAAGGTCATGGGGAATTAATCTTGCTTGAAAGAAATGGAACTCCTTATTGTTAAATAATTTCAATCTAGGACAATCCGTGTTTTTGAGTTGTTTATGATTCAGTTTTCTCTGCCTAATATTTTTGACACAGTTCGTGATAATTTCCCAAGAGAAAGAAGATAAACTCTGCCCTTTGTATTTTATCCCTTTTTTCTTTCTAATTGGTACAAATAGTTTAATCATGTGAACGTCTTTGGTCTCAGGTATATGGGCACAATTACGGGCATCAACGATTTAGATCCTGTTCGTTGGCCAAATTCTCATTGGCAGTCTGTAAAGGTTAGTTCATAGCAGGTTGTCATTTTGTATTAAATAATAAATTGAAACTATTGCTACTTAAATTCTTTTATTACTTGTGGATTGTCACGGGCATACTGTCCGTTTGGGTTTAGAATTTCATTGTTGATCCTCTTATCATGCAGGTTGGATGGGATGAATCAACTGCAGGGGAGAGGCAGCCTAGAGTTTCGTTGTGGGAAATTGAACCTCTGACAACCTTTCCAATGTATCCATCTCCTTTCTCCCTTAGGCTGAAACGGCCATGGCCATCTGGACTGCCTTCATTTCCTGGTCTGATATTTTTTCTGTTGTTCCTGGGGGATATCTGTATGAGTGTATTCATCAATTTGATTTCAGTTCTAACTTTAGGTGTTCGCTCTTCTCATCCATTCAGGTCTATCAAATGGTGATATGACTATGAATTCTCAACTTCCATGGCTGCACGGTGGCATGGGCGATCAGGGTATACAATCACTTAATTTCCAGGGATTTGGTGTTAATCCATTCATGCAACCAAGGTTTGATGCTTCTATGCTAGGCTTGCAGCCTGACATTTTGCAAGCAATGGCAGCATTAGATTCTTCTAAGCTTGCAAATCAGTCGCTTATGCAGTTCCAACATATCCCTAGTTATTCAGCATCTTTGATTCAGAGCCAGCTGTTGCATCCGTCCAATTCGCAACGTACTTTGCTTCAAGGTTTCCCGGAAAACCAGCTAATATCTCAGGCACAGATGCTGCAGCAGCAATTGCAGGGCCACCAATCTTATGATACTCAGCAGCAACAGTTGCAGCGCCAGCAATTGTGTCATGATCAACAACTTCAGGAACCACATCAAGCACACTCGCTGCGTCAAGATCAGCAGCAAACCAAGGCTGAGTCTCAGTCACAGCTTTCTCATTTACAGGTCTTGGGTTCAACTGGTTCTCAACAAACATATTCTGATATAGTTGGTAATCATATTAATACTTCTAACAGCAGTTCCACCATGCAAAATCTCCTGAGTTCATTTTCCCGTAATGGAGCATCCACTTTCCTGAACATGCCTGAAACCAACTCTCTGGTGTCTCCTTCCTCATCATCAAAGCGGATTGCTCTAGAATCTCAGCTCCCTTCACGAGCTCCGTACATAGTGACACAGGCTGAAAATTTGATGGTGCCTAATACTAAAGTCTCAGACTTCTCCAATTTGTTTTCACCGCTTCCTGGCAGAGAAGTTTTGGATTATCAAGGTGTAGTAGATAGCCAAAACAATACGCTATTTGGAATTAATAATGATTCATCTATCATGCAGCAAAATGGTATGTCAAACCTGAAGGGTAACAGTCCGGATAACGGATCTTTACCTGTGCCTTATGCTACCTCTACCTTCACAAATACAGTGGGTAGTGAGTTTCCTGTTAATTCAGATATGACAAGTTCAAGTTGTGTAGATGAATCAGGTGTCTTGCAGTCCTCAGAAAATGTGGATCAAGCAAATTCACTTGCAGGAACCTTTGTGAAGGTGAGTGTATAATCTGCTGTGAGAAATGTGGAACCTTTAATTTGCTGATGATTTAAAGGCACATCTTTTTATAACTTCTAAAAGTTGGGAAGGGTTGTCAATGATGTCTCGATTCACGTGTCTTGTTTCTGGCAGGTTCACAAATCAAGGTCCTTTGGACGATCACTGGATATCTCCAAATTCAGCAGCTATAATGAGCTGCGAAGTGAGCTTGCTCACATGTTTGGCCTTGAAGGCCTGTTGGAGAATCCTGAGAGATCAGGCTGGCAGCTTGTATTTGTTGACCGTGAGAATGATGTTCTTCTCCTTGGTGACGACCCCTGGCAGTAAGTATCCAACCACTTGTTTTCTGTGGCAGGCTTGCTCCTACCACCAACTTTTTTTTGTGTAAGCGCTTTTTTTTTCCCGAAGAGGGGACGGAGTGGTTCTGTGTATTTCATTTGAGTCAAAGAAATAACGGAAGTCAGGAAATCATGGAAAAATACTAAGGAAGCATGAGAAAGCATTCTGGAAAAAAGGAACTGTAACTACAACAGAATAGTGCACTAATTTTAAGTACAAGAGACAGTAGATAGTTCTGATACGTGAGGTTTTGGGATAGTTTCTGATGTTTTCTTACGACCTACTAAAGATCAGTTTGGATTGGACCATCTCTAAAACAACTTGGAGGTAAAAGCTAGATAGGCAAGTAACATCTCCAGTAACTTTGTCCAAGGAGAGAGCCCATACTTCCTCTTTGGTTTACATTTACGAATTTCCACAGATCATTAGTTTCTGCTCTCTAGACATTACGAGTAGCTTTTGGTCTAGTACTGCTATTTGAAACAATCCTGAGCCGAGGGTCTATCGGAAAGAGCCTCCCTACTTCATTTGAGGTAGTGGTATGAACTTCGTACACTCTACCCTCCCAAGACCCCACTTTGTGGGAAATACACTGGGTATGTTGTTGTTGTTGTCGTAGTACTGCTATTTGAAACAATCGCAGTTTCCACTTTAGATACTGCCAATTGCAGCTCCCCTACTTGAAGCTTTCAACTTCATCAATTTATAGCATCATATTTCCCACTTACACATTTCCGAGTACTTATTTTACTAAATTTAGTTGTTAACCCACATACACTGACGATGTAGAATTTTTTAATTTTTTTTAATGTCACCTTGTCAATGTTAGAAGTAGCATATTTGTTAGAACTTTTGGTTATTTACATTTTTAACTAATCTCTATCTTGCTACAGCGAGTTTGTGAACGATGTTTGGTACATCAAGATACTCTCTCCACTTGAAGTGCAACAGATGGGTAAAGAGGGCCTTGACCTTCCAAGTGCTGGCAAAACGCAGAGTATCGCTGGCAATGGCAATGGTAATGGCTGTGATGATTTCATGAACCGGAACCACTCGTTTAGTATTATGAACGGAATGCCCTTGGGGTCACTTGACTACTAATCTATGTTTGCTTGGACACTCCAAAAATGTTGCCGCACCTGTGTTGGATCCTCCAAAAATACTCTACTTCTGGAGGATTTGACACTCATCGGAAATTTTGATGAGTCCGGGCAATATAAGCTACTACTAATGAAGTGATGTATCATGTAGCTGCTCTTGTACTTGGTTAATATCAGCAATTCTTTGTACCTTCTTCAATCAATATGAAGCTAGTAAACCAGATAGTTTTCAATGTAAATTATTCTGTTTATTATTGTTATTACTGTGGAACTACCTTCAGAGACTTGTACAACTAGTGTTACTAGCTGAAGCAATGATTTTCACCTGTTGTATTTATGAATAGACGTTCTCTATCTCTATGAGGTAGGTGTAAGGTTCGTGTAAACTCTTACTTTTTCTAGACCCCACTTGTTGATGGTGGTAGTCTGGAACTATTAGTTGTTTCCTTTTTTATCTGAACTATCATCATTGTGATACTTCGTGTGTTTTTGACAAAACATGCCCAAGAGCAGATCGACGGTGTAAGTTATGGGTTCAATGAAACCCAATAGCTTTGGCGTAGACCTTGTAATGTGTTACAAAGTTCACCAACTATGTACAAATATTAAATTTTGAATCCAGTTATTGCAGTTGGGGTCAAAAGTATCACAAAATCTCAAATTCATATAGTTCAGATCTTGAATTGCATTTCAAAGCAAGATTGATCCTCACCTAAGCTTCTAAATGAACTATAAAAATACACTTAATTTTACCTACCCTTTATCAATATAGCATATTTTGCCTATGATACTAATCTATACATTAGTCTAAACCAGGACTGGTGGTTGTACGTGTTCTGTTCACCTTAGTGAATTTTGTACAAACATATTTACATCTACTCACATTCTGTTCCTTTCAATGCATGCAAAGTTGCATTGTTAAAAGACAAAAGGCAGTAAGAACAAGTACCTAATATACTTCATTCAACAGCTAAATTATCAGACATGACATCAGACGAAATCAGAGAGTTTTTGGAACACAAGAATGTGTCTTTCCAGGGGTATTTCAAGGCCACTTTGGCTTCTGTCAGGGGCTGTTTTAACAGTCTTGAATTTTTACTACATGCTTGGCATTGTCACACTTAGGTTTGTTGGGACATTTAGGTTCATTGGAGTTAGCTGGTGCTTCCATTGCTAGTGTGGTAATTCAAGGCCTTGCTTATGGTGTCAGGGTATTTTTTATATGTTCTGCTTTTTGTCAGGTTGACGCGTAAAGATCTTTTTACACCATCTATGTACGTAGTACAATTTAGGGATTTACGTATAATTAACTCATAAGTGATCAAAAATTGTGTGTATATCCTTATATCCCTCCCACCAAGACATGAAATTAACATATGAGAAATCTAGTAAGTGGTATCAAGAAAATAATTCTTTTTTCTCCAAAAAAAATAAAATAGTTCAGGAGATGAAGTAAAATCTCTTCATTCCATGATTCAATGAAATATCTTGAGATTTTGTTGAATTCGTAAGTGTACATGCATATATCAATCAAGTGAATTTCAATCAATATGACGTGCTGCTGTTTCAAACTATGTTACTCATACTATCCAAAAATGGTATTGCACCTGTGTCAAATCCTCGAAAAATGCACTATTTTTGGAGAATCCGACCACTGCAATGCGGACCATGCAATGTTTTTGAAGAGTTCGAGCAATATACGTTTCAAATTCTCGTTTCGCCTCTGTCGTATGTCACATGGATTTTTGAACTTTGCAAATATTGGTAGGTTTTGCTACATGGCTTAAAGAGATTTTGTATTTCCTTGAAAACAGTTGGACATGGCAAGTGCTGTTGAGATTGTGGCCAAGCATATGAAGGGAGTAATATGCCAAAGAGCAATTTTACTTCACCTTGGAGCAGCTTTTCTCCTTTTATTCCCTTACTGGTTCTCAGGGCCATTGCTCAAAGCAATAGGCCAATCAGAGACCATATCTGAGCAAGGCGAATTATGTCGCGCGCGGATTGATCATTCAGCTATATGCATTTGCCATAAGTTGTCCAATGCAGATGTTTTAGCAGGCACAGAACATTGTCAAACCTTTGGCTTATTTTGCAGTTTATGTGTGTTAGAACAATAATGATAATTGTACAAGAAATTCAAAATAAAACTTGCTTGGCTTAGAGGCACGATAATACGCTTCTTGAAGATAGTTGGAGTCTCTCCCACGAGCAAACGGAAGAACTAGTGACAACTCTATCTTCGGGATTCAACTAAGCCACAAAACAAGTAGCATTCAAGAATGTTGCTCTTCTATTCTTGAATTGGTGATTTCACCATTTGATCAATGTCTCTCAAGTGTTTTTCAAGGGGAAAGTAATTTTGAGTGCTTGTCTTTTCCAAACAAAAGAAACACTATTTATAAGGTAAAATTTTCGTGCAAGTGAAAAGTATTAATTAAGCAATAGTTAATAGGTTCATGAACAAAAATTGTCTTTCTTTCAAGTTTCAAGAACCTAAAACGTAAATGAATTTACAATTGTTAATGCATTTGTAACTCAAGATACATTTGTTTCAATTGTAATTTCACATTCATTTTCTTTGTAACTCAAAATGCAGTTGTTTCAATATTAATTGAAACATAAATTTTTTTTAACCGATGCACTTGTTCCAAAAAATTGAATGAAACATAAACTTCAGTAATAACAATCCCCCACTTGTTTCAAGAAATTTTATCTTTAAGAAGCAAAATTCTTTTGAGACATTAATCTAGCAACATGCATCAATAATGGTGTCTTTTGGACTTGAACCATTAGCTAGTGAAGACTTTCTAAATCACTGACTACTTAGTGAACAAATCTTGAACTAAGTGGTTTATTGAATGAAGTAGAAAAATATTCCACGTATATTGTTATGTTCCGGTGAAAATCAAAATCCTTTGACACCTTACGACCATGTGTCCCGAATCCTTTTAGCTAAGTGCTTTAAGATTTCCTTGTTAAAATCTTATTGAAGCGGCCTCCGCTTCGCACTTAGTGCGGTGAATTCATCAAGAGTAACTTTGCATACTCCGACTAAGTAGTCTATGAATTTCATTAAGAGAAATTAATCTCATCCTCCTTTACAATAAAGTATCAGTAAATCTATCAAGAGTGTTCCTACACACTCCAACCGAAATCGGTGTATAAACTTAATAAGAGAATATAATCTCATTCTTTTCTTTTGTAGTAATACTGTCAAATCTATCAAGAGTGTTATTATTTACTCCAATCGATATCGGTCTTATAGATTTATCAAGAGAAAAAATCTCAACTTATGCATATCTACTCACTCTCTAGGGAAAAAGGAAATTTTATTGATGTGCTTCACAATTGTAACTTTACTTGTTTTTCCTTTTGAACCTAAGATTACATCATTAGGTAGGGTTACCATAAAGTACAATCAACCTACAACAGGCTTTATTCCCATCCCATTACAAGTTTGTACCACCAATTCCTTGCCTAACCCTTTAGACAAAGGATCTGCTAAATTGAGTTTGGACTTCACATATTGAAGCGATATTATGCCATCCTCCAATAATATTCTCACATGATTATGTTTGAGACGAACATGTCTTGACTTGCCATTGTAACAATCACTTGAAGCCCGAAATATAGCAACTTTATTATCACAATATATAGTCAAAGGTGGTATTGGCTTACCCCATAATGAAATATCTATCAGCATACTCCGCAGCCAATCAACTTCTTCTCCAGCAGAAGACATAGCGATAAATTCTAACTCCATGGTTGAGTGAGTAATACATGTCTGCTTCTTTGATCTCCAAGATATTGCTGCTCTAGCCAAAGTAAAAATCCAAGCAGTAATAGATTTAGAGTCATTCGGATCAGAATTTCAAGTAGCATCACTATAGCCTTCAAGAACTGCTGGAAAGGTAGAATAATGCAGGCCAACATTAATTGTACCCTTCAGATACCTTAAAACACGAATTAAGGCATTCCAATGCTCAACTCCAGGGCTACCAGTAAACTTACTCAAAGTTTCTACTGCATAACCAATATCTAGCCTGGTACAATGCATGGCATACATAAGACTCCCAACAATCTAAGAATATGTCAATTGATCAAGAATATCACCAGAGTTTCGTACTAGTTTGATGCTAGGATCAAATGGTGTAGGAGCAGACTCGTCGTCAAAATGACCAAACCTCTTTAGAACCTTCAATATAACTTGATTAAGTAAGAGTCAAACTACTTGCCAATCTTACAATTTTGATGCCTAAAATTACATCAGCTTCTCCAAGATCTTTCATTTCAAACTGAGAAGCAAGAAAATATTTTGTTTCTTTGACTCTTTCGATATCAGTTCCAAAGATCAACATGTCATCTACATAAAGACATATTATAACATCAGAATTTTCTTAAAATTTACTAAATATGCAGATATCTCCACCATTGATTAAGTAGCCATTAGAAATCATAACTTTTCTAAATTTATCATGTCATTATTTTGGAGCTTGTTTTAATCCATAAAGAGATTTAAGAAGTTTACAAACTTTATGTTCTTGACCAGGATTGACAAATCCTTCTAGTTGTTTCATGTAGACTTCTTCATCTAAATCTCCATTCAGGAATGCAGTTTTCACATCCATTTGATGAATCACAAGACCATGAATTGCTACTAGAGCAATCAAGAGACGAATAGGGGTCATCCGAGCTACAGGTGCAAAAGTATCAAAATAATCAATATCTTTCAATTGAGTAAAGCCTTTAGCTACCAAACGGGCTTTGTACTTATCTAAAGTACCATCAGATTTCATCTTCTTCCTAAAAATCCATCGGCAACTAATTGGCTTACATCCAGGAAGATCTGACAATATCCATGTATTATTAGATAATATAGAATGCATTTCATCATCAATGGCTTCACGCCAAAATGGAGCATCGTGTGAAGACATAGCTTCAGCATAACTTTCACGATCCTTTTCAATCAAATAAGCTTGAAAATCAGGTTCAAAGTCTTTTGATTTGGCTGATCTTGAACTACGTCTTGGTTGAATTTCTTCCAATGGCTCAACTATTTTCCTTTTAAGAGGAGAAATAGAAGAACTTGAATCAGCTTGTTCAAAAGAATCTTTTTTCTTGGGATATATATGCTAAAAAAAGTTAGCATGTAAAGATTCAATAATTGTGTGAGGACTTGGGGTCTCAAGATTTAAAAATCTATAAGCCTTACTGATTTGTGAATAACCAATAAACAAACAATCTACTCCTCTATAGCCAATCTTGGTTAAATGTTGATTTGATAATCGAACATGAGCCAAACAACCCCATACTTTAAAATAATTTATATTTGATTTTTGATTATTCTAAAGTTCATATGGAGATGCATCATGATTTATGGAAGTAATTCTATTCAAAATATGACATGCTGAAAGCAAGGCTTCAGTCCACAATTTTTCAGATATACCAGATCCATAAAGCATAGAATTAACCATTTCTATGAAAGTCCTATTTTTTTCTTTCTGCTACACCATTTTGTTGTGGTGTATAGGACATGATCAATTGTTTTTCAATGTCTTCTCTCTCACAAAAATCAATAAAATCTGACTTTAAGTACTCTCCACCTCTATTAGACCTAATTGACTTAATTTTCACACTCAATTTATTTTCAACTTCTGCTTTATATGTTTTGAAAGTTTCAAATGTTTTATCTTTTGTTTTCAATGGAAAAACATAAGTATATCTTGAGTAGTCATCAATAAAAGCGATAAAATACCTCTTTTCATGACGTGACAAATAATCCATCTCACAAATATCAGTGTAGATTAATTGCAACAGTGTGGAAGTCCTTTCAACTGTCTTAAAGGACTTCTTCGTAATCTTGCATTTACTACAAGTAAGACACTTAGTAGTATGATTCTTTCCACAATCTTTGATTAATCCATTATTCACCATAAGTTGAATGGATCTAAAATTTACATGTCCCAGACGTTCATGTCATAAGTTCAGAGACTCCACAAGATAAGTAGAAATATTTTTATTTTCAATATTGAGTTTAAACATTCCATTTGCAACATAACCTTTTCCAACAAACATGCCATTTTTAGATAAAATAAACTTATCTTCCTAAAAAACTATTTTAAAACCATGCTTCGAAAGAAGCGTACCTGACACCAAGTTCTTTCGAATATCAGGAACATGCAATACGTCCATCAATGTAACTATCTTTCCGGAAGTAAACTTCAGTTCAACAGTTCCTTTTCCCACAACTTTAGTAGAGGAGGAGTTTCCCATATATACAATTTTACCGTCCTCCACTAATTCATAAGTCTTGAAAGAATTTTGGTTACCTGATATGTGACGAGTTGCGCCGATATCTATCCACCATTCCACTTGATCTTCCGCTACAAATGCTTCTGTGACCATTGCCACAAAGTCATCTTTTTTATTTTTATTTGTTTTTGCTTTCTTCTTTTCGTCTTTGAGAATTCTACAATCACGCGCATAGTGACCAACTTTGTGACAATGATAGCATTCACCAGATTTAAAATTGGCACCATTACGCTTGAAATTTGTAGTCTTCTTTGCCTTTGAAAATTCTTATTTTCTGGTTCCTTCTTGTTTGATTTTTTTCAACCATATGAGCTTTCATGTCAGGTTCCTTCAAACTATTATTATCGCGCCATCGTGTCTCTTGTTCAATTTGCAAGTGTTGCAACAATTGTTCAAGAGTCAAATCTTTCTTTTTGTGTAAGAGTTTGCTTCGGTACTCTTTCCAAGATAGAGAAAGTTTTGATACAATAGCACCAACATGAAAGTTTTCATCAAAAATAATTCCAGATATAACAATTTTATTAGCTATAAGTTGAAATTTTTGTACTTGTTCAGTGATTGACTTGTCATCAACCATTTTGAACTCCATATAATTTGAAACGAGAAATTTCTTAGAACTCGTCTCTTCTGCTAAATAAATAGCTTGAAGAGTGTCCCACATCTCTTTAGCATATTTGCATTTAACATAATATTAATCATAATATTTGTTGGAAATTCCTCCAAGTATATAATTCTTGCCCAAATAATCATCATATTGCCATTTGACAATTTGTTCTTTAATCAAAGTAGCCTCGTCATATGCTACCTCAGAACCAAGAGCATTAGGACAAGGTTCTTCAAGAACATATGTCAACTTTAATCGTCTTAAAAAGAATTCCATCTTTCCACGCCATCTAAAAAAGTCTTTGCCATCAAATATTTCAAAATTAGGATTAGGCAAAGATGGAATACTATTTGATATTGATGTAGAAGCCATAGAGACAACTATCTTCAAATTGTTAGAACAATAATGATAATTGTACAAGAAATTCAAAATAAAACTTGCTTGGCTTAGAGGCACGATAATACGCTTCTTGAAGATAGTTGGAGTCTCTCCCACGAGCAAACGGAAGAACTAGTGACAATCTATCTTCGGGATTCAACTAAGCCACAAAACAAGTAGCATTCAAGAATGTTGCTCTTCTATTCTTGAATTGGTGATTTCACCATTTGATCAATGTCTCTCAAGTGTTTTTCAAGGGGAAAGTAGTTTTGAGTGCTTGTCTTTTTTCAAACAAAAGAAACTCTATTTATAGGGTAAAATTTTCATGCAAGTGAAACGTATTAATTAAACAATAGTTAATAGGTTCATGAACAAAAATTGTCTTTCTTTCAAGTTTCAAGAACCTAAAACATAAATGAATTTACAATTGTTAATGCATTTGTAACTCAAGATACATTTGTTTCAATTGTAATTTCATATTCATTTTCTTTGTAACTCAAAATGCATTTGTTTCAATATTAATTGAAACATAAAAATTTTTTAACCGATGCACTTGTTCCAAAAAATTGATTGAAACATAAACTTCAGTAATAACTTGGACTGGACACTGGTTTCTCTGTGAATGCTTGTCAATAGCATTTGGCCTTACTTCAAGCTAACTGTTGCCTTTGCTTTCATGTTATGGTAATTGGTTCCCTCTCTCCCTCTCAAGTAGATTTGTCATGTGGGCCAGGTCAACCTACAACCCAACCCGTTTACCAATTTAAGTTGACCCCTTAGCCAGCCCGGTCCACTTCATGCATTAACCGATCCATAAAGAGGCTTCACATATTCCATGTACTGGACCTGGACCTGAACTACATGTAATATTTTCATCATACCCCTTTCTTGGTCCGGCCTGCCTCATGCATTAACCTATCCGTTCCCTCTAAATAAGGGGTCTTGGCCAGTTTTGCATGTGTGACCTGTGAAGTGAACCTGGCCGGGGTCAATTAGTGGCCCGGTCTGACCCAGTTAACAAAAAAAAATCACCACGATCAGTCGCCACTACCAACAAATGTTGCCACAAACACTGAGTTTAGTAAAAATTATGTTCAAACAATAATTTTTGATTATTTTCCAAAATGTAGCTTGGTGATATGGTACTTCCAAGGACTAGTACTTGTATCAGGGCTACTTCCCTATGCTATAATCTATCTGGACTCCATATCTTTTGGTAAATTAGAGAAAGAAAACCATCCTTTGCTTCATAAATGACTTTAATTAGATGCTCACAACTTTTATTGACGATAACAACATGAATTACTGGAACTGGGATATGCAATTTATGTTGGGACTAGTAGCTGCAGCCAGGTATTTATACATCAGAGAGCCTACATTCTTCATAAATGATTAAAAATAGCTGGAGCACCGACTAGAAAAAGTAAACAGTAAATCCTGCCAACTATTTATGTAAACATCCCATAATAATTTGCAAGTTGCACATGATGAATCACTTCATTTCAGAGCTAATAAAGAAATTATTATATCAATATTATCCTATTAAATGCCGAGAGTCTATCATAAACAACTTTTTTATGCTACAAGGTAGGGGTAAAGTCTGCGTAGATCCTACCTTCCCGTGATCTCACTTGTGGAATTACACTGAGTATATTATTGTTGTTGTTATTGTTATTAATCTATCGATTAATTCATGTCCCTGCAGTGTTCGAGTTAGTAATGAGCTTGGAGCAGGAAATCCGAGGGTCGCAAAAATGGCGGTGATTGTAGTGAAACCTAGCCGTTATAATGAAATATTGTTATAAATGATGTCTGTTATAGAAAGATTTGACTACATATTGATTGATAACTTTAAAAAAATAGTGAGTTTTAATGTTACTACAAGAAAATATTTACACCATTGGGTATACACTGGGTATGATGTTGTAGTGTATATAACTTAAATCTTTTATCAAAATTCTATAAGTTCTCTTGAACCTATGACCTGGAGATCTCCGCGTAGACGTATATAGAAACTGTTAAGAATTCGTGCCCTACTGATTTTCTTATTTTTGCCTAACTTTTGCTTATCGATGGAACGTGTAGCCTGACGTGTTCCACTGACGTGTTTCAAGGAAGCAGTAAACAGAAAGTAAAGAACACAATGATGTTTACGTGGAAAACACCCGGCTCAAAAGGTGTAAAAAACCACGACCTGCACGTCTACAGGATTTAACCCCAACTTCACTAAAAAACTTTGAGCCTCAACAATGACTGATTACAAAACTCTTGTAACCAACAAATAGGAATTATAAACTCTAATTCCTATAACTCAACAACTAGAAATTATAAACTCTAATCCCTATAACTCAATAACTAGGAATTATAAACTCTAATTCCTAACTACACACACCTCTCTCAAGGTATGTGTTCCCAAAGTCTCTGAGTTTTCCCCAACTCGAAGACTAGCTCCTAATTCAGTTTATAACACACTGAAACTAATATTACATGAATAGCTCAAACACAATGAACAACTCTAAAAATCAACGCTAAAACTCTTAGCTGGATTCTGTACTGAGGACCAGGTTCTTCAATGTGTTTCTTCAGTGATTGAGTAGCACTTCGTGAAGTCAATCTATCGATTGAGCTTTTCTGCTTTTTTAAGTGCGTGAATTATTCTGACTACTGCATCTTCTATTTAAGCACAACTCTCCAAAGAGTCATTCTTTATTTCAAACTCCTCCTCTAATCAAAACTCTCATTGCATAGAGTTTTACTTCAAGTGAGACTCCTTCTTCAATTCCAACTCTTGTCTCCTTAGTGTTGTAGTAAAACTCCAACTCTTTTGAATTCTTCAATTTTCAGAATCTTTCTCCTTCCACACATTGGACTCTTAAGGATATGCTTAGAAGTGAAACTCCTTCTTCACATAGGACTCCTTTTTCAACTCAAATTGCTTTCCCTCATCATTAAGTGTTTGAATCAAATTCAACTTGTTATATTCCCCATAGGATCAGTAGCTTGAGTATATCAGAATTAGGCTTGCTTATTCGTTCTTATCTTTAAGCAATCTTGTCTGCATCTATCAGTGAAACTGGAAATCTGCTTTCCTATCCGTGGACCAACTCAAGTAACATGTTTCATTCATGTGTCAGTTTGTCAATCATCAAAACTACATAGTACCCAACAAATTCCCCCCTTTTGATGATGAAAAACCTTTTGTCTTGTGCATTCAACCATCTTCACCTGTAGGCACTAAAGTATAAAACACTAGAATGAAACAAGTTAGTCAATGGGTTATAAACACTAGAATGAAGCAAGTTAGTCAATGGGTTATAAACATTGCACAACCCTATTATCTTCCCCCTTTGGCATCATCGAAAAACCATTTCAATGCAATAATATACTAGCCAAAGTGATTTGTTATGCTATTCATGACCACTGGGGCTATCACCAAAACAATCAGACAAAGACTTTAGCCAACCTAGTCATGTATTAAAGAGAGCAAAAATATGAGTCAATTTAGCAAAGATAACCATTCCATTTAACTGACAGAGCATGTTCCACATTAACCTAAGATAGTACTGAACAAAGCAAAACAACTGAGCATTAATAAAAAAAATATGGTATAAAAGTGGGACATGGCTAAGGATACAAATAGTGAAGAGAAAGGAGGAACAAGTGATATCAACTGTGTCAAATGACTTCAATATTTTCATCCCTCACTTAATCAAGGTCAAGCTTCAAAGTCATGATCCAAGCCTGAAGGACCACTTATTCCACTTCATGACTGTCTTGTGCAACTTCAAGTTCAGGTATTTTTTTTTTTTAGCCAAATCAATTTTTTTTTTGTGTTAGCCCTCCTTATTGAAACTGGTAGAGCAACATGATTCATCTGTGCAAGAACATCTATTGTTGTTTTCTAAGTCAACCTGAACTAGGACTGAGAAATTCAAAAAAAATAACCAATTAGGAACTAAAAGGGAGATCATATCCCTTTTCATTTCTCAAAAAACTTATGCTGCATGTGATTGATGATCAAGCTTGGCAAATTCATGGTACACAACTAATATTTTAGTTGAGAGAGAAGAAAGAATTTCTGGTGTAGGATTAACATATTTGTGCACAACCATTTGGAGAGAATCAAAGAAAGTTTGGTCAACCAATTCATTAGCTTTATTAGACAATGAGAGGATGAAGTGTGTGGAATTGGACAGGTCTGCTCAACTGTTTCAACTTAGACAGTCTATGCTTATGTCAGTGTAGAACATACCTAATAAGAAGAACTTTGTGGTCACAATTGCTTGCTTGTACCTATTTTTCTGCACAATCTATTACAAAATTAGGTTAGAAAAGTCAAAAATCTGGAATTAGGACACACAACTAAATGTGCAAGACTGAATAGAATAACTTTTTAGCTAATTAGATTAAGAAGAAAAATGATTATTCTAGTCAATCATTGAGGGGAGTTCATGCAATTTTAATCATCCCCACGTCTAACCTATTCCTTTCAAAATGCTCTCTACTTAGTGTCTTTGGTGCTTCTCCAGTCAATTAAGTAACCCACATAGTCAACATTTTTATAGCCCTCAAGAGTGAAATTACTTTTATTTGAATACCATAGTCTCAAGTCATTGATTCCCATGATATATCTCAAGATTCTTGTGACAACAACAATTCTTATGAATTACCAACAAAATTATCATCAGTTTGTGTTGGTGTTATTGATGCATCAATTTATTGATTTGTTGTTTCTCCTGTCAATATGCCCTTAGTCTGTACAACAGTTGAACCAGGTGGTCAACATGTTCCCCCGTCAATATGCCCTCAGTCTGTACAACAGTTGAACCAGGTGGTACAACATGTTCCTGTGCATGCACATCAGTTTCACAGTCATCCTCTTTTTTTATTTTTTTTAAACCTCCCTTGCTTCCTCCTTACACGAGCACTACAAATCTGTCCATATTTCAAATGATCCATTTCCCCTTTAAATGTGGTGAGTGAAAGAAATTTTATTTTCTTCTAGTCTTATGCCTTGATCAAGCTTTATCCATGTACAAATTTTGCTTGCCTCCTTTCACTCTCACCTGCAAAATAAATTAGGGGTTAAATTTAGGCACCCAGACAAACTTGGGTCCTTTCTTATGAGTAAATGGATGAATCAGATTTCTTCTAGCCCATGCAGGCAACATGTTACGTGATTTGTTTCTCTGACCAGGTTTACTTATCCCTTTCTTGGTATGAGATAGTTTATTTGCCAGATTTAAACTGCTAGATCTGCTTTTGGCAGCAACTGAACATTTAGTTGTTGGATGTCCAGGGTTACCACAAATATAACATAAATCTTTAGGAACATCAAAATTTTTGTGGAATCCTAATCCTGCCTTTTCACTGTAATTTCTTTCCCCCAATTTGTGAACAATTCTTGAGAAGTTTGTCCACCTATTTGCCCTTTCAAGATCAAGTTTTAGTTTAGAAACTTCTTGACTCAACTTATTCATTTTTTCAGTTAGATCATGACATTCTTGTTTGTATCTAACTAGCTCAAGTTCAGCATTTTCTTGATCTTTACTCATGGCCCTTTTCCCCTTTTCAGAGAGTGTCAATTTTAGAACTTCAGACTTAAGATCATTGTTTGAAGAATCAAGTTGCTCAACCTGTTTCTTGAGAGTGCAGTTTTCCTGTTCGATAATGTTTTTGCAAGCTTCTAAATCAATAAAATCAAATTTGATGCTTGCAAGACTGTTGAACAACTCATCCTTATCAGAAGTTGATTCTTGAAAGTCATCAATTAGTGCACTCATCAAGGAAATAAGTTTTGTTTTAGAAAACAAATGCAACTTTTCTTTAAGTTCAAGTATACTTACCTCAGAAGCATCATCTTCTTCCTCCAAGTCTGAATCTCCAAGAGCCATGAGTGCTGCTTCATCAACTTCATCATCATCTGAGTCAAATCCCCAAGCTGCTACCATTGCATATTCTTCCCTCTTTTTGGTTTTTTCTTACAATTCCTTTTTAGCCCTTTCCTTTCTCTATTCTATTTCCCAGACATGACAATCCTTGATATGATGATCAGTCTTACCATACTTGTAACATCCATTTAGATTGTCATTTGACCATTTCTTACTACCTGTTCCCTTCTTCATTTTGAAGAATTTACTGAAGTTCTTAGCTATAAAGACAACTTGTTCTTTATCAAGTTCAATTTCTTCATCACTGTAAGATGCCTTCAGAGCTAAGGTATCCTATGGGGCTTCTATCACTTTAGTTCCATCAATTTCCATTTCATAAGTTCTTAAATTCCCCACTAATTCATCCAGGGTCATGACTGCAAGATCCTTATTTGCTTCCCTGATTGCAGTCACCTTAACATTCCACTTTGATTTTGGTAATACCCTCAGTACCTTCTCGACTTGTTCTTCTTCAGATATAGCTTTTCCTAAAGAGGTCAGCTCATTTGTTAAGGCAGTAAGCCTTGTCATCATCTCATGCAAGGTTTGATTCTCTTTCATCTTAAATGCCTCATACTCAGTGAAGAGAAGAGAAATTCTAAATTTTCTTACTTGAGATGTGCCTTCATGAGCATTTACTAGAGCATCCCAAATTTGCTTAGCAGTGGTGCATGTTGATACCCTATTGTATTCAGCAGGTCCTAATCCACAGATCAAAATGTTTTTGGCCTTAGCATTTTTCTTTAATGCCAATAAGTCATGAGGAGTGAATTCACTTCTTACTTTCTTGACCTGTTTCCCATCTTCTAACTTTATTGGAATAGTAGGACCATCAGTGATCCTATCCCATAACTCGGAGTCTTCCCCTTGAATGAATGTTTTCATCCTAGCTTTCCACCAAATGAAGTGAGAACCATCAAAGAGTGGAGGTCTAATAGTTGATTGACCTTCACTGTAACCAGTAGGTGATGCGGAATTCATCATATTGATCTTTGTCTTAGGTGCTAGCCTTTTTTAAGACAACCTCGCTCTGATACCACTTGTTAAGAATTCGTGCCATACTGATTTTCTTATTTTCTCCTAACTTTTGCTTATCGATGGAACGTGTTGCTTGACGTGTTCCACTGACGTGTTTCAAGGAAGCAGTAAACAGAAAGTAAAGAACACAATGATTTTTACGTGGAAAACACCCGGCTCAAAAGGTGTAAAAAACCACGACCTGCACCTCTACAGGATTTAACCCCAACTTCACTAAAAAACTCTGAACCTCAACAACGACTGATTACAAAACTCTTGTAACCAACAAATAGGAATTATAAACTCTAATTCCTATAACTCAACAACTAGGAATTATAAACTCTAATCCCTATAACTCAATAACTAGGAATTATAAACTCTAATTCCTAACTACACACACACCTCCCAAGGTATGTGTTCCCAAAGTCTCTGAGTTTTTCCCAACTCGAAGGCTAGCTCTTAATTCATTTTATAACACACTGAAACTAATATTACATGAATAGCTTAAACACAATGAACAACTCTAAAAATCAACGCTAAAACTCTTAGCTGGATTCTGTACTGAGGACCAGGTTCTTCAACGTGTTTCTTCAGTGATTGAGTAGCACTTCGTGAAGTCAATCTATCGATTGAGCTTTTCTGCTTTTTTAAGTGCGTGAATTATTCTAACTGCTACATCTTCTATTTAAGCACAGCTCTCCAAAGAGTCATTCTTTATTTCAAACTCCTCCTCTAATCAAAACTCTCATTGCATAGAGTTTTACTTCAAGTGAGACTCCTTCTTCAATTCCAACTCTTGTCTCCTTAGTGTTGTAGTAAAACTCCAACTCTTTTGAATTCTTTAATTTTCAGAATCTTTCTCCTTCCACACATTGGACTCTTAAGGATATGCTTAGAAGTGAAATTCCTTCTTCACATAGGACTCTTTTTTCAACTCAAATTCCTTTCCCTTATCATTAAGTGTTTGAATCAAATTCAACTTGTTATATTCCCCACATGATCAGTAGCTTGAGTATATCAGAATTAGGCTTGCTTATTCGTTCTTGTCTTTAAGCAATCTTGTCTGCATCTATCAGTGAAACTGGAAATCTACTTTCCTATCCGTGGACCAACTCAAGTAACATGTTTCATTCATGTGTCAGTTTGCCAATCATCAAAACTACATAGTACCCAACAGAAATCCTCTGCAGATGTGTGGAGTTATAAGGGGGACCTTTATCTCCTAACTACTAGCAATGGACACATAATTTCTAGCAAGTTTTAGGTGTGTGTGTTGGCAGTGGATGGCAAGTTGTGGTAGCATATGTCAATTTAGCTACTTATTATTGCATTGGCCTCCCAATTGGATGTTGATGAATCGTAAGAGTTCACCACTACTGAGGGATCAGGTCCCTTGAAAGTAGTATATGACAGTAAAATAGAAACACAACAAAAGTACTGAAAGTAAATAAACACAAACAATTTTTATGTGGAATCCTCCTCGCTTAAGGGAGGAAAAATATAATCTATCCTCACAGGATTTCTTAAGCTTCACTATAATCAAATCAACTCTTGATTACAACTCAAAATGGACTTAACTCTAAGTCCTAAGGAAGCAATAACTCTATTACAACCTTCTTTAAGTACCTGTTGGTTTTTGGCTTTAAAATTAGAGAAATAACAGAGAAAGATATGGAGAGAAAAAATACTGCAATTGTATTGTCAAAGAAAATTATTTTATTAATGACTCAAAGATATATATTTATAGGATAACTAATTCTCAATTCAAATAACAAAGGGATAACTAATACCTAAGTCTAAGCCACATACGATTCTAATAATTTAAAACTACTAAAATTATCTGCTCCTACTTTATTTCTGAGACATATCTTCAACACTCCTCCTTGGATCAAAAATTGTAGATTGCAGTCTCGGCTTCGGCTGAATTTGACCTCTTAAATAAATCTGTCAATTCATCTTTGTTCTTGCATGGCTTGTGTGCATCTTATGTTGGATTAAATAAGAAATTTTTGCCTCTCATCTTAATGTTAAAACTTCTTTTCCAGCACCATCATTGATGAAACAATGTTTACTTTGTATCCTTTTTCTATCAACTGAAATATACTCAACAAGTTTTGATCAATACCAGGTACATAAAGAACATCTGAAATTGCTTTATTACCTGAACTTGTTTTGTTGACAACGATTTCTTTTCCTTCAACAAGAATCTGATCACCATTTCCGATCCTATCTTTGGATATTTCAGTAGGCTTTAATTCTTTAAATAAACTCTTGTTATAAGTCATGTGGTTGGTGCAACCGCTATCAATCAACCAAAAATTTGTTGAAATCTTACTTGAGATACATGTTGCAACAAAAAAATGATCTTCTTCTTCTTCTTCATTGACCACACGTGCATCTGCTTCATGGTTTTCAAATTTGCTTTTGCAAATCACTGCTTCATGGCCAAGTTGATTGCACTTGATGCACTTCGCGTCTGGCCTTTTCCAACATCTATATGGTGGATGACCCATTTTTGCACAGTGCTCACAAGGTGGATAATTTTTTATATCATCTTGCCTCATAAGTTTTCTTTGTTCCAGTGCTTGAAAAGAATTTAACAGCTCCGCCAAAGTAATCTTGGACAAATCTTATGTATTTTTCAAGGTTCATATCTTTCGGGCACTGTAACAAGAATTTTTTCAACAATTCTTGAATCTTTAAATTCAGTACCTAGTAATCTTACCTTGTTAACAATGTCAAGTAATCTGTTCGAATACTCTTTGACTGTCTCAGAGTCTTTCATTCTCTGCAACTCGAACTCTTTTATTAAATTCAGTACTTGCATTCCTCGGATTCTTTCATCTCCAACATATTCTTTCTTCAGATAATCTCAAATTTCTTTTGGTGGTGTGAGAGACATAATTCTTATAAAAATAGTTGTTGAAACAGAAGCAAACAGAGTTACCTTCACCTTAGACTTCGTGGTTTTCTTTTCCTTGTGACTCTTGATTTGGGCGGATGGAATTATTTGGCAGCGGATTAATTTCATAATCCTCTTTCATAACTTTTCATGGATCAAGAGCCTCCAAGTAAGTTCCCATTCTCACAACCCATAATTGATAATTTTCACCTTAAAAAAATGGGTGGAGCCATTCGTGAAAAACTATTTTCAGAATTCATTTCTTCACTCACAGGTCCCTCAAGAAAAATAGCTTTAGATACCAATTGTTGGTTTTAATACAGTTAAAAACTGAAAATCGAGATGAGTTAGAAGAGGAGAGACACAGAGAGGTTTATTTTTCTTTTATGGTAAGTTTAATTTATTTTGGTTGTAATAACACTATTTAAGGAAAAGTTGATGATCAATAATATGTAGCTCTAATATCAATTGTTGGTTTTTGACTTTGAAATTAGAGAGATATCAAAGAAAGATAAGGAGAGAAAAAATACTGCAATTGAATTGGTAAAGGAAATTATTTTATTAATGACTCAAAGACATATATTTTTAGGTAAATTTTTAACTAGACTTCAATTCAAATAAGGATAACTAATTTCCAATTCAAATAACAAAGGATAACTAATATCTAAGTCTAAGTCACATAGGATTCTAATAATTTAAAACTACTAAACTTATCTACTCCTACTTTATTCTGAGACATATCTTCAACAACAACTCTGTCAAAACTCTCTCCAAGTTGACTAACTCTAGCCAACTCTTCTTAGGTAACTCTATGTAAGTTCTCTCAACACAAATTAGAAGAAAAACTTTACTCACAACAATGGAGTAAATCGATTCCTAGGACATGACTCAAGAACAATAAAATTAAGAGCAATGAAAATTTCAGATCTTGAGCTTAAAGAGTTTTTGCTGCCTCCACTTGATATATCAGATTGCAAAAACTGTTGAACAATGTTGCTTCCTTTTGTTATATAGGAGTGTAGGAATCTTTATAGAAATTTGATTGGACCAAGTGTCCATTTCGGTACACTATACACCTGCGCAGTATTTTTGCTACAGGACAAAACTGTGCAGAGTGCGACAGTTGTCCTTTTGCAATGCGTGTAGCGAACCTGGTCCTTTGAGCAGCATGTAGTCATCATCAAAACATGAAACAATAGATGTGTTCTTGGCTTCAAAACAAGTTTGCAAGCAGCAATATGTTTCTTTTCTTTTTCTTTTTCTATCCTCTTAAGATTACTAGATAATAAGACGTGCAAGTTGACTCGAACACTATAATTATTAAAAATACAAAACAACAACTACTACACGTCAGTTACAGACAAGTAGGATCAACAAATACGAAATGAGCGTGTGTGTTGTTTTTGACAGGGAATATGGTAGGGGATGATTGTTGGAGTAATCCTACAAACATTCAGCTTGTTTATTTCAACTGTCAGAACAAACTGAAATACTGAGGTAACTTATTAGCTGCTCCATTTTTATCACTTCACACTTGCACAAGACGTAGTCTATCGGAAACAACCTCTACCTTATACTGAAGGCAGTGATATGGATTGCGTACACTCTACCCTTCTCAGACCCCACTTAGTGGGAACACACTGGTTATGTTGTTGTTGCACAAGACATTGGCATTAACTATTGATTCTGGGTTTATAAGTCTCAAGTTATATTCAAGTTGACAGAGTCGGATCTAGAGCGAGTTCAATGAGTCCAGACAATGAACTTACTGACTATAAATCTTAGATTCGCCTCTACTTAAGTAGCATGCTTCATTTGATTCTTCTAGTTCATGGAATATTTCATTGTTCCTAGATCGGTATGAAATAAGCCATGCTAGAAATTCTAGAATGCAGTCTAATACTGATCAAGTGGACACACACACACATATAGTGTTTGCTTCACTACAAACAGATTATTTTTATCGCTATTTTTCTTAGCGAGATTCAATTTTAAATGGCGACACCGAAAGATCCTATTTATGCAAATCACCCGATTGTGAAACCATATGAAACTTAAATCTCATCAAAGGGCTCTTCCTTTACATCTTCCTTTCTCATTATTCATAGATGGGGAAAAGAAAATAGATCACAATTTGGAAAGTTGGAAGTTTGCCAAAACCTTGGCTTGTATGCATCTCCTTTTCATTCTATTCGATGGATGGCTCATATTCATGATCAAATAATTTTAGGTTCAAGATTATGTATAATCTTAACTGGCTCAAGAATCCTAAGCTAAATGCACCAGCATACTAGTGCAATCTCACAAGTAGATTCTGGAGAGAGTAGTATGTACGCAAATCTTACCCCTACCTTAAGAAGCAGAAGGGTTGTCTCCAATAGAATCTTGCTTCAACGAAAAGCACAACAACACAGCTCAAGAAAAGAATTAAAAGAAGTGAAGCCGCCACGAGAAAAATACCAAAGATCGCATGAGAAAGAAAAAGGGCAGCCAGGTTGCAAATGAGCAGGGTCCAAGGAAGAATTGGACCGCAAAGATCTATTGTATGCAACCTTATCATACATTTCTACTAGAGGTTGTTTCCACAACTTGAACCCGTGACTTCTTGATTACATGGGAACAACTTTACCAATTACTTCAAGAGTCAACTTTCATCGAATGAGAAAGCATGCTGAACAAAATAATACTATAATTGAAATACAAGAAACAACAAACAGTATTAGAAATCGAAGAACAAGAAACCACATGAGTAGTATTACGACTACTAGAACGGATGGACAAGTGAGAAAACGCTCAATTACCTACTAGTCTTCTACCCTAATCTGGATCTCTCCATAGCCTCCCTATCTATGAGAAAGGTAATTCTTTAAGAGGCAAAAAATAGCAACTGTTTGTACTGTTTGGTAGTTAAAAGGTCACCTAAGGGTCAACAAATCCTACTGCTACTTTACAACTGTGTTAGGAAAGAAAAGAAATGGTTAGTAATGCATCTGTCAAAATGAAAAGAAATTGCCTTGGAAAACAAATACACCTCATTATGCAAAAATAAGGTAATTCATCAGATAATTCAACAATTTGCAAAGGTACCATAACCCAAGTATCACACAGGCTGCAATTCACAGCACAACAAGAATGTCCAGTTCACCTGGAAATGCTAAATTTTCGACAAGAAAAGACCACCTACTTTAGCTGATGTCTGAAAACTTATTCTGGAAACCTTGTGATTTCACGGATTTTTCTGTCAAATTGTGTTGGCTCAATCCCACGACGCGACTAAATTAAAATGTTTCTGTGCAATGAAACTTAAAAGTTACATTCTGGATATCAAAATGGGAATATGCGTTTCCTCATCCATGACTTGCTGGAAAATATCCAACTTTCCATGTCGCTCCAGGACACGCATCCTGCATTCCTCAGCAGCCAGCAATCCGGTTGAATATGCACCATGTACAGAACCTGGGTAATCAGTACTCGTTGCCTCCCCAGCAAAGAATAGGTTATCTACTGGTATTCTAAGCTTTTCATATAGATCATGGGGCATCCCAACTGTATCATAGCTATACGATCCCAGTGAGTTTATGTCTGTACCCCAGTGAGAAACAAGATACTGAATCTGCATCAGGACCAGGAGAATAAGACAAGAGTTAGATATCGTAATTATCATGAAAATAGTAGTGAAATTAAAATGATTATAACATGGACAACTGGAACTATAATTGCTTCTTCGAGCAGTGAAAATGATACTGTAACCATTGAGCTTGTTGAATTATCACTCAAACAAGCCAAATGTTTTTTTATTCGGAAAAGGTCCCACTTATTACCACTGGTAATATGAAAATTGGCACAAATCAGAAAAGGTCCCACTTATTACCACTGGTAATATGAAAATTGGCACAAATCACAACCATGGGTAAGATGAACTATTTGTAGTGATATTGTTTAGATATTGGTAAACGACAGAATTTGAAAAAAATTATGCAATTTGATTAAAAAACGTCATGTTTGACAAACAAAACTAATGACCTAAAGAAATAAAGACACACAGGCATTAAAGATCATGTAAAGAACTCTTCAGACAATTAATCAAGCTTCGTCTTCCACTTTTAAGTTCAGAGACTAATTAAACTAGAGGAAATTCCCATTACTAAACCGTCAGCCCCTACCATCTTGACGAAGAGGTAATCAACACGAATGACAAGGAGTTTATTCATAGAATGATGCTAAGCAGACAAAACAGTGAAGGGCATAGAGCAACTCGATAAAGCAAAACACAAGAGACATGGGAGCAAGAAAGGAAGTAGCATTACAGGAGCAGTCGCATTTGGAAGAATCCTCTTAAGTTGTGTAAATGCAAAATTAGCAGCAGCCTCGTCAGACAGTTCCCCAGTGTCACGGGCCAGTTGCCCAGCAGGCATATAAACAAGGACAGAATGGCCAGTAGCCTTGTGAAGATTAAGAAAGTAACTGCACTCATAAGTGCTTTCTGCAACTACTCCCAAGAACTCAACATTTGGCCAGAACACGTCTTGAAAGTGCAGAATAATCTTGTTCTCAATTCCTACACCAAGTTGTTTAATGGCAGTATCTTTCCATTCAGGTAATCTAGGTTCGAACCTGATATAATTTGATTTCAGAACACCAAGAGGAACAGCAATAATGGCAGCATCGGCTACAAAGGTACTTCCATCCTCAACTGTTACCTTCACACCATTATAATGTCTAACTACTTCTGTAACCCTGAGGAATGATTCCAAAAACAAATTAGTAACAACTGCTTTTTTTTTTTTTTGGAGGGGGGAAGGGGGAGAGAGAGAGGAGGGGATGTCAGGGAGGTACTCTTTACCTGCGACCTAAGCGAATGTCAAGCCTTTTTGCTAGTGTATTGATGACAGGCTTATATCCCCGTACCATAAGTCCATGCCCACCAGGAAGCAATTCTTCCTGTATATCACAATCACGAACTCGTAAGGCAAAACTTCAAACAACATTTTCAAGGACAATAAACTATACTCATTCTATTTGATGTTTTTCCTGTCAAACTTGACTAAAAGGAGAGCAATTATTACAGTCACATATTTTTTATAAAAGGGACATTTTCAGAGCTCCAAACATCATAGATGGGGATCATTTCGGCACTGGTATTAGCCTTATTAGGAGATCTAAGCTTTCAAACCAGCAACAAGTTTGAACTCAAACGTTAAACAATCAATAGATATTCTTTTGCCCTATTTTATATGACATAATTTGACTAGGCATAGAATTAAATAAAGTAACTTGACCTATTATATTAGTAACAATAGAAGAAATTACTACAGTAGTAGATAAGTTGGTGTTATATGAAAACATAATATCATTGTTTAAATTAGTTCAAATCCTTGAAAGAAGTGAGACTTGTATGGAACAATATCATCTATAGACATGAACCAGACATCTTAAACATCCCAACATGTCGAGTTTGTGGGATTGAAGGAATATCTGGAATGAAAGCTTGTGAAAAAGACAAAACTAGTTAAAAGCGTAAAAATGATGAAATAATTCTTCAGAGCTAGTAAGCAGCCAAGTCCCTGGAACTGCAGAAAATGCCCAGGGCTGCTTGGTACACTGAAATTATTTTATCTCTTGGTCAATCATCTTTCTAACTAGCATCTTCTCTGCAAAAGTTGTATTAAATTCCTATATTGGTAACTTCACTCATGTACTGCTCACCAACATCATTTGTACTCTATATTGTCAAAAGGGGGCCTTTTTTCCCTCATCCCCCAGATATTTTTACTTATTAAGTTAGTAGACCTATACTAGACAGATGACACCTCTGTTGATCGGACTCTTCAAAAGTGTCACCTGCTGCGTGTAGGATTCTCCAAAAGGTAGTGTATATTTGGAGAATCCAACGAGGGTGCGGCATCGAAAGTGAAGAATCCCTGCAACTTAGGATGACACAGATCCCATTTGGTAATAGGAAAGACAGAATGAGATTCTCTTTCTAACAAGCTGTCTTTTCAGTTTATACTATGGTGAGACCTAGAAACAGTCCAAATGTCTATGGAAGACAACGGTCAATGAGAAAATAAGCATTCCTCCAACGAGTACGCTCTAAAAAAAAAGAGTCATCGAAATCAACCTGGTCCCAACACTTGAGTGATATGGTATCTGCATCCGCAGCAAACCAGCCTTCCATTCTACATAGGTACCACTGCAGCACCTTATGACCAATGCCAGCCAACCTGTAGTAACAGTTTTTCTCTTTAGTAAAAAGTTTGTGCTCTTTTTTCCTCTTTAAATTGATTAGGGGAGAGGCAGTCAATATATCAACGAAATGGAATTAAGTATGACCTTAAATCGGGTCTCCTTTCAAAAACCATTGATATAGCACGACTGATAGACATGTCTTCACTGTTTTCTTGCCTAATTTGATCAGTCTGCAGCCAAAGTTAGATCGCTCATAATCGGAAAATGTCCAAGATAATGCATACATTAAAGATATGGAAGACAGATCCTTTCTTGCAGAAGGAATTAGATATTTCACGAAATGAATCACATAGTAAAGGTGGGTAGAAATAAGAGAGAACATGCCTCCTTCAAAATGCTCTCAAAAGTCTCGCCAACCTTTGAGACTAACTCCTGGGGTACTTGATTACCCTCCATGTCAAAAAGCCCGTAACTGGAGAATCAACAGATATGTTAGTTGATCGTCTTACAGCTTAGGAAGGTCATTACTAGACTAGCAATGGCTAATGTATCCACAAGTCCACATAATGACACGTAGAAGCATCTCAACTTGATCATGAAAGTTATAAATCTAATGCACTTTAAGAAAGTAGACACATGAAAGGTAAGGAAAACTTATAATACAAACCTTTCCAGATCATGGTCGTACAAAACTGAATTGTCACCACTTGTACGATAGAGAGGAAGTCCTAGTTTTCCAATTAGAGGTGCCAAAGGATTCTCGTTGCAGACGCCATGCAGCCTACAACAGTTAAAACTTCAATATCCATAGGAAGTGTTAAATATGATATAATTAGTGTAGATATGAGAATATCTAAATCTGGTATAATTAGATAGTGTAGATATGAGAATACAAATCCCTACAACTAGGCAATAATTGCGTAATATTTTTTTGGTTTCTTTCCTGCTTTACACTATCTGTAACAACTATTTAATCCCATTAACTTGAGGTAATAATCAATTCAATTCCCAATATCTTTTCTTTCTTTTTCTAATTTCACATGGTATTAGAGTCAGACCCATCCCAATAAGATTACCGATGTTGGGACTCCATATTAAAAAGATGCCCAATCCTGGCAGTGAGTCGGGGTGCTAAGTCTCAAATCGGTGGGATGAGCAAAAAATGGTCTCCTTATATGGACTTGGGAAATCCTCCCCTCATAATGTAGCTTTTGGGGCTGAGTTAAGACCAAGATCCAATTCTTTACAATGGCAAACTCAACTACCTTATGATCACACGGCCAGAGAGATGATGTTAGTGTAAGTAGCCAGTTTTTGCAATCACTTTGTGATAGCCACTGTAATGCAGTGATTCGCATCTTGCGATATATCAAAAGCTCTCCAGGACGAGGTTTATTGTATGAAGAAAAGGGGCAAGCCCACACAGTTGGATATTCTGACGCAGATTGGGCGGGATATTCTTCTGACATGAGGTCCACTTCAGGTTATTGTGTTCTAATTGGAGGCAATCTAATGTCTTGAAAAGTAAAAAGCAAATTGTCGTAGCTAGATCAAGCGCACAGGCAGATTATCGAGCTATGGCATTGGCTACGTGTGAGCTTATATGATTGAGACAACTTCTCCCAGAATTGAAGCTAATGAAATTGATTTGTGACAACCAAGTTGCACTGCATATCACTTCTAATGTCTTGTTTCATGAAAGAACGAAGCACACTGAGATAGATTGTCACTTCATTCGAGAGGTGATTGAGTCTGGGGACATCGCCACGAGTTTTGTCAACTCAAAAGAACAACAACAACAACAAACCCAGTATATTCCCACATAGTGGGGTCTGGGGAGGGTAAAATGTATGCAGTCCATACCACTACCCCCGAAGGAGTAGAGAGGCTATTTCCGATAGACCCCCGGCTCAAGACAAAAGACCGTAGACCAACAGTCGTGCAACATGATAAAGAACAAAGAACCAACATCCACAAAAATAAAGTATAATTAACCAAAAGGCAAGCAATATGCTAAAGTAACAAAAGAACCAACATTCACCAAAAAAAAACAGTATAATTAACAACCCAAGGACCTCCTCCCCCATAACTGGAACTCCCAACCAAGCTATCTTTAAACCTCCTAACTACGGACTACGACTCGACCACCCACCTTAGCCTTCTAGTTTAATACTCTTCCTCCAAACCTTCCTATCTAGGGTCATGTCCTCAGTAAGCTGTAACTGTTCTATGTCACGTCTAATCACTCCTCACCAGTACATTTTTGGTCTACCCCTACCCCGCTTGAAACCCTCCAAGGCCAACCTCTCACATCTACGGACCGGGGCATCCGTGCCCCTTCTCATCACGTGGCCAAACCATCTCAACCTCACTTCCCGCAACTTATCCTCCACCGAAACCACTCCCACCTTCTCCCGAATAGTCTCATTCCTGACCCTGTCCACTTTCGTAAATCCACACATCCAACGCAACATTCTCATTTCCGCAACCTTCAACTTTTGGACGTGAGAATTCTTAACAGGCCAACACTCCGCCCCATATAACATGGCCAACCGGACCGCAGCTCTATAGAATTTACCTTTAAGCTTAAGAGGCACTTTCTTATCGCATAAAATTCCCGAGGCAAGCCTCCATTTCGTCCAACCTGCCCCAATACGATGGGAGACATCCTCATCAATCTCTCCATTCCCCTGGATCATAGACCCAAGATACTTAAAACTATCCCTCCTACAAACCGCCTGTGACTCCAACTGCACCACCACATCGTCCTCTTGCCTCAAGTCGCTAAACTTGCACTCTAAGTACTCCGTCTTGGTCCTACTCAACCTGAATCCTTTAGATTCCAGGGTCTGTCTCCATATTTTCACAAAATTACTCCAACGATCCAGAGTTGACTATATGTGTGACAAACTGGGAGCATGTGACGTATATGCCCCAGAGCTTGAGGGGGAGTATTAAATATGGTATAGTTAGTGTAGATACGAGAATATCTAAATATGGTATAATACATAGTATAGATATGAGAATATTTTCCAATCCCTATAGTCAATTCCATTCCCAATATCTTTTCTTTTTCTAATTTCACAGGAAGCAAAATACAACTATTTACTGTATAATAAACACAAAAGTTGTTCCAAAAAGCAAAAATTTAGCTACCATGATGCACCCAAGTCAACAGGAAAACCAAAAGAATAATCAGTGTGAACTCGGCCTCCAATTCTATCTCGTGATTCTAGCACAACCACCTGCAAGAAAACATTAATTTTATGAAATATATCCACCATCACCATTATAGCAAGTAAAAAGTTATAAGATGGTCACTTTTTACCAATACATATTTCCAAGGCATACCTGAAATGATGCATCATGAAGTGTCCGAGCAGCTGCAAGTCCTGCAAATCCACCACCTATTACAATGACAGATGGTGGCTTTGCCACAGACCTCCTTCCAACATCTGAGAAGCAAGGAGCTAGGAGAAAATAACAACTCCCTTTAATAAAGTTTTTAACCAGAAAAAATGATAAAGCATCCATAATGTTAAGACAGTGAAATGTACAAAATCATGTCTGAAGTGATCAGATAGACAGCCAAATCCGGAGGTGACAATTTTGTATTAGTACAAGCAAAATACAAAAAGCTCACTCTATTATATTCTTCACGTGCTCCTGATTCCAAAAGCATGAAAGGACTGTAATTATCATTTATAGGGTGCCTTGACCCTTGTAAAAATTCTAATCAAGAACTCATTTATACAGAAATTTAGCAAACTTTGAATCTTCGATAAACAGGATAGCTGGTTATTTTGGAAACAAGAAAATATAAAACATGTCCTAAATGGCATTTAACCGGTAAAAAGGTTTACTGATACGTTATAAACCTGGTCCAGCATAGAAAATCTATTACTAATACAAAGTCCGCTCTTATTCTTGATATGGAGGACGGAAAATATGCCGTGACACGGAGGCAGAAAACCGTTTATAATATAAGCATATTTCTTACGAGTTGAAAACCTTTCTTAAAAATGGTTCTTTTTAGTAAATAAAACCAAATTTTTTTGCTGACGTGTTCTACCTATTCTGGCATAAAAATTCAACAAATAAACCTGTTATTATTCATGATATATAGGACGAAAAACGGGTAACGTCATAGACTGTTCAAAAAGCATATTCCTTGCAAGTTGAAAACTTTAAAAGTCTAATCCTTTTTATATTAAATTAACCAAATGTTCCCATTCTGATGCTGCAGTATGCACATTTTATATGAAGTTATGAACTACATAAATCAAATGTCAATCACCTAAATTCAGCTCAAATCAATACAAATTTAACTGTCAAACAATACTAACCTAGCTGAATTAAGTAATAGAAAAAACGGATCTGGAGTGCAGAGTCTGCATGGTCGAAATGGGTGCCGCCTTTTTATACATACAATTTTAAAATTTTTACATCTCCTTACTGTAGCCCGGAAAGTAGGAGTAAGACTGCCTACACACCATCCTCACCAGATCTCACTTGTGGGACTATACCCTGTTGGTCTATACTAGGTATGTTGTTGTATACTGTAGCCTGGAAGGTGGGAGTAAGTTGCCTACAAACTACCTTCCCGAACCCTACTTGTGGGACTACACCCAAACCCCAATTAGGGAACTACACTGAATATGTTGTTGATGTATACGACAACCCAGAAGGTAGGTAGGGATAACGTTGCCTAGGCACTACCCTTCCTAGACCCCACTTATGGGACTATATTGTTATGTTATTGTTGTATCCTATAGCTGGAGAAGTAGGGTAAGGATATTGCACACAGTGGCGGACCAAACATTTAGGAGTCGTGGATGCTCAGGAGGTTCAAATATATATATCGATACCCAAAGCTTTAAGGTTCCGCATGGAAATCAAAGCACTCAGTTATCTTCTTAGTTTCACGGGTGTTTATTTTCCATCCTATACCAATTTTTCTACACTTCTTATATAATTATACCTATTCTGCATCGGGTTTAACGGGTGCCGGAGCACCACAATTTTCCACGTAGGTCCGCCCCTACCTACACACTATCCTTCCCAAACCCCACTTATGGGACTACAATAGTTATGTTTTGTACGCCATAGCCCGGAAGGTAGGGATAACATTGTAACACTAACCTCCGAAACCCCACTTGTCGGGCGACAAATACTTCTTTATATTTTGAACGCATAATACATAAATATGCCCATCAAATTCACGTCAGCTCACATTTATGTCCTCCAACTTGGGCGTGCATGAGTAGTCACTTAAACTTACTTAAAACTTATATAAAGCTGAATAAATAACCAGACACACATCCTACATGACAATTCACGTGAGTTTTCCATGTAAATGGAACATAGCACACATGTATGTACTTGTTCAACTTTAAACAAGTTTAAGTGCTTCCGCATGCACCGACAAAAAAGTACGATCATCATCAATAAAAAAAAAAAAAAGCTTAACAAAATGATCAAAATTAAAACTTTTAACATAAACAAACCTTTTTGAACCTGACGATTACTCTTCTTCTTAGAATCCATGGCTAAAAATGCAATAATTAGTGAATTAATCGTAATTAATTTAATTAAGTAAGATTTAACGTAAAAAATCTTAATCTTAATAACAATCTCAGTATTAATAATGAATTAATACTACAAAATTTACTCTTAAAATTTAAAAAATTAAAATCAAAAAACACAAAAGGGTAAAAATGGAAAATGGAAATTAAAGAGAAAAAATACAGCTTGATCATCAACATACAACACATGCGTAGTTCAAATCAATCCAGAATACCCAAAAGGGCAAAATCGTCCAAATTTTTTTTAAAAAAATTGAAAAAAAAAAAATTCTCTCTCTGATCAAGAATTGATTGAATGAATGAATTGTTATGATCGGAGAGAGAATTTGGATTTATTTTTTTTGAGAAAAAAGTTGAATAATATGAGGGTTTTTGGAGATCGGAAATAAAAGAGTTGAGAGAAAAATGGAGGATGAATTGGGGAGGAGTGTGTGGGGTGGGGCTGGGGGTGGTGGGTGGTGGGTGGTCGGGGTCAGGGGTAGGAGTGGGGATTTGGGGTCGGGGGTACGGGGGAATATTCTGTATTGATTATTCAGAATGTTCAGTTTTTAATTTTAATAAGAGTCTATTATTTTAATTATAGGAGTTAATAATTTTATTTATGTGTCCATACAAAGGCTCATAATTAATAAAATTTATATGAAAAAATTTTCATTTAGATTTTTTATTTTATCTTTCGTCTTTTTTTCAAAAAAATATAACAAATATCACTTAACATTTCATTTTGAAATACACAAGCGAATTTTACATTTTTACTTGTCATTGATTTTCATATTTTTGTCTTTTATTTCAAAATTATCATATTTTATTATTTAAAAGTACTTTATTTCATTTATGAATGAATGATATTTTAATTATGACACTAATAATTTATTGATTATTTTGTTTTTATTAATAGTATGACAGTCATATAGTTTAAGAAATTGTAATTATTTTATTATTTGAAAGTTAAGATGTTAGAATTAATCGGCATCTCATAGTAGCTTTTAAATATCACTGTGGTATTTCTACTTGTAAATGATATTAGAAATTTTATTTTTTATGAGTTTCTTTAATTATATTTTAATTGCTCAAAAATTAATCATATACCTTCTTTTTTTTTTTATAATTTTTGAGTCATTATACTATTTTACTTTATTATAAAATTAAAAATTAAAGATTCATGGGACTTAAGCTTTATGCCCCGGCTTACATTTTGCCTCACGCTCCAAACTTTTAAAATACTCAATTTCAAACATGTCTATCTTTATAGGGTGTTTGGGAGTGCTTATAAGTTGGTCAAAACAACTTATAAGCATTTTTTTTGCTTATATTGGTGTTTGACAAAATTTTAAGTTATTTAAAATAAGTTGATTTTGACTTTTTTTAAGCCAAAATCAATAAGCAGCCTCACAGATGCTTATTTTTTCACAAGTTTAAGTTGACTTACAGAATTACCATCCTATCCTTTGCAATTATATGTTATTCCAATTTTACCCTTGCCCTAATTCTCTTTTTCTACCTTCAGCACATTTCTATTTCCACGCTTTCATTTCTCTGACAAAAAACCTACGCCGCTCCTCTCAACAACACATACTTTGTTCTAGATTTTCTCTCTAGTTATTGCATTTCCTTCGAGATTCCGTGGTAAGTTGTCTCAAACTTTACGTCTTTTTCTTTATTTTTGATTTTTCATCTCCTTTTATTCATAGACAAATCTGTAATTTTTGAATTTTTGAAAGAAGTGTTGTTCAACAAGAGATGCAAGCCCGAGTTTACACAAATTAATCTCCAGCGATGATTTAGAAACCCCAATTGTGTGTTTAAGGATTTGATTTGAGTTGAAGATGAGTGAGTTTAATATACATCATTATTGTTAAATTACATTATTGAATCATCTTTTATAATACGGGTTAATAAAACACAAATTTATATATGTTCTTAAACAACATATGTGCTAAGTGAGCAAATTCCTACTTTTAGATCGATGATCATTGTACGGTACAGTTATAGAACAATTATGATGATAGTAGTACCTAATTAAGATGCTAACATATCTTGTGATGATAATAGTACTGACAAGACTAGCATATTTCTTAATAGAATAGGCAAATAATAAGGTGGGATATATCTTAATCTAAAAACTAAAGTAAGTTACAATGTTAAAAGCCAATGGAGAAATTTTTTTTTAATTTTGAGAGACTTTGTTTAGAGACACATGCTGCAGAAAATTTTCTTTTCTGCCAAAGAAATCATGTTTTTGGTTTGTTTGGATTTTTTATTCCCTTGTTCAGCTATCTCTGCCTTCTCTTTCTGCACTGCTATTCCTGCGTTCTCTTTTGTACAAGTTTGTAATAGCATACATGACAAAACTGTTAAAGATGTGTGGCAATTGATATTTATATTCCATCTTCAAATCATTTATATTCCATCATGTCGAATGCTAATTTGGTACGAAGTAACGCTAAGTGGGACTATGATGCTCATACTGCTTTTATTGAGGTGTGTGAAAGAGAAATTAGAAAAGGAAATAGACCGAACACTCATTTGAATAAAGATGGATGAAAAAATTTGGGTGATGCGTTCTATAATAGGACGGGAAGAAAATATACTAAAACACAGTTGAAAAATAAGTGGGATAACATGAAACATGACTGGGCTTTTTTTTAACCAGTTAATGAGAGAGAATACAGGTTTAGGTTGGGATGCCACAAAAAATACAATCATTGCAGATGATGATTGGTGGAACCAAAAGATTAAGGTGCGTCTTTTGCATTATTCTTTATTTCTTTGTTATTTGTCTCATTATTTAATTTACTTAACTAGTTTTTTTTTTCCCAGATGGATCATCGATATAGGAGGTTTAGGAATATGGATCTTTCTCTTATACGTTATCGCTATGATGCATTATTTTCAGATATTGTTGCTACGGGGGAAAGAGCACGCTCCGCCAATCAAGAACATTTTTCTGAAATTGAAGTAGAGTTGAACAAAGAAAAAACAAATGATTTTGACCAAGAACACTTCGTTAATCTCAATGATGAATGAAGTGATGAAAGTGATGACACACATGATATGAATTCTCTTATGTTTCCCAAATCATCATTAAAAAGACAACTTTCAACTGATGATATAGGATCTAGCAGTCGAGTAAAAAAGAGTAAGACAAAATCTGCTAGAGAGGAACTACACTCTATAGTTGAGTTACTGTCAAGCAAAAGTACTGCTACATCTCATGCGGTAGAGGATCCCACCATTGACAAATGTATGGACTTTGGCAAGTTGTCCCGAAATTGATATCCCGTCTGAAATCTACAACTATACAGTGAATTTGTTTCTAAAGAAAGACGTCCGTCAAATATTTCTTAAGATGACTAGTGATGATGCTCGGAAGTCTTGGTTGGCATATAACTATCAGTTATACCACCTTAAGAAGAAAGAGTGAAGGATGTATTTGGTTGATTTTAGTCCTTTGTTGTTTGATGTTTGTTATTATGGTTGTACACGTTAACGTAAAACGCTTTGGTTGTATGATTATCAACCTTTTTTAAATTAAGTTGACTTTATTTGTATTGTTGTATGTGTGTGTATTTTATACATATGTATGTTCTATTATTTTTCACTTACTAGATGAAGAGTATGCAGTGAGATATGAATTACATAGATTCATATTGCATTTATAAATTAAAATATGTTGATATATCATACTTTACTAATATGAGGATTATGGAATTCTTATACTCCATTACTTTACTGATGTGAGCGTTTTTTGCTTTTCAGTTAAATGGAGAGTTTGAATATTAGCATATCTCCTGACCTAAGTGACGTATTTGATGATGATGAAAATGAAGAATTAAAAAAATTTCGCCGAGAGCAAGACGAGGAATGGATGACTTTGTGTCAACTAGCAGGTAAATATATTTTGACGTATTGCGAAAAGTACTTATGTAAGAAACCTTGTCGTACATCAAAGCGCTCCGGACATATATTTATTCAAGAGATATTACGAGAAAATGAAACATGTTGTTATGAAAATTTTGGATTGAAGAAAGCCGTGTTTATTGATTTATCCAATGACTTAACCGAAAAGTATGGGCTTAAAGCCACTCGTGGAATTTCTACACACGAAATGTTAAGTATGTTTTTGATGATTTGTGTACATGGAGCGGGAAATCGAATGATACAAGAAATCTTTCAACATTCTGGAGAGACGGTTCATAGACACTTTCATAGTGTTTTAAATGCTATTTCTAAGCTTGCAAGAGATATCACTAGACCACATTTAAATTATAATGATGGTGTAGGAGCTCACAAGTCATGTAACGAGCGATATTTGCCCTTCTTTAAAGTAAGTTAGACTTTCTCCAAATATATACTATATAATACTTAATATTTAATTTCACTTGATTATTTTTTTAAGTTAAATTTATATATGTATATACTTGTAGGATTGCATTGAGGCACTTGATGGCACACATGTTAAAGCTAGATTGCCGCAAGGACAAGAAATTTCGTATATTGATCGTAAAGGTTATCCGACTCAAAATATTCTTGCCGTTGTAGATTTCAACATGTGTTTTACATTTGCATTGGCTGGATGGGAAGGATCGGCTCATGACAATCGTATATTTCGTTAGACTTTCCGTAGACAAGAACTCAACTTTCCACATCCATTGGAAAATAAATATTATCTAGTTGATTCTGGATATTCGCACACAAAGGGATACATGGCTCCTTACAGAGGAGATAATGTGAGGTATCACCTTTCTGACTTTCGACGTGGTGCAACGCGACAATTGCGGGAGCCGAACGGACGCATTGAAAAATTTAATTATTTGCATTCTTCTTGTAGAAACATAGTAGAACGCACATTTGGTGTATGGAAAGCGAGGTGGTCTATTTTGTGCGACATGCCTTACTATAACATTGACACTCAAAGGGATATCGTAATTGCTACTATGGCCATTCATAATTACATTAGAAAGAAGTGTAATGTGGATAATACATTTCAAACGGCTGAGAATGAAGGATATATTCCATTGGTTGATTTTGATGTAGGCACAACTTCAATGGCTAGCAATATAGACGGCGAAAATGTGAGTGAGGAAAGTAATGTTCATTGGGTTTGGCTTCGTGATATGATTGCTAATGATATTTGTAATGCTTAATGTTTATACTAATTGAATATTTTCACTTTTTGTATTTATGAACTTAACTCTAGCCACATTACTAACTCTTTTGTATGAAACTATTTGTCTATTAATGTAATTATAATGATTAGTAACATATATATTTTGTTTAATGATAAGCTCGACATATATATTAATATTATCTTGGAAGGTTAAACGCAACAAGTCCAGTTTAATAAAAAAATGAAAGTGTCGTAAATTGCACCTTAATGATACGAAACAATCTTTCCAAAGAGTCTCATTTCAATCTCTTAAAAAAATATTTTTAGCACACAAATTAATAGTCATTCATGAATTTTTTTTTTTAATACATATATATATATATATATATATATATATATATATATAAATATATATATTAATTTTAATTTGAATCATTTTAGCAATAAAAATTAATAATAATCAACTTTATATATTATTAACAGCTATAAGAGTATTTCATTCATTTTAAAAAAAAAAGTGCTTATTTACCAAACACATCAATAACTTTTTTTTTAGTTTCAGCACTTTTATCCAAACACTTAACTGCTTATTTTTAAAATAAGTTCAGCAGTTTTAAAAACACTTTTTTCCAGCCGCTTTTTTTCAGCTTATCCAAACGGGCTCTTAATCATAATTTTTTTTAAAATTAAGGATTTCATGGTCAAACTTACACTGTTTGAGTCTCGAAAAGCGAAAAGTGTCACATAAATTAAGACAGGGGGAGCAATTATTATTTAATTTATCTTTTTCATACTAATTTTTTCTCAGGGGATAAATAACCAGTTACACTAAAAGATGCAATTAACAGAGCCAGAATCATATTTGTAATCCAAGTCAATTTGTGAGGCATATAACCATAGCCAGAACCATATTTATAATCCAAGTCCATTTGTTAGTTTTTTTTTTAATATTCACTAGTGAGATACACACGAAATACATGCAGAATCGTCGTTAGGATCATCGTACTTGTTGATCATCAAGAAGACTGATAAAATTAACCAATCAAAGTTTACTTTAATCATTATTTATTAAATAAAAATAAAAGCCTCTTTTTTATTTGAGATATTTCTAAGAAAAATGGATATTAAACTTTGAAAAAGAAGTTGATGAGGAAAGAAATCGCTTTATTCATAGCATATAGTTTTTTTAATAAAAATATGAATAATCAAAATGTTAATTTTTTTTTGTAAAAGAAGCACTTTACTCATAACGTACATTTTTCAGTGAAAATACGAATTAATCCAAATGCTATTTTTTTTGAGATCGCTTCAATTGTATTGAATGTTTTTGAAAGAATAATAAAATGGCATATCGGGCACGCATATATAGAAGTGGATTTTATGATCAAATTTGATGGTTGTATAGAGACGAATTTATATAAGTATTTATAACAATCTCAGGTTAATACTATAATAGCAATTATGTTACATTTGAATATTAATACACATTTAAAGTTTATAAAGGGGTCGTTTGGTAGAGTGTATTAAAATGTTAATGCATGAATTAGTTTAATGTGTATTAATAGTACCTTGTTTGATATACTTTTTTACCCTATGTATAACTAATGCAAACATTAGTTATACACTCTATTGTGTATTGCGGTGTTATTACTAGTACCTCAAAATACATGGCATTAATAATGCAATGAATCTAATGCATCCATTAACATGCTTAAAGACCTTATTACCCCTCAAAAAAATTAACGCATCCTTTCCAACATATATATTGAGGGTATTATGTAAATTTTTTTATGTAATTCATGTTTTTTTTAATACATCGAACCAAACACTGCATAAGAAAAAGACAAGCATAACTAACACAAGCATTACTAATACACTATATTTTGCATTATTCTTATACACTCTATCAAACGACCCCTAAGTGTATACATAATGTTTGGGTAAAAGCTACTGAATTCAAGTGAACTCGTAATTAAACTTTTAAATTTGTCCATCTGGTTTGAATATATGTGAACGTATTGATCATTGAGTTACCACATTCAAAATTAAGGTCGTACTCCCTCTGGTTCACTTTATTAATCGTACTTATTAAAATGAATGTTCTAAGATACTTGTCATTTTGAAAAATTAAGATATAATTAGGTATTTTTTCATTTTTATTCTTACTCAATAAATATAGATAAAAATTAATATGACAAAAATAATATTAAATTGAAATTAAGTAAATATTATTAATTAAATTACATTTTTAGTTAATATTTTTAAAGAGCCTATAAACAAAACATAGTAAGTGAAGTGTATATATATATATATATATATATATATATATATATATATATATATATATATATATATATATATATATAAGCGTGAGTGGCAGCTGAAAGCAGGCAGCTGGCGGTCGACATGCCTGCTTCCACCTGCCTGCTTGTTTCGTGATTTTACTATATCATCCTTAATTAATTTCGTGATTTTACTATATCACCCCTAATTAATTATTATATGATATTTATGTATTAAAAAATATATATATAATAAAAAATAAAATAGACATTTAGAAAGTAAAATAGACATTTACGACGTAGTTGTTTCAGCTGTTTTAACCGTGATTTTACTATATTACCCTTAATTAATTTCTATATGTCATTTATGTATTAAAAAATTTAATAAAAAATTTAAAATAGACATTCATGACTGCTTCAACCATGATTTTACTATATCACTCATAATTAATTAGGCGGTTGACATGCCTGCTCCCACCTGCCTGCTTATTCCGTGATTTTACTATATCACCCTTAATTAATTACTATATGACATTTATGTATTAAAATAATAATAATAATATATAATAAAAAATAAAATAGACATTTATAAAGTAAACTAGACATTTATAACGTAGCTGTTTCAGTTGTTTTAACCGTAATTTTACTATATTACTCTTAATTAATTTTTATATGTCATTTATGTATTAAAAAATTTAATAAAATTTTTAAAATAGACATTTATGACATGACTGTTTCAGCTGCTTCAATCGTGATTTTACTATATCACTCATAATTAATTATTATAAGTTATTTAAATATTAAAAAATTAATAATATTTAATAACAAAAATAAAATAAACATAAATAATAAATTATTTTATGATGTTTTAATACGTTATTTAAGTATTAGAAAATAATAATATTAAATAAAAAAGATAAAATAAGCATAAAATGATAAATATTTTTTGATGTCTTAAATTAACTTGACGTCTTATATGAGATCACTTAAAAAATAAATTAATTAGGGATGATATAGTAAAATCACGAAACAAGCAGGCAGGTGGAAGCAGGCATGTCGACCGTCAGCTGCCTGCTTACAGCTGCCTGCTTTCAGCTGCCACTCACGCTTATATATAGTAGTAATAATTTGACTATGTCACTTCTAATTAGTAGAATAGAAGAAAGAATATTATAAACTATAATAATTAAAAATTTAAATTATTTAAAAAATATAATTGGTTATCAATGTCACAAAAGTTTAAGCAACTTAAAATATTGTTATATAAATTTCATCAATCTAAATATAATAATATATGTCTAACTTAAAATTTATCAATCAAATAAATGAAGGTATTAATTAAATGATAAAATTATACGTAACATAGAATTTTAAAGGATCAATATTGGGACGTGCATAGCACGGCGTAAGCCGCCTAAGTATATTTATAAGTTTGGGTGTATTTGAAGACATCTATTGTATCACTTCCATTTCATTTAGTTCATGCATTTATTATTTGGAGAGTCAAAGATTTTTCTTTGTTCATATTTTTTAAATAGTTTCTAATATTCTCAATTAATAAATTTGGTTTATAGTAGTACATTTTAGTTTAATGTTTAAATATATACATTTTATTCTTAAAATATTAAATAATTTATGTCCAAATTCACATTAAAAAGTAAATTCTTTGATTTTAATTCGTGCCAAATAAGCTAGAACATAGGGTTGTTATGCATTTTGATTATTATTATTTCACCACCAACATTATATCTAATTATAGCACATTTTATTGGTTTAATTCTTGTCTGATAATTATAATATTTGAGTTCTTTAAATAGAGTCTGATCAATGTATGTAATATGATATAGTATAATGATCTTTGGTCTTTTTTTCAATGATGATTGTGTAGAACATGGGATTGTCCTCTTGATGTATTTTCTATTTGTCTCTTTCATTGATGAAAGAAAATATAATAACCATAAAAAGAAAATAACATAACGAAACATACAAGTAAGATATTTTCTAAGCGAATTTAGAATCCTTCGACAAGACAAGTTATTGAGAAAACTTTATATACGGTTGTGACATTAATATTATTAATAGAAAGAAATGGTAAACTCTTTGCTCACAATGCTATGGCTTTTAAAATTGGTGAAGAATTTTATAATCTTAGAAGACTTATTTTTTCAGGGGAGATTTTTTTGTCTATTTTTATGTTTTTTTTTTCAATATTAGTTTATGATATATATAGGATATTTGACCAAAACATATTAATAATATGCTTTTCTTTTTGTTTAAATTATCATCTCTATAGTTTGCAAGTCATACGCTTTCACATGACGCTCTATCAATTTTCGAACTCAAGAATTTCCTTAAAGAATTAAATCACAAAAATATAGAGGGGGGAGGGATTTAAAAACATTATTTCAACTCCAGAATGAGGGAATCTTGAATTAAAAAGGACAAATAAGTTGTCCAATTAAGTGAGAGTCCTCCAAGTTTTTAAAATTAGGTGGGAGGGACAATTTTTTTTAAGTTTTTCCGTTTGAACAACTAGGCGTAGTTGTTCGACAACTTTGTGAAGTTGTTCAACAACTAGGCGCAGTTGTCGAACAACTGCGCATAGTTGTTGAACAATTAGGCGTAATTGTTTGACAATTGAGGGAAGTTGTTCAACAACTACGCGAAGTTGTTCGGACAACTAATGTAGTTGTCGAACAACTATCCATAGTTGTTCAAGGGACAAGTTTGTGGGACCCACTTGTCCCTTTTTTTAGTTGGAAACTTGGAAGGCCCTTGTGGCTCATTTTTCCCTACAATGTGTAATTCAAATATAGTCAGGTTTCAATATAAGTATCGAATACTAGTGATAAACAAAAAAAAAAGTTCAAATTTTATAGTGAGACAAATTAGACTTGCCATCAAGTCCTTTCTTGCTAGAATACTCAAAGAAGTCCTTCACTGTTGTTGCTCTATATTTTGGAGGATTGTCTTTTGATAGTAACTCCTCAATTGGTCCATAAATTCTGGAAGATGTCAATGCCCCTGTGGTGAAGAAATTTGCTACTGATATTCTTGGACCAATTTTATTTGCCAACACTCTATGCTCTATGCTTTTGTACTTGTCATTAGATATAAGCTGAAAAATCAAAAGTTGAGCAATGAAACTTTACAAGTTGATAGTAAATTGTTGAAACTCATTAAATGAAAGATTTAATGTAATGTAAGCTATGTCGGTCAGACTCTCCAAAAAGGTTGTCGCATCGTGTCAGATCATTAAACAATGCAGTGTATTTGAAGGAACTGACATATATATACTCAGTAACATTTTGAAGTGTCTGAGCATCATAGAATGTAAGTAGCCTCCCCAGACACATTCATCAATGATTAAATTTTACAGCTCGAACATCTAACCTATAAGTAAGACGTATGAGGACAACTTTACCATTGCTCCAACTCTCTCATTCAATGAACACCCATGAAAAAATTATGAGGAATTAATCTAAATAGTCTTCCACCAACCGATTAAACAGAAAATAGCCAACGAATGTGTAATATATGTATAATCCATCTATAATACGTCTATGATCGTATATAATAAGTGTATAATCCATGTATACCGGCTAGAAAAAGAAAACAGTAAGCTTAAGAGGCAAATAAAGAATGACAAAAACACTCTACCTGAAGAATGTCACCAATATTGATAACTAAAGCTCCATGAGTAGGAGGAACATCAACCCATTGATCCTTGTGAAGAACTTGAAGTCCACCAATATCATCTTGCAAAAGAACTGTGAAAAAATCATTATCAGCATGTCTACTTGTGCCTATTGCAAGTTCTGGTTGTGGGCATGAAGGGTAGTAATTGCACAAAATGCCTAGCCCCTCAGCACATCCCATTTCTTTGAGATGGTTTGGTTTGAGACCAAGTCCCTCTGATAATAATTCAAGCAATGTGTATCCCAATTTCATCACATGATTTGAGTACTCAAATACAATTTCCCTGTAAAAATGTAAAAGTTGATAAATTAAAACAGAGGAAACAACCTTTCTACCTCCACGAGGTAGGGGTAAGGTCTGCATACATTCTAACTTTCCTAAATCCCCCTTGTGGAATTTCGCTAGGTATATTGTTGTTGTTGTACACTAATAGTTTATCCAAAACAACATTTCTACTCCACAAAAGGGTAAGGTCAACAACTGCACCGCTGTCCTGATCAGACCCCGCTAGTGAGATTACATTGAATATGTTATTGTTTGTATAATAGTTAGATGGAACTAATTAATTGGTTGTAACATGTTATTACTCTATTAATAGTTGACATATCAAGCTTGTTATGAAAAGTTACATTCAGATCTCTCTATAACAATCATCTTCGATGATAACATTTCATTATAACAGCCTAATTTTCTTTAGAACCATACTTTCATACGTATATTAATCATATAGCTTCTATAACATCATCACCCTATAACAACTCAAACAGATATACAGACAAACAATATCGTTATAAGAAATACCTGCACGTGTCAGGCAATTCCTCAGGCTTAGCAGGATAAGGAGCCATGACAGAGTAAAGTGAGTCTCTCCAATTTGCTCCAAGAGACTTTTCACTGAACAACTCAAAATTGGAATTGTACATAACATTCCTTGCAACATCTCGACTATAGTATGGTTTTTTAATGTCAACATCTTGCTCGTGAAAACGTCGTGCCCCGTGCAACATTCCATCTAGGATTGACACTGGAATACCATGATTGATCACTTGGAAAAAACCCCATGTCTCTGATGCTTCTTGAACTTGTTTAACTATTTCCTTCTTGTTGTTGTTGATGTTCTGGAGGTCTATTAAAGGGAAATTGGAATGTGTTGTTTTGGGATTTGAGGGGTTATTTTGTAAGGCTTCTGGATGGATGAATATTTTAGGTACTTTAGTAATTCCAGCATCAATAAGTCCTTTGACTCCTGCTTTTGTCTCATCAAAGGCTTTTAGTTCACTATACTTGTCATAGTTTTGTTGGAAAGTAGTAGCAAGATTTTGTTGTGTGTTGGTGGCTGCCATCAAGTCTTGGTGAGATGATTGAAATCTCTCTACTTCTTATAAGTAGGATTTCGGGTTGAGGCCTCGAATATTTAGGAAGAGCAAGAACAAAGATATCACGTAAGTTAAACCGAAGAGGTATTATGTACCTGAATTACCACCAAGGTGTGGTGCAATGATCGAAATTCAATCCCTCTACTCAAAAGCAAAGATCTTGGATTTCGAGCCGCTGAGTCCAATGAGGTACTAATATGTTCTTGAAGTACCACGAAAAGGTGTGGTGTGACGATCGAAATTTCTTTACCTTCAAGTAAAAATCACAAAGGTTTCGGATTTGAGCTTTCGAATCTTTGAGCAAAGACAAATATATCACTTTAAGCTGGTAAAAAATGCATAGAAAAGATATGAATCAGAAATTCTGATTAGAAGAAAATAGAGAGATGATCTAGATTTTGATTGTGATGTGTCAACATATTATAATACTAATCATTTTTCTTTGGGACCAAGTACAATTCTTTTAAATAATTAGTAAGCACAATACAAGAGGGACCATGGAGTTGGTGGTCTTGGACAGAGCGTGTGGTCTTTTTCAAAGTTCATTACACGAAATCGCGTCTAAATTAATCAAATCATTGAATTGAATGATGGAGACATTTTCCATTAAGAATTCCACCTACATATCTTTGAATCAAAATTTTCCATGTATATATGTTACGGTTAGGTTTTTGAGAGGTGTGAATGAAAAATAAATAGATGTTTTTTTCAAAAAAAACAACAAGATGCAATATGAATAGGCACCCTTTCACTTAGCATGATTATAACTTTTAATGGGTTGCGACTTTTCTGAAGAATTACAACTTTATAAAGAGGTGCATCTTTTTGAACCATTACATCACTTGATGAAACAACACATTGATGACTCCTCAGGTAGAAAGATGAAATTTTGCAAGAGAAACATCTTCTTCCTCTTAAAACTCTAGTGTTATCTTTTAAACTGTTGAGTGAGTTCGTAGTTCAGAAAATTTGAGGTACCACTATTTTCTGAAGTGAATTATTTTATCCTGAGAGGATATAATTCATTAACCTCAGATACTTGAAGGTAATAAATTCCTCAAGGACACAATGAATTCGGTAGACTTGATTCTATCAGTTCTGCTTTCATCTTCTTTTCTTAAAGTTGTTTTTTATTGTTTTTTTAGAAAAATAGTTTGAACTTTCATATTAACAATTCTTCATCTGTTTGAACTTGTGTTTGAAATTCTTGAAACTTTATTTTGATAGTTCATAAGTTGGTTGAACTTGTGCTGAAGTTAATGTGAATTAAATATAGAATTTGTATCTGGAACAACAATTTTAAGGAATTTATTAAAGAAAAATATATTTATTTTTTCTGCTTGTTTGGTGAAAAAAAAAGATATCACTATTTATAAAGAAAGTACTTTTGTAATCTGTATTTTGGATTTCTGAAGATTAAAACCTTTGGCTTTTTACTCTGTTTGAACTTAATAGTGATTTGGAGATATAAATTTTTTATCACGAGTTAAAGTTCATTCGATTGACGATTAGAAAAATATAAAAATTTCATTGTTAAACTAGAAACAAAAGGTTTAAAGTTTAAAAACTTTATTGTTAGTATTTTGTAATACTAAAATTTTGTCTTATTGTGATAGAAGAAATGACTGATAACCAAGTTAATGATGGAACGGCGACTGTTGCAGCAACGAACATTGCTACTTCAAGTTGTACGAATGTAGCTCCTGCCATGACACCGACGAAAAAAATCAGCAAAATTTATTGGTGTGGATTTCAAAAAGGTAGGAGAAGATGTTTTTTATCTAACTACTCCGAGTCTGCAAAAATTCATCACGAAAAGTGTTCATGAGTTGCCGGAAGAATTATTTTTATTATAATATAATTAAATATTTTAACATCAATCCCAAGAATTATCTTTTGGTAATCACATTCTCATTTTTTCTAATTTTAATTTTTAGATGATAATGATCATATATATGTATATTCTTATTATAAAATATATACTCTTTATAAGTATATACACATATCTTTTATTATATTCTTATTTTTACATATAGATATATATATATATATGTATATTTTTGTTAATATTAAATCGCAAAAGATATTAATTTAGGACGCTTATACAAATTATGTCTGTAATTTATATATGTACATACCAAAATAATTTTAGGGAAGTAGGAAGCATCTATGAAATTAACTTCGATAGAAAAAGAGTATTCGGGCCAAAAATAACTCAATTTTATTTTTTTATTTTTACCCAAATCCAACTCTTATTTATAAGTTTTAGTCAAAAAATCTAAAAATTGGTCCAAAGCTTGATCCAAATTCATCCGACTAGCACAAATTGATTCAATTCATTGATTTATTTCTAATCCAACCGTCCCAAAATTTTCAACTTTTTTTATAAATAATTTATATTTTGGCATATATATTCTTATATATTTAATTATTTATTATCTAAATCAATCGGACGATTTAAATTTTGGCCAAATATATACTTTTTCATCTTTTTTTTCCTCCTCATCCACCACCCCCAAATCGGTAGTGGCTAGCGGCCATAGATGCCGCAACCCTACCACCACCTGCAAGATTCCCCTCAAAACTCGCCTACCCAACCCGTGAATCCTCCATCGACAGAGAACCAGTCCCTAAATTCGTGCAAGAAAAAAAATCTCTTGAGGTTCACCATTAAAGAGACTAAAAAGAAGATTGGGCTATCGAAATTCGAAACTCCTTCCTTCTTCTTTTTTCTTTTTACTTTAAAGTTTTAAATTCGAACTTTCAAGTCCGAATTTGCACCTATAAATGGGGGGCCTCTCCATTGAAGAGAACAAGTTTGGGGACAGAGGCGAAAAACACAAAAAAGAACAAAATGTAAGTGAAATATTTTATTTCAAAACAATTTAATTAATATGTTTTAGAAGTTTCTTTATTTGGAGAGAAAGAAAAAATTTACTTAGAGGGAAAGAAAGAAAAAAAGGAAAAGAAAAGAAAAGAAAAAGAAAGCCATACTTGGAGAGAAAGGAAAGAAAAAAAAAAAGAGAAAGAAAAAGAAAATCATTTTGCCGCCTCAATGAGTGCTATAATTTGCATCTCTCTGTTTTGCAAAAATAAAAACCAATAGCATATACTCCCTGCTCTATCTAATTTCTTTTCCTTTCTTTCTTAATTCTAATTTAATTTAATATCACCTTATTATTGTTTATGCTTTAATATTTTAACTTGTTGGTATTTGTATTAATAGTTTTATAGATTCCTGTATCCTATGATTAATTAGGGAAGACTTATTTAACTCAGAATATCCTCTAATTAATCAAGGAAGTGCTTGTTTAATCCTGAAAAAATATTTCACTGCTGAAATAGTTCTTAGGACAGTGCCTAGCACGATTCAAGTATAATTAATATATTACTTAAAATGATATCATTATAATATTTATTTAATATTCAGTATTATTAATTTGTTAATAATTAATTATATTATTGTTACTGTTATTATATTAATTATAATATTATTATTGAAGTAGCAACATTATACACTATTGTAATACTAATATTACTTCCTCCATTTCATAATAAATGAATTGTTGAATTTTGGCTTACAAATTAAAGAAAAAGCATTAAAGACATAAATTTAACACAACTTTTCATTTTTACCCCAAAAAAAGAAAAAATTGACCTTGTAATACCTTTTCAAAAGTTAATTGATTGTCAAATCATAAAGGTAAATTTAGAAAAAAATTCAATGAATCACTTATTTTGAAACACCAATAAATATCCCAACAATTCACTTATTTCGAAACAGAGGGAGTATTATTTATTATTATTATTATTATTATTATTATTATTATTATTATTATTATTATTATTATTATATTGTTGTTGTTCTTGTTGTTATTATTATTGTAACTTGTTGATACTACTACAGAAGAAATATTATTATTGTTGTAGTTTATTTATTTTCACAATTGATAGTGATATTTACTATTGATCCCCAATAATCTAAGAAACTATGACATATAATATTGGTCCTAAGACCGTTGATAATACTGATGTTAGTGTTGCTCTGGTTGCTTTCATTCCAGTCTGTTTATCAGAAGACTATGATACTGCAGAATACAGGTATAAAAATAAACTTGGTTGTATTTCTAATGCTAATAATAAAATCTTCATAGAAGATGCATCTCAATGCAAGAGAATATGTGAAAGAAAGGACAATCCCGCTAAGTCAAAAATAAATTTGACTGAAACGGATGATATAATAATTGCGGTCATTTCAGAAATGAATATTAAGACCAACGTGAGAAATTGAGGAGTAGATTCTGGTGCCATTAGGCACAATTGTATAAATAAAAATGATTTTGTATCATACACCCAAGTTGAGAAAGAAGAAATTATTTATCTTGGGACCTCGAGAACTATTCAAGTTCTTGGAAAAGGCAAAGTTCTTCTCAAACTCACATCTGGTAAAATTTTGGCATTGAATAATGTATACATGTTCCTAATATCAGAATTAATTTGATTTCTGTGGCATTATTAGAAAAAGTTGGAATAAAGGTTATATTTGAAAACAGTGAGGTCATACTAACTAAAAGTAATATTCTTATTGAAAATGGACGTTGTAATCATGGATTATATATGCTTAATACTCATAATGATATTTCTAAAAATGTATCTACTTCTGCGTATTTGACTAAGTCTATTTCTTTATGGCATGCTAGATTAGGACATGTTAATTTCTCTTATATAAAGAATATGCAATCACTTGGTTTGATATCTGGTTTAAACTCATATTATTATGGTAAATGTGAAATATGTGCTGAAGCTAAAATTACTAAAAAGACATGTTTTTTAGTTAATAGAGAAACTGAATTATTATCTTTACTTCACACTGATTTGGGTGATTTAAAACAAACCATGAATAGAGGTGGAAAAAAGATATTATGTAACTTTTATTGATGATTTTTCTAGATTCACTAAATTATATTTACTTAGAAATAAAGATGATGCATTTGATGCTTCTATGTCTTATAAATCTGAAGTTGAAAATTAACTTAGTAGAAAAATCAAGAGAATTAGATTTGATAGAGGTGGAGAATATGTATCTTTATATGTTTTTCGTGAAAAAGAAGGTATTATTCATGAAGTAACTCCGCCTTATTCACTTGAGTCTAATGGTGTAGCTGAAAGGAAAAATAGGACATTGAAAGAAATGATGGAATAATGCTAACACAAGAACATTATATTGAAAGAATTCTTAAGAAGTTTAAATGTTGGGAGGTAACTCCCGTAGCTACTTCTTATGATGCTCATTCTAAATTGAAAAAAAATAATAGTGATCTAGTTGCCCAGTCTAAATATGCACAGGTTATTGGGAGTCTAATGCATTTGATGAATTTCACCAGACTTGATATAGCGTATGCTGTGGGTAGATGGCGTAGGTATACTCATAACCCCAATAAAGAACATTGGTTCGGAATTAATGAGATTAATGAAATATTTGAGAGGAACCGTGAATTATGGTATTCTATATAGTGGATTTTCTCCTACTTTAGAAGAATATTGTGATGCAAACTGAATCTCTAATACAGATGAGACGAAATCCACTAGTGGTTATGTGTTCACGTTAGTGGTGGTGCAGTATCGTAGAGATCAGCTAAGCAGACGATCATTGCTAAATCAACTATGAAATCAGAGTTTGTAGCTTTGGAGTTAGCTGGTACTGAAGCTGAATGGCTAAGAAATTTCTTAGTGAATATCCCTTTTGAAAAAGATGATTTGTTGCCTCATAATCCTTCTAAAAAGAATGATCTATCGCCTAATAACCCTTTGAAAAAGGATGATCCGTTGTCTAATATCCCTTTAAAAAAAGATGATCTGGTGTCTCCTATGTATATACACTGTGATTGTCAAGCCGCAATTGTTATTGCGAAGAATAAATCTTACAGTTGTAAGAGTAGACATATGAAATTGAGACATGATGTTGTTAAGCAATTGCTAAAAGATGGAATAATTTCCATTGATTATGTGAAATCAAAATTGAATTCAGCCGATTTACTGACTAAACCTGTGGGAAGAAAATTAATTCTTCAAATATCAAAAGAGATGGGGTTAAGGTCAATATGATTGTCAATAGAGATGGTAATCCAACCTATGTGATTGGAGATCCCATGAAGTAGGTTCATATGGGTAATAACAAGTCGATATTGACTCTACGCACTTATTGAGAGTGCTTGAACTGCTACTAAAATGGAGGGATGAGTTATTGACTCTTAATGAATTCATAGTCCTTATGGATGGTGTATTTAAAGCAATGTACACTTGATGAATTCACCTATATGAGAAGTGGAATGAGGTCGTTCCTATGAGACTTTTGGCCTTAGTCTCTACAACTCTCATGAATACCAGGCACGCGCATGGCCTATTGGCGCAAAATCGCGTTGAACAACAAAATTACGGTCAAAATGTGATTGATAAAATCTCTGGCTTACAACAAGAATTATTCGGTTCATAAAAATATTATATTTCACCGGCAATTCAGTAAGTTAAATTTTATTTGTCTAAGTTTGATTCATAATCCAGAAGACACTAAACCCATTGCATTTTGTCCATGCAAATCTAACAAATTAAAATATTTTTCAATAAATTCTTTTGAAATAATTTGGGGATTGTAAGTGAAATATTTTATTTCAAAAAAATCTAATTAATATGTTTTAGAAGTTTCTTTACTTGGAGATAAAGAAAAAATTTACTTGGAGGGAAAGAAAAAAAAGGAAAAAAGAAAGGAAGAAAGTCATACTTGGAGAGAAAGGAAAGAAAAAGAAAATCATTTACCGCCTCAATGAGTGCTATAAATAGTATCTCTCTGTTTTGCAAAAATAAAAACAAATAGCATATACTCCCCACTCTATCTAATTTCTTTTCCTTCTTTTCTTAGTTCTAATTTAATTTAATATCACCTTATTATTGTTTATGCTTTAATGTTTTAACTTGTTGGTATTTATATTAATAATTTTATTAATTTTTATATCTTTTGATTAATTAGGAAAAATTTATTTAACTCAAAATATTTTTTAATTAATCAGAGAAGTGCTTGTTTAATCCTGGAAAAAAAATTCACACTGCTGAAACAGTTTGTTAGGACAGTGCCTAGCATGACTCAAGTATAATTAATATATTATTTAAAATCATATCATTATAATATTTATTTAATATTCAATATTTTTTTTTTAATAATTAATTATATTATTGTTACTGTTATTATATTAATTATAATATTATTATTGAAGTAACAATATTATGCTATTGTACAACTAATATTATTATTTATTATTATTATTGTTGTTGTTCTTCTTGTAACTTGTTGATACTACTATAAAAGAAATATTATTATTATAGTTTATTCATTTTAACAATTGATAGTGATCACAAAATTCCGAAGAAAACAGCGAGAAAAATACAACCCCCCCCCCCCCCCCCAAAAAAAAAAAGAAAAAAGAGAGAAACTAGTTGGTGTTTCTGGTACTTTTCAAGAAAGGATCGGAAATTTTGTTCTTGTTTAGAGCTCGACTTTGTTCTAAAATTTGAGTTCATAGCCGAAAGAAATCTTGACGGAGAGCCTTAGTTTGCTGCCTGGAAAAAGGTGCGGATCTACCTTTTTTCCCGCTTTCATCTGCTTTTCTTTCATTCTGATTTTGTGGATGTGAAGTATGTGGCGATATGGAATTATTTTTTGTTGCTACTCTGGGTTCAGTGGATTTTTACTTTTCGACAAAGAAAACAAAAATAGTGTTGTGAATTTTGAGGTTGCTTCGTGTATATAGATTCGTGAATCAGTCCCTTATTTTACACTTGTCTTCATCCTTAAACCCATTTTGTTATCAAATATATTTATCTCAAGTAAGTCATAATTACAAGTGTCGGTCTAACTATATATATTTTCGCTCGGATCTTCTATGGCTTTAGTTCCAGGCCACAATATAGCAAAGTTTTCTCCTTTTCAATAGTCAGCCCTTTTGTCTCTTTTTGAGTTTTGGGATTTCTTCGTGTGAATCCTTTTCCCACGTTACTTTCGTGTTCTTTTTCTGTTTCAATTTTTGAGGAACATATGATCTTATTTCGATTTCAAGGTTGCACCTTGTTGCTTTCTTTAACTTTGTGGATGAAAGTATATTGTAGTTCTGGAAGATTATTTTTGTACATGAATAACACTAGTTTGTAAGTGTGTGGATATGTAATCTGTTGTGACGTTGAATTGGGTCGGGTTGCTCATTTCTTACCACAAGTTGTTGGATTTCATGGTGATTTGAGTAATGAAGAACAAGAGAAAAAGAAGAGTTCCTTGATTTTTTCAAATGAAAACAGTCTCAAACACACAACACCACCTACATCTTTGGGTACTTCTTACCACAAGTCGTCCTCATGGATGATTTTCTTTAGTCCATGGCAAGTCTTTTATTATTATTATTATTATTTTTTTATTTTTTTTGTGAAAGTGTGGTAGAAACATGATTTTTTTAGGTTATTCACGAATCAGTGCCTTTTTTGGTTTCCTTTGGCGGGCCGAGTCGAGTTTTAATGTATGTGGGAAGACGCCATTTTTTGTTTAATAGAAAAAGCAGGATTGCATTTTGTAAAGTTTGACTTGTGGACATATTCCTAAATAAATGGGTTTAATCCAATTTAGGCCTCATTTGTTTGCACTTAATGGACGTTTGAATCTGAATGGTTCATACTTCGGATCATTAAGTGCATTTGTTTTTTATGAAGGTTTTAACTTTGAATAGATCTTGATCATTCAGATCTAGAACCAAGTTTTAACAGGTCTAAAGGGATATTCCGGTGTTGGATAATATTTACCACTCTATTCATATTCAGCAATCACCACCACTAACCACCTCTGCCCCCGTCACCATTGTAAACCACCACCAACCACCTCCACCATCACAACCACCATCGACAAAAAATACCACTACCAACCACAATTGTCAACCACTACCACTCGTACTACCGCTTTTATTCTAATTATATTCACTGTCACCACTACCGTCAACAACACCACAATCAGCAACCACAACCGGCTAATCCCTACTACCAACCAACTCATCTATCAAAACAAGCACCACAATAACTACCACTAATACATCACAACCTCTACACATTTTTTTGCCGCCACTACCATTGTCATTAGTAACGCCACCTCTACCACCACTTCAACCAGTATCATCGCTACAATTTATCTCTACTAACAGTCATCTCAACCATCACAACAAATAACATCTTCAACTAGCACCAACACATCGTCAATCATATGCATTCATGTTTCAGCCAACACAATCAACACCTTAAACTACTAACATCAAGCAACGTCACATCACAACAACCACCACCACCATCAATCGCCACCACCATAACAATCACTACAATACCAACCATCACAATTATCACCACCAACATTATTAATCACTAACATCAATCATCGTCACCGCAACCACGATTATAAGTTATCTCCACTATCACTAACAAACATAAATGTTTTTTCTCAATCAAATACTAATAATTTTGTTGTATTAAATTACATACTTTTTTAATATATAATTAATTTTTTATTTGAATTGTATTTTTTATTTTATTATGTATACAAATAATTATTTTTTTACACATTCAGATGTTGAAAAACAAACAGTCTTAATTATTCAGTTTTCAGATCTAGAGACAACATCTTAATCATTCAGATTAAAGTGTCTAAATCTTAAAAAAAACAAATGGAGCCTTAGTTTATCGTATATAACTGCTTTTCTCAGAACATGGGGGTGATATTCTTATCGCATTGAGTTTTTTTTTTTTAATGACTAACTCTTGTTGCCCATCTTGTTGAAGATAACTTTATTTGACTATTGAGTTTATGTTGCCATATTACTTGTTGATCTGTTACATAGGTTTAACCTTTTGATTTTCGCAAATAACACATGATTGTTACAAGGTGAAAAAATGCATATTTTATACTTGGCTAATTTATTGAAAAACTCATTACAAGTATTTAAAAAAAAATTAGCATAGTAACCTCCACATTTTCTTTAAAAATGTAACAAAAAATAAAAAAATGAAATTTCAATGTTAACATAGTCGGGAAATAAGTTGCTAAAATTTCAAATTTCTCAGAAGTGTCCGCTCACCAATTTTAACTTGTTTTTAGTATATAATTCTAACATTTTAAGCTATATTTTATATCTTTAACGTTTATTCGGGTTTTCAAATTTCCAAAAGATTAGAAAACGCAAGGTATATACATTCTTTTGCTACTACGTAAGAGATATATTTTATTATTTTCACAATAACTATTTTCATCGCTTTTATTATTATTATCATCTTTATGACTATTGTTATTATCATTAACATTATATTATCATGGTTTGAACAACCCCTTCACATGCTACTGCATTTATTTATCATAAATGTTGTTATTATTTTTACATAATTCCAATATATTCATAATCAGCCACCTATTTCTCACGCTCTTGAAAGTACATTTCGCAAACAAACTCACATGCTATAAAATATTTTATTTACTCCATAATAATTGTAATTAAATAGTTAAATTCATATATCTTCAAATTCTCTTATAGAACTATAAAGACTTTTAACTTTCTAATATATGTAAATTATATTATCATCCTTAAAATGCATGTAAATTTTTGCGATAATTATGTTACTTCCTTGTACGTGATAACATCACGTTTGGCTATACCTTAAGTTTCCTTTCTCTTTTGAAAAGATAACAATAATAAAATATGCAATAAAGGATTTCTTATAACTATTTTAGCAAGTAATGAATCAATAATTTTTCCTAAATTGAGTGTAAGAACATCTTCGGATAGGCTCCGAGGGATGCCTAACACCTTCCCCCGAGTAACCAAAACCCTTACTCTCAAAATATTTTCGATAGACCAAAACAGAGTTTTACATAAAAAAATGATTTTTCCTAAAAGTTAGGTGGCAACTCTAAAAATAAATTTTCAAAACCCAAAAGTCACGACAAGCCACATGTGCTGTTTTGACCAGTTTGAAATAGGGCGCGACAGAATGAAACTTAAGTTTTAACCTTAACACGCTTAGTTTAGGATTTCTATGCTTTTATGATGTTATTTGCTTTACGTGTCTTTATATGATGCTTTGTGTGAAAGGACGCAAGCCAAATTCAGACTTGCGTTCCTTATTTGTTTGAAAACACTACTTGTTACTGCTTTATGACTTGCATTTTCCCATCGAGTCTTCGGCCGTACACAATTCACACAATGTGGTTCACGCATGGGGGGTGTATCTACATTCCTCCAAACCTTCTTTAGTTTCAGAGTCTGTGCAATTAAGTTGGTGTGCCTTCTCGCAGCTATTCAGTCCCACTCTCAAACATTTAGAAAAAAAATTTACTCTACAAATAGGTCATATTGCATACACCTTAAGCGAGACGGTCCAAGACATCGTCATCGCAATTAAGAAACCACCTTTTTGTCAAAAGTTACAAACCTTTCGACATATTTTTGTGTGAACAATCCAAACAAAAATACATAATGAATTTGTGGTAAACGACTCATCATATTTTTATCCTTTCTTTCAGATGGATACCAATCAAACCATACCAAGCATTCAAATAATTGCCTCAATCCCCCCACAATTACAAAACTGGTGGCAGAACATTCGGGTCGTGCATGAAGCTTAAGTCAGAGAACACTTAGGCTCTTTGGTGCCCCTCATGGATATTCGAGCCAACAAAGTGCTTGTGAAGTTATTGGTTGAGTTCTAGGATCCGACCACCGTGACATTTCAGTTTGCGGACTTCGAAATCACCCCATCTTTGAAAGACATCAGCAACCTCATGGATTTGCCTCTTGAAGGGCGAATACCATTGGTCCCGTCGGCCATGACCAACAATGGCTTTTTGCAAGATTTGGATTTAAGGGCAGACTGTGCACCAAAGAGCATCAGATATGGTTGGGTTAACTTAGACTACCTATTTCAAAGATCTGAATATCAAATGAATCATGATCATCGCCGAGAGAACTTTGACTGTAACAGAGCAAGGTGGGAGAGTGTTTGCCCTATGGCTTTGGCACTTACCTTCCCAGGGATTATGGTCTTCCCTCGAAAAAGTGGTCATATCAATATCAACTTGATGCCTTGGTTTTTACCATGTTCACCGATTTTGAGAAGCTTACGTTTGTATCCATGCTACTAACAGAATTATTTCGAGCTTTGTCTGCTTGCTCGAAAGGGGAAGATTTCTTTGGCGGATGCAGCTTGTTAAGTCTGGGTCGTGGAGCATTTCTATCAAAGGGCGTCAATCATAGACAACCCAGAGGACGTCCCTGACCTAATACAAAGTCATGAATAGAGATTGAGATTTTGGGAGGCACCACTAGGATCAGAAGAATGGCGGGCTTATCTGACGTACCTCACAAGAGATGTCATTCAATGGAAGCTTCTTTGGATCACAAGAAAAACATTGTTAAGGAGGTACACCAGTTATTATATTGAGTTGGAAGGAATCCAACCATACGCTCCACATAGAGTTCTACGTCAATTCGACATACAATAAAACATCCCTTTGTGGTCACATATGGCTCCATCGAAAATTACTTATGAAAAATAAGTACCTTGAGACAAAATTAGGGAATTGCAGGAAATATGGATGAATATATTTTTAGCCGAAGTTGGTGCACATCGAGGTATTATGCATGGAAAGTAGAAGGGGTTCCCATAATGCGACCAAGCTGGGAAAGGATTCCCATGTTGGTGGACTATGACATAGTGTGTCAGGTGGCCAGTGAGATACTACCTCACATGTATTTCACCACCTCCATGTATCGACAGGTAGTGGATGACATGATACCTCCGAACGATGATGGTGACGTAAGGAAAAGCACAAAAGAGAAACCCAGAGACCAATCCGCGAGATGATCCAGACTACCCAAATTGGTTGATAAATGATCAAGATTTCATGGACTTCTTTCTGTGCCTAGGTGATGATAATGACGACGACCCCACTTGGCCCTTGATTTTCTTCCTCGCTGTATTTTTTCATATTCCCTAATGAGCCGCATGGCCCACCCCATTGTAAGCCCTTGCGGTCATCTATGTACTTTCTTTTTCAGCTGTCCTCGATCTATTTTGATATAACCTCTCGAAGTCCTATGTTTAATGAAAGTCGTGTTTATTCTCAAATCCAAATATATTTAAATGTACCACTTATCATCAAACTGATTGCAATGTAGGCCTACCTGTGTGAAAGAAGGCTCTATATTAGTACGTGTATTGGATGTTACCAACTCGGCGTATATATGTGTTATATACTTGCTAAATTTTCAATATCTCCCAAACTAACATGATTTTCCTTCTTTTTTTCTTTCTGGTTTATTAATCCCTCGAAAAAAAAAAGTTGATTTGTGTCAACTGGCAAAATTTCAATATATAGCCTTCAGTCCAAAAGACAAAATGACTAAAAAGGATAAGGCCGCAATGATACCAGTAGATGATGCTAAAATCTCTCAAAGGCTGTCAGACACCCAGAACGAGCAAATGGCCAAAATGGCACAAGAAATCGAAGTCTTGAAAGAAGAACTATGTCAAATGCGGGACCTGACCAAGCTTACTGTGGCTAGCTTTGCCGCTCAATTCCAGGCTCCAAGTGTTGAGTAACCTACGAGCACTCCCGCTAACCTATCAAATCCACCATCGCATGCTCAAGCCCCTTTTGCATTTCAACCCACTACCAGGACTGCACCTGGTTAATCGTTTCCTCCTCAAAACTTTACCGTTTCAATCCATCCAGAAATGCACCACATAACCGTGTCACTTGTGAGATACTTGTGCCACCGGTATACACTATCAAAACACCTACTTTCGCAACATCTGCAGCTGTTAAGGCTCCACATGAGGATGGTGACATGCATTGAAAATTTAGCAAGTATATAACACATATATACGCCGAGTTGACGACATCCAAAACACGTCCCAATATAGAGCCACTTTTCATCAGAAGTAAGCCTACGTTGCAATCAGTTTGATGATAAATGGTCCATTTAAACATATTTGGATTTGAGAATAAACGCGACTTTTATTAAACATAGGGCTTCAAGAGGTTACATCAAAATATATCGAGGACAGCTAAAATAGAAAGTACATGGACGACCGCAAGGGCTTACACTGGAGTGGGCCATGCGTCTCTTTAGGGAATATGAAAAAATACAAGGAAGGATCATCTTTATTCCTCGCGGTTGATTTCTGGGTTCCTATTTTGTGTCTTTTCTTACATCACCATCATCGTCTGAAGGTATCATGTCATCCACTGTTCCTGGAACTACCTGTCAATACAAGGAGGTGGTGAGATACATATAAGGCAGTATCTCACTGGCCATCTGACACACCATGTCATAGTCCACCAGCCCGAAAATCCTTTCCCAGCTTTGTCGCATTTTGGGATGTCCTTCTACATTACATGCATAATACCCTGATGTGCACATAGTTGTTTGGCCAACTTTGGCTGAAAGTATATTCATCCACATTTTCCTAATTCTGTCCCAAGGTACTTATTTTCCATAAGTAATTTCCGCTGGAGCCATGTGTGACCACAAAGGGATGTTTTGTTCTATGCCGAATTAAAGTAAAACTTTAAGTGAAGCATACGGTTGGATTCCTTCCAAACCAATCAACTCAATAAAATAACTAGTGTACCTCCTTAGCAATGCTCTTCCTGTGAACCAAGAAAGCTTCCATGGAATGGCATCTCCTGTGAGATACATTAGATAAGCCTAACATTCTTTTGATCCTAGTGATATCTCCCAAAATCTCAGCCTCTGCTCATGACTTTGTATCAAGTCGGGGACTTTCTCTGGGTTGTCTATGATTGACGCCTTTTGATAGAAATGCTCCACGGTTCAGACTTGAAGTAACAAGCTGCATCCGCCAAAGAAATCATCCCCTTTCGAGCAATCAGACAAAGCTCGAAATAATTCTGCAAGTAGCATGGATACAAACGTAAGCTTCCCAAAATCAATGAACATAATAAATAACAAAGCATCAAGTTGATGTTGATATGACCCCTTCTTCGAGGGAAGACCATAATCCCTAGGAAGGCAAGTGTCAAAGCCATGGGGCAAATACTCTCTCACCTTGCTTTGCTACAGGCAAAGTCCTCTCGGCGATGATCATGACTCATTTAATATCCATATTTTTGAAATAGGTAGTCCAAGGTAACCCAACCATATCTGATGCTCCTTGGTGCACGATCTGCCCTTAAACCTAAAGCATGCAAAAAATCATTGTCGGTCATGGCCGATGGGGCCAACGGTATTCTCCCTTCAAGAGGCAAATCCATGAGGCTGCTGATGTCTTCCAAAGTTGGGGTGATTTCGATGTCCGCAAATTGAAATGTCACGATGGTCGAATCCTACAACTCAACCTATAAATTCACGAGCACTTCATTGGCTCGAATATCCATGAGGGACACCAAAGAGCCTAAGTGTTCTCTGTCTTAAGCTTCATGCACGACCCGAATATTCTGCCACAAGTTTTGTAAGTTTTTAGGGGACTGAGGCAATCATTTGGATGCTTGGTATGATTTGGTTAGTATCCATCTGAAAGAAAAGGTAAATGATATGATGAGTCGTTTATTTCAAATCCATTATGTGTTTTAGTTTGGATCGTTCACATCAATCTTCACACAAAAATATGTCGAATGATTTGTAACCTTTGACAAAAGGGTGATTTCCTAATTGCAATGACGATGTCTTAGATCATGTCGCCTAAGGTGTATCCAATATGACCTATTTCTAGAGTAAGATTTTTCTCCAAATGTTTGAGAGTGGGACTGAATAACTGCGAAAAGGCACACTAACCTAATTGCATCAACTTTGAAACTAAAGAGTCCAAAGAAGATTTGCAGGAGTGTAGATACACCCCCCACGTGAGCCACAGTGTGTGATTTGTGTACAACTAAAGACTTGATGGAAAAATGCAAGTCATAAAGCAGTAACAAGCAGTGTTTTCAAACAAATAAGGAACACAAGTTTGAATTTAGCTTGCGTCTTTTCAGACAAAGCATGATATAAAACACGTAAAGCAAATAACATAATAAGGGGTCATTTGGTTGGAAAATTGTTATCCCGAAATAACTAATTTCGGGATTAGTTATCCCAAGATAATTTATCCCACCATGCATATGGGATAAGTTATCTCATCACTATAGTGTAAATGGTGGGATAAGTTATCTCGGTATTGATTAATCCCTATAACCAAACATGAGATAAAATGATCCTTTATTTTATCCCGGGGTTACATATCCCTTGTACCTTACACTAAACGCCCCCTAAAAGCATAGAAATCCTAAACCAAACGTGGTAAGGTTAAAATCTAAGTTCATTAAAGTCGCCATTCTGTCGCATCCTATTTCAAATCAATCGAAACAACACAACATGTGGTGACTTATCGTGACTTTTGAAAATTTATTTTTAGAGTCGCCACCTAACTTTTGAAAAATTAGGAAAAATCATTTTTACATAAAACTCTATTTTGGTCTATCGAAAACAAGAGGAAGGTATTAGGCATCCCTCGGTGCCTATTCGAAGATAGTCCTTACACTAAGTTTAGGAAAATAATTACTTTTATTATTTGTGAAAATGGCGGTAACTACACATATGCTTATCAAATTTTAAGAAAAACACACAAGATGCATGAACACATTCTTGTGATATACAAAACGTTACATAATTTATTATCAAAATACACATGTATATTCTTATAAAAGAAACATGAAAGCGGAGTGAAAAAGTTAACATTAGCATTTTTGTTATACTAAAAGTTTTATAATTTATACAATTTTATGATGTATAAGTGTGTAAAAAAAATATTTATAAGATAAAGAACATGTCATTAAAGTTTGTAAAAATTTATTAGTTTATAAATCATGTACAAAAAAAATTATTTATTTCGAAAGTAAATTTATACAAAACGCATTTCTCAAAAATAAACGAATAAATAAAATATATGTAAAATAAATTAACGTTTTAATTTTTGAGAAAAATAGGCTTGCATACTATAAGGAATCAATAAAGGTAGTAGTAACAATATTTTGTATATGACAAGAGCATATTTACTTGTACCTTACGTTTTTGATCTTGTTTGGGTTAAAAAAAAGCCTAGATATATAAAATTAATTTAAAAGGATGAATAAAATATTGATACAATTTATTTTATACAAGTGAGTTGGAGTTGATGAGTAGTTCCGTAGAAACGCAAGTATAAACTATTTGTATGATCATATCAAAACTCTTTTGTTTTGAAAAAAAATTTGTTGGAGTTGCGACCTTATTTATTTTATAAAAATATTTTGAGAACGATTAATTGTGAGAAGTTAGTCGGCTATTAGAGTTGTTTAAATCCTTTTTTATTTAAGAAAATTCATTTGTCTAGTCACGTGGTAACGAAAACCGCAAACTTTAAGGCAATATACACAATAAGCAACAAAATTTCAATAACCAACAATAACTAACTACAGTTTCAAGTCTAAACTAACAACATAGCATGAATATTAAGTAAAGAGACTAAGAGGTACTAGACTCCTAACGGAGCTTGAAGTTTTAAGTTTATGCAATTTCGAAACTCTGCGATCCTAGTAGTGTTTGACCCAATAGTTGTGTTGGAACCTTGAAGTTTTGATGAATGACAATATGAATGAAACAAGTTGAATTTGATTCAAACACTTGATGATAACGGAAAGCAAGTTGAGTTGAAAAAGGAGTCCTATGTGAAGAAGGAGTTTCACTTCTAAGCATATCCTTAAGAGTCCAATGTGTGGAAGGAGAAAGATTCTGAAAATTGAAGAATTCAAAAGAGTTGGAGTTTTACTACAACACTAAAGAGACAAGAGTTGTAATTGAAGAAGGAGTCTCACTTGAAGTAGAACTCTATGCAATGAGAGTTCTAATTAAAGTAGGAGTTTAAAATAAATGACTCTTTAGAGAGTTGTGCTTAAATAGAAGATGCAGTAGCCAGAATAATTCACGCACTTAAAAAAGCAGAAAAGCTCAATCGACAGATTGACTTCACGAAGTGCTACTCATTCACTGAAGAAACACGTTGAAGAACCTGGTCCTTAGTACAGAATCCAGCTAAGAGTTTTAGCGCTGATTTTTAGAGTTGTTCATTGTGTTTGAGCTATTCGTGTGATATTAGTTTCAGTGTGTTATAAACTGAATTAGGAGCTAGTTTTCGAGTTGGGGAAAACTCAGACTTTGGGAACACATACCTTGGGAGGTGTGTGTGCAGTTAGGAATTGGAGTTGATAATTCCTAGTTGTTGAGTTATAGGGATTAGAGTTTATAATTCCTAGTTGTTAGTTATAGGAATTAGAGTTTATAATTCCTATTTGTTGGTTACAAGAGTTTTGTAATCAGTCGTTGTTGAGGCTCAGATTTTTTTAGTGAAGTTGGGGTTAAATCCTGTAGAGGTACAGATCGTGGTTTTTTACACCTTTTGAGTCGGGTGTTTTCCACGTAAAAATCATTGTGTTCTTTACTTTCTGTTTACTGCTTCCTTGAAACACGTCAGGCAACACGTTCCATCGATAATCAAAAGTTAGGCGAAAATAAGAAAATCAGTAAGGCACGAATTCTTAACAAGTTGGGTCAAGAGGAGTTTCAATTGAAACTCCAAACTCTCGGATTCACATGTAAGAAAAAAATAAGGAAACAGATTAGAAGCAAGCTAAAAATAAAAAATAGATTAATGATAACAAATAAATACTCCAATAGTAAGACATAGATCACTAACTAGTGTTGAGACACTCAAATATATAAGCACCCAAGTCATACCCTTCAAGCAATTGTAAGAAGAGAGTACCCAAAATCTATAACTACTTACGTGAATAATAATAGTAAAATGACATTAATAGAGACCTATGATCTCCATTTACTAACTAAAACATCATGTAACATAAGTGTGCGTGAGTAATATTAGCAACAAAGTCACACACTTCGTCTATCTAAAGAAATATACATTTTTTACTATTAACTTTGTCAAAATAGGCTTCAAAGACACTTGCCGATACAAGCAAGTATTAAACACTAGCGAAAAATGTTCCAAACATGTATTGCTATCTATAAAGCTAGTTTTGATTCAAGAGGACAAGAAAAACAATTACTAACAAATTTTCATTTATCTTTACTCCGAAGCTCCCCGTATAACTCTCAAACAAGAAGGAAGAAAGGAAAAGATAGAAAATTAAGACGTCATATTTCAAGTTAACTTGAACAAGGGGAGGCTTTTGTTTATTACTCCCCCGTTTCGAATTAGTTAGCCCTCTTTCTAAAAATTTTTGTTTCAATTTACTTGTCCAACTTATCAATCAAATCAAGACTATTTTACACTAATTCTTCCCTTAATGGGTATTAAATAATCTACACTTTTCAAATTTTTTGAAAATAACATTTTTATATTATCAATACAAACTTTATGACTTGACTTTTTTCCCTTGAAGGTGTACTACTAGTATTATTTCTATAAGATGACACGACATCACTTTTCAATAGTCATCCATTACTATTCCAATAAGATACTACTCTATAACGTATCTTTGAAATATTATATGGAGTAGTATCTTGTAGGAATAGTAATGGATGACTATTGAAAAGTGGTGTCGTGTCATCTTATAGGAATAATACTAGTAGTACATCTTGAAGGGAAAAAAGTCAAGTCGTAAAGTTTATATTGATAATATAAAAATATTATTTTAAAATTTTTTGAAAGTGTAGATTATTTAATAATCATTAAGGGTAGAATGGGAAGAATTAGTGTAAAATAGTCTTGATTTGATAAGTTGGACAAATAAATTGAAACAAAATTTTTTAGAAAGAGGGTCAACTAATTCGAAAAGGAGGGAGTAATATAGTATTGATATGGACATATTGTAAGGAGCTACATGCAGTAGACAAGTTTTCTGCTTGACAGAGGTACTTAAACATGCCTTTTGGAACTTATCATTAATCATCATTAGTGACAAGAACAATTAACGAATTCAAACAAACTGTTACAGCATACTCCCACGATAAATACCAAATGAGATATGCAAGCTAAGGCCTTTTCCGGATATGCTTTAAACAAGGCTCTTACAAATTGTGATCATATGAAAAATACTTATGTGAAGATAACTGGTGAAACTCCTTCACATCATGAACTATACTACTTCCATTTGGACCGTGTGCAGAAGTGAAACAAAATTAAATTGACGCTATTCCCCTGCTCATTGTAGTTCAAGTAGTGAGATACACATAAAATTAAAAATGGTAACAATTGTTCTTAACAGTTTCGCCAAAATAGGGCTGCATATCGGTCAGTTCGGTTTGGTTTTGAAAATTATCGGTTTTACTTATTCATTAACGGTTTGTACATATGCTAAACCGTTAAAGAACCGTTAAGATATCGGTTTATCGATTTTTCATTGTTATCGGTTCGATTATCGGGTGAACCATTAATACTTATTGCTGTTACTGGAAATATCTTGAAATCAGACATGATTATTAGTCATGTTATTTCTCCATTAAGTGAAATTTGAAACAGACTCCTATCAGCCAGGAAGGAAACTAGAAACGGAACATTAATATTGACTACATTTAATTAGTAACAATGAATAAACAACAAGAACAGAACATCAATATATAGCAGTAAAGTAAAGACTCTAACTCTATTAGCTAACTCTAGCTAAACACCACAGCTCAACATAAAATAAAGAGAAAATACCCCCAAGAATCTCTAATCGAGATGTGAATTTACAATTGTAAGAGCTAAAACAAAAACTTGTTCAACCTAGTAACAAAGACAATTTCTTATTTGTAGGTCATAGATTAAGATGTTATTAATAAGCATTATATAATGCGAATCCTAATCAAATCTTCAAAGTGCGATACCAGACATTGTCTGCGTTGAAGTAGAATACTCTCAACAACAACAGGAATTGAACATGCAAATGAGGTGGAGAAAAAAGGGTCACCTGAACTTTTTTTACCTTCAATTTTCGATCGGAGATGTGAATAGCGAATAGACTCTTAAGTCGAATTTTCAGCTCAATTCGAAGTTCGATTTTTGGCACAAGTTCGATCTTGTCAGCAACAATTATTTTTCGTGAATGAGAGACTGAGAGAGAGTGAGATCGGAGATATGAGATTGTGAGTAGCGAGTAGTAACTGAGAGAGAGTGAGAGACTGAGGAGTGAGAGGCGTGAATTTGTGATTGTGAAAGAGGAGTAGAGGACTTAACCTAATATAATAATACCCTAACCCTATTGTGAACTGAAATACTGAATTGTGAAATCAGGAATGTGAATAAATGGACTTGGGCCAGTAGGTATGGGTGGAGTATGGGCCAGTAGAAGCCCACTGTATGTCTGTGCTTATCGGGTTATCGGGCCACCCCATAAAAAAAACAAATAAACCGTGGCCCGAACCGATAAACCAATAACAGAAATTCTCATTCCGATAACTGACCCGATATACAAAATAACCGACCCGTTAACCCGATAAGCAAATTAACGGTTCGGGTTAACGGTTTGTACAAAAATATGCACAGGCCTACGCCAAAATATACACGAGCTTTAACCGGCTGATTTAAATAACAACCTCAAATTCCAACTCCCCGCCTTTATTAGAAAGAGATGACTGTTTCAGCGAACCATTCGGAACGAACCTTGCTACAATAACTAACGAACGCTCCCAGGCCCTATCTCGTGAAATTGATGGCTATGAAAACTTAAACTAAAATCATGCGTTAAACTTAAACTATTTAACCGGCTGATTTAAATAACAACCTCAAATTCCAACTCCCCGCCTTTATTAGAAAGAGATGACTTTCAGCGAACCATTCGGAACGAACCTTGCTACAATAACCAACGAACGCTCCCAGGCCCTATCTCGTGAAATTGGTGGCTATGAAAACTTAAACTAAAATCATGTGTTAAGCTTAAACTATTTAACCGGCTGACATTCGGAACGAACCTTGCTACAATAACCAACGAACGCTCCCAGGCCCTATCTCGTGAAATTGGTGGCTATGAAAACTTAAACTAAAATCATGCGTTAAACTTAAACTATTTAACCGGCTGATTTAAATAACAACCTCAAATTCCAACTCCCCGCCTTTATTAGAAAGAGATGACTGTTTCAGCGAACCATTCGGAACGAACCTTGCTACAATAACCAACGAACGCTCCCAGGCCCTATCTCGTGAAATTGGTGGCTATGAAAACTTAAACTAAAATCATGTGTTAAACTTAAACTATTTAACCGGCTGACATTCGGAACGAACCTTGCTACAATAACCAACGAACGCTCCCAGGCCCTATCTCGTGAAATTGGTGGCTATGAAAACTTAAACTAAAATCATGCGTTAAACTTAAATTATTTAACCGGCTGATTTAAATAACAACCTCAAATTCCAACTCCCCGCCTTTATTAGAAAGAGATGACTGTTTCAGCGAACCATTCGGAACGAACCTTGCTACAATAACCAACGAACGCTCCCAGGCCCTATCTCGTGAAATTGGTGGCTATGAAAACTTAAACTAAAATCATGTGTTAAACTTAAACTATTTAACCGGCTGACATTCGGAACGAACCTTGCTACAATAACCAACGAACGCTCCCAGGCCCTATCTCGTGAAATTGGTGGCTATGAAAACTTAAACTAAAATCATGCGTTAAACTTAAACTATTTAACCAGCTGATTTAAATAACAACCTCAAATTCCAACTCCCCGCCTTTATTAGAAAGAGATGACTGTTTCAGCGAACCATTCGGAACGAACCTTGCTACAATAACCAACGAACGCTCCCAGGCCCTATCTCGTGAAATTGGTGGCTATGAAAACTTAAACTAAAATCATGTGTTAAACTTAAACTATTTAACCGGCTGACATTCGGAACGAACCTTGCTACAATAACCAACGAACGCTCCCAGGCCCTATCTCGTGAAATTGGTGGCTATGAAAACTTAAACTAAAATCATGCGTTGGACTCAATTTTACAGAAAACGAACAGTTATAGCACAATCGAAATTGAAACCAAACCACATCTTATATTTTTGTACCCATGAACTTGTATGCACGTAAATGTAATTAAAAAAAAAAAACAGACTCGAATACTCGTTTACGGGACCAAAACGCAGCAACAAATAGTATTACTCTAAGAGCAGCGTTATAAAATTAGAATAGAGGAAGGAAAAGTAAGCAAAATGAGACGAAAGGGAGGCGGGTGCGCACCTTTTTAGGGGCAGAGAAACCGGGGCTTTAACGTCTGAAAGATTTCCAGCAACAAACTCAACTTCGAGGCTTTGAATTCGAACCAATGGTAAGAGGCTAACAATTTTCGAGACCCCTTTTGCTTGTTTTTTTTTTTTTTGTTTTTTTTTTGTTTCTTCTCTTGTTCTTACTAATTTTTCACTCCTTTTTTTTCTTTTTTTACCTCAGACTATGTTTCCCCCCCTTCTCCCCTGATTCCAAAACTTTGCCTTTTTTTCGTTTGATTTTTTGAATTCTCTTCGTCTTTTTAGAACACTTGCTCCCTCTTTTTTTTCACTGTTTTTCCTTTTCCCCCTTTTTGACCTCTTCCTCCTTAAACTTTTTTTTTCCTTACGGATTTAAAACTTTCCAAAAAATATTTCTATGCTTTTTTTTTTTTCTCTCTCTGTCCCCCTTTTTCATGGGAACGGAAGACCCACATTTAGAGGTATAAATCCGGACTTGAAGTCCGGATTTGAAACCTCAGAATGAAAAAAACGGAAAGGAGGAAATTCGAATTTCTGAGATGAATCCTTTCGTACCTCAGCTTTTCCAGGCCATTAATGGCGAATTTGAAGCTGATAATATACTATAGCACCATTTTGAGGTCTGGTTTTTCTGTTTTTTCGCGGATTCACGGGCTGGACAGACTGAAAACGGGCGAATCTTGTAGGGGTAGGCGGGTTGTCATTTTTGGGAAAAATGGGGATGGTGACCCATTGGCTTTTTCGGGAAGGGGAAGCACGCTTTGATTTGATTTTTTGGGAAGAGAAGAGGCGTACGGCTTGGTTTCTTTTAGAGAATGAGACGTTCGCTGTACTCGTTGTTGACTAAAATATGGGTCGTTGATCGTGTAATCGGACGGTCTAAATTTAATATAAAAATAAAATAAAATAAATAAGTAATTAAAACTTTTGAGACTATCGAACTAGAAATAAATTAACGGACTAAATCAATTTATGTTTATTTGGGTGGAATGGTGAAGCAATTATGAGAATTATTCTAAGTTTTGGACTAATTTTTGTGCTTCTTTGACTGAAACTTGTGAATAAAAGTTGAATTTGGGTAAAAAATAAAAATTTAAAATTGAGTTATTGTTGATCCGAATATCTTTTTTCTATTGAAATTAATTTTGTTGATGCTCCCTACTACCTTAAAGATTATTTTTAGTATAATGTATATAAATTATATAAATAGCTTAGTATACACGTCCGATTTAATAACTTATAATTGTTTTTATATTTTAATATATTTATAATAAGAACCTAATTGAGATATGTGTGTGTATATATATAGAGATATACATACACAAATTGGTATTGGAAACCAAAATAAATATCAGAAGACTTAATAATAATATAAAAAATTTAAAAAATTATTCTCGAAGAATATATGGTTAAAAAATTATTTAAATAACTCTCAAATCAACAGATTAAGAATATTAGTAGTTGCAGCTATAAATGAAAATCATAATCTAAAAATAACACAGATTACTCTATTAAAAAGATATAAAAATAAGATAATAAAAACGACTCTGTTTACAGCTTAATAAGTTATTATACTTATTTCTTAGATGAAAAAACATTAATCACTATTTTAAAAGTGATAAAATTAAATAAAGACTTGCAGAATTTTTTTTTAGATAAAATCATAGATCATATTATGCTGGAACAATGGTCTATTCATGATTATTCTTACAAAGATTCTGATGAAGATGATTTTTGGTCATACTCTGATGATAACGATTATTGGCCTTATGAATATGATGATGGTTATTTTACTGACTAATTTTCTAAATATTTCTCATATTCACCCTGTTTTTAAAACAGTTCCATTTTATTGGTATCAGAGTCTAGTTGCTAAATATATTTGATGAGAAGGCCATTCAAAAATATAGAAACTTTTAAAAAGGTCAAGAAGGCTCTAAATAGTAATTATTTAGAATATAAACAATTGAATGAAACAAAAAATGATCCTCAAAGATTGGATTATTTAATCACTTTGATCTCTAGTTTAGAAGCAAAGTTAGTAATTCATTTAAAATTCAGAGATTCTTTTCACTTAAAATATGCCTGTAGAATTAGATTAAGACAAAGTTGGTTATACGCCGAAATTAATTACAGAAGAGAGCTTAAAGAGATATTAAAATATTGTAAAGAAAGTTTAGCTTGGATAGAAAGTATTATAGCAAAAAGTAATAACTGGTTAATCATGAACAATATGTTAATAAAAGAACGAGATTTGATAACAAAAGAAATCAAAGATATAGAACTTATATTACATACAACACAAGTAGATTAAAATATTATATAAAAATCTGTAAAATTACAAGTACTTTAGGATAATGAATTTACTTAAACGCTATGGATAAAGAACAAACTTTAAAAATGTTACCAGAATTAAAATAAGAACTCGGTATCCAAAAGAAAAGATATGCTTATAATCAATTTGCAAGAGCCTGCAAAAAATCTTTGTTTTATCAAAAGAAAATCATTTTTGAGCTAGAACTAGAAATCTGGCATCTAGAATTTAAACTAGAAAATAATTTGTTTAAAAAATGAATGACAAAGAATTTATAGAAAGAGCTCTAAATAAGTTAAACGATCTTTTAGCTATGCAAAAACATATAAGCCTTAAATAAATCTAATAGAAGAAGAAATTAAAACCCTTAAAAATAATTCACTAGCCAGTCTGGGTAAACTTATTGAAAAAACTGAAGTTTTTAATAAGAATTAGGAAAAAGAATTAGAAATGAAATTTTTACCTCAGGAATTTCAAATAAAGGAAACTATCAAGAAGGAAGCTTAGATAAAAGATTATATCAAAATTTTTAGAAAAAAGACATAGACAAAGATTTAGAAAAATTAGAAGAAATTTCAAAAGCCTCTAAAGATAAAGAGGAAGCCTCTACTTCTAAAACAAAAATCGAAGAGCTTACTGAAATAGAAGAGAATGAATGAACTAGACGAATTAGTCTATGCTCTTGAAGAACTTGATCTAAATGATCAAAATTATCGTGTGCATATGAATAAAGGAGACACGGGAGGACCTCAGGGTACCTTTGAAACCCCTAAAAAAGAAGAAAGCTCTTTTGATGAGCCTGCACAAAGAAGTAGTTTCTTACCAAGATCCAAAAAATGGAAAGACTATAATAGTCAATACCATATAAATTCTAAAGCTAAATTCATGCCAAATAGGTTACCAATAGGTGATGCTGGAGTAGCCCAGTTTCTTGATTTAGACTGTAAAAGAGAGCCCGGAGAATTTTTAGATTTGTGGGCAAAAAACTTAGAATTATTTTTCATCCTAGAAAAAGGAAGTAATTATACAAATGAAGAAAACATTTAATAGCTATAAATACCTTTACAGGAAAGGTAGACAATGGTTTAGAAGAGTATCTGTAGAAACTGAAAAAGTTTTCAGAACAGAAGTAATCGCAGATTTTGAAAAATCAACGCGAGAAGGAATTAATCACTTAGTAAGATATATAGGAGCTGAATTCTTAGGAAGTCAATAATATATCTCTAAAGGAAAAGAAAAACAAGGGTTACTAGCAGCTGAATGGCTAGAAAAGCTTCAAATTTGTAAAATGAAATACATTCAAGACGAATTTGAAACCTACTACTACCAGTTATTAGATAGTAGTAAAAATCTAACTCCATTTATGGATAAATATTTTCAAAAATTACCAGGATATTGGGCTAGTTATTTTAGAAGAGAATAGACTAAAGAAGATCAAACTGATGACTCTTTAGGAAAAATAATTACCTTCCTTAACCAAAGACTTGGTCAACTTTGTATGCTACATAATATACAAAGAAAAGCTAATAGAATTGGTACCCAAATTTACTGTGAAGACACAGAAGCAGCATCTCAATGGGAATGTCATAACAGAAATCCTTCAAAAAGAAAAAGAAAAAACAAAGGATTAATTAAGAGAAAAAATATTTCAAAAAAAAAAAACTATGTGCCAATAAAAATATACAATAAAAAACGTAGAGATTTCAAAAAGAAACCTACAAGCAAGTGTAAATGTTATAACTGTGGAGAAGAAGGTCACAAAAGTTATGAATGCAATAAAAAAAAAAGTAAAAATATTCAAAATGGATAGAGAGGAAATTGAGTCAGACTTGGAGTCAATTTCATCAATACAAAGTAATGAATTTTATGAAGAAATCTATGATGAATTTTTAGAATCTAGGACTGATTCAGGAGAATGAATCAAGAAATAGAAAAACTTGAAGAATCAACTCAAGTTATAGAATCTGAAAAAGACCAGCGTGGATACACATTAAAGGCAACATTTGATGGAGAATTGCTAAGAAAAATCCAAGGATTAAAATTTAATCTTCGAACAGAAGATAGCATATTCAATAAACTCTAAAGAACCTTTTCAAGAAGTAAAATTTCCTATCACGAGTATCAGGAAATTGAAAAGGTAATAGAAGTTACTCAAACTACTGGAAAACATAAACTTAACCTATTAACAAAATCCATGATCGACCAAATCTTGAGAAAAATCCCAGAAAGAAATAGGAAAAAGATGAATTATGTTCATATTGGAGGAATCCAAATAATGATTAAATCTACTTTTAAAGAAGGAATAGACTGTCCTATAGTAATAAACCTTTCAGATGAAAGATTCATTAATACTAGAGAGGGAATTTAGGTATTGTTGAAGAAAATTTGGCTTGCACCAAATTACTATTCACCTACTATCTCAGGTATAGTATATCCTTAAAAGATAAAAATTTTAACGAAGCTTTGAGTTTACACTTTCAGGTAAAAATAAAAGACTTATTCAAACTAGGTAATCATATAATGAGTATATATTATCAGGCTTTATATACGGTTACCAATTCAAACTATGGAAACATCTATAAAAATTAAAGTTTAGTCGAAATCGATCAAGAATGTACAGGTATAGCTAGAATAGTTGAAGCAGAAATTCAACAACCAAATATTCCTATTGAATATGAAATTCATGTGGGAAATGTTATAGAAATAGAAAGCACCACAGCTTCAAATCCAAGACTCTCGATAGAATACGGGAGAAATTCCATTCGCAGAGGTAATTCTAGAAGATTTCATATTGAAAATACTAACGGAGTTACATAAGTTTCAGGAAGATTCTTTAATGGAAGCGACTGGAATAAACAGACAATCTTGATACAGTCAGGATCATCGAAAAATCACGTCAAGGAAAGTATCTTAGACGGATTAGTTAGCTATGAAGGTAAGCCTTACATTTACAAAACATTTGAGGGAAATAGTTTTGAATGCTCAAAAATGGTAAAATTACCAATACAACTAGGAACGGTCAGAACAGAAGTTCCTTGTTATATTAGTAATCATGAAAATGATTATAATATAATTTTAGGAGGAACATTTCGAAATAATTTAGACCAATATAACATCCAAAAAGAAGGAATTCAAATAACCCTAGGAGATAAAACCTGATTTATCCCAAAAATTTAAGCACCGCAATGCTTCTCCTTCCAACTATGAAGAATTGTTTTAGCCTATTGCGATAAACTATCTTAAGGCTTCTTGTTCCGTCGTCCTTCCTCCGTTTAGGCTGAAGATCGCAACCTTCATTTGTTACCAGCATAAAAATTTTTTCTTATGTTGTAATCAGTTTGAGAAATAAAAAGTTTGCTCATATATCCTTTGTCAATTTTTTATGCTGGTAACAAATGAAGGTTGCGATCTTCAGCCTAAATGGAGGAAGGACGACGGAACAAGAAGACTTAAGATAGTTTATCGCAATAGGCTAAAACAATTCTTCATAGTTGGAAGGAGAAGCATTGCGGTGCTTAAATTTTTGGGATAAAACAGGTTTTATCTCCTAGGGTTATTTGAATTCCTTCTTTTTGGATGTTATATTGGTCTAAATTATTCAGCAATGTTCCTCCTAAAATTATATTATAATCATTTTCATGATTACTAATATAACAAGGAACTTCTGTTCTGACCGTTCCTAGTTGTATTGGTAATTTTACCTTTTTTGAGCATTCAAAACTATTTCCCTCAAATGTTTTGTAAATGTAAGGTTTACCTTCATAGCTAACTAATCCGTCTAAGATACTTTCCTTGACGTGATTTTCCGATGATCCTGACTGTATCAAGAATGTCTGTTTATTCCAGTCGCTTCCATTAAAGAATCTTCCTGAAAATTATGTAACTCCGTTAGTATTTTCAATATGAAATCTTCTAGAATTACCTCTACGAATGGAATTTCTCTCGTATTCTATCGAGAGTCTTGGATTTGAAGCTGTGGTGCTTCCTATTTCTATAACTTTTCCCACATGAATTTCATATTCAATAGGAATATTTGGTTGCTGAATTTCTGCTTCAACTATTCTAGCTATACCTGTACATTCTTGGTCGATTTCGACTAAACTTTTATTTTTATAGATGTTTCCAGAGTTTGAATTGGTAACTGTATATAGAGCCAGATAATATATACTCATTATATGATTACCTGGTTTGAATAAGTCTTTTTTTTTTTTTACCTGAAAGTGTAAACTCAAAGCTTCGTTAAATTTTTATCTTTTAAGGATTTATAATACCTGGGATAGTAGGTGAATAGTAATTTGGTGTAAGCCAAATTTCCTTCAACAATACCTAAATTCCCTTCTCTAGTATTAATGAATCTTTCATCTGAAAGGTTTAGTACTATAGGACAGTCTATTCCTTCTTTAAAAGTAGATGTAACCATTATTTGGATTCCTCCAAGATGAACATAATTCATCTTTTTCCTATTTCTTTCTGGGATTTTTCTCAAGATTTGGTCGATCATGGATTTTGTTAATAGGTTAAGTTTATGTTTTCCAGTAGTTTAAGTAACTTCTATTACCTTTTCAATTTCCTGATACTCGTGATAGGAAATTTTACTTCTTGAAAAGGTTCTTTGGAGTTTATTGAATATACTATCTTTTGTTCGAAGATTAAATTTTAATCCTTGGATTTTTCTTAGCAATTCTCCATCAAATGGTGCCTTTACTGCGTATCAACGCTGGTCTTCTTCAGATTCTATAACTTGAGTTGATTCTTCAAGTTTTTCTATTTCTTGATTCATTCTTCTGAATCAGTACTAGATTCTGAAAATTCTTCATAGAGTTCTTCATAACAATCATTACTTTGTATTGATGAAATTGACTCCAAGTCTGACTCAATTTCTTCTCTATCCATTTTGGATATTTTTACACCTTTCTTATTGCATTCATAACTTTTGTGATCTTTTTCTCCACAGTTATAACATCTACACTTGCTTGTAGGTTTCTTTTTGAAATCTCTACGTTTTTTATAGTATCTTTTTCTTGGCACATAGTTTTTTCTCTTAATTAATCCTTTGTTTTTTTTTCTTTTTGAAGAATTTCTGTTATGACATCCCCATTGAGATGCTGCTTCTGTGTCTTCACAGTAAATTTGGGTACCAATTCTATTAGCTTTTCTTTGCATGTTATGTAGCATACAAAGTTGACTAAGTCTTTGGTTAAGGAAGATAATTATTTTTCCTAAAGAGTCATCAGTTTGATCTTCTTTAGTCTATTCTCTTCTAAAATAACTAGCCCAATATCCTGGTAATTTTTAAAAATATTTATCGATAAATGGAGTTAGATTCTTACTACTATCAAACAACTGGTAGTAGTAGGTTTCAAATTCGCAAGTATATTCCTGAATGTATTTCATTTTACAAATTTGAAGTTTTCTAGTCATTCAGCTGCTAGTAACCCTTGTTTTTCTTTTCCTTTAGAGATATCTGATTGACTTCCTAAGAATTCAGCTCCTATATATCTTACTAAGTGATTAATTCCTTCTCCCATTGATTTTTCAAAATCTGCGATTACTTCTGTTCTAAAAACTTTTTCAGTTTCTACAGATACTCTTCTAAACCAATTGTCTACCTTTCCTGTAAAGGTATTTATAGCTATTAAATATTTTTCTTCGTTTGTATAATTACTTCCTTTTCCTAGGATGAAAAATAATTCTAAGTTTTTTGCCCACAAATCTAAAAATTCTCTGGGCTCTCTTTTACAGTCTAAATCAAGAAACTGATCTGCTCCAGCATCACCTATTGGTAACCTATTTGGCATGAATTTAGCTTTAGAATTTATATGGTATTGACTATTATAGTCTTTCCATTTTTTGGATCTTGGTAAGAAACTACTTCTTTGTGCAAGCTCATCAAAAGAGCTTTCTTCTTATTTAGGGGTTTCAAAGGTACCCTGAGGTCCTCCTGTGTCTCCTTTATTCATATATACACGATAATTTTGATCGTTTAGATCAAGTTCTTCAAGAGCATAGACTAATTCGTCTAGTTCATTCATTCTCTTCTGTTTCAGTAAGCTCTTCGATTTTTGTTTTAGAAGTAGAGGCTTCCTCTTTATCTTTAGAGGCTTTTGAAATTTCTTCTAATTTTTCTAAATCTTGTCTATGTCTTTTTTCTTAAAATTTTGATATAATCTTTTCATCTAAGATTTCTTCTTGATAGTTTCCTTTATTTGAAATTCTTGAGGTAAAAATTTCATTTCTAATTCTTTTTCCTAATTCTTTATTAAAAACTTCAGTTTTTTCAATAAGTTTATCCATACTGGCTGGTGAATTATTTTTAAGGGTTTTAATTTCTTCTTTTATTAGATTTATTTTAAGGCTTATATGTTTTTGCATAGCTAAAAGATCGTCTAACTTATTTAGAGCTCTTTGTATAATTTTTTTGTCATTCATTTTTTAAACAAATTATTTTCTAGTTTGAATTCTAGATGCTAGATTTCTAGTTCTAGCTCAAAAATGATTTTCTTTTGATAAAACAAAGATTTTTTGCAGACTCTTGCAAATTGATTATAAGCATATCTTTTCTTTCGGATACCGAGTTCTTGTTTTAATTTTGGTAACATTTTTAAAGTTTGTTCTTTATCCATAGCTTTAAATAAATTTATTATCCTAAAGTACTTGTAATTTTACAGATTTTTATATAATATTTTAATCTACTTGTGTTGTATGTAATATAAGTTCTATATCTTTGATTTCTTTTGTTATCTTCACCTATAGAAAAATGGATAAACCATCATATAGGTAAATAATCATCATATGGATAATCTATATGTGAAGCTTACTTGATGACAGAGTCAACACTATTGTTTTCTCATTATTTTGAACCATATGTCATGACACGCAATCATAATGTGGATCGAAATGATGATGGTGGTATTGTGGAAGAAGTTGAAGGAAATTTATCAATATTCACCCATCCCGGACGATTATGTGGAGAATAGAAAAAGAAGAATATAACTCTTCAGGAAATCAACGCTGCCCAAACTTACATTTTGCTAAATTGTGAAGAGGTTGAGCCATATGTGAGGTAACAAAGTTAGTTGTATCAACTTAATTTTATAAGCATATTCATAAATCATGACTTGAAATTGAAATCTTTTTTCTTTAAATGAAGTATGTTTGTGCAACGTTTGCAAGAAGAATTTCCAAATGTCTCTCAAGATCAAATAAATGAGAGCCTTGAAGCAAATTTCTCTATATGGTTCAAGCAATATGTAAGGCTTCAAAAATTAAGATCTTTTATACAATTATGCACTTAAATTAACTTATGAAATTGAACTTAATTTTATAATCTTCTAAATAGGTCCGGCTCAATCATATTGAGAATGAATTCCTATGTAGTCTTGCTTGTGGACCATTGATAGGCGCTACATCTTATTTGGTGTATTTTGTTAATGGATACAAGTTTCATACGGATTTTCATGGTAGCGCAAGATCAACAATGAACAGTGGAGTTTGTATTTCAGATCCAACTTTTGGTGATTTCTACGGGCGGATAAAAGAGATTATAGAAGTGGAATACCGCGAAACACCTTTAAAGCGAACTGTACTATTCAAATATGAATGGTTTGACCCAACTATGGATGTTGGTGTTAAAGAGCATAATCAGTATAAATTGGTTGATATTAACCATCGTCGCTGATATAAAAAATATGAACCTTTTATTCTGGCAATGCAAGCAACTCAAGTGTGTTATGTGTCTTATCCTAGAAAGAAAAAGGACAAGGATGATTGGGTAACTGTATTAAAGATCAAACCTCAAAATGTTGTTGAATTACCCGATGAGGAAATTGAGACAGCTACAGAACTAACTATTCCATTTCAAGTTGAAGAAGTTCAAGTCTACGAGATAGACATGAATGTTGCCACAGATGAAAGCATACACTTACATGATGCAAATGGTGGCTTAATTGAAATGGATGAAGTCACTGATGATGGTTTATTACAAGAACATCATGACAACCAAAAGGATGCTACAGAAGAAGAGTATGAAACTGAGGAAACTGAGGAAGATAAAGAGGAAGATTTGGAAGAAGACAGAGGTAACGATTAGTGCTTGATAAAAAATATGCTATTGTATCTTATTTTTATTTTGTGAGAAGCCATTTTGTCAAACTAGTATCATTTTCTTTGTCTCGTTGTTTACACAAAACTTGTTGCTTCAACTGGTTTTATGCTCTACTTCTCAATTTTTGACTCTTTCATTTCTCATTCATTTTTTTAGGCTACAACTGTGCTTTTACATTTTCTAATACCTTATCTATATATTGTTGTTTGCTTCTCTTGGTATTATTAAGTTTGCATATTATTTCCACTTTAACTAATATAGTTTTTTTTATAGATATGGCTAGAGGTCGAGGTCGCAAAAGCACAGGGTGTGGAGGCAAGTCTGCAGTTAGGAGTAATAATGATGTTACTGCAAACGTACCTACTGTTCCCACTCCTGCTATTGTTACTTCTCAAGATGATGTCATAGGTGGTCAAAATAATACAAATCAAGTTCAACCATTGATTCCTCAAATTAGATCAACGGTTCAAACTTCTGGTGATGGTAGCAACCATACAACTCCTGAATCATTTCCGACTGCTCTAAATCAGATCAACAGAATAAGAGAAGGTACATCTACTCTAAGGAACCAAATAGGCGAACGTCTTAACCAATCGACTTCATCCTTGAAAATGGCTGAACATAATCAACTTCTGGTCTGCTTTCTGTCTACACATATATATATGTTTTATTTTTTTCTGGTTGATGATCTGTTGTTAGTTCTTCATTTGAGAGTTCTTGTGGACAAAATTACAATGGGAGTATTTTGTAGCATTTTGGTGGTTCTCTTGGTAGTTCATGATCTGTTGGTGGTTTTTGTTCTGTTGTTGGTTCTTCATTTGGGAGGAGTTCTTATGGGAAGAATTACAATGGGAGTATTTTGTTGTATTTTGGTGGTTCTATTGGTGATTCTTGATCTGTTGGTGGTTCTTATTGTGAGTATTTTGGTGTTTCTTATTATGTTGGTAGTTCTTGATCTGTTCTTGGTTCTTGTTGTAAGTATTCTAATGTTACATGGGATTCCAGAATGACAGTGAGGTGTGTTTCTGTGAGGAATTTTGTTGGATAGGATTTCAAAATTAGAATATTATATGATGTTGTGACTTTTTGTGCAAAATTTGCATCTTCTTTCCAATTTAACAAGTATAATTTTTTTAATAGATATGACTCGAGAAGAGGTACAGGTCGAGGAAAGTCAGCAGCTAGGACTAATATGCCTGTTCGTACTGCAAACATGCCTACTATTCCCACTCCTACAGTTGCACCACAAACAGCTGGTGGCGTAGGTGCTCCAACTTCTAATCATGGTAGTACGTCTCCTACTACTCCAAATCAGACCAACCCAACAACTGTAGGTACGTCTTCACAAACCAACCAAGTAGGTGAGGACATATCTCGTAGCAACACAAATGGAGAAAGTAATTCCAGTCGGAGCCATGTGCGGACCCTTGTTACTATAACCTCTGCAGGGTTAGTCCATTTCTTGTCTATTATTATTATATATTATTTTTTATTTATAGTAACCTCTAAATAATGTCTTCACATTGATACAGATTGCAACCTTCTAAAGCATGCTCCAATAGGATACACGAGTCTTTCAAAAGTGAACTTGATCACAATGGAGTCAATTGGAAAGGTGTCTTATGTGACATAAAAGATGGCTATTTTGGGGAATTCAAGGTATACATCTTCATCATAATTGATTTTGTAAAGTGTACTCATTTTTATAAATACGATATTAATGTGTTATCTTGGAAATTTATTTCAGAAACACTTCTATTGGGATTCTTCCATTACTGATGCTACAGTAAAGAAACACTGGCAGAGTAAGGCAACAACTGTGTATAGAAATTTCATTGCTAAAATCAAAGAGAAAGGGATTAGGCAAGATTTTATACATGAAGATGTCTGGAAAAGCTGACAGCGACTTTGGGCAGATCCAAAGTGTGTTGAAAAGTCCAAAATAAATGCACAGAATCGCCGTGGAGGCAAAGAAGTCGCTGCTGGAACTCATACGGGAGGATCTATCTCAATTGGAGAGTACCGAATGAGACTTGTAAGTATATATTTCAAGTATTAAACTGTAATTTGTTGTGAGACAGTCTAAAGTTAGTTCAATGTTATGCTATTGTTGTGTTTCTATTTACTGTTTATCTCAAATGTTGATTACTTCTCACTGTTTCTGTCTCCTTTGTTGTATTTGGTATGTTGTGTTCTGTTGTTGTCTTGTAACCTGAAAAACTGCAATGTAAACTGTGCTTATATATCGCAGAGTGGTATATTACTGAGTATTCGTATATTTACATGTTCTTCGAGATTTATTGGGTAGAATCAAGACCTTATGATTCTGGAAATTACATGTTTGTTTTATGTGATTGGTTTTCATCTTATATAACCTTCACACTGGAATCTGATTGGAAATTTCCAAATGTTCATTATTAGCATATGTTCTCAGTGATTTCGATGCAATGAAATTTAGCAATCTCTTTCCAGTCATTGCTTAGTAAGAACAATGTAAATTGGATAACATAGTTCTGACCACGCGACTAATAATATTTACCTGATGACCAACTACATTCCACTTGAATTATGGCTTTACAAACATTTCTGGATTACATGAAATGTTCCAGTAGTTTTGTTCTAGTACAATGCTCAACACTTCTTTTTTACAGGCTGCTGAAATGGGTCAAGATCCGACACCAAGTGAGTTACATTTGCATGTTCACACACATGGTCATGATGGAAAATCTTTCGTTGATGAACGTTCCCGAATTGTCCATGTAAGATTAAATCTTAATGTGGTAGTTTACTTAATTATTATTTTTTAGTTTAAAGTACTTTTTGGTATCTAATCATTTGTAAGTACAATCCGTTATAATTTGAATTCCACTATTACAGGAAAGATTTGAAGAAATATTACGAGAAAAAACATTATCAGAATCTGTTATTGATCAAATTGAAGCATATTACCAAGCTGCCGGAGGAGAAAAGAAGCGAAAAGTATTTGGTCTTGGATCTGAAGCCAAAGGCTACTACGGCCAAACTCTATGTATTTCGTGTGGAAAGACTTCATCTTCAGCTTCACATGAATCGGTACCAGCTGCAGATTCGGATTTGAATGAGTTTGTGAAGCGATTGATTCCCGCACTTAAAAATTATTTTTTTCCTATTGTCATTGAAGAGGTACAGAAGTTGGTTTCTTCACGATCAGTTGTCATACCTCCGGCTACTCCTTTGGACGATCTTGATTCCTTAAATGATGATTGCAATGATCTTGATCAGTTGTGATACTTTTGACGATCAGTGCATTATTTTTTGATGATCTATTTTGTTGGTTTTTGATGGTCTATTTTGTTGAAACGTTTAAAATTGTGCAACAAAAAATTGCACTTGGTGGATGTAGGTATTGAGGATGTTTTGGACATACTTATGTGTTTAGATGTTGCTATATTTGGTATTGAGGATGTTTAGACTTTTTCTATCTATATATATGGGTTCTTTTATATGCATGTTGGATATTATAAGAAGATTTTGCTATCTATATATATGTGGCTTTTTTTATATGAATATTGGGTATTATAAGAATTTTATAATATTCTATTAATATTCAAAATACAAAGAAAAAGATATTGAAAGAAAAGTAATGACGACAGATTTAGCGACAAAATTACTCATTGCCAAACTAAAACATTTGCAACGGATTGAGGAAAATATTTTTTGTCACAAAAATTGGGAATTTTTAGCGACGGACTAGCAATGAAATATTTGGTCAGGAAATAATCAAAATGACGAAATACAACATGAAATTAGTAATGACACTTATAAATATAACAACGAATATATTCGTTGCTAAAATATAGCAACGGATATAGGACGTCTCTATTCCGTTGCAAATCTAGCAACAAATTTTATTTTTCTGTTGCTAAATGGTTAGCAACGCGCAATATAGCAACGGATAATATTTTATCGCTGATCCGTCTCTAAATGGATTTAGCGACGGATTTCTGTTGATTAGCAACGTTATCGGTCTCTTGCTAAACGCGGTTTTTTTTGTAGTGAACTAATCTTTGTTTATATATATATATATTACACTAATAATTATAAGATCATAATAAAATATACAATATATATATATATTACATTAATAACTATAAGATCATAATAAAATATACAAACACATATAACAAAGACACATATATTATGAGAATATATGGTCACAATATATCGTTTTAAGAAAAATAAAATTAGAAAAATGCAGATGTGATTATCAAAAGATATATCTTTTGTGATTTTGATGCTAAGATAATTATTTATATTTAAATTAAATATTTTACCATATGATAGGAAAATATATCTTCTCCTTTTATTCTTTTCAAAATTCATACAGATAAAAATACAAATTTATTTTGAAAAAAATTATGTAAGGCCAAGGAGCACCAAACAATAATTAAAGGAAACAGAGCGAGCCAAAATTGGGTGTCAACAATATCGTTAGAGAACTTTTCTTTAGTGAAATTATCACGATTGAGTATGTAAAGTCAAAGATAATATGTTAGATCAACTTACAAAAGGCCTATCTAGAGATGGAGTTGAGAGATTATCGAAGGAAATGAATTTACGGCGTAGGACAAGTCATTAGGCTAGTAACTCTACCTAGAAGACTAGAGATCCCAAGAGCAAGATTCAAGAAGATCAAATAAAGTTGTGACTGACAGTTCAACATTGTCAATTAACTCAATCCATTCTCATGACGAAGACAATATTCAAGAAACACAGCTAAGGCTTATGGTTTGAAGCTTTTTAATAGTTTTTAAATTTGACAAGTTTGACCAAATAGTTTGATCTATATGATTAAACACTTAGGAATCACCTATGTGAGGGTGAAGTGGAAACCGTTTTAAGGAGAATGATAGTAAAGGCCTATTCTCTTAGCTCCCATGAAATTAGAGAAAGCGTTCATGACTGAAACAAATAAAATCGTGAGAATCATAAATGGTAAAAAGTTAGTTGTGTGACTGGTGTTGTCTAAGTCTACACTAAAGTTTGACAATTAAAATTTATCGCATCTACCAATTGATCGAGTACATCCGATGCAAGTTCACTACAGAGAGTTTAAAGAAAAACTTACTTATCCAGATGTAATTAGACTTTGCTTGTAGATCACACACTTGTCCGTATATTTTTTGATGATATAACCAATCCAATTCATGTGGGAGATTGTTAGATTTTTAAGAGGTGTGAATAAAAAATGAAAAGGTGTTTTTTCAAAAAGACTCCAAGAGAAAGGATTCAATGTGAAAAGCACATTTTCACTTTGGATGGTCATAACCTTTCTAATGGATTGTGACTTTTTCGAAGAGTTACACCTTTTTCAAAGAGTTGCACCTCTATGAAGAGGTGCACCTTCCTGAACCATTGCTTCTCTTAATGAAGCAACACCTTGATGGATATAAATACCTATTTTTTTCTCAAGTAGAAAGATGAAATTTTGAAAGAAAAACATCTTCTTCTTCTTAAAACTCTATGTGATCTTCAAATTGTTGAGTGAGTTCGTTGTTCAGAAAATTTGAGGTACCGCTATTTTCTAAAGTAAATCATTTTAACCTGGGTGGATATATTCCATTAACCTCGGATACTCGAGGAAAATAAATTCCTTAAGAGCACACCGTAAATTCGATGGACTTGATTCTATCATTTCTGTCTTCATCTCCTTTTATTAAAATTTGGTTTTTACTGTTTTCCCAGATTTTTTTTTGAATTTCATATTGATAGTTCTTCTTGAACTTGTGTTTGAAGTTCTTGAAACTTTATTTTGATAGTTCATAAGTTGATTGAACTTGTGTTATAGTTATTGTTGATTAAATACAGCTTTTGTACTCAGAACAATAGTAACACCCCGCAAACTCTTAGCTAAGGTAATCATTCTTTATACGAAAATAGGCTCAAAACTAATGATTCATAAATGAATATAAGTATAATGTGCTTTGGATATGAATTATAGGTCATAAGAAACATCTAGCACAAAGTTGAATTGAGAGTTTTTTATCGATTGAATTTTAATATAAGTTTTTACTTGGGTCAACTTCAAATGAGTATTCCTTCTAGAATAAGAAGAGTTTTGTGACCCAAGAGTACCCATCAAATTAAAGGTCTTCGAATCTTCTATTCAAATCATTGACCATTTAGTAATCTGTTTGTGGAGTACAAAGTTATGACCATTGTACCAAAAAGTAGCAATATGACCTACTCACTAGAAATCTTTTGTGTACCGATGTGTTCTTGTGCATCAAATTGTGTGCTCCGAACATTCAACGCACAATAAAATGACGAAGAAGAATGCTCACTGAAAGCTTGTGCAGACGGGTGTGCGGGCCACACATCACATTGTGCGCTCTGCATACCGCTCTACAAAAAGTCCCGACAGGAATCTTTATTTAAATCGATTTTTTCCAAAAATTTCATTCTTTTGATATCCTTTGAAGCTTAGGACTGATTTTGTCTCCTCTCCTTATCCTTCAACACTAGGTAAATTTTTCTCACGTAATTTTAAATAATTTCAGTCAATTATATCATTTGAATACAGATTCTTAATGAATTTTGCCCCTATCTTAGGATTTTCAAGAAAGTTTAATCAAGATTTCAAGAACTAAATTCTCAAAGGTTTTTCCTCAAAGTTAGGTTTCTTCCTCAATTATTTCATAGCAGTCTGAGTATGTACGAATTCAATGAGGATCCCAAAACTTTATGATTTTCTTGAATTAAAGATCATAATTAGGGTTTATAAATGCACTTTCAAATTTTATTCCCCATTAATAAATTATGTGATTGTTTTTGAAGTTTTTATCTATTATTATGGATTTTGCATATGTTGAATTTACTTTTAGGCCTACCAAGGTCTTTTATTGCCCTATCAATTTTTATATGATTTGATGAATTATTTCTTGAAGCTTATATTTTAAAGCATGATTTTTGAGTCTTTATGATATTATGAATTACAAACTCTATTTTTAGAAGGCATAATACATAAATATGACCCTAAACTTGACACCAAATTATAAGATTGACCTTAAACTTTGACAGTGCACATGTAGGCCCTTTAACTATACAAAATATGAATAAATAAATACTCCAATTCTACGTGGCAAAATACGTGTATACACTCAAAAACCACGGGAGTCGAAGTTAGAAGTGAAGTGATTTTTTTAGCTTTTGTATAGTTAAAGGGCCTACTTGTGCACTGACAAAGTTAAAAGTCATAGTTATAATGTATCTTTTTTATTAGGTGGTAGCATATGAGTGGATGACTAATCCACGTAGGCACAAGTGAGGTACACGCGTGTAAGTTGCAAAATCGAAGTGTTTATTTGTTCAGGTTTTGTATAGTTAAAGGGTCTACTTGTACACCGTCAAAGTTTAAGGTCAATGTTATAATTTGATGTCAAGTTTAGGATCATATTTATGTATTATGCCTTTTTAGAATCTATAAAATTATGTTTTAAGCAAGTTTTTCATAATTTATGCTATAAGCATGATGTACAATACATGATTTTTCGCATATGATTTACGATATGATATGGGGATTAGGCTCATAATAGTACTACTGTTTTACAGATATTTTGAATACAATCTCAAATCTATGATTCATATACGAAATGAGTACTAGTATGTTTTGAAAGAATTATTTAGCACCGAGAGAACAAGGGTTCAGATGATTCAAGTTCCATAATTATGTTGCCACCATAGGTTTTGTCCGCTTGTGACATAGTTTCAGGATCCTTATATAATGATTCTACACCTTGGCAGGTTAGAACAACCCTTTTCAGTGTGGGTGCATGACACTAGAAATCATGAGCTCACATGGTGTTTGTCGGTTATAAAAAAGCGTTCACCTAAAGACTTCACTCTTTTTTATAGTTTACTTGATATGATCAATAAATAGTTTCAAGTAGTATGATTTCAAATATGTATGTTTCAGAAATTCTTATGGTTTTTAACTGAAGTTACTATCAGATTGATATTTACATCTATAAAAATCTCATTTTAGTATTTTTATAAAATTATGATATAGATATAATTTCAGTTATATAGCTTTGTTTTTTCATATTTTTCAGAAAGTCTATTTTGAAATAGAGCCTCCTATTATTAAAACAAGTTTATTTACAATACTCTGTTTTCAGATTTTCTTAAGATTTAATATTTAATTCAACTTATGACCTCAGATTGTTTGATTAGTCATTGAGCTTCTCAGTTATTTAGATTCAGTTTTAGTATGTATGTCATTTTCTTAAATTGCTTAGCCCTTGCCTTACATACTTAATACCTTCTCTGTACTGACGTATAATTTCTACAATACATTCTTTCATTGATGTAGCTTACAGATGTGCAGATACTTATCAGACTATTCTCATCATTCCAGAGAATCCGTCAGTAGTCCAGTTATTAGTTTGTTCATTTACATAAAGTTAGTCATATTCAATTATAATAGAGGTTTCATAGACAAACAATCAAGTTGAGTCATATGTAATTAGTTTTCAAAAAATTCATTGTCTTAGTCAATAAAAGTTTTATATTCCTTTTACCTTTATCTTTATTTCAAAAGTTAGCTCATTGTTTTAGCTTCCGCATCAGTATTACGCATGTTATTCTATAGTTAAGCCATGCCAAATTATGATTACGTCCAAGATATAGACTCGAACGTGACAATACACTATTACAAAAATAAAAAAAACCGACCACAAAAAATCGATCCCACATTGTGGTCGGAAAAAACCGACCACTATTTTTTTTATAATTGACGTCTTTATTATAGTCTAATTCCTAAATTACTTTGTACTAAATGTCTCATCTTGATAGTTTATTTTACTCTTGCATCATAGGAAGTTTGGCAAGTGGTAATAATGAAGCTGTAGTTGTGAATATAACATCCAGTCTTCAAAAGACACCGAATGGCGTTAGAATAAAAGTTGGCTATGCTAGAAATCTCATGTTCACAAATATTAAAATGAGGAATGTGGAGTATCCCATACTCATTGACTAAAAATTATTGTCCTTTTTTTAAAAAAAAAAATGACCACGTGTGGTCGCTTTTATATTTTAAAATTTCAAAATAATCATTTGAATAATTTTTATATTAATTATTATTTATTTTACAAATAAAAATTAAAAAAATAACAAAACCGACCACTTGTGGTGGGTTTTAATATTTAAAAAAATATAATAAAAAATACTTTTAAAAAATGACCACATTATTTTTTTTAATTAATTTAAAAACCGACCACATTAATTTAATTAATTAGTGGTCGGTTTTTTTTTTTTTTTAAAAATATTTTTAAAAAATCGACCACTTGTGGTCGGTTTTTATTAAAATAATTTTTATTTTTTTTTAAAAATCGACCACTAGTGGTCGGTTTTTTAATTAAAATAAAAAATAATAATTTATAAAAACCGACCACTTGTGGTCGGTTTTTGAACTAAAAAAAATTAAAAAGTAAATAATTTTTAGAAACCAATAATTATATATATGTAATCAAATACATATATTATTTTCATTAAAAATAATTATATATATAATCTAATATATATATAATTTTTTGAAATTACACTTATCACATGTAGTCAATAACCAATATAATAATAATAATAAAAATCAATCATTCTTAAATTTTGTGAAAAAATTACACTAAAAAATATATCAAATAAAATAAAGAAATTACGTTAAAAATAATCTTTATCTTTTACTTATGTTTCAATATATAAAATAAATATTTTCCGTTGTATATACGTTAAATGATGTTAAACATGCATAATCTTTGTGGAATGAATATGTGTATATATATACTGTTGAGATAATGATATTATGTTACTATTCCAGTCATAATAATGTAATATATAACCGATAATTCATCAGAATATGGTGAACGTGTTCTATTATAAGGTAATATACTTGTGAATGTGATATATATAGTACACATTTAAGAGTTCATATATATAAATATCTTTATATACATATATATATATATATATACATACATACATACATATATATATATATATATATAAGCTAGTAAAGTATAATTAAGCTAATCAAATATAATTAATCGATCACTCATCTGAGTATGCATATGAAACACGTTGCATTATATTATTGTATAATATACTCGTGTATGTATGTGATATATATAGTATGTATTTAGAACTTGATATAATCAATAGTGTGTGTATGTGTGTGTATGTATAGGTATATATATATATATATATATATACATATTACATAGTGAAAGTATATTAATGACATAAGATAATGTAATCGATAATTCATCTGAGTATTTGTGAAATACGTTGTATATTATTATGGGGTAGTAAAATCATGTATTTGATGTTTATAGTACGTATTTGAAAGCTAATAGACAATTTAATATATGTATATATACGTATATCTCTTGTAGTGACGTATGCAGTAATCGAAAGCCAGATTTAGTGGCATATACTTACCATTTGCTTTGAATTTCAAATTTTGAATGACCGCCAAATTTTGGCGGTGAATTTGAGTTTTTTCGCTTACAAGTTTTGTATCTGAGTATATGTGAAATACGTTGTATATTATTATGGGGTAGTAAAATTGTGTATGTGATGTTTATAGTACGTATTTGAAAGCTGATAGACAATTAAATATATGTATATATATGTATATCTCGTGTAGTGACGTATGTAGTAATCGAAAGCTAGATAACTGAATCTATATATAAAAATATTTTGAATGATACGTTGATATATATCATACTATTGAGGAAATAAATATACTATTTTGGGTCAATGTAGAAACACGTATGTTGTTGAAGTTGTAATAACGTAAGACTAGTATTACGAGGTATATATATATATAATATCGTATTTAAAAACTAATTAACCAAAAATTTATCGTAATTTGCAAAATTCATTGATATTATTATACGATTGAGGAAATATACTACTCGTGTTAATGTGATGAAAAAATAACTACTTATCTGATTTATATATATACGAATTGTATTAAATTAATTGGATGTTGTCTGGGTCCCATACACAGTGTATCTACTGTGTATTTATATATATATATATATACGAATTGTATTAAATTAATTAGATGTTGTTATAAATATTAGAGAATTTATTAAAATTTTAATTTGTTAAAAATTAATTTTAATTTATTAACTTAGTTTTGTAATTTATTAATTGTAATGTATTAAACTTTAATTTCAAAAACTATTTTTTTTAATTATTATGAAAACCGATCATATGTGTGGTCGATTTTCTGGAAATATTTTTGAAAACTGACCACATGTGGTCGGTTTTCGTAATAATTAAAATATATATATAATTCATTAACCCGACCCGTACTACATAATAAAATACAAAACAGACTCAAAACACCCCCCAAATTCCCGTCCAAACACAACAACAACTCCAAAACCCTCCAATCACACACTTTAACGTTAAACACACACAACACACACTTGAACGGATCCGGCGACGGTGACGGAGCTCGGCCATTTTCTCCGGCGAATCCAACTTGTGAGTTGTTCTCTTTATGTGTTTGGGTTTATGTACATGTCTTTTTCTTTATGTGTTTGGGTTTATGAATTGGGGTTTTCCTTTTTTTTCTTGGCTATGTAGTTGTTGAGATTGGATCTTGTTAGTTACATTTTGTTGATTCATCATTAAGACATTAACCATACCTAATGCTTATATATTGGTAAAATTTTTCATTTTTTTTCTTATTTATGAATTGAGATTTTCTTGTTTATGCTACTAGTAATTGTTGAGATCTCTTATTTGGTTGAGTTGTGTTAAAAGATTGAGCAAGACCTTAGCTCAATTTTACAAAATGCATTGTCGTTTTTACTATTCCTTTTTGATTTATTTTTTTTTGGGGAAAATTTTATTCCTATTCCTTTACTAAATTGTTGTAATTATTTAAGTGAAAGATTATTCTTTCTAATAATTTTACTATTTGACAGATTCTGAATTCGGTAAAAGGATTGCTTTGCTATTTTCTCCGGTGACCGCTTATCTCTTTCACTTTAATTTAGGCCAAGTAAAGGTAAGTTGATTTCTCTCTATTTTCTTACAATGAAGTTTTAAATATAGTTTAGTTTGGGATTGTTCGTTGTAGAAGGCTTTGAAAGCCATATGAATTTTGTGATGATTATATGGTGTGAGAGGGACATGCGACGCCCTCTACTTATATTTGCTTTGTTACACTTGTTCAATTGTTTGACTTATTATACTATAAACGAATATGTTGCTTGCAAGTAAATAAGTGTAGTAACTTAGCTTGAAGGTGAACTTTTATTTTTAATTTTATTGAAGCGTAGATACTTGAAATGTGAACTTATTATTGTGAATTTTGGTATGCTTGATAATTTTGAATGTGGTTTAGTTTGGTGACTTGGGTGGTGACTTAGTGAGTTGAAATTGATTAAGTGTAGGTACTTGAAATGTCAATTTATCATTTTGAAGGTAGTTTAGTTTGTTGTTTTAGGAGGTGACTTAGTGACTTGAAAATGTTGAAGTTTAGATACTTGAAAATGTTGAAGTTTAGTCACTTGAAAATGATTAAGTGTGGGTACTTTAAAGGTGAATTTTTTGTTTTGAATGTAATTAAGTTTGGTGACTTGGGTGATGACTTAGTGAGTTGAAATTTACTAAGTGTAGGTACTTTAAAGGTGAATTTTTTGTTTTAAATGTAGTTAAGTTTGGTCACTTGGGTGATGACTTAGTCACTTGAAATTTACTAAGTATAGGTACTTTAAAGGTGAATTTTTTGTTTTGAATGTAGTTAAGTTTGGTGACTTGGTAGGTCACTTAGTCACTTGAAATTGATAAAATGTAGGTACTTTAAAGGTGAATTTTTGTTTAGAATGTGGTTTAATTTGGTGACTTGGGTGATGAATTAGTGAGTTGAAATTTACTAAGTGTAGGTACTTTAAAGGTGAATTTTGTTTTGAATGTAGTTAAGTTTGGTGACTTGGGTGATGACTTAGTGAGTTGAAATTTACTAAGTGTAGATACTTTAAAGGTGAATTTACTAGTTTGGTGACTTGGGTGATGACTTAGTGAGTTGAAATTTACTAAGTGTAGGTACTTTAAAGGTGATTTTTTTTGTTTTGAATGTAATTAAGTTTGGTGACTTGGGTGATGACTTAGTTAGGTACTGAATTGTGTTGTTCCTGGCCCGCGTAATTCAAAAAGCGGAATAGATGTCCATTTGCAACCTTTGATCGATGAACTTTAAATTTTATGGCATGAGAGGGGTTGAAACTAAGGACATCTCACTTAAACAGAATTTCAATCTGCATGCATATCTAATGTGTACTGTTAATGATTTTCCTACTTATGGAATGTTGTCTGAGTGGATGACAGCTGGAAAACTGGCTTGTCCATACTGCATGGAAAAAAAAATCTTTCACTTTGAGACATGGCAAGAAAAATTCATGGTTTGATTGTCATCGGTGTTTCTTTCCACCTGATCATGAATTTAGGAGATTCAAGAATGCATTCAGAAGGAGTAGTAGGGAACATGATGGTCCACCTCCAAGTCTATCTGATTATGACATCTGGGAGATAGTACAAGATTTGCCTAAAGTCAGCGAGGAACCATTATATAGGCTAAATGGATATGACTTTTCGCATAATTGGACTAAGCAAAGTATATTTTGGGAGTTAGAATATTGGCCAAATAATTTACTTAGAAATAATGTTGATGTCATGCATACTGAGAAGAACTATTTTGAAAACTTGTTCAACACAGTTATGGATGTCACCGACAAAATAAAGGATAATCCTAAGGCCAAACTTGACTTACCAGAATATTGTAACGCAGAGAATTACACTTACATGAGGGGACTAATGGTAACGTTCTTAAGCCCAAGGCTGGTTTTACATTTAAGTTGGACCAAAAGCGTCAAATATGTGAGTGGGCCCAAAGTTTGAAGATGCCCGATGGATATGCCTCAAATTTGGGAAAGATGATTGATATGGCACAAGGAATCTTCATGGAATGAAAAGCCATGATTGCTATGTTTTCACGGAACAGTTACTTCCAATTTCTTTTATTGATTTACCTGAAAACATATGGAAACCAATAGCAGAGATTAGTTTGTTCTTCAAAGACTTATGTGCCACCACATTAAAAGAAGAAAATCTGGCGCGAATGAAAAGTAATATTGTTGTTATCACCAACAAGTTGGAGAAGATTTTTCTGCCAGCATTCTTCGACATGATGGAACATCTTCTCATTCACCTTGTTCACGAAGCTCGGCTAGGTGATCCATTTCAAAGTAGGTGGATGTATACATTTGAATGGTAAGCAATTGCAACATATTTAAATTCATAAATATCTTTTTTTAATATAGTAAACATCTAATCTTAAGATTGTGTAGGGCAATTGGAAAATTGAAAAAGGATCCCAAAATCAAACATAGGGTGGAAGGCTCTATAGTTGAGGCATATCTTGCAAGAGAAACGTCTCAATTTTGTTCATACTACTTTCGTGATGAAGTCGCTTGTTCAAGAAATCGACCGAATCGTCATCAGGACGATGAGAATGAGCCTCATTTGCAACCGATATTAATTTTCAATCAATCTTATTGTAAGGCTAAAAAGATCATATTTCGTCGGCACACTCCCACGTGGCGCAAATCAGCAACTTTGTATGTCTTGCTGAATTGCCTGGAAGTTGAGCCCTTTCTGAAGTAAGGAGATTAAAATTTTAACATATCTTATTTATTTACTTATTTCCTTGAGGAAACTAGTTGTGTTTCACATGTTGGATATTTAGTTCATTTAAGACTCAATTCCACGAAAATCAAGTGTATGCATCCTTTGCAACATAGTTTACATATGAGGTTCGTATGTGTATTAATATTTCTACAAATTTTAAGTATTTACACATTCCTCAACTAACATATATATGTGTGTGTGTATGTATGTATAATATTTTTAGGTACACCAGTCACCAAATGCAGCCGCATATGATCAGTTCTTGAGAGATATTTCTTTGGATCCAGTTGAAGCTCATGCAATGTCCCATTACACAGTAAATGGGTTTAAATTTTCCACCGAAGAACACTCCAGGATAAGGAAAACAAACAATAGTGGTGTTTGGGTTAAGGGTGATGATGATGTTAATTATTTTGGCATCATACGCGAGATCTTAGAACTGGAGTATGCTAGTTTCCCAATAAAAAAATTGTCCTCTTTTAATGTAAGTGGTTTGATCCAAGCATAAGAGGCACAAGAGTACATAAGGACATAACATCATTGAAGTGAAGCACAATAGGTTGTATCCTGTTTATGATCCATTTGTTCCTGCACAAAATGCTAAACAAGTGTATTATGCTCCTTATCCGTTGCGCAGTGATAAGTCTGATTGGTGGGCTGTAATCAAAACAAAGCCTATAGGGCGGGTGAAAGTTGAGAATGTGCTGGAGACTGCATAAATGAAATACAGATTGATCACCAGCTAGTGGACATTGACTTAGTGGATAGTTTGAATCACCTAAAAAATATATTTAAAGAAATTAATATTGCGGAAGAAGAGGCTGAGTGGGTAGGAGATGAGGAAACTTCAGAAGAAGGTGATTGGTTTAGTGGAGAGTCTTCAGAAGAAGAGGATTAGTTTGTGTAGATTGTATTTATTATGTATTGATGTCTTTATGCTTTGTACTATATATTTACCTTTATGTTTCTTGTTTAAGATTGATATGTAATATACTGTTTAAGATTGTTGTTTTCACTTTTCCATAATTTATATTGTAATAAAAATATTCTTGTCTGTCTCGTGTTGTTGGAGCGATTTGAAATGTGAATTAGTAACTTGATATTAGTTACTTGGAATGTTTTTTGATATATTCATTTTGTAGGAACTAACTACTTTTTAACTTTACATAATTTAGATATCAGGTAGAGGTTACAAAGGTAAGGGAGAAGTTTATCCTTCAACATTAAAAAGAAAAAACAACCTCCGCCTTATAGACGATCGAAAAGTATTCATATATCTGAGGGTCGGTTTGCTGACGCGCCAGCACGACCTTCATATTCTAGGTCGTCACAACATTTGGTTCCTGCTCTTACGCATGTGGATCCACTTCGTGGGTCTACACCAACTCATTCTACTCCTATCACCGTGCCACCGCCATCACAGTACTATCGAACAACCGCTGGCACATCCGTACATCTACCATCGTTAGTACCCTCCTGTAGCAGTCACCCAGGTCCGCACAGTGATTTTGCTGGATCTATTGGATTGTCGAATCTTTATTTCGGAGGCACTTCATCCGATGCTTCATATTCGTCCATGCCAGTGCATCCATCAGCACTTGCTCCGCAGCCCGGAGACAGAGATGATTATGGGAGACGTTATCTTATTCCATATGGAACAGGGTAAGATTTCTAAATATAATAACATTATTTATTTTTCATTACTATATTATTATGCTCTATGAAATTATTGTTTGATCTTGTGTTGCAGGTTTAAGCCGGATGATGGAGTTGAAAAAATTACGAGTAAATGCATTTGTCGGCACTTCAACGACTACTGGACCAGTTGGCAAAAGGTTCCAAAAAATGACAGAGAAATAATGTTTAAAGAATTTCGTGTAAGGATTTAACTTATCGACTACTTAACACATTATTAGAACAAAAGATTGAATATTATATTTTTATTTTTGTTGTAGAAATATTACTGGTGGAATGATGCGAATGAATGTGAGATAAGGAGAAATTTTTACAGAAGAGCTAGATCCAGATTTAACGGTCTGTTGGATTACGCTAGAACCAACTTGGTACGACCTGACTGGATAAGTGAATCCATATGACAACAGTATTTTTGCTATTGAAATAGTGAAGAATACCAATTGTTGAGGGACAAAGGAAAGAAAGCCCGGACATTATCTAAGGGTGGCTCTCTACATACTGCGGGTGCAGTTAGTATGATTGTTGTGGAGAAAAAATGATATATAACTTTTACAGTTTTAATTGTTTGTTTCTATTTAAATTTTTAATTATTTGAAGATTAATAATTTTTTCATATGCAGAAAAAAAAGGGTAGGAAGATATCCTTCGATGAGGTATTCGAGGAGACGCATGTGAAGAAGAAAAAGAACCCGACTAATGAAGATGTCTGGGTTGAGCCTCGTGCAAAAGCTGCCCATGTAAGAATCAAATTTTGAATTTATGAATCTTTTTCTCAAAGTTGATATTATTCAAGTATAAGTACTTTAATATGTTTTGAGTATTAATTTTAACTTTACTTTGAATATAGGACAAATATATGCAGCTTCTTAGTGAGTTTCGTAGTAGTCAGCCTCCTGAAAGTCAGGGTGACCCAATACCCCAACATGTAGAGGAGGAGTTATGGGAACAAACTGTGGGTCCTGTAGTTAGAGGCCATTACTACGGATACCACATAAATTATTTTGGTGAGGATGTTAGGTCTTCGTTCGGTCGTCTTACATCCTATACCTCTTCAGTTGATAGAGAAATCATTGAATCACTAAAAAATACGGTTTCAAAACTCACTGAAGAGCTTACTGAATAGAGAGAGGGCGTACAAGGAGGAGGAGGAAACAACATCACAAATCAGGATGCTGCAGGAGCAGTTCAATTCTTTTATTCCGTCTGCAGGGATAATTCCTTCATGTCCTGGTGATGCAGTTCGGGTTGTAAAAGGTCTAAGTTCACTGGATGATATCAGCACAGATGAGGATGCGAAAGACGAAGACGATGACGATGAAGATGAGTGATAGTTTTTTGACCTTTGTATGTGTTGTAGTTTGGATTTGGACATTTAGTTGTAGTTTTTACACCTTTGTATGTTTTGTTGTAGTTTTTACACTTTTACACTTTCGTTGGACATTTTGTATATGTTGTAGTGGAATTTTGTTTGTTGTGTGGAAATACACTTGGTTTGTTGTTGTATTGTATGTTGTTTTATTTGTTGCTTTTTATTTTTTAAAAAAAAATTTCCAGAAAAACCGACCACATGTGGTCATTTTTTTAAATTTTTTTTACAGAAAATCGACCACATGTGGTCAATTTTTTGAAAAGTTTACAAAAAATCGACCATAAGTGGTCGGTTTAAATAAAATTAATTAATTAATTTTTTTAAAAAATGACCACAAGTGATCGATTTTAATAAAATTAATTAATTAATTTAAAATAAAACCAAACATTTATGGTCGGTTTATTTTAAATTTTTTTATTTTTAAAATCATTTTTTCTATTTTAATAAAATAATAATGAATTTTAAATATATATATATATATATATAGTGGTCGATTTTTAAAAAGCTACCACACTTTTATTGATCACGCATTTTGATCGGTTTTGTGGTTGAAAATTCTGGAAAACCGACCACATGTGGTCGGTTTTTGTGGTCTTTTCTTATTTTTTTAGTAGTGATATACATGTAACGGAAAATTTTACTATGGGCCTCATGCACCACCTCATATTTGCATGAGACCCTTATTATTTTGACACATAAGCTTTGTGGGCCCCACCACTTAAAGTAATTTATATTTTTATATTCTTTTATTTTCTAAGTTAATTATTTTTTTTTTATTTTTTGGACAAATCACTTTTTCCTTTTTCTTTTATTGGTTAAACTTTTATTTACTATTTTTTTATTTTTCTTTCTTTGTCTTTTTCTTCAATTTTTTTTCTCGTGTTACTGTACTAAATAAATTGAAGTTTTTATTATTTTGCTTTATTTTTATTTCCTCCTAATTTTATTTCTTGGTATTCATTAACAAATTATTTTTTTTCACTCGACTATGGTGATAATTTATATTTTTTAATTATATTATCTTAATTTTTGTTAGTATAAAGAATTTTGGATATTGAAAATTTGAAATTAAATTTCATAAGTAAAAAATTTATCTTTTGTAAGTCTATATAATATTATTTATTATGATTTAATATTATTAAAGTCATCTCTAATATTTAAAAATTAAAAAATTATCACATATTTTTATTGTTAAGGGTATCTCTGGTATAATAAATAAAATTTAAAGTTGATAGAATCAAAAAATGGAGTGGGTCCGACAAAAATCTAAATATTGATTTTAATTTTCTTAATAATCTTTTCCTAAAATTTTAGAGTTGTCCCATCATTAAATAGACATAAAACATTAAATTAAAATATCTTTTAGAGTTCGTTTGAATAGGATTAAAATCTGATCAAATCAACTTTTAATCCCTTTTTAACTTTTTTAGATGTGTGGTAGAATTAAAAAGTACTTAAAAAATGTTAAAATTTGATTTAAAAAAAAAAAGCAAAAAGTGAGACGCCGGGTACCCCAACTTTTACTTTTTAGATTAAAATTTTCTTTAGTTTGACTTAGACATTTACCTTCTTATTCCTTATATTTTTCTCCAAATTTCAACAATACCCTAAATTTGCAGCCCTTAAATATATTATTTTTCTTTATTTTTTTCTTTGCCTCTTCTTTCCGTCTCTTTGTTCTAGTTTTCTCTTCATCTTTTTTCTTTGTTTTTGAATTATTAGAATTAAAAATTATATATAATTTAACTTATTTATGGTATTAGCAGTTTTAAAAATATTTAAGTCATTTTGATAATAAAAAAATGTTTAACAACCCTTGTTTATCAAGCACATCCACAACTTCTTTTCAGTTTCAACACTTCTATTCAAACATTTATCTGCTTAATTTCTAAACACTTATTTTCAGCTTTTAAACACATAAATTTAAAAAGTTATTTTTTAATCCTATCCAAACGGGCTCTTAATTGATCTTAAATTAAAAATATATAAAATATATTAAAGTATTCTTTAACTTTTGTGATTTTAAACATGTCATATAAACAGTTAAAATTAAAAAAAAAATAGAAAATGAAAAAGACATTCTTTTTTAAATGAACTTATAGAAAAGCAACATAAATCAATTAAAAAATACTATATAAATTTGATTTGGTTGCAAATATCTACAAGTAAAAATTAGGAAGATAAAAAGATCATTAATTTGATTAGTTTCATGAGCACGAAAAAAATTGAAAAGAAAAGATAAAGAAAGACAAAAAACAATAATAATAAATAAAAATTAACTCTAAAATAAAAGAGCAAAAAGATGAGTTGTTTACAAAAAAAAAATGAGAAGGTAAAGGAATATGGAGAGAGAAAGAAAGAATTGTTTTGATAGATGACCCCACAAAGCTTATGTGTCAAAATAATAGGGGCCTCATACAAATATGAGGTGGTGCATGAAACCCAGAGTGTCTCTCTACTTCTTCGGAGGTAGCGGTATGGATTGCGTCTATCTTACCATCCCCAGACCCCCATTTTATGAAAATGCACTGAGTTTGTTGTTGTTGTTGTCGCCCATAGTAAAATTTTCCCACATTTAACTAATTCCCTGTGGGTATTCAATATGCATGCCAACACAACTTGAAAAGAACATCAATTAAGTAAAGCAATACCTTAAAGACACATACAGATAAGTTGTGAAAATAGACCGACACTGCTTACCGAAATCTTGGTACGCTAGTGTGGTAAGCAGACTAGTTACCCAAAAATCTTGATTCAAACAAAATAACTCTATATAAGGTGAAAAATACCTTTTTGAACTTTCACCGTAGAGTTAATTTTCTTAAATGCATGGTCACTCAACTAATAGTTATTATTTCATAATGTCATTTTCTTTGTTAATTAAAGGAAACTAAAATCAAGAAAAAATAATAACTCTATATAGGTATAATACATAATTGTGCCCTTTCACTTGGATTCAACTTTTATCTATGTCTTCCAACTTTGAGTCTGCATAAGAAGACACTTAAACTTGTATAAAGTTGAACAAGTAGCCACACACATCGTATGTGACATAATACACAAAGGCAGGGACGGAGCTACCCTTTGGCGAGGGGTCCATCCGAACCCCCTTCGATGAAAAATTATGCTATTTATACATTGTTAAAATTATTTTTTATGTATATATAGTAGACGTTGAACCTTATTCAGTTTGTTTGTATGTTATTTTTGAACCCCTTTGTTGAAGATCCTAGCTCCGCCACTGCACGTAGGGCACAAATTGGCCACATAGGATGCCACATAGGATGCAAGTGTCTACTTGTTCAACTTTATATAAGTTTTAAGTGCTTACATGTACACATCCAAAGTTGGAGGTCATAGATACGAGTTGATGCCGAGTTAAAAGTGTTAGGGTTTTTGCCCTGATTTTGAGTTATATTTTTCTTAGAAGGAAAATAAAAGTAATATCATAATTACTTTTACTTTTCCTAAAAGGAAAATATAAAACTTTTCCATGTTTGACAAAAAATTTTCTTAGAGGAAAGATTTTAGATATCTATAAATAGAAAACCCCCCTTCTAATACCATAACACAGTAGCATCCACAATGTAGTCATTAAAAAATCTTTGTTTAGGGGAGATTTCTCCCAATAGGTTTAATGTTTTCGATATTAGGTTTTATAATATGTAGGCCGATTGACCAAAACATATAATAATTTATTTCGTTTTAGTATTGTTTTCTTTGTCGTCTGATTTACTGTCTTAAGATTTGCAAACTTTAAGCTTCCACATAACGCCCTCTCGATTTCGAACCCAACAAAAAGGGCATATATGCCTTTTATTTATAACAAAATTTGAAGCTAATTACTAAAATGATATATCACTTGTGCATGGCATGGTTTTGACCTGTCATGGTGGCAAGGAAAGTGCAACAATTTTGCCTTCAAGTTGGGCACCATAAGTTGCGTCCAAGTACCCACCAACTCCATGCCTCCATACCAATTTTTTAAAAGGTTATTGTCACTATAAAATGTGATACTGAACTTATATCCAAATCATCTTTCTCTCATCTTCTAATCAAAAGGTGTTTCATAAGTACTTTTCATTACCTTTTGTGGTACTTGCTCCAATAAATTAAACCTGATGGCAGCCTCTAACACACAACAAAACTATGACAAATATAGTGAACTAAAAGCCTTTGATGACACAAAAGCAGGTGTCAAAGGTCTTATTGATGCTGGAATTACTAAAGTACCTCAAATATTCATCCATCCAGACGCCTTAGAAAATAACCCCTCAAATCCCAAAAATACACATTCCAATTTCCCTTTAATTGACCTCCAAAACATCAGCAACAACAAGAAGGAAATTGTTAAACAAGTTCAAGAAGCATCAGAGACGTGGGGTTTTTTCCAAGTGATCAATCATGGTATTCCAGAGGCAGTCCTAGATGAAATGTTGCACGGGGCACGACGTTTTCATGAGCAAGATGTTAACATTAAAAAAACATATTATAGTCGAGATGTTGCAAGGAAGGTTACGTACAATTCCAATTTTGAGTTGTTTAGTGAAAAATCTCTTGCAGCAGATTGGAGAGACTCACTTTACTCTGTCATGGCTCCTAGTCCTGCTAAGCCTGAGGAATTGCCTGAGACATGCAGGTGAATTTCTGTTGACTTTAAATATTATGTACAGTTAAACTTTGTTATAACGATATCATTTGTCTGGATGTTTTCTGATTGTTATAAAGCGATATCGTTTGTCTGGATGTTTTCTGATTGTTATAGAGGCTATGTAATATACTAACATAGTATGAAAGCAGGTTCCAAAGAAAGCTAGGCCGTTACAGTAAAATGTTACTATAGAGGATGATTGTTATAAAGAGGTCTAGTTGTATACAATTATTTGTTCTCGTCAGATCTCTCTATAACAGTCTTCCTCTATAACAACATTTATCTATAACATTCAAGTTTATTTTTTTGGAACCGATTTTCATATTATGTTATATTATATGTTCTATCTAATAATACCATTTCGCTTTTAGGAGACAAATAGTATCAAGACGAACAACGTTGTTATAGAGAGGTTTGACAGTATAACTTAAATTCATTTTAATTTTCATCAACTTTTACATTCTTGCAGGGAAATTACAATTGAGTACTCAAATCAAATGATGAAATTGGGATACACATTGCTTGAATTATTATCAGAGGGACTTGGTCTCAAACCAAACCATCTCAAAGATATGGGATGTGCTGAGGGGCTAGGCATTTTGTGCAATTACTGCCCTAAATGCCCACAACCAGAACTTGCCATGGGCACAACTAGACATGCTGATTATGACTTTTTCACAGTGCTTTTGCAAGATGATATTGGTGGACTTCAAGTTTTTCACAAGAATCAATGGGTTGATGTTCCTCCTATTCATGGAGCTTTAATAATCAATATTGGTGACATTCTTCAGGTGAAATATTTCTTTTTCTTTATTCAACTGAGCCTTGAATCAATAGTAAAATTGTCTTTATGTAACTTCTAAGTTAGATGTTTGGGCTATAAGCTTAAAAAATGTTACATGATGCATGACGGATCCTCAACTTTTTTCTTTTTTTGAATGGTTGACATGACTATAGTTGTGTAATAAATGTATACATGTAATACCCCCACTTTATGCTTTTTTAGGATTGAATATACTCCCTCCATTTCATTTTAGTTGATCCTCTTTTTAAAAATATTTGTTTCAATTTAGTTGTCTCTTTGATGAAATCAAGAGGATTTTAATATGTTCTTCCTATAATATCCTTATCATTAAATGACTAAACAAATTGTATAACTCAAATTTATATTTTCAAAACATAATTAATAAGGCTAATTTGGTAAAATAGACTCCTAATAAATATTTTTCTTAATAGGTGTGCTAAGTTCATAGGGTCCAACTAAAACGAAATGGAGGAAGTAACATTTTTTGTTGTTTTCGAATGTTGTGGAACCTATAGAGTCAATTGAGTTATTAGTCCATTGAAATTTTAGTGCAATCAACTAAAAGTTGGATAATCATCAATTAAATTCCTAAAAATAGTATATATATATATATATATATATATATATATATATATATATATATATATATCCTTTTAATGAGTTTTAACAGGTCACTACAACTTATAAAGTTTTATTCTAACTTTTGTTTTTTCAGCTTATATCGAATGACCAATATAAAAGCATAGACCACAGAGTGTTGGCAAAGAAAATTGGTCCAAGAATATCAGTAGCAAGTTTCTTCAGCACAGGGCCATTTGCATCTTCCAGAATTTATGGACCAATTGAGGAGTTATTGTCAAAAGACAATCCTCCAAAGTACAGAACAACAACAACAAAGGACTTCTTTGAATATTCTATCAAGAAAGGACTTGATGGCAATTCTAATTTGTCTCACTACAAAATTTGAACTTCTTTTTTTTTTTCCCTCCGATATTCGATATCCGCATTGAAACCTGAATATATTTTGAATCACGCATTGCAGGGCCCATTCTGGAATTGAAATAATGTTTTTAAATTTGTTTGAACCTAACAACCTCTCTATCTATAAAGATAGGAATGAGATTTATCCTCATCATACCCCACTTGTGAGTAGGAGTGGACATGATATGGTTTGTACGGTATTGAAAACTCTGGTTTAGTAATTTCAATTATCGGTTTGTAAAAATATTGTACCATTATCATACCAAATTAATTCGCTATGACTTCATATTTTTAAGTTTGATTTTAGTATTTTGTGGTATAATAGAAAATTAGGACTTCAAATTTTCGAAAAAAATCTTATTTATACCATACTAACACGTAACACGTGTAGAAAGTACAATCAATATGTCACGACCCGAGCCGAGACCCTGGCCGTGACGAGCATCCCGAACCAAGGAGGTTCGAGCGCCCTTCTAAATCTGGTAATCATGCACAATATTCATATAATATAAGAAAATTTACGAAAATAAAAGTAAACGGAATCATGGTCATACTCTGAAATCTGTTCAACAATGCGGAAATAGGTTTATCAATATTTAAACAACATCTTTCTCAGTCTGCGAAATCTCTACTACACATGACATCAATAACTGTCTGAAACCTGGGACAAGGCCCCCAGTGGACCAAAACCAAAGCAAAAAAAAAAAGTCTAAAAAGAGATATGGCTTCCGGAATAAAGAAGGCTCACCACTGCAAACTTCGCTTCTGTCTGAAAGCTCAATGGATTAGCAGGACCTCTATACTGAGCCTCAGACCGTGGAAGGTAGGGGGTCAATACAGTTGTACTGATACGCAGAGAAAATCCAAAATAATAATTTTTATTCAACATATATGAGAGCAATTTAAAACAGTTCATAAATATATCTTATGTTAAGAATCACATGGGAATATTTAAAAGATTCTATAAAATCATCTGAACTCTGTGACACTCATTATTTTACTTCTGCGCTAGGTGGTATACCCTACAACTCTAAAATTCCACGGGTTATATGGAATCTGCCATTAACTCGGCAGCTAAGCTCCCAACCCAAGTTTACCACAAGGGACGGAGTCTCTGTCTCTACTACGCCACAGGACTGTCGCCAGCGTAAAATAATAATATACCCGTATCGGCAAAATACTGTTTTAGGCTAAGAGTTACTTGAACTCAAGCCTTCTTCGGGTAACCACCTAACTCTCTTTAAGCCCATTTTTAACTCTTTAAAACATTTCATTCTCTGAAATCAAACTCTGAAAAACTCTAGCTCTGTTATGGCATATATTTATATGGTATCGTCATACCATTGACTTGCAAGTCACATTCTCTGAGCCATTAATAGCATATTATAATCTCTGTTTTTAAAACATAAAGTTTGGGACCACCATATCAATAAATCAATTCAAAGAACTCTTTCTTAAAACTCATGTAAACACATGCAAGAAACTCTTTTTTTTTTCAATATTTCAAATACGCAAGGTGGTCATGTCAAAGTTCTCAATAACATACAATTCTTTCTCTTTAAAACAAGGATGTAGTTATGTAAAGAAAACTCCCTCTCGTCATCTCTAAATCATGTTCAACTACTATGATATTAAGAAAACCACTTTCAAACCATAAAACATGCATTTCAAATCATTCCTGACAAGATCATAAACTTAAATTCATCACAAGAGAGGGATTTCATAATTTTTGCTCTCAAACAATCTTCAAATCTCAATTTTCATACATAGACATATACGTATAAATCAATTTAGGGGAAAAGACCTAAAGGCCAAAACAACAATGTCATTAAAACATTCATGATGCATAATTAAAACATGGATTCCAAAACCCCTTTATAATTTCGTGCTTGATAATCTTTAAATCATATTCAAGTGTTTCAACAAGCCCATGTAGTTTTTGGATAAACCCCACGTACCTTAGATTATTTAGGAGAAAGAGCGGAACCCGGATCTTGATCCGTTTCTTGAAATCTTGAATTTAAGATCTTGATTCTTGATCATGAAGAAAAGGATTAGGGTTTGGATTTTGAGAGGATTAGAGTAAAATAAGCAATTTTGTCTTCTTGGAGCTGAAATTCTATGTTATAGACGCATTTTGGGTGAGAAAAAAATGACCACGATGCCCCTAGACCCATTAGAAACTGAAATAATGCGTAAAACAGCCTTATATCCGTGTCTGGTTTCGTGTCGACGCGATCTCGACACGACGCGATCTCGACGCGACGCATCATGATCGCGTTGGCTTACTGCCTCACACTGAAAAAAGCCATAACTTTTCGCTCGTTTATTGGATTTTGGCGTAATTGGTATCGTTGGAAAGCTAATTCAATTATCTATAATTTGGTGGGTCTTGAACTGAAAAATTCTCTGCGTATCAAGAGTTATCCACATTCAAAGTAGACCCTTGTAGAATCGACTATCCAATTTTGGATGAATGAAGGTTGTTAGCTCAACTTTGCTTTAGGCCATTTCTATGAACATTTTTTACCTCATAATCACTTCATATACTAGGAAAAAGATCATGACACATGAATCTAAGCATAAATCATGGAATTAGAGCTAACACACGTAGGAACGACGGTTCAATTTCTAGCTCGAAAATGCGAGGTGTTACACAATATATTCCCTCCCTTAATCAATTACACAAAAATGAGATTTCAATCAAGATAGAGCAATTAAAGGTTCAATATCTAAACAGTTAGTTTTACACCAATATTAGTTTATACATTTGTTAGTACTATAATATTAATTATATATATATATATATATATATATATAAATTAAACATCGATATGATATTCGATATTTCGATTACAAATATCAAATCAAATATCCAAATTTTTTAAAATGCCTGCTAAATGTTACTATAATATTGATACTATGATATAATTTTTTTTTTGATATTATGGTTGTACCATAGATAATCTGAGTTTGGTGGACCGGGTCGGGTTCTTCATCGTGGTCGCGAGGCACGCCACCCACGATTGCGATGAAAGATCTAATCTAGGGCAATGTTGACCCTCACGATCATGATATGGGAGCCGTAATCGCAAGGTACTGTTCACCTAAACAGTATCACTAGCTCAATTTCTCAATTTCTCAATTTTTACCATTTCTAGACTTGGCAGCTTCGGTAAAAGGTGATTTCTAGGGTTTTCTTTATCACTCGTGCTTTGGTAAGCTCTAAACTCTTATTTCTATTGATTCCCATTGATTATATCTTCAAAATACCTTTTAATCTTGTTTTCAAACTAGAATTTGAGATTTTTTGCTAAACTCTTAAAATTATTTTTCATCAGTTTGAATATCGATTTCAACTCGTTTTCACATGGATTTTCAAATATCACTCTTTTTGACATGGGAAACATGTTTCTACAATAAAATTCTTATTTTATCCCTACCATTCTCAAACCCATTTTCGAACTAATTTTGGACCGATTCAAATACGCTAATATGAGTATCATTAGCTTTTTTTTGACGCGTAAATTATGTTTTTGGTAGGTTAAACTTGTTCAGAGATTGTTTGTGAAGAAAAGGCTCTGCAATAAAGGTCTAGACTTGGATTTTTGACTTTTTGGGTAGGTTATGACTTAACGTTCTTCAAATTGGGCTGGGTAGTTAACTTTCTTGTAAAACATGCTATGGGCTGGAGAGTTAGATGAAGAAATAATATTTTGAGGTTATTATTATTATCGAGTTGTTCGTGTGGAGGCTTATATGCATTTTGTTGTTGAATTGAAAGATTGTATTTGATGTGATGCCTAAGTGGGGGCTTTATTTGACATTCGTAGGCCTTATTTGTGTATAAATTACATTTATTATTGTTGCATTATTTGTATTGGGGTTTGAATCAATATTATAGGTCTTTTATCATTAATTGCCTCTATCATGATAGTAATACACGAGATAAGGGTTTTTGAAATGATATTATTAATGTCTACATGACTTTATTTTAGTGGTACTGAGGAGAGATCATATTATGAATCATTAACACGTTGAGTTGCTTTCGGACTCATCCATACTTATATTGAATTGATCATTATCTTTTTGTGAGCATTTCATCCTCGTTTAATATAAACATATTCATGAGATACTGGTGAGAAACACTTATTTTTGAACGAAAATGAGACACTTTATAAAATCCTTAATATGTGAACATTAACCGGCTAGGTAAATTGAGATATGATGTTTAAGATATGGGAAAGTATATGAATTGCAAACCTTCCATGGACCCTGTCTTGAAGTGCACGTTGAGGATCGAAAGGTTATATGAATTGCAAACCTCCCATGGATTTGGGTTGTTGTTGTGTGGTTTAGTTTCCCTAGTTATATTCTGTGTGTGATTTCTGTTATTGTCCTTATATTGTAGAACTGTTAATGGATATGGTGTGAGCTACCGTTTGAAAACTTTTTTATTTGCAAGTGATGTGCTTATAGTATTTTTTACTTATTTTATTTTATTTTATACTTTGCTCAGTCGGCTTGTGATATCTACTGAATACAAGTGGATCATACTCATTCTTACTGTGCTCTTTCGGTATAGATCCTAGTTTGAGTATGACCCATGACAGCCGATTTCTTGCTACCTGAGTTGATATTAGAGGTATGGGTGAGCTCCAGAGTTCAGGGCAACTTTTGAACCTCTTATTTTCTATCTTGCCTTTATTTACTTATATTTAGAGACAAACTTTTGTATTTTAGATTGAGTTATGTATTAGATGCTCTTTAAACTTATAATATCAAGTTTTGGAATTTGGTTTTATTTTCATTCATACTATGGATTATTATTATTATGGAATGACTTTGTTCTAAAAATCTCGTATCAAGTTATTTCTTATTTCCTCGTATTTCTTCTCTATGTGGGTTTTCGGCTTACCTACCAAGACGTGGTCGAGGTAGTTGCCATCATGACCTGAAATTTTGGATCATGACAACATATTTATATTATTTCATGATGCTTATCATGGTTGTATAAAGATGATCAACCTTCATGCAGGGTCCTGATATATGCTGAATGTAACCGTATTGTCTAACAAATGTCACGATCCAATTTCTCAGGTCATGATGTCGCCTACTATAACCCACCATTAGGCAAACCCAATCCGTAGTCCAGAACGGCTTGTAACAGACTACTCAATAATATAAAGAAAAGAATGCGGAATAAATTAAAAAAAGATCAATTACATAAGTGAATACCAAAACCTGGTGGTATCAGTACAAGAACTTTTAATATAATAAGAGTACAAGAGTAAAATACCAATGGAATTACACTGATACAACTTATCTCCAAATATAATATAGAGACTAGTCTAATAATTAAGAGGGAGGTAAGTAATACTCTAAATGTCAGGAGCTCACTCTCAGTCTCCAAACCATGATTGCTCCGCACGACATGCACAAAAATGGAAATAACCCGTACTATGATCTGCAGGCTGCAAAAGTGTAGTATGAGTACTAAACGAATGGTACTCAGTAGGCAACTGCCAACTGAGCTCCAAAGATAAAACAGATATATAAGACATATAAACAGAATCTAAATTACACCCAAGAGTCCATAAATCCTATAACAGGACAATGAGACAATAAAGATAGCCTATTCTATTCATGTACAAAAGACTAACATAATAAGGATAAGGAAGTATCAAGGAAGAACTATCCTGTTCATGTCCAAATTCATAAATAACAATACTATACCGTATATCCCAGGATAATATGAGAATAAAGATCTAAATAAAGGTAGATAACAGTATACAAGGCCAAGAAATAAATATACAATATGAATAAATAAAAGAGGGATATACGGTAGTACCATAGCTACGTATAGCTATATATATACATATAGTTATGAGGTCAACTCAAAGCATAACCTAAATCATCATGTCCTCATTTTAAGACCTTATTATAATCTGATTAGTATTTAATACTCTAATAATCAAGGTTTCTAATTCACATGGCTAGACATGAATTAATCATATATAATAATGCAATCGTAAGATAAAAGAGTACATGAGCATACCTCAAAACTTGATACTGAATCAATGACCATCTGTCATAAGCTAGCCATAATAATGATCATAACAATGACAGTAAAAATATCAATAACAACTCGAGTAACCGGTTATTCTGGACAACTAAACACCTAGCCGAGCCTATGCGTACCCTCACCGCCCCAGGCTCGGAGGGTTCAATCAGCATACAACAGCACAAGGCATATTCATCACCCATATTCATACAACTGTCCCATACCGGCTGATAGACATAGGCGTATACTGGTGATAGGTGATGCACATGTGATAACGCTCAAACTACAGCTCTCGTAAGAGTGTAAGCGGTCGTTGTCAAATATAGAACCCAACTGGGTTGGGTGTCGAATCCCACAGGGAATACTCGGTCACTAAGTATGCAACGATTAGTAGACTTTTGGTGAATGTTCTGTGAAAAAAGGGGGGGTTGGAGCGTAACGTTAAGTAATAAAAATAAAATAGCAAAGTAAAAACGAAATGCTTGGTAGGTTTTAATCAATGAGAATTGTAAGTTAGGGTTATGTCCACCTTATGAGTTCTACGTATCTATTGTCTATGAGTTATGCGGAATTCAGACATGCATGCGCTTACAGAGATTCGTATTCTATGGTAAATCCTAGCGTCTTTCGACCATCAAGGATTATATCACTTTAACTCTTTTGAGCTTAAAGCGTATACTAATGGTACGAATTCTCCAAGAGGTTAATCCAGTTACGGCACTAACTTTTAAACAGGGGTTGGTAGCCCTATTTCCTTGTCATTCTCTCTTTTCCAGGCATGTAACTTTTCTTTCGAACAAGTTAATGCTATACTGGCGTATTCTATATGTTTGCAACCACAAGAATTCAATTAAGATGAAGAGAGTAATGATATAAGCAGCATACGTATCAAGAATTCACAAACTCATAGCAATAGATAGTATCTCATAAGGCTTCCATAACCCTAACAGAGAAGTTTAGCTACTCATGAGTGCAACGGAAATCACAATAGACATAATCATCATATCACAAACTAGAATAATCTCACGTTGGGATGAAATTGACGTCCAAGAGAGAATAACGTTTTTGCTTCTATCCGAGCCTCAAGAGAGCCGTGTTTTCTCTGTTAAAACTTACAGAATTTGTAACTTGAATAATAGTAAAAGTCGAATGGAAAAGACTTGAATTAATGAATGAGTGAATAATAAAAAGCTTGCTGAAAAATTCAGCAAATAGGGTTTTTATAACATCCTTGTCCTAGTCCTACTGAAATAGGGTTTTTATCCTTGTCCTAGTCCTACTGGGTTACTGCATACTTGTCCTAATCCTACTAAGTTACTGCTGATCCTCCAAGTCTTTAGAAATGCTGTTTTTGCCCGGGACAAGTTCTCCATGCATCACTTTCAGTCCACAAGCTTCCAGAAGCTGCCTTCCTTCTTTCGTGAAGTTTCCTTTGACGTCCAACAGTCCATAAAATGCTGAAATATTCATCATAAATACCTGAAATCTTGCTAATCACGTTGGTTAGCTCACTTACAGGAAAATGGACTAAAAGTGCAGGAATTATATATTTTGTCCTCAAAACTTAGCTAAAATATGGGTACATTAAGGTGCTTTAGGCGTGTAACTACGCCTATCATCAACACCCCACACTTAAAGCTTTGTTCGTCCTCGAACAATATAGCATGTCCATATAAACATCTACTTAGGGTTTCACAGTAACAGCACAAAATATTCATCAAGACAGGCACGACAATTATTAACAAAGAGTAGTTTTCTGATCACTACTAGAAACAGTTCAAACTCCAACCTAGACTCGTGATGATGGTTAATTCGTATCCAAAAGTTAAGGCACAAAGAATCATACAAGACTACCCAAAGCTCATCAACCATGTGTGTCTCACAATATATCACCCATAATCACTCACAAGTATTGCATTTTTTGGAACATGGGTATAAGATTCTCCTTGCACTTACTCTCACAAAGAATTCATATGTTGCAACTGATGACCATAGGCTTGCCCTTAGTGTAATGCTCTACTAATATCAGAATGCTAAGCTTAGGATCAAATAGGTCTTTACAGGTTGTAATGTAGGCTAAGGGACGGGTAGGACTATTTTGGCCAGAAATAGTGACTAAGTTCCCTAAGCGCTTTAATACATCACATTATGCCATTAACACTCTCTTTTAATCAACCCTGCTACCTTTCTTTCATCTATCGCCCCTTTTCACCTATTTTGCCATTCAAGCATAACTATCTTTTTATTTAATCATAAACACAATTTATCTTTTTGTTTTTCTATTTCCTTTTTTTTTATAACACACCTCTATGATAGCCACTCTTTTTCATAACAAATTCAAGTACCAATACACTCTAAGACATCACTCTTCACCCAATTTCCTCTTATTTTGTCACATGACTTCACAATTTAAAGCACTTAGGAATTTGGATCAAATTATGGTCTTAGAAAAAATGGATTAGGCTTACATATGAGGCTGTCAAAGAAAATGGCTAAAGGCTCAAAAGGGTTGACTAGGATAATGTCCACGGGTAAGTAAAAAGAAGGTAAACAATCATAGGCTGCCAAAGAAATGCCTAAATCATCTCCTAAACTCACACTCTTTATTTCGCTTTACACACACACCAGGCAAGTTCTAGCGTCAGCCACAAACACAGAATATACTATAACCTCACACACACAAGGCACATGGTCAATTTTATTGGGAGCAGTATAGACTCTTGACCCAACAGATGAAGGAATTAAACCACACACTTAACACACAGTGAGTCCACACTTAGAGCCTAAACGTCTCAATAGTAATGATTTTAGCACAAACTCTTGTCATAATACCATGCCGCCTATCAGAACAATTTCATGCAAAATCTAAAAAAAATACTAACTACGACTAAATCAAACAAACAAACATAGATAAATGCAAATGCAAACAAAGAAGTGTAGCATACAAATACCAGCACCCCACACTTAGACGGGACACACTGCCCTCAGTGGAGAATACATAAGGAAAACCTGATTAGTCGGACTCCTCTTCTATATCTGGGGTCATACCCCCTGCGTCGGAATCATCATCAGAGTCGTCATCACCAGAGTTGTCCTCTACATCGTCAGTCGAGGTATTTGCAGCGAGGAGGATTCAGCTTGCTCTTTTCGTCCCCTTTTCTGGCCTTTCTGTGAGGTGGATACTTTTTGTTTTTCTTGTCGTCCTTTTGAGGCCATTCTACCTGAGATCCTAATAGAGTCATGTTAGCTTCATCTCAGAAGATTCAATTGATAAACAAACAGTAATGGCACCACCCCACACTTAAGTTGTTGGCACAGACTAATTAAGTGAGTGATGTCGACTACTCAGACTTCATCGTCATACATTTGGGCGTTATGTTCCAACAATATAATCAGTGCAGTCATACTTTTCTTGTCATCTTAACTATCTTTTTTTCAATTCTATTTCATGTAATCTTGACAATGCTTTCATGTTTGGACTAATGCATCTTTTGAACAAAACTACTACATAGATATCGTATCAATTTATGGCATAGAAATAATCACAACATCGCATGTTTGTAGTCAACCATGATTTTCATCTCGATGAACAAGTTATTCCAACATGTAAGCTTTCAAGTTACAAGATTATGCAATTTTCTTGACCATGTCGATTTTGCAAAAGTATGACAGTGTATCAAAATCAAATACAAGTTGGAAACACGTCAAGAACATCTATATGTATTCTTTCACTCACTTAGTTGTATCACAACAAATCAACCACATTTAAATCACCAACACTACTTCAAGATTTAACAACTTATTATAGGCGTAGTATGGTAATACTTACGGAATATAAAAGAAGAGCAAAGAAGTACTTACTTGGTTGATGGCCTCGGAAGATGTTCTTGCAAAGTTAAAAGAGCAAAAGGAAATTTTTTGAGAGATTTTGGAGAGGTAGGCGGCGCTTAGGTTGAGTTTGCAATGAATTTTTGTTCTAAGACTAAGGTTCTATTTATAGGACAAGCTTGGGTCGGGTTTTGACCCATTTGGAATCGGATTAGGAGACCAAAAAGTGAGCATAGAAGGCGCCTAATGCTTTGCCTATGCTTGGCATAGGCGGTGCCTTTTGCAAAGCCTAGTTGGGCATAGACGGCGCCTATGCTATGGCATTGTTAGGCATAGGCGGCGCCTATGCCATGGCATTCTAGATTCAGAGACAAAAGGCTTTTGCATAGGCGGCGCCTATGCTATGGCATTGTTAGGCATAAGCGGCGCCTATGACATGGCACTCTAGATTCAGAGACAAAAGGCTTTTGCATAGGCGGCGCCTATGCTATGGCATTGTTAGGCATAGGCGTCTATTCAGAGAGCTTAGGCCATAGCATAGGCCTTGCCTTGTTCGTTGCCTAGATTTACATAGGCAATGCCTAACTCATAGCCTTTGTTCTTTCATTCCAAACTTACCACCTTCGACATGAAACACTTCCAAATCGACATTTGAAACCAATCTCCTCCTTTATACCTCTTGCACCTACACTTACTCAAAAACAACAAAAACAATTAGAACGATGGGTTGCCTCCCATCAAGCGCCTTAGTTTTGGTCGTGGCTCGACAAATCCTAGGAAAACAAAACCATTAAAAACGATGGGTTGCCTCCCACCAAGCGCTTGATTTATTGTCGCGGCACGACATAGTTTATCTCGATTACTTAGACTTCATCAAGATATATGGTGCATCATTTTCTGAATGGATTCAGACGACGCTGATGCTTACTTGTGGGCATGCAATCTTCTTTGAGATGAATCTTGTGCGTACATGTCCCAGGAGGGATACCAATTATATCATCAATAGACCAACCCATAGCTCTCTTGCAACTCATCAGAGCAGAGATGAGAGCCTCTACGTGCTGTTCACCTAAATCAGCCGCAACACTCACCGGAAGTGTATTTCCACTTCCCAAAAATGCATACCTTAGATGGCTGGGGAGCTCTTTCGATTCTAGCACTGGTGGCTCTTCAATGGAAGTCACCGCTATTAGTGAAGATTGATTCGCTGTTAGAGCACAAACGGTTTCTTCATATTCTTCAGCCTCCTCACACTCAAAATTCAACAGCATATCAGATAGTGGCTCAACAGTAAGCTGCTTCTCTACAGATAATTCTTTCTCATCCTCATGATAAACATCATCTACAGAGAACACATTCATATCGCTGGGCTGCTTCATTGCTTTGCATACATCAAAACGGACGACTTCGTCATTCAACCAAAATAAAAGCTCATTAGCTCTTAAGTCAATAAGCACACTTCCAGTTGCGAGGAAAGGGCGTCCCAAGATTATGGGAGCTTCAGAATCCACCTCGCAATCCAAAATAACAAAGTCTGCAGGAAAGATGAAGGTGGAAACCTTCACCAACACATCATTCAAGATACCCACAGGTCATTTTACCGACCTATCTGCCATCACGAGCCGCATATTGGTTGGTGTAGGGTCACCCAACCCCAACTTTCTATACACGGATAGTGGCATCAAATTGATGCTAGCACCCAAATCGCACAATGCCTTAGCAAAATCCAACGATCCAATCGTGCAAGGAATAGTGAAAGCACCAGGATCTGTCTTCTTCTGTACTAGCGATCTTGTAGCGATGGTACTGCAATGATGAACATTATCTTCCAGCTCATAACTTGCTGCCCGCTTCTTTGTCAACAGGTCCTTCATGAATTTAGCATACCCAGGCATCTGTTCCAGCGCCTCTACCAATGGAACATTGATGGTTAGTTGTTTTAACATCGTCATGAATTTATTGAACTTGGTATCATCAGCTTTCTTCTTTAATCTTTGAGGAAAAGGTGGTGGTGGAAGGGGAATAGTTTTCTCCACGACTTTCTTTTCCTCTTGCTTCAGATTGGCGATCTTTTCAGGCTGTGGACGTTGAGGGGTGACGTCACTAACGTCCTCTGTAGCTTCATCGGCGTCTTCAGGTTCTGCATTGATCACTTGCTTGCCTTTGGATGAGGTTTCCAGCACCTTACCACTCCTGGTAGTAATAGCCATGCATGATCCGTCGTTCCTTGGATTTTGCACCGTGTCGCTAGGTAGGGTGCCGACTTTTCTTTGATTAAATGCCTCTGAAAGTTGACTCAATTGTTGTTCTAGCTATTTTATTGCAGTGGAATGTGAGTCAACCAACTGATTTATTGAAGACAAGTCGTTCTTCACCTCATTCACTCCCGTATTGGTTGCCTCAACTCCTTTCAACAACATCGCCATCATATCTTCCATTGACATCTTTCCCGATCCAGATGCCGCGGCTTCCCGACTTCCAGGAGGAATATATAAACCACTTCTGTCAGTCTTATTCTTCCAGCTACCTTGGTCCTTGTTTCCAGATTTATCGTAATAGTTCCGACCTTGGTTTCCTTGGGCATTTCCTCGGAAACCCCCCTGATTGTTCAAGTAGTTGGCTTCTTCCTCGAAATCAGATTCGTCTCTTCCTTTTGACGCAACTGCTTTGACTTTTTTGGTCTTCCCTGATAATAAATGCTTGGTAAGAAGATCCATCTGTGTTTTCATGTGCGCCATATCTTGATCACATTCCTCTTCTCTTTGCCTCTGTTCTACTGTCATGCCAATCGATACAGTAGAGCTTGCTACCTCAGAATCCCTGGTATGCCAAGCTCTACTTTGCTTTGTCATACGATCTAACATATCACTTGCCTGAATAAAGGTAAGGTCCATGAATGACCCACCTGCTGCATTATCAACCACTGGCTTAGTCACTGAATTCAAGGATCTGTATAATATCTCTATCAAGTGGACGTTGGTCATATGATGGTTTGGGCACCTCATAAGCTTCTTCTTGAACCTCTCCCATGTTTCGTGGAGAGCTTCAGTTCGAAGCTGTCGAAAATTGCTGATTTCATCTCTCAACTGTGCTCTCTTGGATGGCGGAAAGAATCTTTCCAGGAAAGCGTCTTTCAACTGCCTCCAATTAGTAATAGAATCAGGAGTTAGCCCATTCAACCATAGAGTTGCCTCCCCAGATAGAGACAATGGAAATAAACGCAGCCGAATTGCATTCTGTCCAACGCCTGGGTTGTCAAACGACTTGCATGTTGAGATAAAGTTGATCAGATGCATATTCAGATCATCTCCTGCGAGTCCACCAAATAACCCCTTGAATTGCAATAACTGAATCATGGTGCTAGTGATATTGAACTTAGCTCCGGGTGCCAAGGGCGGCAGAATAATAGCTCCTGTGGCACCAGCTCCGTCCAGATCGTCATCATCATCATCAAAAGGAGCCTGCACAGCTCGGCGGTCAGGTCTCATTCTAGCTTGACGATCTCTCCTGTGCATAGGTGCTGCCACTTCTTCTGCACGCCTAGGATTCAGTAACTCATCATCACCCAGGTCCTCATCATCATGATTTGTTGCCCGACCTGGGTTATCAATATTCTGTTGATGCACTTGAGCAGCTGCCAGTGCAGCTAGTCTAGCCTGCTCCTGTTGAGCCGCCCTTCTGTTAATGTCACGTTGTGCATCCATTCTGCCAATAAGTTGTGGTTCAGGATTGATAGGTAATAACGGTTGACCTGAACTTCGCGTGTTTGGCATGCACTCAAGCAAACCTGAATAAAACAAAAACAACAACTAAAAGTAAAATTCAAGAATCTTTGACCAAAGGGTCTATTAACTATCACAAACTTAGTTGACAACCGTATTCCCCGGCAACAGCGCCAAAATTTGATAACGCTCAAACTACAGCTCTCGTAAGAGTGTAAGCGGTCGTTGTCAAATATAGAACCCAACTGGGTTGGGTGTCGAATCCCACAGGGAATACTCGGTCACTAAGTATGCAACGATTAGTAGACTTTTGGTGAATGTTCTGTGAAAAAAGAGGGGGTTGGAGTGTGACGTTAAGTAATAAAAATAAAATAGCAAAGTAAAAACGGAATACTTGGTAGGTTTTAATCAATGAGAATTGTAAGTTAGGGTTATGTCCACCTTATGAGTTCTACGTATCTATTGGCTATGAGTTATGCGGAATTCAGACATGCATGCGCTTACAGAGATTCGTATTCTATGGTAAATCCTAGCGTCTTTCGACCATCAAGGATTATATCACTTTAACTCTTTCGAGCTTAAAGCGTATACTAATGGTACGAATTCTCCAAGAGGTTAATCCAGTTAAAGCACTAACTTTTAAACAGGGGTTGGTAGCCCTATTTCCTTGTCATTCTCTCTTTTCCAGACATGTAACTTTTCTTTCGAACAAGTTAATGCTATACTGGCGTATTCTATATGTTTACAACCACACGAATTCAATTAAGATGAAGAGAGTAATGATATAAGCAGCATACGTATCAAGAATTCACAAACTCATAGCAATAGATAGTATCTCATAAGGCTTCTATAACCCTAACAGAGAAGTTTAGCTACTCATGAGTGCAACGGAAATCACAATAGACATAATCATCATATCACAAACTAGAATAATCTCACGTTGGGATGAAATTGACGTCCAAGAGAGAATAACGTTTTTGCTTCTATCAGAGCCTCAAGAGAGCCGTGTTTTCTCTGTTAAAACTTACAGAATCTATAACTTGAATAATAGTAAAAGTCGAATGGAAAAGACTTGAATTAATGAATGAGTGAATAATAAAAAGCTTGCTGAAAAATTCAGCAAATAGGGTTTTTATAACATCCTTGTCCTAGTCCTACTGAAATAGGGTTTTTATCCTTGTCCTAGTCCTACTGGGTTACTGCATACTTGTCCTAATCCTACTAAGTTACTGCTGATCCCCCAAGTCTTTAGAAATGTTGTTTTTGCCCGGGACAAGTTCTCTATGCATCACTTTCAGTCCACAAGCTTCCAGAAGCTGCCTTCCTTCTTTCGTGAAGTTTCCTTTGGCGTCCAACAGTCCATAAAATGCTGAAATCTTCATCATAAATACCTGAAATCTTGCTAATCACGTTGGTTAGCTCACTTACAGGAAAATGGACTAAAAGTGCAGGAATTATATATTTTATCCTCAAAACTTAGCCAAAATATGGGTACATTAAGGTGCTTTAGGCGTGTAACTACGCCTATCATCAACATGCAAGAATGAATGTAAGGTACACAATCAAAATCACAATCTCATCATCATCTTAATGAACCTCCGGCCTTGCCGGGTATCAACATATCATCACAAAATCCTCTGGACTCAAACCAGACAAATATATATCATCAAAACAGTACCTCCGAACTCGAACAAGGTATATATATCATCACAATAGTATCCTCTAGACTCGAACTGAGTATATATATCAATACAACAGTATCCTTCGGACTCGAACCGGGTATATATATCATCACAACAGTATTCTCCGGACTCAAACCAGGTATATATATCATCATAATCATCAATACATATATATAGATATGTAATAGATGCATGAACTCAAGTCATGGCTAAAAGAGTGTAAATTCATAAGTCTGTTGCCCGAAAAAATCTTCGAGACTAAATCATTGTAAAAGTGTAGAAAGGGTCGGAGTATCTCTCGATCGAAGTAAATAATAGTGTTAAGTCATGGATCGGAATTTGTATCGGTCAAATTTTTAAAATTTTTAAATATTTTATTTAGTTAGGCAATTATTATAGTAAAGAAATTCATTGTTAAGGTGAAAAGTGTGTTTTAACCCTTATTTAGAAAAACAGTGATAAGGTCGTATTTCAACTAGGATCACATCAATACCGATATAATAATCATGAGGGTATCAAATCTATGCATTCCATCACCAGTATTCAGTCAATGAAATCATAGGCAACATAAACATATATGTGTTCATATTCTGCAATCGTATCCTTTACAAGGATAAATACTTTTCGGATATCCAACCAATATCATAACACGATCCTAGACCCAATAATGTATCCAAAATAATCAGGACATTATAATCATGGCCTTAGGCTCATATACATATTCGGAACTCATATCGATAATCATATTTTTAAGCCGTAGCATATCTGAATTATCTCACATATAGGAGGCATCTCACATCTAGGAAGCATAATATCAATAAGCATATCACCTCTATTAGACATCTCATATCTATAGGTCATATATCATGACCAAGATGATAATCATCTCTATAAGCCCAATAATAATAACTAAGAGAAAAATCATCTCTATAGACCAAATATCATAACTAAGAGAAAATACATCTCTATGGGTGATATGGGATAAATGGCCATCTTATCTTTTGATGACATCTTTAGAGGCCAACACATAGAGGCTCAAGACTTGGTCACCTCGAGGATACGAGAACATGCATGGAGGACCCATTTTGAGCATGCCATTAAACAAACCCGTGTGTGGAAGATTGCGTGGGGATTACATTTGATGCCAATTCGAGACTACAAGTTTTGAAGTGTGACCCCATGGTTTTGGAGCATTGAAGAAGCACCTTCTATTAATGGTATTTTGGGGATTGCACATGTTAAATAAATAACCTATGATCTCCCCTTTCACTTAGGGTATTTTGTTCCATTATACTATGTAATAATCTAGGCTATATATAGTCTCTTATTAGGTCTTTTCTATTTAGTTGTTGAATGATGAAAGTATGAGATATTGAAATCCTCTCTCTTGAGATTAGACCACCTTAGTGTAGTTCTTAGTTATAGCTTGGACTAGACATTGTAGCTTAGGGATTGGAAAAGCCAATATTGTTCTTTGCTTGGAAATGGTGGATCTTGAGGTGAGTTGATTCCCTTGGCGGTCACCGTAAGAACTTGGTGCTTGTTACGTATTTTGTAGAGGCTTTAGAGTTTAATATACTCTTTAGTTTCTACATTATGTGTTCTCTTTGTGTCAAGTTACCGATCTTCTTTTTCGTTTAAGTTTATGTTTGTTGTTTTCGTTTGGTGTTTTGTCGTGTGGACTGTTTTGCGAAGATTGTGGGCCGTTTTATGCTCATTTGATACCGTTTGGTATCATTTAGTATCAGAGCCATCATTGATTTCGTTCCCATGAGATCAATCTTGGGTTTGGTAACTTGAAAATAAAAAAAAGTGTTGAAAAGCTGAAAAACCCAAAAATAGTAAAGCTGTCCCGTTTTTGTGTTTGGGCCAAGATTTGAAGTTTGGTTTTCTTGTGTTTTTTGTTGTTTCTAGTGTTAGTCCCTTCTTCACTAACACTAATAGAGTCTAATTCTAAATTTTGAGCTAAATCTGAGTGGTTCTTGAATTTGGGAAGATTGTTGATATTGTTGTTGAAGATTGGTGTCTGGAAAAACATTTTATTGATGTTGTTGTTGAAGATTGGTGGCTGAAAAATGTTTTGTTGATGTTTTTGTTGAATATTGGAGATTGAATATATGTTGTTGATGTTTGGGAGGTCCAACGTGAACCTTAGAACTCTAAGATTCAAAGTTGTGTTCTTGGTGTTCTTCAACATCTTCATATCTTGTTGAAGAGAAAGTGGTTTGTTTGATCTTAAATCAAAGAAGAAAGAAGGTGTGGTCTTGTTAGTCTTGAAACACATTCCAAGACTATTATAAAAGAAGAAAGGGGGCCAAAAGACTTTCAGAAGGTCTTACTACCAAAAGAGAAAAAGGGGTCTTTCCAAGACCTACAAAAGAGGAAAGGGGGACAAAGGCTTCAAAAGGTGTCTTGCCAAAAGGGTGAAAGAAAAGTCAAGCCTTTTTTTTGAACATTGAAAAGCCTCTAAGTCTTGTTTCCTTCCCAAAATCGAAAATACACTCTTCCAATTGAACATTGATCAATACAAATGTAAAACAATAAAAAAATTTCTCAAAACTTTCGACAATTTTCAACAACCAATGAGAGGCTACCACATCATCACTGAAGGTGCTTAAGCTCAAAAATTTTAGATTCTTAGTTTCATTTTATTATTTTATTTGTTTCATGGCTTGATTCTAGAATTAATTAACAACTAGTAATTACCTACTTAGTTGTAGATTAATTGTTGAATCTGTTCTTTCGTGTCTTTGTTATTTGTGTGCTTTTCTCATTTTTAACTCGTAGTAACTTCTTTGTTTCAAGTTCGTAAGTAAATTTTGTTTTTGTGTCTTGAGTCGATCAAACAAGAATCCATTCTGGCCGTCAAGTAGAATTGACATCCTATTGACTACTGGAGTATAAGCAACTTTCAATATTCGCCGCTCCAGTTATGAGAATCACAAAGGTGGGTGTATACGAGTGTTGGTGAGTAGCTTTTACTACTAATCTTGTTTGTTCATTGTGTAGGTACAAAGGTGATATAAGGGGAATATGTCTTTGATAGCCGGGAATTATTGTGACTATACCATGGGAGACTATGATTGTAGTGAGAGGTTTTATGGCTACGAAGTTGAGGAAGATTGTGGTGGCTATGAAAATAGCCATGATCAAAACTTGGGCAGATTTGAGAGCTAAGGTTTTGAGGGAGAAAATGAGGTGAAAGAAGTGCCTAGTTCTTATGGTGACTTTGGATATGATGTAGGACCTCGTGATGGATCTTATGATGACGTTGGGGTATGTTAGGAGTCTTACACTTCTCACTCTGGACCTAGATTTGGTGTTAGGTATAACCCTTTCATTCGCAAAGCTTATGAGAGCTATGATGAGAGTGCGTCGATATAGTGTGAATGGTTATACTAGCTCTAGTGGAGGTTGTCCAACGATAAGAAGAGGGTATGCATCTCCAAAATTGAGAGGTACTCGTGTGCCTTACAATGTTGATCTGAGAAGGAGTGTACACTCAGTAAAGGTGACCATTTGTGGGATACTGGGCTGCCTCTTTGTGTTAAATGATAGGTACTATAGAAAATACATCCTTCCATCCATGATTGACTACTTGGGGTTATTTCGCGAGCCTTTACTTGTTCCATACTTCTTGGACGGGTTTAAGGTTACTGAGAGGGTCAAAGTTGTCTTCTCCCAATTTGAATTCCATGAAGAGGTATGGTGCGATATTCTTTCATTGTCATACGGTCATATATGCTTAGGTGTCGATTGGTTTGCACAACATAGAGTTCCAACTGTGTAAAATTGGCCTAATGTTGTAAGAGACTGCTGGGGAAATCACCTCATGACATACATGCTGCCCGAGCTGCAAAGAGAAATGAATACTTACTCCAATCCGAATGCTTATGAGAGACAAAATATTGAGAGGAGTAAGGGTGTGCAAGGTGGTAATCCGAGAGTGAAAAAAAGAGAGGTTGTGTGGAGTGAAGTGAGGGGATTGCCACTAAACCGAGCTAACATTGTTTGTCTTTCTATTTCTAAGGACATTTGCATAGGTACTGATATGGAAAGTGAAGGAGAGCAATGCCGAAGTGAATTTGCTGCCCAAGCTTCTGGAGGACCTTCACAACACGGCAAATGAGAGTCGACTCAAGAGCTTCAAGGTAAAATAGCTAACTCTTACACTTTTGTGCATGTGAATGATAATTGTGTGGCTAGTAGCCCATTGAGTGTGAGTGGTAGCTTACTTACTTGTGAGTCTAATGATTCTTTGCCTTTTGTTGATGATGTACATATTGTGAGTGTGGATACATTAGTTGATCCTATTGATGACTAAATTGACTCTTCTTGTAAGATCAATTTATGTCCACCTAGTGTTGAAGCCTATATGTTGAACGAAAGTACATCGTCTTGTGTAATTGATGTTGATCAACCTATTTGTGAAAATTGTCCACCACTTGAGTATGTGTGTGATGTGATTAATCAAACTCAAGTGAGTGAAGTATTTGAAAAAGTTGGTCAACAAAAGGGGAGTGAACCCTAGAGCTATTCTTGGGACAATCTTGTGCTTGAAACCACTTTGAAACTTGATATTGATCTTTTAGAGAGTGAGGAACTTGCTTGTTCCAAATCTGCCTGTGGGTTGGATCATTCACTCTTTAGGTATAATATCTTGTTTGAAAATGATATAAACACTTCTAATGAGCCTAGTGGTGAAAAAGATAGTATAGATTACCTTGGAGGCTATAGCTTATGAGTTAACCCACTATGGTGTGACAACATTCCTCCTAAAAATGGAAATCTCATCTTGGAAGATGAGAGTACTCTTAAGGGTAAGGAATATGTAGTCTTGTAAGTTATTCATTCTTCTACTTTGTGTGACTTTATTGTTGAGAATACTCATGGTGATGATTGGGAAACTAGTAGTGAGTACACACATGAGGGCATCTTAGTAGAAGTCGATTTGAGTGATACTTTTCTCTACTCTCTATTTTCTTTCGATGGTATGTATGCCATTATAGAGAGTATGTCATTTAGTTTGGGTGGAGACCACGGGAAATGGGAGAGTTGTCTAGACACGTGTCTATGGCCACTCTTCTCATTTGATCCTGGTGCCAAATATGGAAATGGTGATGTTGGTGCACCCAACTTGTTGCTTGGTCTACATGACAAACAAAGTGTCACTCTTGGTGAATCCCATAACCAAATTCTTTGTACATCTTTCATTGAGTTTATAATATTTCATTCAAAGGATCCTTGGTTATATTACAAATATGTGCAACCTTGGCATGTTGAGATGATTTGTTGTATTAACCCTAACCCTCATGCCATGAGGAGTTTGTAGTTGTTTGTCCTCTCTCCGGTTTTGCAAGGTTTGGATTTGAGGTCGAATCCTTTTCAAGAAGGGGAGGATGATATGGGACAAATGTACATCTTATCTTTTGATGACATCTTTAGAGGCCAACACATAGAGGCTCAATACTTGATCACATCGAGGATATGAGAACATGCATGGAGGACCCGTTTTGAGCATGCCATTAAACAAACCCGTGTGTGGAAGATTGCATGGGGATTACATTTGATGCCAATTCGAGACTACAAGTTTTGAAGTGTGACCCCATGATTTTGGAGCATTGAAGAAGCACCTTCTATTAATGGTATTTTGGGGATTGCACATGTTAAATAAACAACCTATGACCTCCCCTTTCACTAAGGGTATTTTGGTCCATTATACTATGTAATAAGTTAGGCTATATATAGTCTCTTATTAGGTCTTTTCTCTTTAGTTGTTGAATGATGAAAATATGAGACATTGAAATCCTATCTCTTGAGAGTAGACCACCTTAGTGTAGTTCTTAGTTAGGGCTTGGACTAGCCATTGTAGCTTAGGGCTTGGAAAAGTCAATATTGTTCTTTGCTTGAAAATGGTGGATCTTGAGGTGAGTTGATTCCCTTGGCGGTCACCATAAGACCTTGGTGCTTGTTAACGTATTTTGTAGAGGTTTTAGAGTTTAATATACTCTTTAGTTTCTACATTATGTGTTCTCTTTGTGTCAAGTTATCTATCTTCTTTTTTCGTTTAAGTTTGTGTTTGTTGTTTCCGTTTGGTGTCTTGTCGTGTGGATTGTTTTGCGAAGATTGTGGGCTGTTTTGTGCTCATTTAGATACCGTTTGGTATCAATAGGCCAAATATCATAACTAAGAGCAAAATGCATCTCTATGGGCCAATTATCATAACTAAGAGCAAAATGCATCTCTATTGGCCAAATATCATAACTAAGAGGAAAATGCATCTCTATGGGTCAAATATCATAATTAAGAGGGAAATGCATCTCTATGGGCCAAATATCATAATTAAGAGGAAAATGCATCTCTATGGGCCAAATATCATAATTAAGAGGGAAATACATCTCTATGGGTCAAATATCATAACTAAGAGAAAAATGCATCTCATAGGTCAAATATCATAATTAAGAGGAAAATGCGTCTCTATGGGCCAAATATCATAACTAAGAGAAAATTAACATCTCTATAGTCCATTAATTATAATCTTATGATAATCATCATAATTTATCAATTCACCAAGTAAATCTAATATATAAGACTCATTAGTCTCATCTAGGCCTACTATCCGCAACTAAGCCCGCAAGAGCTAGGACAAGTATTGGCCTAAGCGGGCCGGATGATCTCACTTCTAATCCTCAATATCCATATTTAGGCAAACTATGACCAAAACTAGGCTAAGGTATCTAGTTCAACTTCTAGATGTCAAGCAAGTCATAACCAATTCTAAAATAGGAAATTCGTCTAGAAACATTGTCAATTATGTTAGTTCTACCCCAAGATACGGCTTCAAGATTACTACACTAGCCCAACTAAGGTCAATCACACTAACCATGATTCCAATACTTGTACCACATCCCAAATCTAGCATCATAATATTTCCATACTACAACCTAATTCAATCTAGGGAGAAGGCAATATAATTCTAAAAGGTTCATAAACATACTACCTTACGAGTCCAAAACCCTCATCCAATTTTCTAAATATCAATAATCAATACTAGGTTATTTATTCATAATCAAGCCTAACATTCATATTCACATACCATACATAACACACATTATCTTCGAAGAAGAGTAGATAGAATTCTACCTCAAGGCCGAACCGCCAAACCCCACATCATGCACCACATGCTCGTCTTCATTTCACAATCCCCAAAATGTCATCATGTTATCAAAAATATAATCTAATCATCAATACGAGTCTAACAATACCTATATTGCACTATTATGCTTCGGGTCCAAAAACGACACCAAAAATTCCAAGTGGGTCCCATATACAGAAATTGCATTTCCGAGGTCAACCCCATGCTCATATATCCCCAAGGAATCATAGCCCTCAATTAAAGGGTGAAAACAAACCAAATTTGGGGTTAAATGAAGCCCTAAGATAAATTGGGATTTTGGGTCAAGAACTAAGAAATTCACCAATAATGTGATGAAATCTTACCTTAATCCGGATGATAATCATGATAAAAGATGTTTACCAAGCTCTCTAGACACTCATAAGACTCAATTTTGAGTTGTCATACCCATTTAGGGTTTTAAGCTCTCCAAGATGAAGGAAAAATGCCCTAATTTGCGACCTTGGGGTCTATTTATAGACCACCTTGGCGAAGAGATACGGTATCCACGAGAAAACAAAGTCAAAAACTTATTTTTGATCCTCAGAACTCATTCGAAACCTAAATAACATGATCTAATAGTGAAATTTGAGTGTAAACTAAATTTGAAATCCATTGGACTCATCAAAACTTTCATCCAAGATCGTTTGGGCAAAAAGTGGGGCCCACACCTATAGTTTTATTTTTCATAAAATCCACTCAATAGCCCAAAATAAGTTCGAAAGTCTTAGGACCTGAACCAAGGGTCCTCTAGCCTAAAATCAATGTTTTGGATGCGATGGAGATGGGTCCACACCCATATTTTGATTTTCCAACTTTCTGACTAATATGTCGAAATGAGCTCGGGTGCATTGAAACCTGAACCAAAGGTCTATCTAGACTAAAATTGATATTTTGAATCTGCTGGCACAGTCAAAATTTACATCTGATATTGTTTCACTGAAGTTTTGGCCCGATGGCCATTTGGAACCAACGAACATTTCAAGACAGGGAATTGGCTCTAAAAATCAAATGAACTGCCCGGTAATCAAACAGCCGGTCCCAGCAAGTCATAAATGACTTAGGGAAGCTATGGAGAAGCCCTAATGACGAAGATAAGCGAAAACATAAAAAATAATTGGAAGGATCATTACAACATCCACTACTAAAAGAACTTTCGTCCCTAAAAGTTAATGAATAGAAAAAATCTCAAAAGCTCGAAAGGATGAGGTACTGTCCCGCATCCTCCGAACATGACTTCTTAGGTAACCTCTACGAGGAGAGAACACTTGCAAGGAATTTCTCAACAGCTATTACTTTTTCAACCAACACTCTCGCTTTACTTCCCAAACAGCCAAAACTCAACTTCAACCGCTAACTGACCTCCAACTGAACTGAAAAGACTAATACACGCAAATCTAAACCAAAACATGCTGATACCATCTCGATACCCACAAAAATCAACAAAGGCTCATCCAAGCCAAATCGACCCAAGTCACGAGTCATACCACTGACTCTCAAATCCAAATATAATCTGCTTTACTAATTCATTTTTGCTATCCACTTTGAACTAGGAGGAAAATCACTGGAGTTTCGCCCGCGCAACCTCATCACCGAGAACCCAAAAAACTAAAGCTGATTCGCTGAAAGTCTATACAAAAAACATGAAAATAATCTTATAAGGTGCTATCTGGGCACACAAATGGAGATAATTAAGGAATGTAATCTATGCCAATGCTGGAACCAATCCTGATGAAAATCAAACTAAAATCTCGAAGTCCAAGGTATAACTAGTCATCACTGAATATTTCGCTCCAGGATATCCTATAAATCGAGAATAAAGCCATACTGAATCCATTTCAAGTGTATTACTCCCACTGAGTATATTATCCAAATTTCCCAAAGAAAACTGGAGACTCGAGGTCAAAGGTAAAAGAACTAATCCCGGGTCCTTGGGCTATCATCTGAACACTTATCAACCATAATCTATCCTGAGTCGAGAAGACCCAGTAGGCAACTATGGAGTAGGATCAACCAGCTTATAAATGAAATCTAAACTGAGACAAGTCCAAAACGAAAGTTGCATGCAAGATCTACAACACTAAGCTAAAATCTCAATACCGAGGCTGAATCACTCGGTTTCAACTATCCAAACCAAACCTGAGGATGGGTAGGCATTCATACTCTAAGTTTATCATAACTTCCAAATCTCCATTCCAAAGCGTCAAGTCAAAAATGAACCAATTAGCCTATATCCTTAACAACCATTCAAATAGACTTTATTATCCAAATCTAACATATCCGAGATAAATCATACCAAGCCACAATACAAAAATCATGTAAAAAGGCAAATCGTTGGCTGAAAATGCAAATAATCCACCCCATATCTTCTGGAGGGCATGAGGTATCAAAACATACTCAAAAGAACTCCCCAAGGCTGCAAACCATACCAGTAAAAGGCAACAATTCTAACAACTCAAAGAAATGCAACTTAAGTTAAAACTAACCAGTTCAATACTGTAGCTCAGCAAAGAGTAGTCATAGGCACATATTATCAAGGAGAAAACTCCACCAACCCTCAGTAGGCCAAACAGACTCTAGAATGGGGATTTTCTAAATCCACCCAAGAATCACATCATCAAAGAAAAAAATATACCGATCCCAAAACCAAGGTCAAAGTCAAGACCACCACCATAAATTCTACAACTCAAGATAAGAAATTTTCAATTTGCCAACTTAAGAAACGATCACAAGAAAGGCCACATGTCTCTAATTTTCCCACTCCACTTAATAATCAGTATGAACTCATCATGACATATAATCATCAATGGGTATAAAAAAATCTCAATAAATATAATAAAAGATAAATGCGGGAAATGAAAGCACACCAATCTTGGTGATATCTGCAATCACATGCCTGAAGGGCATAGGAAAAATAAATCTGAACGGGTCCAACTCGGACCGACTGAATGAATTATCAACCGAGGCACCACGCACACTATCTCTAACTGAAGATGCCACAACATCAAGGGGCTCATCTAAATGACTAAAAATTCCATGTTGGGTACAATTTCTAGATTAGTAGTCTATCTCTCTATAATCATAGAAATTCCTGAAGCATCAACATGGAGGGGACACAAATTGAGCTTAAATAGATGGACAACTGAAACTGAGAAAAAATGTCTAGAATTATGTCTATCCTTCCGCAATCATAGCCTTTGTCAGGAACTCTAGGCTGTCGGGGAGTACATGCTAACTTTGTCTGATCAATTATCTCATAGTACTAACTGCGTAGAACCGATGGGATGCAAATAAAGCTGAACTCTACCGAAAGGATTCTCACTCCCAAATACAATATCAATAGCACTATACTAATAGCATGGCTCTTGCCACCACTTTCAGAAGACTCAATACCTACGCTCTCTATGGTCCTCTCATAATTGATAACCTAAGAGAAGGAAGAATCAGTTGCTATTAAGTGCTCTTGTGCCAAACAGAGTGGCAATGCCTCAAATGATTCTATGCACCATGCCCGGCTCAGAAGGATATAACATAGGAATAAGTTTGTCCCACTCGAGAAATTCAATCTCGTATTCAAAAACTTATAAGAAACCTAATGAACACCAATAGATCCAAATCTGGTCTAAGAACTGCTTGATGAATCAAGTTCCATCCATGGCATTGAGGGATCTACAATACAATTTGATTCCCAGTGCTGAACCTTAAAGGTTGAAGTAGTCACAAGCTCAATTGGAGACTAAATTGTCCCTAAATCCTTTGGCTTATGCTGAATATCTTTGAAATCCATCTCTGACTCTCTAGTCTGATGTTGCACTGAAACTCTAGAAATGCATGCTGCAATCTCGTCGGCATCTGTCCACATCACCGACCATCTTGCATCACTCATTAGGGACTGAATATAGTCAAAGGATGTGTTCGAGGTTCATAGAAATATGAATACACGATAAAGAGTCAAGAAGTGAACTTCCTAAAAATATCCCTATAGCCTCCCAAAGATAGGTTAGAGACGTATCTGCACCAATCCGCAAGACTCTACTAACACTTAGCTCTTGTACTAATACACTTGTGAAACCTAGGATCTGATATTAATTTTTCATGATCTAATTTCTCAGGTCATGATGACACCTACTATAACCCACCAGTAGGCAAGCCCAACCCGTAGTTCGGAACGGCTAGTAATAGACTACTTAATAATATAAAGAAAAGAATGCAAAATAAATGAAAAAGATCAATTACATAAGTGAATCCCAAAACCTGCTGGTATCAGTACAAGAACTTCTAATGTAATAAAAGTACAAGAGTGAAATACCAATGGAATTACACTGATATAACTTATCTCTGAATATAATATAGAGACTAGTCTAACATATAAGAGGGAGGTAAGTAATACTCTAAGCGTCAGGAGATCACTCTCAGTCTCCGAACCATGGCTGCTCTGCACGACACACACAACAATGGCAATAACTTATACTATGATCTATAGGCTGCAAAACTGTAGTATGAGTACCAAATGAATGGTACTCAATAGGAAACTTCCAATTGAGCTCCAAAGATAAAATAGATATATACAACATATAAGCAAAATGTAAATTACACCCAAGAGTCCATAAATCATATAACAGGTCATTGAGACAATAAGGATATCCTATTTTATTCATGTTCAAGAGACTAACATAATAAGGCTAAGAAAGTATCAAGGATGAACTATCCTATTCATGTCCAAATTCATAAATCTCAATACTATACCGTATATCCCAGGCCAATATACAAATAAAGGGTGAAAGAAAGGTAGATAACAATATACAAAGCCAAGGAATAAGTATACAATATTAACAAATGAAAGAGGGATATACGGTAGTACCATAGCTATGTATAGCTATATATACGTATAGGTATGAGGTCAACTCAAAGCATAACCTAAATCATCATGTCCTTATTTTAAGACCCCATTATAATCTGATTAGGATTTAATACTCTAATAATCAAGGTTTCTAATCCACATGGCTAGACATGAATTAATTATGTATACAAATACAATCGTAAGATAAAAGAGGACAGAAGCATACCTCAAATCTCGATACCGAATCAATGATCAATCTATCATAAGCTAGCCATAATAATAATTATAATAATGACAATAAAAATATCAATAACATCGCGAGTAACCGGTTATTCTGGACAACCAAACACCTAGCCGAGCCTATGCGTATCCTCACCGCCCCAGGCTCAGAAGGTTCAATCAACATAGAATAACACAAGGCATATTCATCACCCATAACCATGCAACAGTCCTATATCGATTGATAGACATAAACGCATACTGGTGATAGGCAATGTGCATGCAAGAATGAATGCAAGGTACATAATCAACATTGAAATCTCATCATCGTAACTATCAACATCATCTTAATCAACCTCCGGCCTTACCGGCTATCAATATATCGTCACAATATCCTCCGAACTCAAACAGGGTATATATATCATCACAAAAGTGTCCTCCAAACTTAAACCAAGCATATATATCATCACAACACTATTCTCTGAACTCAAATTGAGTATATATACCATCACAACAATATCCTCCAGCCTCAAACCAGGTATATATATCATCACAACAGTATTCTCCAAACCTGAATCGGATATATATATCATCATAATCGTCAATACATATAAATAGATATATAATAGATGCACGAACTCAAGCCATGACTAAAAGAGTGTAAATTCGTAAGTCTGTTGCCCGAAATGATCTTCGAGACTAAATCATTTTAAAAGTTCAGAGAGGATCGAAATATATTGATCAAAGTAAATAATAGTGTTAAGTTATGGACTAGAATCAGTCTCGATCAAATTTTTAAAAAAATATTCTTAACCTCTTTTATACGTATAAATATTTCATTTAGTTAGACAATTATTATAGTAAAGAAATCCATTGTTAAGGTAAAAAGTGGGTTTTAGAAAAATAGTGATAAGGCCGTATTACTGCTAGGATTACATCAATACCAATATAATAATCATGAGGGTATCAAATCTATGCATGACCTTACCAGTATTCAGTCAATAAAATTGTAGGCAACTAAACATATATGTGTCCATATTCTACAGTCGTATCTTTTACAAGGACAAATATGTAATACCCCGGGAAATTTTTCGTTGAAATTTTGTGCGTAAACGTGTTGGGTTCTATCTTCTAGAATGAATTATAAATTTTCTGTACGGAATGTCTTAGATTATGACCCACCATTGCGTAGAGTATCAAATAAGTTTTCCAACGATATGTGGATCATCCAAAACGGACACCCGAGCGACGAGTTATGAACATTCCGATTGAACCGTGAATAGTAGTGAACAGTAAAACGTGCAGGAAAAAAGTACTGAGGCCTGGCGTATTTTTGCTCCAAATTTAAACAATCATAACTCCTTGTACATAATAATCTAGGTGAGATACTATATATCAATGGAAAGATATGAGAGTCCTCTTTCTAATGAAATTGGTTTCATCCAATTTGGATATCGGAGTAAAACGTTATGGTTGATCTACTTCAGACTATCAAAACAGTCCACCAAAGGACAGATTCGAGAATTATTTGATTTTTAAGGGTGTTTTGATCATTCCCCCTCACCCAAAATCCGTCCAAACCCTATATTAAAGTCTATTAGAAGCATTATATGTTATATTTCATCAAATTCCCTCAAAAAGAAAATCCTAAGCTCCTACATCCAACTTCAAGAACCTCCAAAGTTCACCATTTATTTCTGTAAATTTATTCAAGATTCCAAGTTCCTAGTTCAAAAACTCCAAGAACCATCATTCAAAGGCACGATTAACATCTCAAAAATGAGTATCGATCTAAAGTTCATCATTCAAGGTATGTGGGGTTTTTCAACAAGAACTCTCTTTCGTTCTTGTGCCCAAAAGTTATTTTCTTTACAAAGGCATGATTTTTATTTGATTTTTATGAATTTGAAGCATGAAACAATATCTTATGATGATTATTATGAAATCTTGATGTTTATGATTTTGAAATATGAATTTACATGTGTGGTGATATAAAGCATGAATCTTGAATGATATTTATCATGATTTTGATATTTGGGTCGTGAATCCCCATTGAAAATTGTGTTTTTTTGAGAAAGTGTGTGTTATAAGCACGTTGATGTTGAATATTTGAGATATTTTGAAGGATTTGACCTTTTGGTCTTAATGGAGTTGTTTTGAACTCAAGTGTGAAAGAAATCCACAACGTGGTTGATTTTGATAGATGGGAAGCATGATGCTTCCGATGTATATTTATATATTACTGAAATTGTTTTGTTGTGGATTGTATTTGAAATGATCTGAGCTAAGTCCGGGAGAAATCTTTAGCACCGAGTGGGAGGTATAAAGCGACCTTACTTCCCTAGAACTACGTGCCTCCGTAGGAGTGATCCTGAGGCTGATTTATATAGTGATCACTAGTTTGTGTGAATTTGATATCGATAGTCCTACTTCGATGACAAGGATAGGACGGCTATCCCCAACGTGGTTTGTACATTGGACTCCATGTAGCTCACATGGTTTATGTCGGTTATAGGATCTCCCAGTGTGTGTGTGTTTCCTTGTGTCTATGGTGAACGGTGAAGTGATTTGAAAGTGGAATTGTGAAAGTTATTCTTTCGAAAGATTTAAATGATATTTACATTATGAGAATTGATATTCTTGATGAACTGAAAGTGATTGACAAATTATATGATGACTCACATGTGTTATTATACTTATTTCATCCTCTCATGATTATGATGATTTTCTTCGGGCTATGTGAGTCTTTCATACATCCTGCATATTTCTTATAAATATTTATGATGATGATGTTTATACAACTGCATACACCCCCATATACTCGGTTCCTTTCCATGTTACTGACCCACATCTTCGGATGTGGGCTGCATTTTCTCGGAATGTAGGTTCAGATGCTCAGTTCCAGGTTCGACAGTGATTTTTCGAGCACACTGTTCTACATCCTCTATTGTGGTGAGTCCTCATGTTCCGAGGACGTGATGTCTGATGTTGGTTTCACGGAATTGTTTACATTTGATAACTGAGTATGAGTCAGTTGGGGCATGTCTCAATGGCTTGCTGGTTTTATTAATTTTCTTAGAGGCTTGTCAGACTAGTATAGATGTTGGGAGTTGACTAATAAGTCATATTTTGTTATCTTTCTGAAATTCTTTTATTCTTGGATGATGATTACTCTGTTGATATTTAAGGGTTATTTATGGAAACCCCGTTGATTTGTGTTGAACTGAATGAAAATGGCTCAAAGGGTTTGCTTGGGTATACTCGTAGCCTCAAGAACCGTGTGACGCTCCGGGACCTATTTTCGGGGCATTACAAAATACTTCTCGGCTATCCAACCAATATCATAACACGATTCTCGACCCAATAATATATCCATAATAATCATGACATCATAATCACGGCCTTAGGCCCATATACATATTCAAAACTCATATCGACAATCATATTTATAAGCCGTAGTATATCAATAATTATCTCACATATAGGATGCATAATATCAATAAGCATATCACATCTATTAGACATCTCATATCTATAGGCCATACATCATGACCAAGAGGAAAATCATCTCTATAAGCGAAATAATACTAACTAAAAGGAAAATCATCTCTATAGACCAAATATCATAACTATGAGGAAAATGCATCTCTATGGGCCAAATATCATAATTAAGAGGAAAATACATTTCTATGGGTCAAATATCATAATTAAGAGGGAAATACATCTCTATGGGTCAAATATCATAACTAAGAGAAAAATACATCTCCATGGGCCGAATATCATAATTAAGAGGAAAATGTATCCCTATGGGCCAAATATCATAACTAAGAAAAAATTAACATCTTTTTAGTACATTAATCATAATCCGGCGAAATCATCACAATTTATCAATTCACCAAGTAAATCTCATAAATAAGACTCATTAATCTCAACTTAGCCTACTATCCGCAACTAAGACCACGAACACAAGTCTTGGCCTAAGTAGGCTGGATGATCCCATTTCTAATCCTCAATCTCCATATTTAGGCAAACTACGCCCAGAACTAGGCTAAGGCAGCTACTTCAATTTCTAGATGTCAAGTAAGCCATAATCAATCCTAAAATAGGAAATTTGTCTAGAAACATGAACAATTATGTCAATTCTACCCCAAGATATGGTTTCAAGATCACTAGACTAGCACAACTAAGGTCAGTCATACTAACCATGATTCCAACACTTGGACCATATCCCAAACCTAGCATCATAACATTTTCATACTACAAACTAATTCAATCTAGGGAGAAGACAATAGGATTCTAAAAGGGTCATAAACATACTACCTTACGGGTCCAAAACCCTCATCCAATTCCCCAAAAATAAATAATTAATACTTGGCTATTTATTCATAATCAAGCCTAACATTCATATTCACATGCCATACGTAACACACATCATCTTAGAAGAAGAGTAGGTAGAAGCCTACCTCAAGGCCGAATCGCAAAAGCCCACATCATGCACCACACGCTCGTCTTCATTTCACAATCCCCAAAATGTCATTATGCTATCAAAAACATAATCTACTCATCAATACGAGTCTAACGATATCCATATTGCACTATCGTGCTTCGGATCCAAAAACGACACCAAAAATTCCAAGTGGGTTCCACGTACAAAAATTGCATTTTCGAGGTCAACCCCATGCTCATACATCACCAAGGAATCATAACCCTCAATTAATGGGTGCAAAAAAACTAAACTTGGGGCTAAATTAATCCCTAAGCTAAATTAGGGTTTTGAGTCAAGAACCAAGGAATTCACCAATACAGTGATGAAATCTTACCTTAATTCGGATGATAATTATGATAAAAGATATTTATCAAGCTCCCTAGACACCCACAAGACTCAATTTTGAGTTATCATACACATTTAGGATTTTAGGCTCTCCAAGATGAAGGAAAAATACCTAAATTCGCGACCTTGGGGTTTATTTATAGACTCCCTCGGCGAAGAGATGTGGTATCCCCGTGAAAACAAAGTCAAAAACTTATTTTTGAACCTCAGAACTCATTCGAAACCCAAATAACACAATCTAATAGTTAAATTTGAGTGTAAACCACATTTCAAATTCATTGGAATCATCAAACTTTCATCCAGGATCGTTTCGACAAAAAGTGGGGCCCACACCTATAGTTTCATTTTTTATATAATCCACTCAATAGCCCAAAATAAGTTCGGAAGCCTTGGGACCTGAATCAAGGGTCCCTCTAGCCTAAAATCGATGTTTCGAATGTGATGGAGAAGTTGAATTTTTAGTTCGAGATTGTTTCGATCAAATGTGGTTCCCACACCCATATTTTGATGGCAACGGGAGGCTAATTATCGCCCCTAATGGTAATGGGTAAGTAAATCTTATATTTTTCCATAATTTTTAAAATTTTCGAAAGATAAGATAATTTAATATAATTTTATTGCAGGTTCATTCCCGCATATAGCGGCGGACATATGGTTATAGAAGCAATTAAACCATTTTACACGGAGCCGTGGGGTAGTTGGAACGAGATTCAACTCGACGTTAGAATTCTTATGTGGAACCAGTTTGTGGTATAATCAAAATCAAAGAATTTACCATTTCAGTATGCTATCAATGATGAATTTACCTTTGATTCCGTCAACTCATTTCATGACTTTATATTAAACTATTTTGCAGACAAAGTGTTCATGAAATTCTTGTCATGAAAATGAAATACAATGCATTTTCAAGTTGAAAACAGCTCAACGGATCAAAGAACACTTGTATCAGGCCCAGAGGAACTTGAAAAAACCCGGTTGGCTCAATACTGATGTGTGTATCCGGTGCTTGGAAAAATGGGGTACTCCTGAATATAGGGCAAAGAGGGAACGGGCAATGACAAATAGAGCGTCTCAAACGGGTGGCTCGCTGCACACTGGAGGTTCGATGAGTTTCGCTACGAACCGAAGAAGACTGGTAATATTAGCTTAAATTTATGATTTGTTTGGTTTAGTTCAATGTTTTAAACCATGACATAGTGAAGCCGTGTGGGGCTCTTTCGATTCACTGTTGTTGTTATCTTCTTGTTGTTGTTCATCTTGAAGTCTAGTGAAGCCGTGTGTGGCCTATTTCGATTCACTAGCATTGTTGTTGACATCTTGTTGCTCTTGTTGTTGCTTGTTTCTTTTGTTGTGAACTTGATCTTGTATCACACTGTCTGATGGTTTTAGAAAGTAAGAAAAAGAGAATTAGTGGTTTAGTTAGAGAGGTGATGACTTAATTGAAAGTAATGAGCAAAGTATTTATAGTAACACTCTTAGTATAAGGCAGTCGTTGGTGTGGAGCTGTCATTGTAGATGGCAACAAACAAAGAAACAAAGTCTGAATAACGGAATTAAGTAATTGAATTAGTCTGAATCTCAATATAGCTGGCGGGCAGTGCCATCTGAAAGAAGATTGTGAGCCTTTTTGTATTACAACTCTTAAAAGCTATGGAACTGTATTGCTAGTGAATGACTAAAAGTCAGGTGGTTTGCACTGCGTAGATAGAAGGTTATTTATAGATAAACACCCACAGAGCATCATTTGAGAATCTCGTCCCTATTAAGTTCATTATCTGCACTTCACTTTAGTTAGTAACGGCTGGCGAAGATCTCAGACTGCATGCGTTGTTGTTCAAATTGTTGCCTTAACTGCAGCTGCTGCTGTTGCTGCAGTAAATGAGCTCACTACATTGGTAGCAGATGCTGCAACAACTTTTGTTGCTTCAGCCTCTACTGCAGAACTAAGGCCTGTAACTAAGGACTGGGGCGTATGTGCAAAAGATCTTATCTTCTCTACAGCTGTTGCAGAACCTGCTGCTGCAGAATATTCTCTTACTTAATGTCTAGCCTCAGTTTCTTTTGCGTTTGCGATAAAGCAATAGGATCCTGAATGAATGATCCGGAAACTCCAAGGCCTTGACCGTTGGGAAAGTTACCTGTAACTGTTTTCATTCTAGTTGTTCCTTGTTTTGATGTTGGGAAAGTTGAATATGTTGAGGTCTTGTCTCAGTTCTGTTCTGCAATTTTCCGGTTGAGAATTAATAAGGACTTCGATTTCAATTGCGTTTTCTGTTCCCTGATTACAAAATCTAGTAAGCAGAAATTTATCGGATAGTTTGATTTGAAGTCGATTTTATAAACAAAATACAATTTCCTTATTAAATTTGTTGGGAAGTTACTTAGACTAGCTTGTGGTTCGTTGGGGGTGATGGTTGCATACTATTTACAAACATTGTATATGGGTTTTCTTCGTTAAAGGGTATGCTTGGGTGTTTGGGGTTTACTTAAGACCTGATGTGGGTGAAGCATGGTTCCTTTCGTTTGTAGCCTGTCGCTACCTAATATAGAGCTGGATGCTTTGACGGACTTCTAGTTGAACTGATTGACGACCTTTCACATTAAATATTCACATAAATATTACATTCTTGATTTTATCTTTCATAATTTTTTAGTGTGTTCATTGTTAATTGCACTCTGTGATCTGGATTAGAAAGCGTTTTCACATCTGAATTAGAAATTTAGACGATTTTGAACTGATTGACAACCTAGTGCATCACATATATACTTAGCTATACAACTTTCTTCTTCCATAATAATCTTGTTTCTTCACTGCTAATTTCACTATGTGGTAAAATCCCAGTTTAACAATTATTAAAAGCCTAACTAAGGTAAGATAAAGGATAGAGAAAATAGATAACTTTCTATAATAGGTATGTATAGAACTGTATCATGTTTACTTATTTTACCTACATACTGTATCATGTTTACTTATTTTACCTTCTTTCTCTTTTCAAGAAAATCATTTTATTTCAAGAAAGTAAAAGGACATTAGTTTGCACATTATGAAGAGAGATGTGTTGTCTGCATTCGTTCGATATTGAACAACCTTCTGTCCTGAAGAAGCTTGCAGAAAAGAAAAAAACAATAAAGGCCTGAAGAGAGTCAGACATGCACAAATACTTATTTAGGTGGATTGATTATCTTTAGCTTGTATAACTAGAGACGGTTTAAAAGAGATCACTAAGGATTTTCAAATAAACTTGAAAGTACATTACTAAAACCGTAAGTTGCTCAAAACAGCTACAAAGCCAGGAGTTTTCCCATGTATATTACAGCTTCTCAAAACCCTGCAGCCAAAACAAAATTTTCAGAGAAATGGCTTTCCTTGATAACGGCAGCGTTTGAAACTCATCATAATTCTCAAATCACTAGGTACGTACAATTTAGTCATCCCTGTCATGTTTCTAAGTGGCGGAAATTCTGAAGCACCTCCAGTCAGGTCACTGATTCTTCTGTATATCTGAGTGTTAATTATCTTGGTTTCTACTTGGAATAGTTATCAGAACATTGAGAGAAGAAAAAGAAAGTTACCAGAAAAAGTCGTTTAACTTACAGTTCATTCAAACTAGTCAAAACAGATATACTTTGGGGGTATTGGTCCTTCAAATCCAGAACCTTGAATCTCTCTGTTAAAAGCATAAACTACAAATGAATTTCTACTGGAAATTTCTAACTTGTACGAATATTACCAATTGAAAATACTCACACCATCTGAGAATTTTCAGAAGTGGCACTAGAAGCTACATGACATTGCTGATTATGTTGAGGTTTATGGGAGTCAGAATCTTTGTCATTTATTAACATTGATATTTTCTACAATGAGTGATCAATTATAGACTATAGTACAAGTGTAAAATATGTGGTGTGTTACAAAGAAATGATACCAACTTTTACCTATGTTATTATATTTTAAACAATATAGCTCAACCATTTTGCAGGAATATGAAAATGGGGGAAAAGAGCGCCCCTTTCTTGAGGTCTACGACGAAACGCATAGGAAGAAAAACAAGGACGGTACAAGAGGAGATTGGGTCGAAACGCGTGCTAAGAATGCATATGTAAGATAATAACTTTTACATACATTGTTTTATTATTACTCAACTTTGCTTGTTTACATACTGACAAATAATTTTTCTTTCGGGAAGAATTTCAAAAAAGCATAGTAGAGTGGCGTCAAACCCAACCTACTTCAGAGGATGGTACCATGGTCCAACCATCACCTGCAGAGATGAATAATATGTGGACAACTGTGGTAGGTGGTCCAAAGAAAGGTAGAACCTACGGGACAGGGGTTCTCCAATCCTCGAGTAGTCCTTCGTTGTTTCCCAGTTCCTCTTCTACTTTGCAAATTGTGGAAGAAATGGAATCGATGAAAAAGCAAATTGTGGAATTGACGCAGAAATGTGCAGCTAACGATGCTAAGTTTGCTACATTTGAGAAGTTGGTTAAAAAGCACATGCCGCAAGTATTTCATGATGAGGAAGATGTTGGATCTGATGATAATTAGATTGTAGTTATTGTTCTTGTTTTTGGTTGTGACATTTAGATGTTTAAACTATTTGATTTGATGTTTGTTTTGAATGTTTTAAAGTGGTTATATTTATAAATTTTTGTCGTGTTTGATCCTATTGTGAAAAATACATTAGTTATGTTGTTTATAATATGAAAGCAGTGTAAGCTAATGGAATATAATAATTATTAAATAATTATTTATTAAATAATAATTATTTATTAAATTTCCGACTACAGTAGTCGGAAAAATATAATTATTGAATAATTATTTAGTAATTTTCCAATTACAGTGGACGGAGTAATTATAATTATTAAATAATTATTTATTAAACTTCCGACCACTGTAGTCGGAATAATTATAATTATTAAATAATTATTTATTAAATTTTCGACTACAGCAGTTGGAACAATTATAATTATTAAATAATTATTTATTAAATTTCCAACTACAGTAGTCAGAATAATTATAATTATTAAATAATTATTTATTAAATTTCCGACTACCCCAGTAGAAAGTTTATAGTTATTAAATAATTATTTATTAAATTTTCGACTAGAGTAGTCGGAATATTTATAATTATTAAATAAATATTTATTAAATATCCGACTACGTTTTCGATCAAAGTAGTCGGAAATTTCCGACTACTGTAGTCGAAAATATTTTTCCGACAAGCTATATTTTGACTACCATGAAACTGTCGAAAAGTAGTCGGAACTACCTTATCTTTCGACCACATTCCGACTACATTTGCCGTTGGAAAAATGATGTTTTCTAGTAGTGAGTGAGACACGTGAAATTTAAATGACATAACACATCTAGTCAAATCAAAGACTAATGAAAATTGCCATGTGTACAAGTGACACGTTCCAACCCATCAAATATGGCCATGTCACCATCAATTTGATTGGCCGAAAGAATCCCTAGCCGCCATCATTCTTTTATCCTACAACTATAAAGTATAAATAGAGGTCTCATAATTCAGAAAAGAGAAATTTTAACAAGACATCAGAGAGAGAGCTCGTGGATCAAATACTACAAGTATTTTCTACAAGTTATAAGCATTCAAACACTCAGATATTTTCTACGATCAAGACGTAGATTCAAGATCAAGGTTCAAACCCTTGAAGTCAAATACAATTCAAGATCAAGATCACTAAATTAAAGCTCAAGCTTAAGGCCCTTGATTTCAAATATAAGTCTTAATCAAGTCCATTAAATTCAAGATGACGTTTCATGCAATTGAATTGAACTATTCAAGTAAAAGTTAAGATCAAGACCACCAAATTCAAGATCAAGTTTCAGGCCCTTGAATTAAAGTACAAGTCAAGATCAAGCTCTGGGCCGTTGAATTTAAGTACAAGTCAACATCGAGCGAGAGAGATCCCTTGTTTTCGTCACTAGCACGATAGAAGCCCTAACCTACAGCAACTGTAAATATCGAATCAAGTCTCCACTCTTCAGATCAGTTCATCCGTAGTGGAGAAATTCTGGCCCACTAAATTCGATATCAAGTTTTTGGCCTTTGAATTCAAGTAAAATTTAAGATAAACTTCAGAACTTTAAATTCAAGTACCACTCAAGATCAAGTCCGCTAAATTCTATATCAAATTCAAAAATTCTTGAATATATTTTAGAAAGGAAGAATTAGAAAATTTATAGAAATTGTAAAATTAAACATATTTAAATCAAATACGACAATTATTGCGATATTTTCTTATATTAATTATTATTTATTCAATGAAAATTTTATTGTCTAGATTATTATCTTTATCTCATTGACCAAATGATCCATACCAAAGTACAAATGTGACATCATTTATTGTTAAGGTTGATTTTTTTCGTGGGAGGGATTGGGTTTGGTTTGGGTGGGTCGGCCTCAAACAAAAAGACATTACTTCAACTCCACATCTTATAGTTCAAATTATTTTGTAGTGAGACAAATTAGAACTCCCATCAAGTCCTTTCTTATTGGAATATTCAAAGAAGTCCTTCATTGTTGTTGCTCTATACTTTGGAGGATTGTCTTTTGATAATAACTCGTCAATTGGTCCATAAATTCTGGAAGATGCAAATGGCCCTGTGCTGAAGAAACTTGCTACTGATATTCTTGGTCCAATTTTATTTGCCAATACTCTGTGCTCCAAGCTCTTGTACTTGTCATTGGATACAAGCTAAAAAATCAAAAGTCGAAAGAAACTCTATAGGTTAATAATTTGTTAAAAATCATTAAAAAGAGATTTATATTAATTCTATAAATTTCATCAGTGATCATCTAACTTTCAGTTTGTTGCACCAAAATTTTGATGAAAAAATAACTCACTTGTAAGTCTACAGGTCACACTTACACAACATTCGAAAATGTATGCTAAATTCAATCCTGAATAACACATTGTAGGATGTCATATGCATAAATTTGGTACGCAAGTATAATCATGTCTAACAATCCACCTTACATAACCCATGAGACACCACTTTAAATTTTATGGGATATATAGGGTCATTTTTTCGTTTCAATTGTAATCTTAACGTAGTAATAATTTAAAAAAGTCATAATATATAAACGTATTCTTTAATTTGACCTCAGTTGTCATCTATGCCCTTAACTTTGAGTATGCACAAATAGATATTTTAATTATCATAAAATTGAATATGTATACAAACAGATCATCCTACATGACAGATCTCAAGCAATTTGACATGTAGGACGCGCGCATCTACTTGTTCAACTGATCTTTGATATTTTAACTATCTACTTGTGCACACCCAAAATTGAAGGGAATAGATGACATCTAATGTCAAGTTAAAGGGCACATTTATGTATTAGTCAATAAAAAATGAATGAACACCCATAAGAAAAGGCAGTCCAATGCACGTAACCAACATCCCACGTTAAATAGGGACCTTTAAAGGAATGTAATGTAAGTTAGGTCGTGTTGGGTTCGAAATCTGGAGGGCGTCATGCGGAAGCTATTAGTTGCAAACTATGAGACGATAAAAAAGATGACAACGAAAAACAATACTAAAAACATAATTTTATTATATGATTTGGCCAATTGGCCTACATATAAAACCTAATATTAAAAATAATATTAAAAAGCATAAAACTAATGAGAGAGATTCCCCTAAACGAAACTCTTAAAAGACTACATCGTGGATGCTATTGTATTTTGGTATGAGAAAGGGATCTTCTATTCATAGAGGTCCAAAACCTTTCCTCTAAGAAAAAGTTATTCAAATATGGAAAAGAATTATATTTTTTCTTTTAGAAAAAGTAAAAGTAATTATGGTAACTTTTATTTTCCTTTTAAGAAAACGTAAAACTTAAATATAGTAAGAAAATCAGGGCAAAAACCCTAACAAATCTCTCCTTTTTGGCTTGATTTTCTTCAGATATATTCTTCATATATCACTGTTGTTTGGCATGTTTAAAAATGAAGCTTTTGGGGTTAAAAAAATATATTAGCCCTTTTCGGGTTAAAAATATTGGAGCCCTTTTGTAGGGTTAAAAGTGAGCTTTATTTTCAAATATGTGACAGTAGGATTGTTGAAAATATGATTAACAATTATCTCCACATGTAACTTTTGGATATATATCTTCATTATCATAAAATTGGTTGCAACTTTAATCTCAACATGTCCTCTTTGAACCATCAAACCATTGAACCATGACTCTGATACCACTTGTTGGGTTCGAAATCGAGAGGGCGTCATGCGGAAGCTATTCGTTGCAAACTATGAGACGATAAATAAGATGACAACGAAAAACAATACTAAAAACATAATTTTATTATATGATTTGACCAATTGGCCTACATATAAAACCTAATATTAAAAATAATATTAAAAAGCATAAAACTAATGAGAGAGAAAATCTTCCCCTAAACGAAACTCTTAAAAGACAATATCGTGGATGCTATTGTATTTTGATATGAGAAGGGGATCTTCTATTTATAGATTTCAAAAAACCTTTCCTCCAAGAAAAAAGTTAGCCAAATATGGAAAACAATTATATTTTTTCTTTCAGGAAAAGTAAGAGTAATTATGGTAACTTTTATTTTTCTTCTAAGAAAAAGTAAAAACTTAAATATAGTAAGAAACTCAGGGCAAAAACCCTAACAGGTCGGTCGAACTCTTGAAAAAAACACTCCACCCATGTTGAATCTTTAAAAGATGTATTACTTTGGGAGGATCAGACGCACGCACAATAACATTTTTTCAGAGTCCAAGCATCATCATAGACTGTAAGTAGCCACCCTGATAAACTTTATGGCTCGAACGTCTAATTCATAGATCACACAAAGACAATTTTACTATTACTTCAAGACACTGCTAAATAAAGAATAAAAATAAAGACTTGCCTGGAGAATGTCACCAATATTGATAACTAAAGCTCCATGAGTAGGAGGAACATCAACCCATTGATTCTTGTGAAAAACTTGAAGTCCACCAATATCATCTTGCAAAAGCACTGTGAAAAAGTCACCATCAGCATGTTTACTTGTGCCAATTGCAAGTTCTGGTTGTGGGCATGAAGGGTAGTAATTGCACAATATGCCTAGCCCCTCAGCACATCCCATTTCTTTGAGATGGTTTGGTTTGAGACCAAGTCCCTCTGATAATAATTCAAGCAATGTGTATCCCAATTTCATCACTTGATCTGAGTACTCAATTGTAATTTCCCTGAAAGGATGTGTAAGCTGATAAATTAAAATGAATTTAATTTATACCGTCAGACCTTTCTATAGTAACATTATTTGTGTGGATACTATTTGACTACTATAGCAAAATCTAACATATAATATGCATAACATGAAAATCGACGTCAAAGAAGGCTTAGATGTTATAGTGAAAAGTTGTTATAAAGGAAGTTTGTTATAAAGAGGTCTGATTGTATATATTACTAGTGAAATGTCTGGAAATGTTATAGTGAAAAGTTTTTATAGAGAAAGTTTGTTATAAAGAGATCTGATTGTATATATTACTCGTGAAATGTCTAAAAAGGTTTTTTCCCCCTCACCCGGTCAATGTCTGGTACCACACTTTAAAGGTTTGACTAGTTTGAATTTGCATTACATAATGCTTATTAATAACATCTTAATCTATGACCTACAAATAAGAAATAGAAGCATCTAGCCAAATAACAATCAATAGGCGGAGAAAAAGTCAAAGATAAATTTATCTCTGCCCCCTCTTAGTTTGGCCTTTTCAATAAAAGATACTCCATAGTACTAACATTTTGTAAAAAAGTTTGAGAGAAAATTTGGACTATTTTGGTTCATGATATATACCTTAATGGGAATGGTCCCTTATGTATGCAAGAAGTTACTCCTGTTGGGTTCAGGTCTCTCTAATCTTTCAGTGTTTTGATGATTGACAAATCTAGTGGAAGGGGCCAGTTAGTGGGGAGCAACACAATAGTGGTCCTTTCCCTGTCCACCAATGGGAATGTTTCTCTCCCATTGCATTATATATATGCACATCATCTTGTAGAGAGAAGAACAGTTTTTACAGAATATCAAAGGAGCACTCTCTTTGGCAAAAGCTGTTTTGTTCTTCAGTGAAAGCAAAACTCCAACAACTTAGAAACCCTCTGCTAATAGTGAAATATGTTTTTGTTTCTAGGCTGAACAGGTCTTTGTTTTAGCTCTTACAACTGTAAACTCACATCTCGATTAGAGATTCTTGTGGGTATTTTTGTCTTTATTTTATGTTGAACTGTGGTGTTTAGTTAGAGTTAGCTAATGGAGTCTTTCAAGTAGATTTACATGGAAAAAGGTGTAGCAATAGAGTTATTGCTAGTAAGGATTAAGAGGTTAATTCCTAGGTCGCATAGAGCTGTAATCTGAATCTTGTTTGGTGGTAGCGAAGAGGTTGAGAAATCCTAATGGAGTAGGTCGTGATTTTACTCCCTTGAGCAAGGAGGTTTCCACGTAAACATCTTGCATCTTTACTTTACTGCTATATATTTATGTTCTGGTCTGCATAGAGACCTGATAATGTATCAGATCCCTAACTCTGTGGTGGACTCGTACAAATCATTAACTACAACTTGATATATACCATACTCTGTGGTACACTTATTTATGGGCCGCGACTGTCACATAAATTGGTTCTCTTTAGATTACCTAATATCGTAGTAGATAATATAATTAACATTTACGCTGTCAATATATATAAGTTAAATTATTACCTGCATGCCTCGGGCAATTCCTCAGGCTTAGCAGGACTAGGAGCCATGACAGAGTAAAGTGAATCCCTCCAATTTGCAGCAAGTGCTTTATCACTAAACAAATCAAAATTGGAGTTATACATAACATTCCTTGCAACATCTCTACTATAGTATGGCTTTTTTATGTCTACATCTTGCTCATGAAAACGTCGTGTCCCTCGCAACATTTCATCTAGGATTGACACTGGAATACCATGATTGATCACTTGGAAAAACCCCCATGTCTCTGATGCTTCTTGAATTTGTTTAACTATTTCTTTCTTGTTGTTGTTGATGTTCTGGAGGTCTATTAATGGGAATATGAAATGTGTAGTTTTAGGATTTGAGGGGTTATGTTGTAAAGCCTCTGGATGATTGAATATTTTAGGTACTTCAGTAATTCCAGCATCAATAAGACCTTTAACACCTGCTTTTGTGTCATCAAAGGCTTTTTGTTCACTATATTTGTCATAGTTTTGTTGTGTGTTAAAGGCTGCCATGAGGTTTATTTGGAGCAAGTACCAAACTAGTAATGAAAAGTTGTGAAACAAAAAATTTGATGATATGGATTTAAGTTCAGACTTCAGTATGACATATTTATAGTGACAATTTTTCTTGGTAAGCACAATAGTACCCAACTTGAAGGCAAGATTGTTGCACTTTCCTTGGCCAAAACCATGCCATGCACAAGTGATGTATCATTTTTAGTCAGCTTCAAATTTTGTTATAAATAAAATGAGTTGACTTTTCAGATTGTCACTCAAACAATATTTATTATCTCATACAGTAATATTTTGCTTGAACTTGTTCGAATCGAGATATTAGGGTAACTAGTCTATTCAGCGGCGTAGTCAGAATTTTTATTAAGGGTGTCAGACTATAAAGAAGTAAGCGCACACAAAAAAGAATTTACTAATGAAAAGAATATAATTACATCACCACAACTGCACTTGACGAGGTTTCATCTCTTGAAATATTTATATAATAGCATCATTAGAAACATTAATAAATACACTTTTTTTTCTACATAAGAAACCAAGTAACTTCTCAAAAGTTCATCATTCATCTGATTCCGCAAGCAATTCTTAATAAATTTCATTGACGAAAAAGCTCTTTCAATGAATGCAGTGGCAATTGGTAGAAACAATACAAATTTCACGACGAGCGACGGTGGCGACAATGAGCAGTGACACTTGACGGTGAGGCGTGGGAAGGACTCTTCTCGATCGTTCTAATATTGAAATTGGAGGACTATTCGTGAGTTCGTGTTCTAATATTGAAAATTGGGACTATTTCTGTCCCAATTTCCATGACACTTTTTATTCTCGAGAGCCAAACAATGTAAATTTGACCGTGAATTTCGGTATGAAATTTTCAATTTTTTAAAAATAAAATTTATATATTTAGAAAGTACTTTATTTCTTATTTCAAAAGTCACTCAACTTAGGGTTGTTCTCTCAGAAAGTTACTCCACTTTGATTTTTACTTCAAAAATCACTTAAGTATAAATATTTTACTTATAAAGTCACTCAACCTATTTAATTATTTGTTTTAATTAAAATTTGCTAACTTAAAATTTTATTTAAAACCAAAATTCTAAAAAGAAACCAAAAAAATATTTGAACTATATTTATTACATATTCTCATGTTTACTTTAGATTTAACCCTCTGAAACTTTAAAATATCCTAAATAGTTTATATAAATTCACTTATAATGTTAATATTAATTTTTAAGATTTTTTGAATTATATTCATTTAGTTGATTAGATTTAATTAACTTTCAACGTGATACTTATTTACGAAATTAATTTTTAATCATAATGCAATTTCTTATATTACCACTTGTATAATATACATATGCATCAAATAAATACAATGAATTCTATTTCTAATAAGTTGATAAAAAGGATCGTTATAGATTTTAAACTAAAATGATATGATATAAAACATTACCAAATGTTATTAAACATTTGTACATTGTAATATATACACTTCAACGAAGTAAAATTACCCGCAAAAATTGTACAATCAAATGAGTGTGGTTTTAGGATATTGATTTATGATCTGTATGACTATATACACTTTATAGTATAGAGTAATCGTTAGACAAGAAAATAGTAGTAAAATCAAAATTCTAAGAAATAAAAAAGATATTCAATTAAACCATTTAAATGAATTTTGGATATAGCCGGATCACTAAATTGATTGTTTAAGTGAAAAACTTTTTAATTACTTCATTTAAATAAAAATTACATGATAACAAATTTTTTAATGAAAAAAATTAATTAAATAGCTTGAGTGACTTTCTGTGAAAAGAATTCATAGTTGAGTGACTTTTAAAGTAAAAATTAAAGTTGAGTGACTTTCTGAGAAAAGAACTTAGTTGAGTGACTTTTGGAGTAAGAATCAAAGTTGAGTGACTTTCTGAGAGAAAAATCATAAGTTGAGTGACCATTTGAGTTATTAACTGGTAAAACGGCCTATAACCGCATGCTTCCTTTTTAAAAAAAAACTAGTTTAACCGCACGTGCCTCGCACGTGTAACTTTTAATTATTTAAAATTGAAGATTTTGTCTATTGCGAATGTTTTTAATGACGTGCAAAAAGTTCAAATCACTTCTCCAAATTTTTTCACACTTTAATATAATAATGTAAACATAACTTATATTTTATTGTAAATACACACACACACACACACACACACACACACACACACATATATATATATATATTACCATCAGAAGTTTAAGTGTTTAATGGATCGTCATTTTTGCGCTCGTCATGCAGTAACTCTTTTTCTTGTTGCTAGAGTCTAAGAAAGATGCATCGATTTGAACCTATTTGTAGTACGGTTATTTTTTTTTCTATATTTAAATTTTTTTCTTAATTTTAAATTTAAATTTTTAGAAAATCTTTGCTCACTTAAAACTTTTAGAAATTTGATATTTCATATTTTAATGCTTTCATATTTATTTCTAGATTTTTCAGATCTTGTTAAAATCAACTAATTTTAAACTAATGAAAAAGATATTGGTTTCATTAATTATGACGACTTCTAATAAATAAATATTTTACTATAAATATTTAGTTAATTTTCAACTCTTAAATATTAGAAAAATAGTGAAAAGACGATTTTATCTAAAGCAGAGACTTTTAATTAAGGCCAAAATGTTCAAATAATATTTCGAAGGTCCTTCACGCTTTTAATATATTATTATTATTATTATTATTATTATTATTATTATTATTATTATTATTATTATTATTATTATTATTATTATAGATTATAAATGTAGATTATAGATATAGATATAGATATATCCGTAGCCAATACAAAGGGAAAAAAGATATTCATAGCATTTTCATTATAAGAAATATAATCTTGAGAGCATGTAAAGCAGAGACTTTTAATTAATGACAAAATATTCAAACAATATTTCTAAGGTCCTTTACACTTTTATTATTATTATTATTATTATTATTATTATTATTATTATTATTATTATTATTATTATTATTATTATTATTATTATTATTATCATTATTATTATTATTATTATTATTATTATCGATATAAATAAATTATAGATTATAGATATAAATATATTTGTAGCCAATAGAAAGGAAAAAAAAAAGATATTCATACCATTTTCATTATACGAAATATAATTTTGAGAGCAAGTAACTGTTATCAATAACGAATCAATCAATAAAACGATTCTACAATCAATACGTCGTGATGACATATTAATATTTTATAGTCGTAGAGATTCCATACAAAAAATCTTCAAGAGTTTCTTATAGAATAATAATCAACTCTTAAATTACACTTAAAAAGGAATAAAAGATTAAAGAAACATAAAATAAAGATTCTAAATTTACAAACCTCATGACTACAAACACGTCCTATCCATAAATTTGATATATCTTTGACAATTGAAAGAGACTACACAAATAAATAATAAAGAAGAACAAAATCTTAAACAAATTACAATAACAATTGATAATTAGAATACTTGTAGGTACTTTCCACTAATACTGCAAATTCATTTAAATACATCTAAGGAATTGATGAAATCGAAATGATCCAATTGTTTTTTTTTCTAAGTTTTCCTTCTAGATTTTGATTTTGGGTTTCACGTCACCTTTTCTAAATAGTATTGGATTTGGATTTAATAATACTTTTTCTAATTAAATATTTTTTTTAGTTCTTATTAATTTTGATGTCTTAAATATTATTATAATAATTTAATAACAATAATTTGAGAAAAAGAGTGAAAAGAGTATTTTATCTATTCTGAGTGTTTTAATGAGTTTTTGCTCATATTTTTCACGTCAATCAATAAAATATACACAAGAATTAAGAAAAATATTATTAAAAAGAAGCAATTGATGTAAAAAAAATAAATCTATTTAGATAATATAAATAAATATTACATCTAAGGCATGATGTATGTTGTCTCTCACCAGATTTCTTTTAAAAACAGAAAGAACAAATTAAATTGGAATTTCATGAAAGTTAAATTATTCTTTTTATGTGATATATAATAGCTTAAAATAATTTTCTAGTTTAGTAATTTTGTATCTAATTGATTAATTATTATTATTATTATTTTACATTTTGTATGCTATTGAAAAGCTCAAACCTTAAAATCCTTCTAATATAACCAGTCGTACGTACTCCTAACAAGAGATAATCCCAAACCATTAACAAACCCTTTTCTAACAAATTAAGCCAATCTTTTTTTGACAATTTAGCCAATAATTTTTCCATTCTTCGCTGATTTTCCTTTTTTCTTTTCTTTTTTCTCGTTGAATTTTTAAAGCTTTTGTATTATATATGCTAAAAGAAACCTCCCAACATATATATTTTAGGAGTCGCATTAATTAGATCTTACCATATATTCTTTCTATACCATATATTTTAGGACTCTTCCCGTATACTTTAGGAGTTGATATTATATATATAGTGATATAATAATTGTAAAAAAAAAGTTGAAAAGACAATTTTATCTAAAGAGGAGTGTTTTAATAAAGGGCAAAAAGTTCAATTCACTTTTCTAATAGTCTTCACACTTTTAATATATTATAAATATAGATTATAGATATAGATTTAAAGTCAACATAACTTTTATACTCCCTTCACTTAAAAAAGAACAATTTGTTTTTTTTTTTTTTTCTATTTAAAAGAAATGATCCTTTCCTTACTTCAATTCAAAAATATTCTTTATTTTTCTTAAATTTTGTGTCAAATCAAAATAGAACAATATTCACAATGTAACTGCTAAAGAGTGTAAAGGTTAGATTTAATCGTATTGAACTAATATCTCAATTATTCGATTTTTGATAAACTTTTGTTTAAAGATTAGATTTAATCATATTGTACTGTTGTAGTTTCTGCTCTAGCATTATGTGTTATTTTGCTATTATCCTTTATGTGATAATTCATATCGTAGAAGACGATCAAGATATTGATACTTCAAAGTCCAAACATGCCTTGATGCATAAAGCTGCTTAAGGTGAAATTTCTTCTTTTATTGAGACAACTAAATGAAAAGAGGTTCATTATTTTCAGAAATTTACTTTTTCTAAAAGAAAGAATTTTATAGCTCTGAGACGTTGTTTTGAATTATTTACATATCTTTTTAGCTCACACTGGTTCGTAGGTGTGAGCGGCTTGCTTTGGATGGTTTTAGGCGAGGCAGGGGTAGATCGAAGAATTACTGGAGAGGGGTGATTAGGTGGGACATGGAGCAATTACAGCTTACAGAGGACATGACCCTAGATAGAAAGATCTGGAGGACGCGTATTAGGATTGACGGCTAGTGCCAATTTGGGTAGGTAGGGTAGGGCATTACTTGGTGGGTGCATTATTCTTGTTATGCTAGCTTGTTGCATGCTGTATTACGATCGCTTACTATTCTTTATTTACTATTCCCTGTAGATGTCGTATTTGTGTGTCTTGCCACCATGTTCCATTCTTTTTGTATGAATTTGATTACTATTCCTTATCTTGAGCCAGTGGTCTATCGGAAACAACCTTGATACTTTTTCGGAAGTAGTGGTATGGACTGCGTATATTTTACCCCCTAGACTCCACTATGTGGGAATACACTGGGTTTGTTGTTGTTATTGTTTTAAAAATTGTGTACCCATTCATATGAGATACACGGGTAAAATACTTATTACAAGCTACAATATATAGAAAGCATGAAGATTCTCCATGAAATAGTGAGCAACTTTTTTATCCCTCACATTGGACGGACATAATTTTATTATGTAGTTTTTCTTATATTTAAAACTTTAAAATAAAATTAACTAAATTTTGGTTACTATTCTTTTATATTTGAACTAATTCAAAATTGAATAAAGTTTGAAGTACATGTCCATTTACTCAAAAATTCATATGAAAACATATATGTGGTGTTAACAATATGTAAGAAGCCTTCTCATTTTATATTCGCAAATTTTATAAGTGGATTTTCGCAAAATAGTGAGCTAAATAAATATTTAGTACATAAAATATTAGACAAAATGTATGTTGGAAAATAATTTTTTTAATGTGCCTATGATCAACGGTCTTTAAAGTCAGTTGTTATTTTTTAATAAATTATTTTCTTTTATATATTTTATATTGATTGATGACTTGACTTGAAGCACACCTGCAACACATGTATACTTGACTAGTGGTTATTAATTATCAGAGCAAAAAGTTCAGGAAAAAAAAAAGAGATCAATTATTATTTAGGATATGTTACACTTTATGACCTTTTTTGATTTCTTAAATGTATTCCTTGAAAATAGTTTAGATACAACTTATCGAGATACACCAGATTCAAATGTTAGAATTGTAAAAATTAAATAAAGTTGCCCTTTTCACTTTTTGTTTTTAGTCGAAGAGCCCGTTTAAAATTGTTGTTAAAAATCTGCTTATTTGAGATGTACTTTTATAAAATGACTTTTTAGAAAGTGTTTGATAAATTCATTTGAAAAGTGCTTTTATAAAAAAATTGTGTTTAAATAATCTTTAACAAAAAGTGTTTTTTTGAGATAAATGACCAAAAAGGACATTTATCAATAAACTTTTATTACTAAAATCAATTTATAGAGAAAATTTATTTTAAATATCTACTATAATATTTTTAATTAGTTTTATTGAAGAAAAAATAAAATAAATTTAAAATTAGAATCTATCTATTTTTTGGATCCAATTTACTGTGTCAAAATTTACTAAAAGTAAGCAAACTTTATATTCATTCTTACAGATATCTAAATGAGGGTATATATGTTATTTGTTACCTTATCTTTTGGATATATTTTTACCGTGTCAATTCTAAAACTAAGTAACCACATTCATATACGTATATTACATGATAACAAATATTTAAAATAAAATTCTATCTGTTATCTTTTTTTCTTTTAATATATCTTTACTGTGTCAAAATTTACCACGAATAAGTAATCATCATATTCATATATAGACACTACATTGTAACAAATATGTCACTTTTCTTGAATTATTTATTTAAAATTAAATATTCGAGAAAAAATTTAAATGTACTTTCAAATACAATCTTATAACGTGATTCATCTATCAATTGTTATCATTAATAATAAAAAATAAAAAATTATATATTCTTTAGTCATCATCATCAATGATATTTTCAATTTTATTTAAAGAAAATGAATGAAAATAAAATAACAATATATAAATCATAAAGAATTATGACGTAAATATGAAATGTAAAATTTTAAAATCAAACGCTAATCAAACTTGTAAGATGTGTTAATTAATTAACAAGATATATATATATATATATATATATATATATATATATATATGTGTGTGTGTGTGTGTGTGTGTGTGTGTGTGTGTGTGATAGAGATATTTTTGTAAAAAAAATAAAAAAATCTGCTTCTTCTCTATTTTTTTTTGAAAAACAGAAATTTTCTGCTTCTTCCCAGAAGCAGAAAAACTGTTTCTGCTTCTTCCCAGAAGCAGAAAAATTGTTTCTGCTTATTTTTTAAAGCACTTTTACAAGTTTACCAAACACTTTTTTTTTTAAATACTTTTTCTTAAAATAAGTACTTATTTTGAAAAATAAGCAAATCCAAACAGGTACCAAGACTAGCAAATCTAAAAAAGGCATCATTTGATTAGTGGTTTGAGGCTCCAACCTATTGAAATTTTCTCTCCCTATTATATTTTTTAAACATGTAAGGCATATTTTCTCTCCCTAATAACAATTTACCACATATTCTTGAATTATTTAATTTCTTAATAATTAATTAATAATTGAAGAAAATAACTGAAAAGACATTTTAATCTATTGCGAAATTTTTTAATGAAGAACAAAAAATTCAAATTACTTTTCTAAGTGTCTTTATACTTTTAATAGATTATAAATTATATATTATAGATTATAAATATAGCTATGTAAATTAAACTTTTTATATGCGTAATTGTTTATATATTAATGGTGAATTCTGTTAATTTCTTCATGCATTTATTTCTCCATCCCCCATAACCCGATGTGCACCGTCGAGGACCCACCAAAATCTTCTTCTTCTCCTTTTTTTTTTTTTTTAATCAGATACAATGAGCCACCAAAATCAAATCTTGGATAATATGACTATATAAGCGCTCGTTTGGTTGGGAATGTAGTTATGCTGGGATAAGTTATGATGGGATAAGTTATATTGGAATTAGTTATGTTGGGATTATTTTTATTGGGTGTTTGGTTTGTTGTTTTCAAAGTAATATGCATGGTATAATATCTAAGAATAAATTAATTGATTATCAAAATACACTCCATCTTATTTAACCTCATTTTTATTTATATATATTTCTTTTCAAGCTTTAAATATTTATTCTTAAAAATAAAACTTTCATCTTATTTAGCTTAATTTTTTTCTGTGTGCATTTTCATGATTATATCGTGTGTATTTTAAAAATAAAACTTTCATCTTATTAACTTTAATTTTTTTACATGTGGCTTCCCATGATTATGCCGTCTGTGTTTAAAAAAAAAATCTTACTACATTTTATTTAGTTTGAAATAAAAACTTCCAACTTAAGTTTGTTAAAGTAAAAGAATATTTGTTGTTTATGTCACTTCATTTAAACACATATTACTCATATTACATAGAATATTAAAATTCATTTTAATTAATGTACACAATATCAATTTTTAAGTGATTAAAAAATTATTTAATTTAAAATATGTAATTGAATAATAGAATCGATTGTGAAATGATAATGTGTATTAAAGCTAGGCAAGGCCTTTGTAGTTGCTAAAATATTTTATAGATTACCGGTGAATGATAATTATTATTATAAAATCTACTTACTTTAATTAATCTTTTCATTGTGTAGTAAGAACTTTTTGTGTTATCAATTCACAAAAATAACACTTGGAAGGAAAAAGTTGATGTTGAATTCCCTATTTTTATACTTAAAAAATTATAGTACCTATATTTTGTTGGATATAAAAAAAATTATAGTACCTAGTTTTGATCTTTATTATGTATGAATCTAACATATTTTAATTTTTAATTTTTTAATTTTGCATTTTGATCCTTTATATAAGAAAATAGCGTATAAATCTATTAAATTCACAAGCAATGGAATGAAAAAAAATGCAAAGTTCAATTAATAAGAGGTTAATTTTTCTTAGTCATATATTTCCGTCGTTCCAAAATAAGATATTTTAGTCTTTTTAATTTGTCATAAATAACGCATTTTAGATAATCAAGTAGATATCAATAATCTTTTTTCAATTTCAAAAGCAATAATTAGAGATTGAAGAAATAAAAGGAGATGAAAAAGATTGGAGCAATGTGTTTGTAATGGATTTGGGGTATTTTTGTCATTTTATAATGTTATCTAAGGATAAATTAAAGTGGGATAACTTATACCACCAAATATGTGGTATAACTTATCCCGGAACTATTATTAGTCCCGAAATAAGTTATTCCGAGTATTGCCAAACCAAACGATGTATTAAAAAGTTTATTCCGGGACTATTATTTTATCCCGGAATAATTTATCTTAATACCTCACACCAAACGACCCCTAAGAGTAATTGTTAATATTGCAAATCGAGGTATTGGGAATAAAATATTTTATTTAGTCGTTGTCACTTGTCCCCAATAATATTTCGTCTGCATTAAATATTATTCACCTTGTGTTATTTCACGATGCTTATCATGCTTGCAATGAAGATGGCCAAACGTCGTGTATGGTACTGATATATGCTGAATATAACAGAGTTGTCTAACAACGTGATCCACCATATGTCACTCGCGATAGATGCCATAAATAAGTGAGACACGTGACATCTAAAAGACATAACACGTTTAGTTATATCAAAGACCAATGAAAATGTGTTATGTATATAAGTGACATGTTTCAACCAATCAAATATGGTAATGTCACCATCAATCTGATTGGTAGAAAGGAATTTGTTCCTAACATAACTCTTTCATCCTACAACTATATATAAATCTAGATTTCATAATTCAGAAAAGGGATCAGAATTTTAACAAGACGCTAGAAAGAGCTTGTGGATCAAACAATACAAGTATTTTTATAAAGTTCTAACCTTCAAACACTCAAGTATTTTCTACAAGTTCATGAGATTAAGACAAAGATTCAGATCAAATTTCAAATCCTTGAATTCAAATACAATGTAAGATTAGGACTGTCAAATTCAAGAATAAGCAATTCAATTACAAGTGAAGACCAAGTCTACTCAAGATCAAGCTTCAGGCGATAGAATTCAAGTACAAGCCAAAATCAAGATCATCATTTTCAAAATCAAGCATTAGACCCTTGAATTCAAGAACAAGTCAAGATTAAACTCTATGCAGTTTGAATTCAAGTACAATTCAACATCAAGTCCATCAAATTCATGATCAAGCTTTAGGCTCTTGACTTCAAGTATAAGTCAAGATCAAGCTTCATTCCCTTGAATTCAAGTACAAGTCAAGATCAAGTTCAATAATTTCAAGATCAAGCTTCAGAACTTAAATTCAAGTACAAGTGTAGATCAAGTTCACCAAATTCAATAACCCTTGAATTCAAGTATCAGTTAAGATCAAGTCTGCTAAATTTAATATCAAACTCAAAAGTCTTTGAAAATATTTTCGAAAGAAAGAATCAAAGAATTTATTGAGATTGTAACATTCACTATATTTTAAAATCAAATATAACAATTATTGCGGTATTTTCTGTCTCGATTATTATTTTCTGAATGCAAATTTTGTTTTCTACATTATTATCCTTACTTCTTGTACCAACAATCCACACCAAAGTACAAATGTGCCATCTTTTCCTCTTAAGTTATTTTTTTTTTCTTTTTTTTGGTGTGTGTGGGGTGGGAGTGTTCAAGCAAAAAAGTTTACTTCAACTCCCAATCTTAGGTCACATTATTTTGTAGTGAGACAAATTAGAATTGCCATCAAGTCCTTTCTTGCTAGAATATTCAAAGAAGTCCTTCATTGTTGTTGCTCTATACTTTGGCGGATTGTCTTCTGACAATAATTCTTCAATTGGTCCATAAATTCTTGAAGATGCCAATGGCCCTGTGCTGAAGAAACTTGCTACTGATATTCTTGGACCAATTTTATTTGCCAATACTCTGTGCTTTATGCTCTTGTACTTGTCATTCGATATAAGCTGAAAAATCAAAAACAGGAAGAAACTCTATAAGTTGATAATAACTTGATAAATTTGAATTAATTTTTAATAAATTAAAAATTAAATGAACACCTATGAGAAAAGGACAGTTCAATGCACTTGGTATCGCGTATTCATATAAGGTCATAGGAAGGACTGCACCTCATGGTGGTGCAGTGTAAGCTATGTTGTTTGGACTGTCAAAATATGTTGTTATACCAGTCTTGGATCATTAAAAAATGCACAAATGCATTATTTTTGAAGGATCTACACACACCTGATAATAACATCTTTGTAGAGTCTGGGCGTCAAAGTATGTAAGCGGCCTACTTGGAGACATGCATCAATGACTGATTTTACTGTTCGAACCTTAACCTATAGGACTCACAGAAATAACTTCACCATTGCTGTTTAGGCGTGTTTTTTACCATTATATATTTTATGCATCAATAACTAATTCTATAGCTTGAACCCCTGACCTATAGTTTACACAAAGACAACTAAAAAATAAAAAAGACTCACCTGAAGAATGTCTCCAATATTAATTACTAAAGTTCCATGAATAGGAGGAACATCAACCCATTGATCCTTGTGAAGAACTTGAAGTCCACCAATATCATCTTGCAAAAGAACTGTGAAAAAATCATTATCAGCATGTCTACTTGCGCCCATTGCAAGTTCTGGTTGTGGGCATGAAGGGTAATAATTGCACAAAATGCCTAGCCCCTCAGCACATCCCATTTCTTTGAGATGGTTTGGTTTGAGACTAAGTCCCTCTGATAATAATTCAAGCAATGTGTATCCCAATTTCATCATTTGATTTGAGTACTCAATTGTAATTTCCCTGCAAGAATGTAAAAGTTGATGAAAATTAGAATGAATTTAAGTTATACTATCAAACCTCTCTATAACAACGTTGTTTGTCTTGATACTATTTGTCTCCTAAAAGCGAAATGGTATTATTAGATAGAACATATAATATAACATAATATGAAAATCGGTTCCAAAAAAATAAACTTGAATGTTATAGATAAATGTTGTTATAGAGGAAGACTGTTATAGAGAGATCTGACGAGAACAAATAATTGTATACAACTAGACCTCTTTATAACAATCATCCTCTATAGTAACATTTTACTGTAACGGCCTAGCTTTCTTTGGAACCTGCTTTCATACTATGTTAGTATATTATATAGCCTCGATAACAATCAGAAAACATCCAGACAAACGATATCGCTTTATAACAATCAGAAAACATCCAGACAAACGATATCGTTATAACAAAGTTTAACTGTACATAATATTTAAAGTCAACAGAAATTCACCTGCATGTTTCAGGAAATTCCTCAGGCTTAGCAGGACTAGGAGCCATGACAGAGTAAAGTGAATCCCTCCAATTTGCAGCAAGTGCTTTATCACTAAACAAATCAAAATTGCAGTTATACATGACCTTCCTTGCAACATCTCTACTATAGTATGGCTTTTTTATGTCTACATCTTGCTCGTGAAAACGTCGTGCCCCGTGCAACATTCCATCTAGGATTGACACTGGAATACCATGATTGATCACTTGGAAAAAACCCCATGTCTCTGATGCTTCTTGAACTTGTTTAACTATTTCCTTCTTGTCGTTGATGATGTTTTGGAGGTCTATTAAAGGGAAATTGGAATGTGTTGTTTTGGGATTTGAGGGGTTATTTTCTAAGGCTTCTGGATGGATGAATATTTTAGGTACTTTAGTAATTCCAGCATCAATAAGTCCTTTGACCCCTGCCTTAGTGTCATCAAAGGCTTTTAGTTCACTATATTTGTCATAGTTTTGTTGTGTGTTAGAGGCTTCCATCAGGTTTATTGGAGCAAGTACCACAACCGGCGTACGCGATGAGATGATTGGAATCTCTCTACTTTTAAGCAGAGATTTCGGGTTCGAGTCTTTAGCACAGAACCTAGACAAATACTTTCACTTAAAAACGAGAGGTGTGGTGTGATGATTGAAATTTCACTACTTTTTAAACAAAAGTCTTGAGTTCGAGTTTCGAGTAGTTTGGGAGAGCTAAGACAACTATTGCTGTCCCAAAATGGTAATGAAAAGATATGAAACACAAATTTTGTTAGAGAAAGATAAAGAGATGATAATTTTGATATTTTTGGTTCAGTGTCAGCATATTATAATGACCACTTTTCTTGTGGACCAAGAATTATTCTTTTGAAAAATTGGTATATATCTATTTTGGTGGGCGTTGTTGGTACTTGGACACCAAGTATGGTCCTTGTCAAAAGTTCTTAGTTTTAATAATACATGGTTGAAACTACTCCCTCCGTTTAAAAAAATAAAGAAATTTTTTGAATCTTGTGATCTTAAATTAAAATTGTGTTAAATGTATCAAAATACCTTTTAATCTTATGGTCCTAAATATGTCATGTGGAAAGTTGAAATTAAAGTATTGCCAAAAAGGGAAAGAGGTCACTCTTTTTTAAACGGACTAAAAAAAAAATATGTCATGTGGAAAGTTGAAATTAAAGTATTGCCAAAAAGGGAAAGAGGTCACTCTTTTTTAAACGGACTAAAAAGGAAAGTAGGTAATTCTTTTTTAAATGGAGAGAGTAATAACTAAGCATATTTTTTTAGAGAAAAGACATCAAATCTCCCCTCAACTTGTCGCCTAAACTTACTTTAAATGTGCTTGCAAATACAATCTTATAACGTGATTCATCTATCAATTGTTATCGTTAATAATAAAAAATAAAAAATTATATATTCTTTAGTCATCATCATCAATGATATTTTCAATTTTATTTAAAGAAAATGAATGAAAATAAAATAACAATATATAAATCATAAAGAATTATGACGTAAATATGAAATGTAAAATTTTAAAATCAAACGCTAATCAAACTTGTAAGATGTGTTAATTAATTAATAATATATATATATATATATATATATATATATATAAATAGAGAGAGAGAGATTTTTGTAAAAAATAATAATAATTTTCTGCTTCTTCTCTATTTTTTTTGAAAAACAGAAATTTTCTGCTTCTTCCCAGAAGCAGAAAAACTGTTTCTGCTTATTTTTTAAAACACTTTTACAAGTTTACCAAATATTTTTTTTTTAAAATACTTTTTCTTAAAATAAGTACTTATTTTGAAAAATAAGCAAATTCAAACAGGCACCAAGACTAGCAAATCTAAAAAAGGCATCATTTGATTAGTGGTTGGGGGCTCCAACCTATTGGAATTTTCTCTCCCTATTATATTTTTTAAACATGTAAGGCATATTTTCTCTCCCTAATAACAATTTACCACATATTCTTGAATTATTTAATTTCTTAATAATTAAAGAAAATAAATGTAAAGATAATTTTATCTATTGCGAAATTTTTTAATGAAGGACAAAAAGTTTAAATTACTATTCTAAGTGTCCTTATACTTTTAATATATTATAAATTATATATTATAGATTATAAATATAGCTATGTAAATTAAACTTTTTATATTCCTAATTGTTTATATATAGTAAATGGTGAATTCTCTTAATTTCTTCATGCATTTATTTCTCCATCCCCCATAACCCGATGTGCACCGTCTAGGACCCACCAGATTCTTCTTCTTCTCCTTTTTTTTTTTTAATCAGATACAATGAGCCACCAAAATCAAATCTTCGATAATATGACTCTATAAGGGCTCGTTTGGTTGGGAATGTAGTTATGCTGTGATTAGTTATGTTGGGATAAGTTATATTGAGATTAGTTATGTTGGGATTATTTTTATTGAGTGTTTGGTTTGTTGTTTTTAAAGTAATATGCATGGTATAATATCTAAGAATAAATTAATTGATTACCAAAATACCCTTCATCTTATTTAACTTCTTTTTTATTTATATATATTTCTTTTCAAGCTTTAAATATTTATTCTTAAAAATAAAACTTTCATCTTATTTAGCTTAATTTTTTTCTGTGTGCATTTTCATGATTATATCGTGTGTATTTTAAAAATAAAACTTTCATCTTATTAACAGTAATTTTTTTACATGTGTCTTCCCATGATTATGCCGTGTGTGTTTAAAAAAAATAATCTTACTATATCTTATTTAGTTTGAAATAAAAACTTCCAACTTAAGTTTGTTAAAGTAAAAGAATATTTGTTGTTTATGTCACTTCATTCAAACACATATTACTCATATTACATAGAATATTAAAATTCATTTTAATTGATATACACAATATCAATTTTCAAGTGATTAAAAAATTATTTAATTTAAAATATGTAATTGAATAATAGAGTCGATTGTGAAACGATAATGTGTATTAAAGCTAGGCAAGGCCTTTGTAGTTGCTAAAATATTTTACAGATTACCGGTGAATGATAATTATTATTATAAAATCTACTTACTTTAATTAATCTTTTCATTGTGTAGTAAGAACTTTTTGTGTTATCAATTCACAAAAATAACACTTGGAAGGAAAAAGTTGATGTTGAATTTCCTTTTTTTATGCTTAAAAAATTATAGTACCTATATTTTGTTGGACATATAAAAAATTATAGTACCTAGTTTTGATCCTTATTATGTATGAATCTAACATATTTTAATTTTTAATTTGTTAATTTTGCATTTTGATCCTTTATATAAGAAAATAACGTATAAGTTTATTAAATTCACAAGCAATGGAATGAAAAAAAATGCAAAGTTGAATTAATAAGAGGTTAATTTTTCTTAGTCATATATTTCCGTCGTTCCAAAATAAGATATTTTAGTCTTTTTAATTTGTCATAAATTACACGTTTTAGATAATCAAGTAGATATCAATAATCTTTTTTCAATTTCAAAAGCAATAATTAGAGATTGAAGAAATAAAAGGAGATGAAAAAGATTGGAGCAATGTGTTTGTAATGGATTTGGGGTATTTTTGTCATTTTATAATGTTATCTAAGGATAAATTAAAGTGGGATAACTTATACCATCAAATATGTGGTATAACTTATCCCGGAACTATTATTAGTCCCGGGATAAGTTATTCCGAGTATTGCCAAACCAAACGATGTATTAAAAAGTTTATTCCGGGACTATTGTTTTATCCCGGGATAATTTGTCTTAATACCTCACACCAAACGACCCATAAGAGTAATCGTTAATATTGCAAGTCGAGGTATTGGAAATAAAATATTTTATCTAGTCGTTGTCCCCAATAATATATCGTTTGCATGAAATATTATTCACCTTGTGTTATTTCACGATGCTTATCATGCTTGCAATGAAGATGGCCAAACGTCGTGTATGGTACTGATATATGCTGAATATAACAGAGTTGTCTAACAACGTGATCCACCATGTGTCACTCGCGATAGATGCCATAAATAAGTGAGACACGTGACCTCTAAAAGACATAGCACGTTTAGTCATATCAAAGACCAATGAAAATGTGTTATGTGTATAAGTGGCATGTTTCAACCAATCAAATATGGTCATGTCACCATCAATATGATTGGTAGAAAGGAGTTTGTTCCTACCATAACTCTTTCATCCTACAACAATAAATCGAGATTTCATAATTCAAAAAAGGGATCAGAATTCTAACAAGACGCTAGAAAGAGCTTGTGGATCAAACACTACAAGTATTTTTATAGAGTTATAACCTTCAAACACTCAAGTATTTTCTACAAGTTCATGAGATTAAGACAAAGATTCAAGAACAAATTTCAAATCCTTGAATTCAAACACAATGTAAGATTAGGACTGTCAAATTCAAGAATAAGCAATTCAATTACAAGTGAAGATCAAGTCCACTCAAGATCAAGCTTCAGGCGATAGAATTCAAGTACAAGTCAAAATCAAGACCATCATTTTCAAAATCAAGCATTAGACCCTTGAATTCAAGAACAAGTCAAGATTAAACTCTATGCAGTTTGAGTTCAAGTACAATTCAACAATCAAGTCCATCAAATTCATGATCAAGCTTTAGGCTCTTGACTTCAAGTATAAGTCAAGATCAAGCTTCATTCCCTTGAATTCAAGTACAAGTCAAGATCAAGTTCAATAATTTCAAGATCAAGCTTCAGAACTTAAATTCAAGTACAAGTGTAGATCAAGTTCACCAAATTCAATAACCCTTGAATTCAAGTATTAGTTGAGATCAAGTCTGCTAAATTTAATATCAAACTCAAAAGTCCTTGAAAATATTTTCGAAAGAAAGAATCAAAGAATTTATTGAGATTGTAACATTCACTATATTTTAAAATCAAATATAACAATTATTGCGGTATTTTCTGTCTCGATTATTATTTTCTGAATGCAAATTTTGTTTTCTACATTATTATCGTTACTTCTTGTACCAACAATCCACACCAAAGTACAAATGTGGCATCTTTTCCTCTTAAGTTTTTTTTTTCTTTTTTTTTTGGTGTGTGTGGGGTTGGGGGGTGGGGTGGGAGTGTTCAAGCAAAAAAGTTTACTTCAACTCCCAATCTTAGGTCACATTATTTTGTAGTGAGACAAATTAGAATTGCCATCAAGTCCTTTCTTGCTAGAATATTCAAAGAAGTCTTCTGACAATAATTCTTCAATTGGTCCATAAATTCTTGAAGATGCCAATGGCCCTGTGCTGAAGAAACTTGCTACTGATATTCTTGGACCAATTTTATTTGCCAATACTCTGTGCTTTATGCTCTTGTACTTGTCATTCGATATAAGCTGAAAAATCAAAAAACAGGAAGAAACTCTATAAGTTGATAATAACTTGATAAATTTGAATTAATTTTTAATAAACTAAAAATTAAATGAACACCTATGAGAAAAGGACAGTTCAATGCACTTAGTATCGCGTATTCATATAAGGTCAAAGGAAGGACTGCACCTCATGGTGGTGCAATGTAAGCTATATGTTGTTTGGACTGTCAAAATATGTTGTTATACCAGTCTTGGATCATTAAAAAATGCACAAATGCATTATTTTTGAAGGATCTACACACACCTGATAATAACATCTTTGTAGAGTCTGGGCGTCAAAGTATGTAAGCAGCCTACTCGGAGACATGCATCAATGACTGATTTTACTGCTCGAACCTTAACCTATAGGTCTCACAGAAATAACTTCACCATTGCTGTTTAGGCGTGTTTTTTACCATTATATATCTTATGCATCAATAACTAATTCTATAGCTTGAACCCCTGACCTATAGTTTACACAGAGACAACTAAAAAATAGAAAAGACTCACCTGAAGAATGTCTCCAATATTAATTACTAAAGTTCCATGAATAGGAGGAACATCAACCCATTGATCCTTGTGAAGAACTTGAAGTCCACCAATATCATCTTGCAAAAGAACTGTGAAAAAATCCTTATCAGCATGTCTACTTGCGCCTATTGCAAGTTCTGGTTGTGGGCATGAAGGGTAGTAATTGCACAAAATGCCTAGCCCCTCAGCACATCCCATTTCTTTGAGATGGTTTGGTTTGAGACTAAGTCCCTCTGAGAATAATTCAAGCAATGGGTATCCCAATTTCATCATTTGATTTGAGTACTCAATTGTAATTTCCCTGCAAGAATGTAAAAGTTGATGAAAATTAGAATGAATTTAAGTTATACTATCAAACCTCTCTATAACAACGTTGTTTGTCTTGATACTATTTGTCTCCTAAAAGCGAAATGGTATTATTAGATAGAACATATAATATAACATAATATGAAAATCGGTTCCAAAAAAAAAAACTTGAATGTTATAGCGAAACGTTGTTATAGAGGAAGACTGTTATAGAGAGATCTGACGAGAACAAATAATTGTATACAACTAGACCTCTTTATAACAATCATCCTCTATAGTAACATTTTACTGTAACGGCCTAGCTTTCTTTAGAACCTGCTTTCATACTATGTTAGTATATTATATAGCCTCTATAACAACATCGCTTTATAACAATCAGAAAACATCCAGACAAACGATATCGCTTTATAACAATCAGAAAACATCCAGACAAACGATATCGTTATAACAAAGTTTAACTGTACATAATATTTAAAGTCAACAGAAATTCACCTGCATGTTTCAGGAAATTCCTCAGGCTTAGCAGGACTAGGAGCCATGACAGAGTAAAGTGAATCCCTCCAATTTGCAGCAAGTGCTTTATCACTAAACAAATCAAAATTGCAGTTATACATGACCTTCCTTGCAACATCTCTACTATAGTATGGCTTTTTTATGTCTACATCTTGCTCGTGAAAACGTCGTGCCCCGTGCAACATTCCATCTAGGATTGACACTGGAATACCATGATTGATCTCTTGGAAAAACCCCCATGTCTCTGATGCTTCTTGAACTTGTTTAACTATTTCCTTCTTGTTGTTGATGATGTTTTGGAGGTCTATTAAAGGGAAATTGGAATGTGTTGTTTTGGGATTTGAGGGGTTATTTTCTAAGGCTTCTGGATGGATGAATATTTTAGGTACTTTAGTAATTCCAGCATCAATAAGTCCTTTGACCCCTGCCTTAGTGTCATCAAAGGCAAAGTTCACTATATTTGTCATAGTTTTGTTGTGTGTTAGAGGCTGCCATCAGGTTTATTGGAGCAAGTACCACAACCGGCGTACGCGATGAGATGATTGGAATCTCTCTACTTTTAAGCAGAGATTTCGAGTTCGAGTCTTTAGCACAGAACCTAGGCAAATACTTTCACTTAAAAACGAGAGGTGTGGTGTGATGATTGAAATTTCACTACTTTTTAAACAAAGGTCTTGAGTTCGAGTTTCGAGTAGTTTGGGAGAGCTAAGACAACTATTGCTGTCCCAAAATGGTAATGAAAAGATATGAAACACAAATTTTGTTAGAGAATGATAAAGAGATGATAATTTTGATATTTTTGGTTCAGTGTCAGCATATTATAATGACCACTTTCTTTGTGGACTAAGAATTGTTCTTTTGAAAAATTGATATAATGAGGTCTATTTTGGTGGGCGTTGTTGGTACTTGGACACCAAGTATGGTCCTTGTCAAAAGTTCTTAATTTTAATAATACATGGTTGAAACTATTCCTTCCGTTTAAAAAAGAATGACCTACGTTGACTTGACACAAAGTTTAAGAAAATAAAGAAAGACTTTTGAATCTTGTGGCCTTAAATAAAAATTGTATTAAATGTATCAAAATACCCTTTAATCTTGTGGTCCTAAATATGTCATATGGAAAGTTGAAATTAAAGTATTGTCAAAAAGGAAAAGAAGTCATTCTTTTTTAAACGGACTAAAAAGGAAAGTAGGTCATTCTTTTTGAAATAGAGAGAGTAATAACTAAGCATATTTTTTGTAGAGAAAAGACATCAAATCCCCCCTCAACTTGTCTCCAAAACTTACTTTAGACCCTAAACTAATCGGGCAATTATATACCCCCTTAACATCTTTCAAGTGAATTAAATTCACCCCTTAAGGTTGACGTGGCAAAAAAAAAAAGAAGAAAAATGCGTGAATTTTTTTTTAAAAGGGCCCACTTTATTTTATATATATATAAAATAAAAAAAAATCAAGAACCATCTTTCATCTTCTTCTTTGTCATTCCCCTTCCCCACCCCACCCCACCCCCAACACCCCATTTCTTCATCTTCTTTGTCACCCCACCCCGTTTCTTTGTCTTCTTTGTGACTCCCTTCCTACCAAGTCCCAATTGATCCAAAACTTCATTTTTCGACAACCAAAAAGGGTTCAAGATTGATGAACAAGTTTGGTTCTTGGCCAAGAATTTCATGTAATGTGAATACCATTTATGTCATTTCTGAATTTGGGACTGTTTGTGCCATCTCTGTAGACATTTTTGAGTAAATGATTGAGAATTTGGGAGTTTTGGGATTTTGTTTTTTGGTTAATGTGAAAGAATTTGGATTTGAGATTTTGTGTATTGATGTATTTTTGTGATCATGTACTTGTATTTAGTCCATTGTTGGATTTACTCAAGTGAATTCAAGTCAATTTTACATTTGACGAAGAAAAAAAAACTCATTGAAAAGCTTGCAACAATGGAGAAAGGAGGAGAAAAAAGAGTGTGGCTATTTGAAGAAGAAGAAAGAGGAGAAATGTGGGAGGAGGGCTGCTGAAGAAAAAGAAGAAAGAATCAGGGTGGGGTGGGGTGGGAGGCTGTGAAGAAGAAGGAACGGAGGGGGGAAGGGGGCTGCGTCTGCTGAAGAAAAAGAAGAAGGAATCGGGGTGGGGTGGGGTGAGGTAGGGGCTGTGAAGAAGAAGGAATGAGGGGAGGGGCTATTTTTTTTTATATATATATATTACTGTTTTTCTTCATTTTTTACGGGATAAAGAGACACAACTTACTAGACGTAGTCACTAAGACAAGGCCGACATAAGCAATATTAAACTCGACTGTACCACCATTTTGTAACCAAGTCAAGAAACTATAGAATTTTTTTTTCATATTTTGCGAGCGTCTGGATCTTTCATAGTTACTAAGTAAGAGAAGTTAGATCTCTGGCATAGATATGAAAGGTTTTTAGCCGGACATAGTCACGGTTGGAAGGGAATAAGAAGTATTAAAAGTACGTCAGGAGAAAAATAAATAAATACCTTAACAGTGGCCGAATGCAAGGCCGGAATAGTTATTAACGACAGCTATCAGCCTTTTATTCAAACCTTGAAATAATTTATAAAAGAAGAGAGAAGGGGAAGTAGAGAAAGAAAGAGAGAAAATAAAATTTCTAACTTATGCCTCCTGAGGAATTTTATATATAGTTGCCTCATTTGTTAAGGAGGCATAAGTTAGAAATTTCATTTTCTCTCTTTCTTTCTCTACTTTCCCTTCTCTCTTATTTTATAAATTATTTCAAGGTTTGAATAAAAGGCTGATAGCCGTTGTTAACAACTGTTTTGGCCTTGCATCTGATAACGCTCAATCTACAGCTCTCGTAGGAGTGTAAAGCGGTCGTTAGCAAATATAGAACCCAACTGGGTTGGGTATCGATCCCACAGGGAATAGCTTGGTCAACAAGTAAGTAAAGATTACGAAACTTTTAGTGCAAGTCTCGAAAAAAGGGGGGGATTCTTGTTGTGCAAGTAATGTAACCAAATAGTAGCTAAAAACGGCAATAGCAAAGTAAAAAGAGAAAGAATATTTTAGTGAGATGTAAACAATGAGAATTGAGGAGTTGGGGTTATGTCCACCTTCTGAGTTATACGTCTCTATTGGCTATGAGTGTGCGGAATTCAGACATGCATGTGCTTATAGAGAATTGTATTCGATGGTAAATCCAGGCGTCTTTCGACCTATTCGAGGATTATTTCACTTTAACTCTTTCGAGCTTAAAGCGTGTCTAACGGTACGAATTCTCCAAGAGGTTAATCCAGTTACGGCACTAACTTTTTAATAGGGGATGGGACCCTACTACCTTGACATCATCTCTTTTCCAGACAGATAACCTTTCTTTCGAACAAGTTAAATGTTATACTGGCGTATTCTTGCGTTTGCAACCACAAAGAATTTAGATTAAGATGAAGAGAATAATGATATAAGCAACATACGTGTCACGAACTCACAAGCTCACAGCAATAGATAGTATCTCATTCGGCTTCCATAACCCCAACAGAGAAGTTTAGTTACCCATGAGTGCGAAGGAAATCACAATTGACATTGTTGTTTTACCACAATTAAGATTTCACGTTTATATTGGTGTGGTAGGTGTTTAGGCGTGAATTCCTTAGCAAGGTAACATTTCTCTTGTTACGGAATTTAAGAATAGATGAGTAGAAGAAGAAAAATAGAATTAATTGTAAGAAGAGTAGAAGATGTAAGAAGATGATGTACTAAAATCTCTAGCAAGATAGGGTATTTATAATACCCATATCCTATTCCTACTAAGCTAATGAAATGCTTAACCAAATCCTACTAAGCTAATGAAATACTTAACCCAATTGTACTAGGTTAATGTATCATTATCCTAATCCTAACAAGCTAATGTAATACTTAACCCAATTGTACTAGGTTAATGTATCATTATCCTAATCCTAATAAGTTACTGCTAGTCCCCAAAGTCTTTAGAAATGTTGTTTTAGCCCGGGACAAAATTTCCATGCGCCATCTTTAGTCCTTGGCGTCCAAGATTGGCTTTTCTCCTTTCGTGAAGCTTTCTTTGGCGTCAAGTTATCCATAAAATGCTGAATTCTGCATCATTTATACCTGAAACTTTTCTAATCATGTTCGTTAGCTCACTTACAGGAAAAAGGACTAAAAGTACATGAAATATATAATTTGTTCTCAAAACTAGGCTAAAATATGGGCAAAATATAGTGCTATAGGCGTGTAAATTCGCCTATCATCAACACCCCACACTTAAAGCTTTGTTCGTCCTCGAACAAAATATCATGTCCCTCTAAACATCAACTTAGGATTTCACAGCAACAACATAAAATATTCGTCAAGACAAGCACAACAATTATCAACAAAGAGTAGTTTTCCGATCATTAGTAGAGACCATTTAGCCTCCAACATAGACTCGTGATGGTGGTCAACTCATATTCAAAAGTTAAGGCACAAAGAATCATACACAACTACCCAAAACTCATCAACCATGTGTGTCTCACAATATATTACCCATAATCACTCACAAGTATAGCATATTTTTCAAACATGGGTATCAAAATATCCTTGCTCTCGCTCTCACAAAGAATTCATATGAAGCAACTGATGACCATAGGCTTGCCCTTAGTGTAATGCTACACTAAATGTCAGAATGCTAAGCTTAGAATCAAATAGGTCTTTTGATGGTTGTAATGTAGGCTAAGGGACGGGTAGGACTACTTTGGCCAGAAATAGTGACTATGTTCCTAAGCACTTTAATACATCACATTGTGTCATTAACACTTTTCTTTCTAACAACCTTTCTTTCATTTATTCTACCACCCTTTTTCTCCTCTTTTGTTTTTCGATTTTAAACATGACTAACTTTTCAGTTTTTTCTTTCCTTTTTCTTTTGATAACATACCTCTTATGATAGCACTTTCTTTTTCATAACTCATTCAAGCACCAATGCATTCTAAAGCATCATACTCACCCAATTTCCTCTTATTTTGTCACATGACTTTTTCACTTTAAAGCACTTAGGAATTTGGATCAAATTATGGTCTTGAAAAAAATGGATTAGGCTTACATACGAGGTTTGTCAAAGAAAATAGGCTAAAGGCTCAAAAGGGTTTAACTAGGATGATGTCCATGGGTAGGTAAAAAGAAGGTAAATAATCATAGGTTGCCAAAGAAATGCCTAAATCATCTCCTAGACTTGCACTCTTTATTTTCGCTTTACATACATACCAGGCAAGTTCTAGCATCAGCCACAAGCACATAATATACTATTAGCTCACACACACAAGGCACATGGTCGACTTTATTGAGAGTAGTATAGACTCTTGTCCCAACAGGTGAAGGAATTGAACCACACAATATCACATAGTGAGTCACAATTAGGGCCTAAATGTCTCAATAGTCATGATTTTAGCACAAACTCTTGTCATAATCTCATGCTGCCTATTAGAATAATTTCATGCAAAGCTAAGCTAAAAAAACAATTAACTACAAACAAACATAAATAAATGCAAATGTGGATGGAGAAGTATAGCATGCAAATACCAGCACCCCACACTTAGACGGGACACACTGTCCTCAGTGGAAAATAAATAAGAAGAACCTGGTTAGTCGGACTCATCCTCTATGTCTGGGGTCATACCCCTTGCATCGGAATCATCATCAGAGTCGTCATCCTCAGAAGTTCCTCATAAGTATCCCACTTAATTCCAAGAGTGAGTCGAGGTATTTGCAGCGAGGAGGGTTCTCCTTGCTCTTTTCGGCCTCTTTTCTTGCCTTTTTGTGAAGTGGTAGCCTTATCTTTGCCTTGTCTTGCTTTGGGTGCCATTGTACCTGAGACTTAAAACAATGTTTATGTTAGCATCATCTCGATGGATACAATCTATAAACAAGCAGTAGTGGCACCACCCCACACTTAGTTTGTTGGTACAGACTAGTGAAGTGAAAGTGGTCGATTACTCAGACTTCATCGACATACGTTTTAGGGGCTATATTCCAACAAGAAATTCAGATATGTAACACTTCTTGCAATCTTTGCAATACTTTCATGTTAGGTATATCAAGACTTCTACATAGGGATTACATCATGGTATAGTTTCTATCAATAATCATAATCTCCTATGTCGGTAGGCAACTATAAGTCTTATTCCGATGAGCGAGACATCCCAACATGTAAGTATTCAAGTGACAAGAGTATGCAATGTTCATGACTATATCAATTCCGCAAGTAGTATGCCAATGCATCAAAATCGAATTGAAGTCGGAAACAAGTTAAGATCATCCTAACGTATATGTTCACTCACTTGGTTGTGTATCAACAATTCAAACACATTCACATCTCCAATACTTCTTCAAGATTTAGCAATTCATAATAGACATAGTAACGTAGTACTTACGAAAAATAGATGAAGAACACAAGAGTACTTACGTGATTGAAGCCTTTGGAGATGTTCTTGTGAAGTGGAAGAGCAAAAGTTTTGAGAAGATTTGGATGCTATGTGCGGCGCCTATGTTAGGTTTTCAATGTGTTGTGCCTCAAGACTAAGTCTCCTTTATATAGGAAAAGAATGGGTCGGGTTTTGACCCATTTAAAATCGGTTTTGGAGACAAAAAGTGACCATAGGCGGCGCCTTTAGCTTTGCCTATGCTTGGCATAGGCGGCGCCTAATGCAAAGCCTATGGTGAGCATAGGCGGCGCCTAGTGCAATGCCTTTAGTGACCATAGGCGGCGCCTTTAGCATGGACTATGAGATTCAGAGACAAAATTCTTTGGCATAGGCGGCGCCTATGCTATGGCATACTTGAGCATGGGCGGCGCCTATGCTATAGCACACTAGATTCCGAGACCTTGGGCTATAGTATAGGCTTTGCCTTGTTCGTGGCCTAGTTTTACCTAGGCCTAGCCTTGCTCGATGCCTATTTTGTCATGAGCAATGCTCAATCCATAGCCTTATGCATCTTAATTCCTAACTTACCACCTTTACCATGCCATACGTCCAAATCGCATCTGAAATCGATCTCCTCATTTTATACCTCTTGCACCTACATTCGCTCAAAACCAATGAGAATGATTAGTACGATGGGTTGCCTCCCATCAAGCGCCTTAGTTTTGGTCATGGCACGACTCTTATTTTTGGATTTTTATTTATCAAAAACAAAACACGTACTAGAATGAGAGAAAGACAAAAAAAAAATGAAAAACGATAAACGATGGGTTGCCTCCCATCTAGCGCTTGATTTATTGTCGTGGCACGAAATAGCTATCTCGATTACTTAGACTTCATCGAGATAGATGGTTGATCGTTTTCTGAATGGATTCAGACGATAATGAGGCTTACTTGTAGGCATGCAATCTTCTTCGAGAAGACCCTTGTGCATGCCTATCCCAGGAGGGATACCAATTATATCATCAATAGTCCAACCCATAGCTCTCATGTATCTCTTCAGAGAAGAGATAAGAGCCTCTACGTGTTGTTTACTTAAATCATCCGCACTCACCGGAAGTATTTTTATACTTTCCAAGAACACATACCTTAGATAATAGGGGAGCTCTTTCGATTCTAGCATTGGTGGCTCTTCAAGGGAAGTCTTCGCTGTTGGTGACGGTTGATTCTTAAGATCACGGTCCGGTTGCTTAGGAGTATGGGAATAGGACTCTATTTCTGTTAGAGCACCCATAAGTTCTTCATAATCTTCATCGTCCTCATGCTCAACATTTAGCAGCGCAGCAGACAATGGCTCAACAGTAAGCTGTTTCTCTACAGATAATGCTTTCTTATCTTCATAATGAATATCAACTACAGAGAGCACATCCATATCTCTTGGCTGCTTCATCGCTTTGCACAAATCAAAACAAATCACTTCATCATTCATTCGAAATAAAAGCTCATTATCTCTCATGTCAATAAGCACACTTCCTGTTGCAAGGAAAGGACGTCCCAAGATTATGGGAACTTCAGAATCCACCTCGTAATCTAAAATCACAAAGTCTGCAGGAAAAATGAAGGTAGACACCTTCACCAACACATCATTCAAGATACCCACAGGTCATTTTACCGACCTATCTGCCATCACGAGCCGCATATTGGTTGGTGTAGGGTCGCCCAACCCTAACTTCTTGTAGACGGATAGTGGCATCAAATTGATGCTAGCACCCAGATCGCACAATGCCTTAGCAAAATTCATAGATCCAACCGTGCAAGGAATAGTGAAAGCACCAGGGTCTGCCTTCTTCTGTACTAAGGACCTTGTGGCAATTGCACTGCAATGATGAATATTATCTGCCGGCTCATAGCTTACTGCCCGCTTCTTTGTCAACAGGTCCTTCATGAATTTAGCGTACCCAGGCATCTTTTTTAGCGCCTCTACCAACGGAACATTAATGGTCAGCTGCTTCAACATGGTCATGAATTTGCTGAACTTTGTATCATCCGCCACCTTCTTTAATCTTTGAGGAAAAGGTGGTGGGGGATATGGAATTGTTTTCTCCACGGCTTTCTTCTCCTCTTGCTTCCGAATTTTGGTAGTTTCAGGCTGCAAACCGCTGGGGGTGACGTCATGGACGTCGTGGCCAGCTTCTGCGGAATCTTCTCCTTTCACCTTATCATCAATGTCTGCTACTTCATCACCCACTTGCTTGCCTTTTGATGAAGTTTCCAGCACCTTACCGCTTCGGGTAGTAATAGCCATGCATGACCCATCATTCCTTGGGCTTTGCATAGTGTCGCTAGGTAAGGTGCCAGTCTTTCTTTGATTGAGTGCTGCTGAAAGTTGGCTCAATTGCTGCTCTATTTGCTTGATTGAAGTGGAATGTGAATCAACTAATTGCTTCATAGAGGACAAATCATTTATTACCTCCGTTACTCCTGCGCTTGTTGCTTCCACTCCTTTCAGTAGTTTAGCCATCATGTATTCCATACTTCCAGAACTAGATGTGGTGGTGTCACGTCTTCCAGGGGTACGTAATAACCACTCTTTTCATTGTTTTTCCTCCAACTACCTTGGTCCTTGTTTCCAGACTTATCATAATAGTTCCGACCTTGGTTTCCTTGGGCATTGCCTCGGAAACCCCCCTGATTAGTCAAGTAGTTGGCTTCCTCTTCCGAATCAAATTCGTCTCTTCCTTTTGACGCAATAGCTTTCACTTTTTCGGTCTTCCCTGATAATAAATGCTTTGTAAGAAGATCCACTTGTGTTTTCATGTGCGCCATATCTTGATCACGTTCTTCTTGTCTTCTTCTTTGGTCTGCAGTCATGCCAATAGATAAAGTGGGGCTTGCTACCTCAGAATCCCTGGTATGCCAAGCTCTACTTTGTTTCGTCATATGATCTAGCATATTGCTTGCTTGACCAAAGGTGAGATCCATAAAGGATCCTCCAGCCGCATTATCCACCACTGGTTTAGTTATTGAATTCAGGGCTCTATATAATATCTCCATTAGGTGAACATTAGTCATATGATGGTTTGGGCACCTCGCTAGCTTTGTCTTGAACCTCTCCCATGTTTCATGAAGAGCTTCAGTGGGAAGCTGACGAAAGTTGCTGATTTTATCTCTCAATTGTGCTCTTTTGGATGGCGGAAAGAATCTTTCTAGGAAAGAGTCTCTCAATTGCCTCCAATTTGTAATAGAATCAGGAGTCAGCCCATTCAACCATAGAGTTGCCTCCCCAGACAGAGACAATGGAAATAGACGTAATCGAATTGCATTCTGACCAACACCAGGATTGTCAAATGACTTGCATGTAGAAATAAAGTTGATGAGATGCATATTCGGATCATCGCCTGCTAGTCCACCAAATAATCCCTTGAGTTGCAATAACTGAATCATGGTGCTTGTGATGTTGAACTTGGCTCCGGGCGCTAATGGTGGGGGAATAATAGCTCCTGTGGCTCCGGCTCCATCAAGATCATCATCATCATCGTCGAAAGATGGTTGCATGGGTTGGCGATCATACCTAAACCGAGCTTGTCGACCTCTTCTGTTGGCAGGTGTTGTGATTTCAGCATCATGCCTTGGGTTTAGTAACTCGTCATCACCTAAATCCTCATCGTCAGGGTTTGTTACTCGCCCAGGGTTATCAATGTTTTGTTGGTGTACTTGGGCGGCGGCAAGAGCAGCTAATCTCGCCTGCTCGTGTTGAGCAGCCATTCTTTCGATTTCCGTTTGTGCCTCCATTCTGCCAATTCGTTGTGGTTCAGGATTGATTGGTAATAACGGTTGACCAGAACTTCGAGTATGGGGCATGCACTGAATAAAAACCTGCAGTAAACAAAAACAAAAACTAAAAGTAAAAGTACGAGAATCTTTGACCAAAGGGTCTAGTAATTATCACGAACTTAATTGACACTTGTATTCCCCGGCAACGGTGCCAATTTTAGATAACGCTCAATCTACAGATCTCGTAGGAGTGTAAAGCGGTCGTTAGCAAATATAGAACCCAACTGGGTTGGGTATCGATCCCACAGGGAATAGCTTGGTCAACAAGTAAGTAAAGATTACTAAACTTTTAGTGCAAGTCTCGAAAAAAGGGGGGATTCTTGTTGTGCAAGTAATGTAACCAAATAGTAGCTAAAAACGGCAATAGCAAAGTAAAAAGAGAAAGAATGTTTTAGTGAGATGTAAACAATGAGAATTGAGGAGTTGGGGTTATGTCCACCTTCTGAGTTATACGTCTCTATTGGCTATGAGTGTGCGGAATTCAGAAATGCATGTGCTTATAGAGAATTGTATTCGATGGTAAATCCAGGCGTCTTTCGACCTATTCGAGGATTATTTCACTTTAACTCTTTCGAGCTTAAAGCGTGTCTAACGGTACGAATTCTCCAAGAGGTTAATCCAGTTACGGCACTAACTTTTTAATAGGGGATGGGACCCTACTACCTTGACATCATCTCTTTTCCAGACAGATAACCTTTCTTTCGAACAAGTTAAATGTTATATTGGCGTATTCTTGCGTTTGCAACCACAAAGAATTTAGATTAAGATGAAGAGAATAATGATATAAGCAACATACGTGTCACGAACTCACAAGCTCACAGCAATAGATAGTATCTCATTCGGCTTCCATAACCCCAACAGAGAAGTTTAGTTACCCATGAGTGTGAAGGAAATCACAATTGACATTGTTGTTTTACCACAATTAAGATTTCACGTTTATATTGGTGTGGTAGGCGTTTAGGCGTGAATTCCTTAGCAAGGTAACGTTTCTCTTGTTGCGGAATTTAAGAATAGATGAGTAGAAGAAGAAAAATAGAATTAATTGTAAGAAGAGTAGAAGATGTAAGAAGATGATGTACTAAAATCTCTAGCAAGATAGGGTATTTATAATACCCATATCCTATTCCTACTAAGCTAATGAAATGCTTAACCAAATCCTACTAAGCTAATGAAATACTTAACCCAATTGTACTAGGTTAATGTATCATTATCCTAATCCTAACAAGCTAATGTAATACTTAACCCAATTGTACTAGGTTAATGTATCATTATCCTAATCCTAATAAGTTACTGCTAGTCTTCAGAAATGTTGTTTTTGCCCGGGACAGAATTTCCATGCGCCATCTTTAGTCCTTGGCGTCCAAGATTGGCTTTTCTCCTTTAGTGAAGCTTTCTTTGGCGTCAAGTTATCCATAAAATGCTGAATTCTGCATCATTTATACCTGAAACTTTGCTAATCATGTTCGTTAGCTCACTTACAGGAAAAAGGACTAAAAGTACATGAAATATATAATTTGTTCTCAAAACTAGGCTAAAATATGGGCAAAATATAGTGCTATAGGCATGTAAATTCGCCTATCATCAGCATCCGACCACTGTTAAGGTATTTATTTATTTTTCTTCTGACGTACTTTTAATACTTCTTCTTTCTTTCCAACCGTGACTATGTCCAGCTAATAACCTTTCATATCTATGCCAGAGATCTAACTTCTCTTAGTAACTATGAAAGATCCAGATTCTATCAAAATATGAAGAAATTTTTCTATAATTTCTTGACTTGGTTCCGAAATGGTGGTACAGTCGCGTTTAATATTGCTTATGTCGGCCTTGTCTTAGTGACTACGTCTAGTAAGCTGTGCCTCTTTAACCCGTGAAAAATGGAGAAAAGGAGGGAGACTTTTTGTTCAGTCAGAACTTCTAGACAAATGGGTTCAACATAAGTATATTAAATATCTGACAGTCCCCTTGTTTGGGTAAAAAGATTAATTCTTCCATACAGTCATTAAGCTATTCGAAAATTCTTTTATATTTCGGTTGGTGCTTTGGTTTGGTACTCCGACTATGGCTTAATCCGATATTTGGAAGCTAGTCTGACAGGCACCGCGGCTTACCCCGCCTGAAAGATCTTGCTTTTATGGTATCAGAGCCTAAGAACTTTCATAGTAATTATGTAATAGATCTGAAGTTTATGGCATAGGTATAATGTTTTAATAAAATGGATATGGGAGAAGTTAGTACGAAAAGTACAAAACTTGAAGAGGTAGATTTACCTCAAAATATAGATTTATTAAATAAATGGACTATTCCAAAAGTTGATATAAAAACCATTTATGAATATGACTTTCTTGATAAATTTAAATATAAGCAGATAATAAAAACCACTGAACAATCTATTTCTTTAAATGCTAACGAACAAACCATAAAATTACAGAATAAAAAAGATATTGATATGTTTAAAAATCAGTATAATTTTATGCATATTGGTTTAGTGAAAATTGCTTTTAAACCTTTAACTTTGAAAGGTTTTCCAAAAACATTTCTAGCTGCTCTACGTGATGCTAGAAATTTAAATTTCAGACAGTCTCCGATGAGATCTATTGAATCTACTCTTGCTTATGGCCTTGTATATTTTAATACTCATCCAAATTTATAATTATCTTTGACTGTTGTGAATATTCTTGATGCTTTGATTTTAAATGTAAAAATCCATGATTATAATTATGCGCTTGGATTTGAACTAATCTGTTTATCCTATCACATTTATTATCGTTTATTAGCTACAATGAATCCTCGATGTAAATTGATTGATGATGCTTCTGATTATACTATACTTATTGAAATAAATTTTGCAAAATCCAAGGTCACTACCAGGAGACCTATAAGATGTGATGAAATTAATTTCCCAAAAACATGGATTTTAAACTCAGTCATTTCTCCAAAACAACTTGCGGAGGATATGACAAACTCAGAGTTAACTCATGTAACTCAAACTACTGACAGAAGAATTTGTCTTCAATTTGATGATAATTCTACCGTTTATAATCGAAATTCTTTTTCTATGCCTAGAATGTTGCCTGCTATGCATCACATCTCTCCAGTTGAACCAATATATGGTCTAGCTAGAAACCGTGCTGCATCATTACATACTTTAAGGTCTACAGATTTGCATACTCCACTTAGAAGTATTGAAAAGATTAAATCAATCCTAAAACCAATATAGTTCAAGATAATGATAATGTCCCAGATAGAGATAACCCCACTCCCTCTGAAATGGAGTTTGATGTTAATTCTTGTTAAATCATGTTTCCTCACCTAATTGATTTTAGTCCTGGTTCACAGGCAAGAAATTATATTAAAAAGGATTTTTTTGGTGAAAAATGGAAAATGTTTAGGACATGGTTTTTTAAAACCTATAGTCCTGATGAAATAAAAAATATTTCTGAAGAATTCTATGAAATGTGCGCATTAAATAATCAAATTATTTGTTTCGTGCCATGGTTTATATCGATATACCTGCCTTTATATGTAAGAATTATTGAAAGATCTTACCAAAATTCAAATGGTACTATTACTCAGGCTATTTATCCCCCTCAATCATCCTTTGTACTTCCTAATAATACTGATATAACTTTTTCTGCTTTTCACAATTCATTGATAATGAAGTTAGAAAAATCACTATTTCTGAAATAAATAGTCTTATTATTCAAAATAATTATTTGAGTCTGTATGTGAAAGTTCTTGGAGTACATATTTCTTCTCTTGATAAAAAACTTGATACTATGACAACTTTGATTAAGAACCTAAGCGATAGTCAAAAGTCTTCTGATATTTCTTCCACATCGGAAAGTAAAACAGAAGATTTGACAGCTAAGCCTCATATTCAAAGACCTCCTGATATTCAAGGATTTGGAAAACCCTCTGATTTAGAACAGCTTGAACAATTACTTGAAAAGAAATTTTCTAGTTTAACCATAAAACCCATTGATCTGTCAAATGTTTTTGCTGATAACCTTGAGTCTACTCCAATTACGGATGTAGGTGCTGAAATCCACTCTGAGTTGAATAAACTCAGATGTTTGGTAAAAAAAATCGGGAAAAAAATATGCTGATGTTCCCCGTATGTAAACTGCTTATTATCCAAGACCAACTCCTCAAGATGTTCTGATAGAGGAAAGAGATTGGTCCTTGAGAAATATGTCATATAGTGGAGATCATATTTTTGAATGGAATTTAGACGGATGATCAGAAAGACAATTATCCATAATAGTCCATCGTATGTTAATGTATTCTACTATTGCCAAAGTCACTAACCCTAAAAATAATGATGGCAAACCTATCCGAACAGATGCCACTATATGTAAAATGATTGTTGATTGTTGCAGGTTTTACTGGCCAACTTCGAGGTTGGTGGCCCAACTTTCTTTCCAATAACGAAAGAAACAAAATTTTTGAGGCTAAGAATATGCTGCCTGGGATTGACAACCTAGGTAGACAACTGCCAGAAGGTAGAGAAGATGCGGTATATACCCTTATGCTCACCATTATTTAATAATTTTGGGGTAGATTTACCAACCAACATGAAAATACTCGTAACCAACATGCAAACATCTAGGAGAATTTAGATGGTACAAAGATACTTTCATTAGTAGAGTTATGGATCTACCAGAGTTTAGGCTTGAATATTGGAAGGCTAGATTCATAGATGGTCTTCTACCTCTTTTTACAGAAAGGGTTAAAAAATTAATTAAGGGACAATATGGTTCAATCCCTTGGACTAATTTTACTTATGGTCAGCTTATTGTAGCCTGTACTCAAGAAGGTCTTAACCTTTGTAATGAGTTAAAATTGTCTAGACAAATTAAGCTAGATAGGCTTAAAGAAAGAACCCAATTAGGTGATTTTTGTGGACAATTTGGTATGGAAAGTCCTGCCTCTACTTCTAAGAAAAAGAGCCATAGATATGTGGTTGTTAGAACTAATGACCCAGATAGGCCCTATAGGATAAAGAGAAAATCCAGATAAAGATCCAAAGAAGAGCGTGTAGCTAGAAAAACCCATCGTACGTCTACTAGATTTACAAAAAATAGGTCTAAGAGAGACTTATCAAAAATCAAGTGTTACAATTGTGGTCAATTTGGTCATATTGCTTCAAATTGTAAACTTCAAAAACTCAAGTCCTTGGGACTTTCTGGAGAAATTCATGACAAAGTTTATAGTTTGTTAAATACTTCAGGCTCTGAATCTGATTATGATTATGAATCTGCTTCTGACACTAAGTTTGAATTATTTGATCTAACTGATAATGAAAATCATGCCGATGAAAAACCCTATTCTAATGTTTGTACTGATTGTAATAATAATGCTTGTGATTGTGATGATACTTTCTATAAATTGCAATCACAGTTTGAAGTTTTAGATCTAAATATTCAAACTATCACTGCTGATAGCGCTTTAGAGTAATTAAAAGAAGTCACTGATGAAAAACTGTGACAAAAAATTATTGATCTTACTTCTTCCCAAACCGGTACTTCAAAGCCGGTTGATAGTAAACATGTTAAGAAAAATACTGATTTTATTATTGATATTATGCCTTACTCTCTAACTGAAGTTAATGTCTTGCCATTAGTCAAACATCTGGTAAAGACACGTCTTTCGATGATTTGAAAATAGAAGTTGAAAATTTAAAAAAGGAAATTATTTATTTGAAACAAAATCAAATAATTTCAGATCATAGAATTTCAAAGATCGAAAAGGATATTTCTCAAAATGATATTTTCTCCAGTTCTAAAGGAAAAGAGAAAATTGTGGAAAATTTTGAAAATGATATTATTTCTAATCTTGATGTTGCTAATGATTATTTTTTGGGTATGATGCAAATAGTTACGGCCCATAAATGGTATATAAACTGTACTATTTTGATTGATAATGAATTTTCTATAATTAATGTGGCTATGATTGATAGTGGTGCTGATGTTAGTTGCATTCAGGAAGGACTAATTCCAACCAGATATTTTGAAAAAATCACGCATATAGTTAAATCTGCATCTGGTCATTCTCTTGATATTAATTATAAGCTACCTTATGCTCATATTTGTAAAAATAAGTTTTGCATTCCCCATTTCTTTTTCTTAGTAAAAAATTAATTATATCCTCCTATTATTTTAGGAACACCTTTTATAAATGCTATTTATCCTTACACGCATATTGATGCGAATGGTTTCAAGGTTACTTATAAAAATCAAGAAATTTCCTATCCTTTTGTTACCGATCCAGTAACAAGGGACATAAATGCTTTAATTGACATGAAGCATCGACACGTAAATTTCTTACAGCTTGAAATAATGAGTATGAATATTCATAATACAATGAATTCTGTGAAAATTTAGAAAAAAATAAAAATGATATCTTATCAATTAATTGTTAATATTTGTGTTGATCACCCTAATGATTTTTGGAATCGCAACGAGCATATTGTTACTCTTTCTTATGAAGATGATTTCAACGAAGAGAAAATCCCAACCAAATCTCGACCCTGCCAAATGAACACAGAGTTAGTTGAATTCTGTAAAAAAGAGATTGATAATCTCTTACAAAAGGGTCTTATAAAATCTTCAAAATCCCCTTAGGCGTGCACTGCTTTCTATGTTAATAATGCTACTAAAAAAGAATGTGGTATGCCAAGACTTGCAATTAATTATGAAACTCTTAATAAAGTTTTGAAATGAATTAAGTATCCCATACCTAATAAAAAGGATTTGTTATCTAGATTATATAATGCTAATATATTTTCAAAATTTGATTTAAAATCTGGTTATTGGCAAATTCAGATTTCTCAAGAGCACACATATAGAACTGCTTTTAATGTTCCTTTTGGACAATATGAGTGGAATGTGATGCCATTTGGTCTGAAAAATGCTTCTTCTGAATTTTAAAAAAATCATGGATGATATATTTAATCCATAGATGGATTTTATAATTGTGTATATTGATGACATTCTTGTATTTTCAAAAACATTAGAGTTACATTTTAAACATCTGAATATTTTCAAGCAAATTGTGTTACAAAATGATTTGGCCATCTCTAAACCAAAAATGTGTTTATTTCAAACTGATATTCGATTTTTAGGACACAAACTTTTCCAAGGAAGAATCAAACCCATACAAAGGGCTTTGGACTTTGCTAAAAAATTTCCTGATGTTATAACAGATAAAATTCAATTGCAAAGGTTCTTAGGAAGCCTTAATTACATTTCTCCTTTTTATCAGAATCTGTCTCGTGATTTAGCCCCTTTATATGATAGGCTAAAAAAGTATTACAAAGGTCCTTGGACTGATTCTCACACTAATCTGGTAAAAATGATTAAAACATGTGTCGAGTCTTTACCTTGTTTAACCTTAGCTAATCCTGCTTGGTTAAAAATAATCGAGACTGATGCTTCGAATGTTGGTTATGGTGGAATACTTAGACAAATGAATCCCCATAATCATATTGAAAGCCTCATTAGATTTCATTCTGGAAAATGGTCTGAAAGTCAAAAAAATTACGCCACTATGGCTCATGAAATGTTGATTATTGTTAAATGTGTTTTAAAATTCCAAGATTATTTATATAATCAAAAGTTTATAGTTAGGACTGATGCTCAATCAGTTAAATATATGTTTGATAAAGATTTTAAACGTGATGCTTCCAAATTAATCTTTGCAAAGTGGCAAGCTCAATTAGCCTCTTTTGATTTTGACATACAATACAACAAAGGAAGTGAAAATTCTTTACCTAATTTTTTGTCTAGAGAATATTTAAATAATTAAATGATTTTTTATACATACTTTCTTTCTGAAAAATAATAATTACGATTATCAAATGTATTCCTCTAAATGAAGATATTCATTTTATTATATTAGAAAAAATCATCCATGATATGATAGAAGAAGATTTATTTCTTCCCAATTTTTGCAGATATCCGCGATGAAATTGATTGGTATGATATTGATTTATATGACTAATTTCCTACGCACTAATTTTCTACGCAGTATGGCTACAGATCCGCCCTGGAAAATAGTCAGAGGACGAGGTAGAGGAAGAAGCCATGGAGGAAGATACTCCTCCTCGGGGGGAAGATACTCCCCATCATCATCATATATTTCGTCTTCATCTAATTTCCCAGTATTGCAAAGGGAAAATATGAGCCTGATAAATGCAAGGATTTCGTATATTGCAGAATCTTCTTCAAAAGAAGGAAAAACTCAGCATATAAGCACCTTGATCCATCTAGAAGATATTTCGAAGGATCATCCTTTATATGAGCAACTGCAATATTTTATATCTGCAAAGAAAGCTGATTCGTTTGCTTCGGTTACTAAAGAAAACTCTGCAGAAAGGCAACAATATGAAAAACTTGAAAATTGCGAGATAATAGTTCTCGTAGAAAATTCTCAAATATGCAAACAAAATGATCCCTGAAAACTCCTCCAAAAATATTTACTAGCTAACCTTTATTTTGCAGGTGAATCCTATAAGACAAGGGCATTCTATGAATCAATATTCTTGACCACTGGAAGTATTGAATTGGAATATCACCAAATGGGTGAGTCCACCCCAGATGTTCATGGATACTCCAAGATCGTTATTAAAATCCTCATTTCAATAGAAGTCTGGGGAACTACTTCCATGTCAGAAAAGGCCATGATGATGAAAGGATAAAAAAAATTCTTTACATATTGGGATTATATTAAGGCCTTCACTCATAATTTATATTACAACAATATTAAACATAAGCATACTTGGTTTTTAAAGGTCTGTGCTAAAGTATTTGAAGATCCAATTTCAAATTATTTTTTTCAGTGGTGGTCATATCATGGCCCTACAATTAAAATTCTGCCAGAAGAATACCTGGATCTCTACAAAAAATTGACAAAGGTATCCTCGTTCTTAACAGATTTATACCATTCAGACCATGTCTGCAATCTGAATAAAATTGACCAGATGTATTTCTTTATAGAATTCTCCATTCCATGGATACATAAATGGGGTGTTGAATTTGGTTACACTAAAGAACAAATACCCAGACTCTATAGGGTATTCTATAATAATTTTTGGGAAAAACTGACCAAAAAAGATCCCCTTACTGAATTACCACATGGACAAGAGTTGATCGAATCTATTAATAGAAAAATCCTCGAATACTCTACCACTCCTCAAAAGAAACTTGTTGAAGATTAAAATCTCAGTTATATTTCTAGAAGAATTTCTGTACTTGAAGGAGATAAGATGAAAATGATTGAGCAATATTTAGAAGAAGTTCAAAGAAATTTAATAAAAACAGTTGAACAACAATCGAATACTTCTATGAAAAGTCTTACAAGTGACGAAGCAGTGGAAACTGAAGATATTCAAGATTTTCAGCCACTTCATCCAGAAAATATTCTTGATGAAGGAGAAATCGAAAAAGCAAAGGTATTACTCTACCAGGTAAAAAGAAAAGACAAGATGTGACCAGAAGATTCATTAGATTCTTTCACTATGTTTATCTCATATGTATAGGACCCATATGTGGGACCATTCTACTGTTTAAACAGTAAAAACACTATGCGCAGGGACCCAGATATGAGACCCATAATACTATGCGCAGATGCTTTTTTTTTTTTTTTTATATATAAGTACCCCCCCAAAATATTTAATTACAAAAACAATCCATATATATTATGATATAATTAATTAATCTCCAAAAATCAACTAATAAAAGGCCTAAACTCTTTCACACTGAAAACTTCTAGCTTTACTGATAAATATAAATTAAACACTTAATTATATATAGTCATAACTAATATATATTACAAATAAATTACTCAAATTTGTGCATGGTTTCCAACAACTTTCATTTCTTTCAAGCATCAAATATTAAAATAATCAATTCCTTTAATATTTTGGGGGTTTGATGAATTTTTTTAGATTGGAAGTTAAATAGGAAGAGGGATAGTTGAATTTTTTGAAACAATTAAAGAAAAATATATTTTTTTCATTTTTAAATATTGAAAATGCTTATTTGGCTCAAAAATCACTCCATCACGCGCGTGATGGAGTGTGAAACCAAACATTTTGCCATGTCAGCAAAAAAGGGCCACGCGACATTGCAAAAAAACAAGTTCGGGGGGGGGGGGGGAGGGGGGGTACTTAGGACTAGTCAAAGTTCAGGTGTACCATGAATAAGACGTGACAAGTTCAGGGGGTAATAAATACTTCTCTCTTTATTAAAATATCTTTTAATTTTAGGGTCTTAAATATGTCACATGAAAAATTAAAATTAAGAATATGCCAAAAAATAAAAGAGACATTCTATTTATTACACACTAAAAAGAAAAATAAGATAAACAAATTGAAATGGAGAAAGTCAGTTCTTTGGCGAATTTCACATCTCAACTATCAGATTTTCATTTTCCAACCTGATCTATCGCCCTCTATGTATTAAAATGCATCTGGGTGAGTAGATGGTGATAGTTGAAGTAGGAAAAAAGAAACAATTGATAGTTGTATTTCAATACATTATTTAATAAATGATGCATATATACCCTTACCATTTAACAAATGGTTCATATTTATCATTTTTGTTAGCAGACTGAATCATAAAAATTCTAAAACTGATCCATTGTCTCCCTTGTTGTTTGTATTAGCTATTAAATACTTATGTAGGCTGTTCAAGCCTATGAAGAATTGTAAAGAATTTAGTCACCTAGCTATGCCAAACTTAATATAATTCAACTTGGATTTGATAACTTGCTATTGTTTTGTTTTGAAGTCAGCCACTACCTTGTATGGTAGATTTCAACCGTTTTCAGCTGCTCCTCGACAAAGACTTTTAAACCCACAAAAGGGATCCATATTCTTTGTTAGTGTCTCCTCATCCTATTCAGTTGCAAAGTATGGGATTGCTCCCGCTATGCGCAGGGTCAAGTACGTTGTAATGACATTGATAGCCAAACTGAATTATTATTTATATCAACCACAAAGTACAAATGTTACATCTTTCCTTCTTAACATTAAGAGAATATGCCCATTTTCTTAGAGTTAAATCACAAAAACACTCTTTTCCTTTTGATTTCGACAAATTTAAAAACATTATTTCAACTCCACTCCACATCTTAGTTCAAATTATTTTGTAGTGAGACAAATCAGATATGCCATCAAGTCCTTTCTTGTTGGAATATTAAAGAAGTCCTTCATTGTTGTTGCTCTATATTTTGGAGGATTTTTGTAACACCCTGCATTTTCAAACTAGAAATTGGACTGTTGTTCCTACTTGCGTAAGATCTAATAGAAATTATTTCCAAGTGATAATAAGTGTCATGATCTATATCCTCGTGTTTGAAGTGCTTTCGAGGTGGAAAATCTTCATAAGAGTCGCTTAGAGCGAAGTTGAGCTAAGAACCTTTGATTCGGCTAAGTCTTTAATACAAGTACGATCATGACCTTGGACACTTTTTGAGTATTTTGAAGATCACCTAAAAGGGTGCACAAGCCCAAGTGTGAAGAAGACCCAAACCCGCCCCTAAAGTGCACTCAATGGGCAGTTTGGAGCCTATTAATGAAAGGGCCCTTTAGTCTTTTGTCTCTTATTTTATAATGTAATATAAATAGAACATTATAGGGTTTCTAGTTATTTAGTTGATTATTATTATTGAAAGAACACTTCTCTTAGAGTGAGAGAGTCCAACTGAAACTAGGGCATTGCACAAGTGTGGAATCATTTGTGTATTGCATTTTTCTTGATACATTGGTTCTTGGGTGGTGGACGCCTCTCTTGTGTCAATTGTAAGAGATAGGTGATAGTTGTGTGTAATGTTAAGGGTCCAAGAGTGGAATAAGCTCTTGGGTTCTTAAGATTATACCATCCATTTGTCTATCATTCTATCTTTATTTTGTTGTAACCGTTGGTAGTGTCTTGTATTGTAACCTGTATTGTTCTTATTGTTATAATATTGTTGTTCTTTATCCTATTGTTGTTAATATAGTTTGATATTTTTGGCTGAAAATAGGTATTAAACACATTATTCTATTGTGTTCTTGTTGTTGTTCTTGAATCCGGGTGTGGTCATCAAAGAGGCCCATGATTTCTTGACTAGTGGACTATTTTGGTGTGTGATTTTTGTATCTTCCTTGGTTATTATTGTATCATTTGGTATCATAGAATGGTTTGATCTTGTTCCCACAAGATCAATCTTGGGCTCGTAAACTTGAAAATAAATTTTTTTTTATTGAAAAACTGAAAATTCCAGAAAAAGGTGCAATCTGTCCATTTTTGTTCTTGGCCGAGAAATTATTGTTCTTGTTGTTGTAGTCTTGGCCGAATTGTGTTGTCTAGATATAGTAATATTTTGCTTGTTTAAAGTGTTTCTAGTGTTGGTTTCTTTCTCAACAACACTACAAGTGTCTAGATCTCAAGTTTGAGCTTAAAACATTGGCATTGTTGTTGTGAACTTGAAAGCGGCCGTGTGTTGTGAATATTGGTTGAAACGTTGGGTGTGTTGTTGGTGTTCTTGAAAAGGTGTTGTGGTGTTCTTGTTGTTCTTCATCCATATATTGACCAACTTAAAGTACCTAATAGATCTAAAAAGGTGTAAGATAAAGTTGTAAAGCTTGTTGGTGAAAGAACTTGAACCCATCACTTCCTAGACTTGTCATCAACTTTTCAACCACTTATCTTGTTTCAAGGAGCCTTGTTTTGTGGAACTAGTACAAGTCAAATCTCACCTTTTTGAGTTGAATTTGAAGAGTTTCTAGACTTGTATTTTCCCTCCAATCCTAATTGTCTTCCATTCTAAGATTGTATAAGGACAAAATTCAAGTTGTGCCTAAAAATTTGTGTGGGACCACAACCAATTGCATGCTGCCACATTCACCTTTGCTACTGTTCACATCAATATTAAGATAAAAAATTGGATCTTTTAGTTTCTAATTATTGATTCTTGATTTCAATTAATTGATCCTAGAACTAATTAACAAACTAGTAAACTCCTACTAGGTTGTCAATTAGTCCTTTGAAGTCATTGTTTGTGTCTACATTTCTTTTGTGCTTTTGTCATTTTTAAATAGTAGTACTTCTTGGTTCAAGTTTGGACATTACTTACTTGAGTCATCAAACAAAGAATCAATTCCGACTAACAGAGTAGATTTACTCTTCAACTCACCACGAGTTACAAGCTGACTTGCAAATATTTATGAAATCAAGTGTGAGACCAAAAACTGTGTGAGAGTGTAGTGAGGTTGTTTTGAACTAACGTGTGTTTTGTTTTGTAGTATTTGTGTTGTATTGTTGTATGTGATGTTGTGGAATGATTAGGTGTCTTGTTGGACTGTAACTTGAAGGATAATTTTTGGTACAACCACAATGGAACCCGAGGCTTCAAATACTCAAACAATGGACAATAATGCCATCAATCTCATTTTGGCTCGCCTTGAAACTATGTTTTGAGATGTGTCTAGGTTGAATATAGGTCTTGAGAAATTAGATATGGATGTGGCATCAATTAGTGGGAGATTATAATGTGGAAAGACAAATGAGTCGACCTTCCACCCCTCAAAACAATTCCCCAACTAATACTCCCGAGACCTTGCACCAAATCCTATATCCACAAATTGCCACAAATCCAACCAATCTTTACTCCTGAAGCCAAGAACAAGATAGACCAAACCATCCTCCACTCCATCAAGTCCAAAAAGAAGGGCTTAAAACTCAAATTCCACCACCAAACCCGAACCCTCTCATCCAAACTCCACTTGACCAAAAACCTCACTATCCAAATCCAATCCCGCCACTACAAGCTCCACTTAACCCAAAAGGACCCATCCATGTTGAGGACTATGGTAGGGGAGGACAAAATGATTGTTATGGGACGTATGATGATGTTTACTTGAGGGAATAAAGAATGAGAGGTAGACATGGGGAGTTAGGCCGAAAGGTGAGAGATGGCCACCCAAACCGAGATGTAGGTCTCAATTCCAACAAAGTGAGCCTTCCCATTTTCAAAGATGAGAGTGATCCCGAAGCCTACCTTGCATAGGAGTTATCTTGTGAAAAGATCTTCCAACTTAATGATCTCACCGAAGAATAGAAAAGTTGCTATGCTATAGCTCACTTCGAAGGGTATGCTAATACATGGCGGGAGTATGTTAAACGGTTTGGGAATGAGATAATTGGGGGATAACCTCCTCCTTGGTTTCGGTTGAAGAACGTTATGCGGAAAATATACTTGCCTGAGACTTATAGACATGAGATCCTTGCCAAATTGTACAATTTAAGGCAAGGGAGTAAGAGTGTCATGGCTTACTACGACGAATTTCAACAATTGATGTTGAAACTAAATCATCGGGGAGAATAAGTGAGTCATGAAAGCGCTTCAAAGTCGGTTTGAACAAGGACATCTATAATCTCCTGACACTTCATAAGTTCGACACCATTGATGGCATCTTCTAAGCGGCACTGGAGGTTGAAAGGGAGATCATTCATGGCTGTCCAAATCGAGAGCACCAAGGCTGCCCCAAAACAGTCCACTAGGTATGAAGGTAAAAAAATTTCTACTTCCAATTCCAAAGGATTTCAATGTTTCAAATGCCAAAGGTGGGGGCACAAGGCTAGTGAGGGCCCAAATCGGAGGAACGTGATCTTAAGAGAGGGAAAATTATACTATCTTGGGGAAGAAGTAGTAATTAAATTGGCTAAGGTTGATGGCAAGCCTAAAGATAGAGAGCAAGAAGAGGTTTAAATGTAAGGTGACGAAGATGGAGAAGATGTGTGGCCGTGTGAAGGAGATTGTGAAGTGCCTTTGTAAAAGAGGTTAGGTCGTGAATTTGTGGGCAAATTCCTCTTAAGATGGAGAGGATGATACGAGTACGATCATGATCTTGGAAAATTTTTGAGTATTTTTAAGAACACCTAAAAGGGTGCACAAGCCCAAGTGTGAAGAAGGCCTAAACCTGCCCCTAAAGTGCACTCAATGGGCAGTTTGGAGCCAATTAATGAAAGGTCCCTTTAGACTTTTGTATATTATTTTGTAATGTAATATAAATAGAACATTATATGGTTTCTAGTTCTTTAGTTGATTATTATTATTGAAAGAACACTTCTCTTAGAGTGAGAGAGAGTCCAACCAAAACTAGGGCATTGCACAAGTGTGAAATCATTTGTGTATTGCATTTTGCTTGATACGTTTGTGCTTGGGTGGTGGATGCCTTTCTAGTTTAAATTGTAAGATATAGGTGATAGTTTTGTGTAGTGTTAAGGGTCCAAGAGTGGAATAAGCTCTTGGGTTTTTAAGATTATACCATCCATTTGTCTATCTTTCTATCTTTATTTTGTTGTAACCGTTGGTAGTGTCTTGTATTGTAACCCGTATTGTTCTTGTTGTTATAATATCGTTGTTCTTAATCCTATTGTTGTTAATATATTTTAGTATTTATGGCTTCCAATAGGTGTTAAACACCTTACTCTCTTGTGTTCTTGTTGTTGTTCTTGAATCCGAGTGTGGTCATCAAAGAGCTCCACGGTTTCTTGACCAGTGGACTATTTTGATTTGAATGCATATAAATTTTGATACAATTAGAATTTTGAGGCTCAATACCCACCAAATTATAGATAATTGAGTCAGCTTTCCAATGATATCAATTTTGCCTTAATTCGATATCCGAGCAAAAAGTTATGATTATTTTTGTCAGAACCAGTAGCTGCGTGTGATAAGCATGCGACACACTCTCCATTTCACCCCTTAGGGGGAGTGTGATGTATCATGCGATGCACTCTCAATTTCAGCGCTCCTAAGTATGTAACACACGCTCCATTTCACCCATTATTTTCCAGTTTCTGAATCCGCGCAATTAGGGGCAATTAAATCATTTATCTTACCCCAAAACCATCCAAAACACAAGATTTGAAGCACCAAAGAGCATTGTAACTTCATTATTTCTTATTCTACTCCAATAAAACCCTAAACCTCCTAAAAGATCAATACCCAAGCTCTTAAGTCAAGGATTTCAAGAAATCAAATCACGATTTGGGTTCTATTCTTTGAACTGAGTAAGCTAAGGTATGTGGGGTTTCCCTAAAATTACATGGGCATGGTGAAATAGTTTTAATGATATTTGAATGTTGAGAAGCCATGAAATATTAACAATTATGCTTTGTGAACTCTTTTTGATAATAATGTTTTGATTTTGAGGCCTTTCCCTTGAAATTGATTGTTACTCGTATATATATAAATGTGTGTATATATATATGTATGTATGTATGTATTTGATGTTTGAAGTTTGAATTAAGAGAATGAAGATTTATACCCCCTCTCTTTTTATGAAGCATCTCGATTTTATATGTTATGAATTGTTCAATTGTATATCGAGAAGCATGAATACAAATATCTTTGTTATTATTGAAGACTTGATTTTTGTTATGAACTGAAGAGAGTGATATTTATTGCTTGTAAAGGCTGAATGTGATAATCAAAAGAATTGAATGATTATTTTGAGAAATTGACCACCATTTTTTGAAATATTGAAAAAAGAACTTTTGCATAGTTTGACATATGTTTTTGAAATATGAGTTCTCTTGTACAGTTTGAGTATTTTGGTGGTCTAAACATTATTTTGAATGAAAGAGCTGTAACAAGATAATGTATGGCGTAGAGATTTGACTTGCAAGTCTTGGTGTGACGATACCAAATAGATGAATGCCATAGCAGATTCAGAACAGACTTAAAATACAGATTTTACTCAGATTTTGAATTCAGAAAGATGCATGTTTAGAAAAGGTTAAAAATGGTCTTAATGAGAGTTAGATGGTTACCCAAATAAAGTATGAGTTAAAAGACTCTATGCTAGAAATCGTGATTTGTCGACACGGGATTATGGTACCCTGCTTTATGATCTTGTGTTCCTTGATTCATGTCATCCCAAATTGGTACTATGGTTAGGAGCCCTACTTTGTGATCTTGTGCACTACCATGACATGTTGATTTGATTGGGGATTTTGGCACCATGTTGTGTGATCTTGCGTGTCCTCCTTATTGATACTCCAATCCTTGCGACAAATTTGGATTTGGGGCTTGATCACCGAGTCAAGGGAGGATTCCATATATCTCGGGGAATTAAAGATTGTAGGGTGTACCATCTAGCTCAGAAGAGAAATAAAGAGTAGAGTCATGATTTCAAGAATGATGTTTCAAAATTTATCAAAGAATGCCCATGTGTTTTTCCTATACCGTATGTAATCTATTTTATGAATTGCTCTCACTTATGTTGTATAAAATACATTATTTTGGATTGCTCTTCGTACCAGTACATTTGTATTGACCCCCTATATTTCAGGATCTGAGGCACAGTCCCAGGGTCCCGCTAAGTCGTCGCTTGATCTGTCAGAAGTTTGCAGTTGGTGATCCACCTTTATTTTCGAAGGCTGTGTCTATGGAAAAATATTATTTGATTTCAGTTCATGGTCTGAATGGGGGCCTTATCCCAGTTTTTAGAAAGATGTTGATTTTCAGTTAGTAGAGATTTCACAGACTGGTGTCAAGTATTTTCGAATGTTTATGAACTAAATTTCATATTGTTCAGTTGAAGTAAAAAAATGACCATGTTTTTGTAAGATAATTTTTTTGCATTTCTTTATATTGTATGAACATTGTGTATGATTGCTAGATAGAGATGGGCGTCCAGGCCTTCATGGTTCGGGATGTCCGTCACGGCCAGGACCTCAGTTTGGGTCGTGAAAAATTTGGTATTAGAGCACAATTCATAGTCCCAGAGTGTCTTTGAAGTCGTGTCTATCAGAGTCTTTCTTATGGGTGTGTTGTGCACCACACTTATAATTAGGAGACTACCGGGCATTTAGGAGTTGTTTCTTATTCTTTCATACCTTAGTTCATGCTATAGCGTCGTCCATACGGAGGTTATCCAAATTCCTTACTTGTTCCAATTTCATGGGACATGCCTCATTGTAGAGGCGATACAAGTCTGAGAGTCTAGCTTCCCCAACAATGTGGTTCTCTCTGATTGAGTTATCCATAAAGTATGAAATTGGATAAGGACTTGAGAGGAGTCCATAAGTGCCTTAAAGTGTATTTATTTAAGCCTATACTCATATCTACATCAATCATGCATTTTAGCCTGAGGTATAAAGTGTATTCAGTCCCTTTCAAAATTCTTGTTGCAGATGACATGCTAAAGGGTAGTGATGTATGTCAGAATGTTGGAACAATATTTCCACCTGAGTAGTAGTATGTGTTAAGGTGTTGTACCCTATTGGTAGTAAGATGATCCCAAAGTTAGTGATTTGAAGTCACAAGGTTAGAAGTCAGGGTGAGGGTGACTTTTTCATAAATAAATAAGTTGAGTTGTATAACCCTTGACTGAGAGGTGGGTTGCCATTTTATAGTGATAGACTAATGTGGCATCAATATTTGTAGATTGTATGATAGTCTGTGGAGAGAGTGTTTGGCTATGATTATTGCTTATTTAAAATAGGTAAGAATCTCAGAATGGATAGTTATGGTGGTTGTAGAAATCACGTATAGGTTGTGAATGGAAAGAGGTAGATTAGTCAGTAAGTTGTGGGTAGAGACTTATTAGTAGGAATGGAATTTGAAGGTAGTCTAATTGTATGCATGTGCAAGTAAATATGATGAGAAAGTAGGGTATGTTAATAGATGGTAATGGGTTATATTATAATATTAAGATTGACTATCTTTATTATGTGACTTTTCCCCCTTGATTGTCTTTTCTCTAGTAGTTGTAAGCTAGGACTACATGTGAGAAGATATATATTAGATTTTGAGGTGTAGTAGTAATGTCGTGGAGAGGATAAACTTATGGGCCATAGTTGAGTGAAATAACAAACTTAGGTTGATATTTCTATTCGATTGATTAGTATAGCCTGTGGCATGCTTCATATGATTGGCGTTGTTAGACAATAGGCTTGAACTTTAGATGTGGAGTGTGGTGGTAAAAATTGTAGATTAAGGTTAATTATGCATGTTTTATGGGAATGAATTAATTGGTTTGGTATAATATATGAAATAGCTTAGGTTGGCAACTTGCGAAATAAGGAATAGATAATTGTGTTATGCATTTAGCCATGACGACTAGTGTTAAATCTGATGAATTGTGGTTGAATCATTAAGTGGATAAGAGCGTAAGTATAAAAGAATAAGTTAAACCCCAGATAGCATGTTGTTAGATAAGGTTTATATTTGTATAAGTGTCATATGTGCCTAGTTCGTTTTCATAGATTTTGTAGTATGGGAAAGACTAAGGTGTTGTTGTATGGTGTTGTGTGGATTTGAATTACGGAAATATAGGTAGGAAATATGCGCTATTGGAGTAGTTGTACTAATTTTGTTAAGTTGCAAGTTATGTGATTAGAGGTGTAATTCTAGTAATCTAAGGAGTTGAAGGTGGAGTGTTAAGTGTTTAGAAGCATGAATGTCCATGCCCATGATAGTGTTAGTCTTGAGTCGATGACTTTGGGGGTTAGAGGAGGTTAGGATTAGTGTCCCTGAAAGGGGATGTCCTCGAAAGAATTTAGTATCTTTGTATTAGAAATTAATGAGAGGAGTCTGTGTTCATATATACTGATACCCTTTTTTTGTGATAAGGAATATGGATGCATACACTCATGAGAGTGGGAGTTGTAGAGTGATGGACATAGAGGTTAGCAAAAGTTATGAGTAGCATTTATGGAAAAGAAAGGCCTTCAGAGTATAGTTATAGTTCATCAGGGAGAGTTTAGAGTCTAAGTATATGGTGTTGTCTCTTTTGTGTTGAGAGTTAAGGCTATAGATGTTGATGTAAGGTTATGTTCGCAAGTCTAGAAGTGTGACTTTGGTCAAAGGGGGAGATGATGGATTAAAGTAGTTCCCAAATTTTCTTGTGGTGTCAAGTTTCAAGTAAGAATTATGTTGTATCAATTCCTATTCAAGCAGGATCCTCCTACTTTGATTTTAATGGACATATACCAATGTCTTATGTATTCAAGTCCTGCCTATGTCTAAGGTCTGAATTCTCTATGTAATTCGTGTAATGTTCCGACCTCCAAACTAGAAGCAATGATGTCTCAGTGATCCAATCTTCCAAGTATCCAAGCTCTATGTTATGTTGCTCACAATCCATAAAAATCCATGTCTCACATAATGCTTGGTTCGAAGGAACTATGTGTTTATAAGTTACTAATTCGTTTATGTCAGGATTAGCCAAAATGGTAAAGTTGTTTAAACTCATGACTACGTCATCTTTCAAAAAAAAAAATTTAGAAGCAATAGCTTTAAGTATACATCCTTGTCTCAATCATTGACTTTATGAATTACGAATTATATTATATGACTCATAATGTAAGCGCCCGTGTTCCTCACTGTGTTCTGTCCTAAGAACTCGTGCTATGTTGAGTTATGCCAGAGTGACTCTCTACTTATGATCCAGGCACTTGATATATGAAGCACTTCATGTCTATTGTATTGTATCTTCACCTCATGTGCCACCTTGAGTAGATCAACAGATATGGTTTGTAATTAAGTAGTGTTTCTCCCATTCATGATGCTTGTACTCGGGTCCCTTAATGACCCTCTATATGTTAGTATGATGGTGGTTGTGGAAGCATAGTAATGTGTTAGGTAGGGGAGTAGATGTTCTTTAAGGTGAAATTTTTTTATTATGAATTCTTAAGCTAAGGCTATAGGAGAAGGGGGAAGAAGGAGATGAACTTTTGTTACGTGGAATACTTAGGAAGGAGATATATGGTGAGAATCCTTGTGAGAATGATTGAATTTTCTGGTCTTAGTGGAGAGATCCATAAAGTTGGGTGTTCTAATGATAAACTTGAATGTGGTGATTGATAAAAACGCTAACCAATGTATGTGGTTGGGACTTCTTGATTTAAGACCCGAGGGTGTCTGATGGTAGTGATAAAGTGAACTAATCTTCTTAAAGAAAGGTACAGTGTGGATTCCCATAGCTTAAGCTGGCATTTTTTTGTTTTGGGTTAGGCTTCAACATAAGAGTGTGATGCGGTTAGATTCAAACTCTTGTAGTTATGTATTTAGCGGCGGAATTATAAGATTTAGATGTTGAAATGTGCTAATCATGGCTGAAAACATAGTGAAGAGCGTATCAATTGAGGCAGAGAATGTTTCTATTCTATCTTATGTCCTGCGAAAATCTTATCTCATGTCTTGTACCAATCTTAATCAGGGCGAGGATTCTTAGTAAAATTCATACCTTATGATGTTTTGATCATGTGCCATAAAACACATGCCAAGATCATGTCGATGTCAAGTTTTGTTATCTCATGTTTTGTGCATATACGTTTTCCTGGAGGTTATCATGAAGATCGTTTGATGCCTTTGCATATTTTGTTGAGGAAAAATGTTCAATGCGATATTACATTCTTTATTCTACACTTTTAGATCTTCAAAAGTCCCTACCCATCATCTGGGGATCAATGATCCCACGGGGGAGATAATGTAACACCCTACAATTTTGAACTAGAAATCAGACTATTGTTCCTACGTGTGTAAGCTTTAATAGAAATTATTTTCAAGTGAGAATAAGTGTCGTGATCTATATCCTCATGCTTGAATTGCTATTGAGGTGAAAATCTTCATAGGAGTCGCTTAGAGCGAAGTTGAGCTAAGAACCTTTGATTCGGTTAAATCTTTGTATTCAATTTTACGAGGTTCAAATTTGAATGCATATAAATTTTGATACAAGTAGAATTTTGAGGCTCAATACCCACAAAATTGTAGATAATTGAGTCAGCTTTCCAACGATATCAATTTCGCCTTAATCCGATACCCGAGCAAAAAGTTGTGATTATTTTTGTCAGAATCAGTAGATGCATGCGATAAACATGCAACACATGCTCCATTTCACCCCTGCGGGAGTGTACGATAGAGCATACGGCGTATGCTATATTTTGGCGCTCCAGAGCATGCAACACACGCTCCATTTCACCCCTTATTTTCCAGCTTCTGAATCCGCGTAATTGGGGGCAATTAGATCATTTATCTCACCCCAAAACCATTCAAAACATAATATTTGAAGCACCAAAGGGCATTGTAACATCATTATTTCTTCTTCTACTCCAAGAAAACCCTAAACCTCCTAAAAGATCAATACCCAATATCTTAAGTCAAGGAACTGAAGAAAACAAATCAAGATTTGGGTTCTATTCTTCGAACTGAGTAAGCTAAGGTACGTGGGATTTTCCTAAAACTACATGGGCATGGTGAAATAGTTTTAATGATATTTTATTGTTGAGAAGCCATGAAATTACAAAAGGGTTTTAAGATTTACATTAACAATTATACTTTGTGAACTCTTTTTGATAATAATGTTTTGGTCTTGAGGTCTTCCCCTTGAAATTGATTGTTACTCGTATATATATGTATGTATTTGATGTTTGAAGTTTGAATTGAGAGCATGAAGATTTATACCCCTCTCTCTTGTTATGAAGTATCTCAATTTTATATGTTATGAATGGTTCAATTGCATATAGAGAAGCATGAATACAAATGTCGTTGTTATTGTTTAAGACTTGATTTTTGTTATGAACTGAAGAGAGGGATATTTCTTGCTTGTAAAGGCTGAATGTGATAATCAAAAGAATTGAATGATTATTTTGAGAAATTGACCACCATTTTTAAAAATGTTGAAAAGAGAGGATTTTTGCATAGTTTGACATATGTTTTGGAAATATGAGTTCTCTTGTACAGTTTGAGTATTTTGGTGGTCTAAATATTGTTTTGAATGAAAGAGCTATAACAAGATAATGTATGGCGTAGAGATATGACTTGCAATTCTTGGTATGATGATACCAAACAGGTGAATGCCATGTTAGATTCAGAACAGACTTAAAATACAGATTTTACTCAGATTTTGAATTCAGAAAGATGCATGTTTAGAAAAGGTTAAAAATAGGCTTAAAGAGACTTAGATGGTTACCCGAAGAAAGTACAAGTTGAAAGACTCTATCCTAGAAACCGTGATTTGCCGAAACGGGATTATGGTACCCTACTTTATGATCTTGTGTACCTTGATTTATGTCGTCCCAAATTGGGACTATGGTTAGGAGCCCTGCTTTGTGATCTTCTTGTGCACTACCATGACATGTTGGTTTGATTGGGGATTTTGACACCCTGCTGTGTGATCTTGCATGTCTCTCTTATTGATACTCCAATCCCTGTGGCAAACTTGTATTGGGGGCTTGGTCGCCGAGTCAAGGGCGGATTCTATATAGCCCGTGGAATTACAGATTGTAGGCTGTACCATCTAGCTCAGAAGAGAAATAAAGAGTAGAGTCATGATTTCAAGAATGTGTTTCAAAATTTATCAAAGAATGCCCATATGTTTTTCTGTCACGACCCAAACTAGGTCCTAGCCGTGACGAACATCCCAAACCATAAAGGCCCGGACGTCCTACTCTATATGGTATTCATGCACAACATTCATGTAATAAGAGAAGATGCGAAAATACAATCTGATATGGAAACATGGTCATTAACTCTGAGTTTCAAGATATAAGAATGAAAGTTGCAATTCAAAACATTTGAATAAGATCTGGCTTAGTCTGCGAGATCTCTACTACATCTTAAAACTATTCTGAAAACTAGGACAAGGCCCCCAGTAGACCAAAACAAAGAAATAACATAATCTAAAATAACAGGCTTTCTGGAACAAAGAAGGATCACCCCTGCACGGATCACTTCTCTCTGGATACTCTACTGATTAGCTGGACCCCTAGACTGTGTCTCCAAACCTGGGAGGTAGGGGTTAATACAATTGTACTGGTACGCAGAACAAATCCAAAATAATAATTTATATTCAACATATAAGAGAGCAATTTAAAACATTTCATAAACATATTATATAGTAAGAAATCTCATGGACATTTCTGAAAGACTCTGAAAAATCATCTGAACTCTGTGACCCTCTTTCTTTTACTTCTGCGCTAGGTGGTATACCCTACAACTATGAAATTCCACAGGCTATATGGAATCCGCCATTGACTCGGTGGGGAAGCCTCCAACACAAGTGTGCCGCAAGGGTTGGAGTCTCTAACTCTACTACTCCACACGGCCGTCTCCAGCGTAAAAATAATATACTCGGATCGACAAATCACGGTTTTAGGTTAAGAGTTACTTGAACTCAAGCCTTCTTCGGGTAACCACCTAACCCTCTTTAATCCCACTTTTAACTCTTTAAAACATGCATTCTCTAAAAACATACTCTGTTATGGCATACATACTTATGCTATTGTCATACTATTGAGTTGCAAGTCACATCTCTAGGCTATTATTAGCATAATACAATGTCTGTTTTGAAATCATGAGATTCAGAACCACCATATCAACAATTCTTTCAATAAACTCATTCTTAAAAATTCATGCAAAACCAAGCAAGCAATTCTCTTTATCAGCAATTCAACAAACAATGGTGGTCATGTCAAAAGTCTCTATCTCATGCAATTCTTCTCTTTAACAGAAAACATAGTTATATCAAGAAACACCCTCTCAACAATTCTACATCAATGTTCAAATACTATGACATTGAGAAAACATCTTTGAATTCACAAAACATGCATTTCAACTCTTTTTCCAACAAAACCAAAATCTTTAATTTATCACAAGAGAGGGAGTCCATAATTTATGCTCTCAAACATTCTTAAATCTTAATTTCATACATATACGTATACATGTAAATTAATTTAGGAGGAAAATACCACAAGGACAAAGCAATAATAACAGTGAAACATTCGGAATACATAATAAAAAATATAGTTTTCAAAACCCCTTTAAAATACATACATCAAAACCTTTAAATCATGCTTTAATATTTTCAAGCCCATGTAGTTTTTAGGATAAACCCCACGTACCTCAATTTAGAAATTTGATGGATGATTCTTGAAGCCTACGGTTTGGGGATTCCAAATCTTCAATCAGTTTCGAAAACCCACGGTTAAATCTTGAGTTATTTGGGTTATTAGTTTGAAACCCTAGAGAGTGTTATTATGAATTTTTGAAGAAAATATGAATAATGTAGTTACTTGGGAGAAAAATCCCGTGTTTAAGCTGATAAGGGGGTGAAAATTACCCAATATACCCTTAATAAGACAGAATAAAATAAAATATAACTGGGAGCCCAATTTTATGGGCCACCGCGACGTGCCACAATCGCGGTGACTCACTGTAAATTGACGAATGGGATTCTTAGGGTCACCGCGATGCGGAGCCATCGCGTTGTCCCATTGGTTGGGACCTGAAACTTCAGCGCAATGCACCACAATGGCGCTAGGCTACTAGAATTTGACAATTGTTAAATAGACCACCTCCGCGACACGCCAAGCACAAAAATGACGGTGTTTTACAACTAGAACTTAAATTAGCCATAACTTCTTGCCCGGGTATCGGATTTGGGTGAATATTATATCGACGAAAAGCTTATTAAATTTCCCATATGATAAAAAGTCAAAAGTAGGAAAATTATATATGGTTTAAAATTTACTCACTTTGGAAGTAAAAAATGAGACTAAGTCTCTTTGAAACTGTTCTAGTCATTTAACTCTAAGAGCATATTACCACAAACTAATGCATGGATGATTTTTTTGTGGGGTGTTACATTTTCATAAACCGTATGTAAACTGTTTATGAATTACTCTCACTTATGTTGTATAAAATATATTATTTTGGATTGCTCTGCGTACCAGTACATTTGTATTGACCCCTATATTTTAGGATCTGAGGCACAGTCCCGGGGTACCGCTAAGCCGTAGCTTTATCTGTCAGAAGTTTGTAGTTGCTTAGCCACCCTTATTTCCGAAGGCCGTGTCTATGAAAAAATATTGTTTGATTTTAGTTCATGGTCCGACTGGAGGCATTGTCCGAGTGTTCAGTCAGATGTTGATTTTCAGTTAGTAGAGATTTCACAGACTGGTTCATGTGTTTTTGAATTTTTATGAACTAAATTTCGTATTGTTCTGTTGAAGTAAGAAAATGATCATGTTTTTGTATGATAATTTTTTCGCATTTCTTTATATTGTATGAACATTGTGTATGATTTCCAGATAGAGATGGGTGCCCGGACCTTCATGGTTTGGGATGTCTGTCATGTTCAGGGCCTCGGTTCAGGTCGTGACAATTTTCTTTTGACAATAACTCCTCAATTAGACCATAAATTCTTGAAGATGCAAATGGACCTGTGCTAAAGAAACTTGCTACTGATATTCTTGGTCCAATTTTATTCGCCAATACTCTGTGCTCCAAGCTTGTCTCGAAATCCACTCCGAACTTATCTCAAAAAGTTATTTTCACACTTAAATTATTATCGCGACCTAATGCGCCCTTATACTGTATGATAAAAGTGAATTTATTTACCCTTAAAACTAACATGACAAAAGAAATTAATTAAAAAAAAGCGTGTTTGAGTCAAAATTAAAGTTAAAAAAAGGGTCAAAAATCCTCCTTCCTATCCCACCCACCTACACCATTCTTTTTCACACCCCATAGGCCATCCCTCTTCTTCACTGCAATTTTACTGGAAAGTAGTGAAGAAAAATTACATCGCCATTGATTTCTCCACATAAATCAAAATATCATTGAAGAAAAACCATCTAATTCCTATTAATTCTACTATCACCACCAAAAATAAAGAACTTTATAAACCAGTTTCACCATCTCCCTCATACCTTCATTGCCTAATCCATCACCAGCCACTATCACCAATTTCATCACCTACCCCTATCAATTTAATCACAAGTGTCACTATCAAATTCACCATGAATAATTGATTTTGATAATGGGATTCGATGTGACAAATTTCATAAGTTGAATGTTGAATTTGACGATTTTGATGTAGGATCTGGTAGTGATGGTGATGCAATTTTGATTTTGGATTTGGTGATGGATGTTAAATTTGTGGTGGTTCTTTGTAATTTTGGAGGTTGACAATGATGATATTGTGATTCCGATGGTAATTTTAATAGTGGGTGTTGAATTTATGATGGTTGTTTGTGATTTTTATTATACCAATGGTTGTGTTGTGGTTACGATGATGGAATCTATGGTTGATTCTTAGAATTATCGCGGTGGAGATGTGGATTTTAGTGTGATGGCGGAAATGGTAGTGTTTTAATGTTGGCTTTGGTGAAGAGAAAGCAATTGGGTGACATGATATTTTTTTTAATCAAAAAATTAACATAATATATGATGTGGCAGTGACATGGTGATGATGTGGCGTGAGTCTAAAACAACTCCATCATGCGACTGATTGTTTAGGTGTTGGGGTGAAAATAAATTTAGTTTTACATAGTATGGGTGTGTATTAATCGCGACAATAGTTTAAGTGTATAAATAACTTTTCAGGACAAGTTCAGGGTAAATTTGATGTTTTTTTCCCTTACTATATTCAGATATATCTTTGATAATTACAATATCAATATTTTGTGTAAAACATATATTAAAGCTACATAACGTAGCAAAAATAATTACTATATCTATTATACATAGTTTTAATTTAAGATATTACCTAACGTGGTTATACTTGGAATTTTATAGAAAATCTCTCCTCTCTTGCCCGATTTCTTGTCACTCACTCTCTCTATCTCGCCTGTCTATACCTCTCTCTCCTTTCTTGCTACCTGTCTCCCTCTCTCTGTCCTACCTCTCTCTTTTTTTTCATAGATTATATCACTTTATGTTTACCTTTCAAGATTTTCCAATAATTGAATTTGTTTGCCATGACAGAGACATACAATTGCATCAATGGAGGAATTGATACAATACATATCAATATGCATATGCCTGATAACAACTGATACACACTGCATATCGATTCCATCATTGATACACAAAGATAAAAGCTTGAAAAAACATTGATATAGTTTGACATGATATGCTAGGATTGTATCTGATACATATCTCTTTTGTGATTTCATCTGATACATCTCTCACTCATGATTTTAATGCAAACCATTGATACAGACTAATATAGGTAACGATTTCATTGGACCGAATCTGATACACCTCTCTCTCACGATTTCATCTGATATTGTCTACATATTGATAATTATATATACTGATGCAACCTGTATTGACACATATTTGAGATACAACCTTTATATTGATATAGCCTGTTAGAGTACGTACCCTACTGATTACTTATTTTAGCTTATCAGTTGCCTGTCAGTGGAACAGGTTTCCTAACGTGTTCCTACCTAGCTAAAGTAGTAAGTAATTGCACAGTAATGTTTACGTGGAAAACACCCGGCTCAAAGAGGTATAAAAAACCACGATCTGTACCTCTACAGGATTTAAAACCAACTCCACTAAAACAATTGAGCCTCAACAATGAACAAATTACAAGACTCTTGTAATCTAGGAATTAGATTCTAATTCCTAATTCTACAAAAACATAAACCTTCACAAGATAAGTGTTCCCAAATCTTCGAGTTCCCAAACTTGAAGACAATTCTCCTAACAGTTTATACTTCATTGAGATTAGAACACAATACAACTCAAGAACCAACCTAATACATAAAGTATAAGACTCCTTAACTCTAAGTAATAGGAACAGGTTCAACTCAGGTTGCTTCAAGCTTTGGAACTTCACACACAATTTGTCGATATGTTTCTATCTTTGTAAGTGCATGAGTAACAGAATGAGTTACTCCCTCAATATATAATGACTCTCCAAATATTCCTTCACCATCTTTAGTCTTTTACCTCACTTTGGACTCTTTAAATCAACAGAGTTTGTTGTTGAGTCAAAGTCCTTCTTCAAGTAAAACTCTTGCATTGGCAAGACTCTTTCTTGAACTTGATCTCCTTGTTTGAATAAAACTCTTTCTCTTCAGCTTATCAATACAGTGTTGTATTCAACTACAATGTCTTCTTTATCACACGTGATCCATCAAGAGAGCAAGAGAACTTATCCATTCTCAAGAGAGCTTATCCATTCCTACATTCAGCAAAACTTGCCCGTTTTCCTTAGTGACTGTGTTCATGTGATTTGACCAGCTTGAGCAATATGTTTCATTTATATGTCAATCATCAAAACTTCATTGATCTAACAAATTCCCCCTTTTTTATGATGACAAACTTTAATTATCTGAAACACTTAGTCAATAAAAAACACTAAAAATGAAACAGATTAGTCATTAGGTTATAAACATTGCACAACTTATCTTTCCCCTTTTGACATCATCGGAAAGCTGGTTCAGGATAAGACAAGACAAAAAGACCATTTAATAATTCATGGCCACTTGGTCTATCACTAATATACGCAGAACTTAGAAGGAAAAGACACATAAGGCATAAAAGTGTAGGAGTAATAAGTTGAACGAGCAAAAAAAACCATATTATTAAAACCACCAACACATGATAACAACTAGTAGATTAAAAGACAATCAGATGAAACAGAAAATAAATCCTAGGGCTTTAAGAGTTGGTGAAGAAATAAAATTAGGTGGTTCGGTGGTCACTTATCAGCGCGTTCACGAGCAAGATCAGCCTAAAGGGACTTGTTTTTGGCAAGAAATAGTATTCTCTCAGCCTCATAAGTAGCCAATGCATCACTTTTCTTAACAAGAACACATTGGAGAGCTTCAATCTTAGAAAAGAGCTCCTTTTTTTCACTATTATGAACTGTTCAATAAAGGAGGATTTTAGTTTGAGCAACTTCCCAGGAAGTAGGCTGACCCTTATTAGATTTTTCATGTTTCACTATCTTTTTCAGGACCAATTCATCAAACATATTTCTCAACCATTGTATAGGATTAGCAGGACTTCCCATTGGTCCAAGATTTTCCGTAATCTTATAGTTTATTTCTTGCTTAACCATGGTAACCTTATCTTCATCAAAATCTGAGGAATCATAAGGAACAAGATTGACAACATGTTTCTTGACAGGAAGGACAGACTATGACTAAACAGACTGTGAAGAAGGTTTAACTAAAGAATATTCCACTGATTTGCCTAATCTCATTGAACCACACAACACATCTGGAGAGAAAGAGGTAGGGGTGGTAACAGGAGTTATAACATGCCTCTTCTTGCTGATGTGTAAAAGATTAGAAGAGATATCTGAATGTAAATCATTGGAAGGAGATGAAGAGAAAGTCATTTTTTTTAAAATTAATTGGGATTTTGTTAATATAATATCAAATTATTACAAGATGGACCAAACCACCAAAATTCAGTCAATACATTGGGCCCAATACAATTAAAGTAAAATGAAACACGGACCAATCCTTCAATAAGCAGACATATATAAATGTCCTTAGGATTTCCAAAATGCATTTTGTTGTCTTCTCCACCATTTGAGATTCCTTCAGGTGAATAACCATGGTGTCAACGACCTTCAATCCCCCATTCATGGTGCTGGTCCTCTGAATCATTAACTTCTTGCCTAAGCTCTAGAAGATTCCTACTTTATATAGCTCCCTAAAGTAAGTATTTACTTTCCACCATTTATTCATCTTCTTCTTTAACTCTCTCACCTTCCTTCATTTATTTATGCTCCTTCTAAGCTGTATTCTCCTGTAAATGGAATGGTTCCTCATTTTTGATACTAAAATTAGGGTTTTAGATCCCTGAGTGAGATTGCTTATCCAAGAAAATCCTTGCTCCTTCTTTATTTTGATTGTTGTTTCTAATAAAATCCCTTTATTACAAGTTTGTTGATAGATATGGAACGGAGGGAGATAAAGGCTTGTCGGACCCACCATTTTTGAAGATTTAGTCTGCTTCTTAGCTGTATTGGTTAGGTCAAACTCACTCAACCCTACCCATTACATAAAGTACCCTTTTGATGGCTGAATCTATATAGACTAGATAGCTCTTGACATTTTTGATTGCCCTCATTGGTTGTAAGTAGGTACTTGTATGCTAATTTAGCTCTGTTAGCTATAACTATAGCCTGCAGTCTCTTTATCCTTTTTTAAATGACAATCATATGTATGGACATTGTACCTTTTCACTGTTAAGGATTTTCTTACCTTTGACATGTAGTTGCTGAAATGTTGTTATACTGAATCCACCATTATCAATTGCTATGTTTGCTAAATGATCCACCAAATGAATCCCCTCCATTAAAATATGCTGAAACTTTACTTGCTTATCATGTAGTAGTTGTGTGATTTGTTCAACATAATCTATCACATTCTATGGATACTCCCACTCTTTAGTTAAAATCCTCAACATAATAAGAAAATCTGTTTGAAATATTAGCTTATCTAGATTAGACAGATTACAATGGATTACTGCTTGAAGCATAGCATATGTTTCAGCCTCCATGTTAGTAGTATCTGCAATCTGAGCTCCCTGTGTATACCTTAGATCTCCCTTTTCATCTCTCAGACAGAAAGCATAGAAAGCATAAGAACTGACCCCTGGATTAACCCTAGAAACTTCATCTATTTTGTACTTCTACCAACCCTCTTCTGGGAATTGCCATTCTACCTTTGTCAACTTGAATATAGTTATCTTTTGCTGTAATTGCTGATAAATATGTGGACACAGAAAAGGGAAAACTTGTCTAGTATTCCTCACTTTAAGTAACAGACCAATATTTCTATTGATATTGTATATTACTTTATGAGTTGACAAAGATTTCCCTTCATGTTTTGCATTATTTCTTCTTCTCCATAGCTTCCATAAGATCATGCTAGGAATTGACTGATAGTAAGCTTTAGTTGTACCCTGTTTCCCATCATTCCACCAATAGTTAATGAGTTCTCTTAGACTAGATCCTTGCATATTTATACCTGCATAAGTAGAAAAAAAGGATCATGTCCTGTTAGCAGTGCCTGATTTTAGAAACACATGTGAAATGGTTTCTTAATCAAACTGAGAACAACACCATCATCTAGTAGGTCCTTATACTCTCTATCTCCTTAAGTTATCATTAATAGGCACTTTCCTTCTCCAAAACCTTCACATTAAGAATGCCATATTAAAAGGTAAACCTTTCACCTAAATATTTTTATAAACAACATTCTTCTCTTCCCTTTGTCTGATATAATTCCAGGCTGACTTGACAGTAAATCTACCATTTGATTACAACATCCATATTGGACTGTCCTTTCCTTGTCTATTAGCTGGAATTGATGGATTCCAGGATATAATTTGTAATTTCTTGTGGAAAAAGCTGATACAACAGCTGTGAATTCCATTATGAATCAAATCCTTTACCTGTTGATATTGATTATCCCATTCCCTTGAATTCTATAATAGAGTGTAAAAATCTCCCTCTTTTGTCCAATTATCAAACCACATATTTGAATTTTCTGCCCTTATTCTCCGATAAGTTTGATGCTTCACCAATTCCCTTGCCTGTAGCATCTTTTTCTACACCCGAGAACCACACTCTTGATGAAAAGAGAGAGAGAGTAGTGTAAGATTTAATTGGTGAGTGAGGGAGCATGGGATATATAAGATGTGATGATGATAGAAATTTAGGTGAAGTAGACTTCTAATGGGAGAACGTATACATTGTTTTGAAGAAGAGGGACTCTAGAGATTACTGCTACAAACGCAAATAGTTTGGGAACCAAATAAGCTTAGCTGTTCCATCAAGCTAAGTCTAGAAAAGATTAATGGAGATCATACCTGATGAATTTCAAAATACAGCTAAAATAACTCACATGAACAGATAATTTTGCACAATTACACAATTTTGTCAGTTCATTCAAAATTTTGTAATTAGGACACACAACTTAATGTGCAAGACTAAATTATTCAACATTTTAGTTAGGATTTAAACAAAATATAAGATTTCTAGTCAATCATCGAGGGGAGTTTATGCAATTTTAATCATCCCTAACTCTAATAGTTTCTTTTCAAATTGCTCTCTACTCAATGACTTAGTGAAAATGTTAGCTATTTGGTCCTCAGTAGAATAAAATATGATCGATATAAGACCTTTTTCAATGTTATCTCTAAGAAAATAGTGTCTGATATCTATATGTTTAGTTCTTTTATGTTGCACAGGATTTTTAGAGATATTGATGGCACTTGTATTATCAAAAAATATAGGGACATAACCTACATGCATACCAAAATCCATGAGTTGTTGCTTGACCCACAATAATTGGGCACAACAAGAACCAGCAACAACATACTCAGCCTCAGCAGTGGATAAGGCTACTGAGTTTTGTTTCTTAGTGGACCAGGTAATTAGACATGATCCAAGGAAGTGAGCCATACCTGTAGTACTTTTCCTGTCCACTAAATACCCTGCATAGTCAGCATCAAAGTAACCTACCAACTTAAAATTACTCCCTTTTGGGTACCACAATTCAAGATCAGTGGTTCCCTTGAGATATCTTAAGATTCTTTTCACATCTTTTAGATGTGACTCCTTGGGATTTGCTTGAAACCTTGTACATAGTCCTACACTGAACACAATACCAGATCTACTTTCTATGAGATATAGTAGTGACCTAATCATCCTTCTAAATAATTTTTGATCCATAGATGGACCTGTTTCATCCATAACCAACTTAGTAGCAGTGGAAATTGGTGTGCTAATTTCCTTAGCTTTCTTTATAGAGAATTTTTTGAGAAGCTCTCTTACATACTTTTGTTGATGAATCAAGGTTCCAAAAGGTTATTGTTGAATTTGTAGGCCTAAGAAGAAGGTTAGCTCCCCCATCATACTCATATCGAGCTCACAACTCATGAGTTTGGCAAAGTCATGAGTCATGTTGATGTTTGTTGAGCCGAATATGATGTCATCAATGTATACTTTCACTATCAACAAATCTTCCCCATTAGTCTTTAAAAAACAAATTTTTGTCAATTTTACCTCTAGTATGTCCATGCTCCAAAAGGAATTTTGACAAACGCTCATACCAAGCTCTTGGAGCTTGTTTCAGTCCATACAATGCTTTATCCAGCTTATACACATAGTCAAGAAATTCCTTACTTTCAAATCTAGGAGGTTGCTTCACATACACTTCCTCTTTAAGAATACCATTCAAGAATGCACTCTCAACATCCATTTGGTAAAGTATAATTCCTTGTAAGCTGCAAAAGCCAAAAAAATCCTGATATCCTTAAGTCTTGCCACATGTGCAAATGTCTCATCAAAATCTATGCCTTCTTTCTGATTATATCCTTGGACCACCAATCTGGCCTTATTCCTTATGACTGTTCTATGTTCATCAACTTTATTCAAGAATGCACTCTTAACATCCATTGAGCTCTTATTGCATAACTATGATCCAATTAGAATCAAGAAGTACTTCATTTACCTTCTTTGGTTCAATCACCGACAAGAATTCTTTAAAGGCACACAGACTTCTCAATCCTAATCTTTTGGTGATTTCTGAAGTGAGATAAGTAAGAATATTTTATATAGGATAAGATCCTTGATACTTGTACCCTCTTGGGATAAGTTTTTGAGAGCTGCCAGGGTCGCCATGGCTGGTTTGAGCAGGAGTAGATGGTGATTCAGTTCTCCTTTTTTGAATACCTCCGGATATATTCCCCCCTCTTAAGGTACCTCCAGATTCAGTTTCTCCAGTCGATGGACTAGGTTGTGCAACCTGTTTCGTTGACTATACTTCAAAGTCACTTGCTTCTTGCATGTTAGTCTTAGCACAAGATTCATCAAATACCACATGCAAACTTTTCTCAACATAGTTTGTTCTATTATTTAAAACCCTATAAGCCTTGCTATGATATGAATATCCTAGGAAGTTTCCCTCATCACTTCAACCACCAAATATTTCTAGATTATCTTTGCCATTAGCATGAATAAAAAACTTGCAACCAAAGGTTCTACAGTGAGAAATGTTAGGCTTTCTTCCTTTTAGTAATTCATAGGGACTTTTTTCTAGAATAGGCTTAATCATACATCTATTTATGATATATGCAGCAGTACTGATTGCTCCAACCTATATTTTTTTTGTAAAATTTCCTGTAATCATCATTGTTCAGGCCATTTCTTCCAATGTCCTATTTTTCCTCTCTACTACTCCATTTTGATGAGGTGTTCTTGTAATGACCCTTTAGGTCATTAGTCGTGTTCTTGCTTACTTTTGCCGATAGAGCTCCTCCATAGCCGTTCCAAGTCATTAGAAACTTGCTAAAACCGATAGTTTGGTTACCTGAAGTTTGTTTGGTTTTTAGAACCACTTTTCCAATTTGAAGTCTTCGTCGATTCCAAATGGCCGTCGAGCAAAAAATTTAGTAAAATGATTTTGGATGCAAATTTTGACTGGACCAACAGCTAGGTAATATTGATTTTAGGATAGATAGATCCTTGGTTCAGATCCCACAACACCCGAGATCATTTCGACCCATTAGTTGAAAAGTGAAAAATCAAAATATATGGGTGTGGGACCCACAAGTGGCCTAAATGACCTTAGATGTAAAATACAACTTAACCAATATGTCCAAAATGCAAATTTAGTGGGGTTACACAGTTCGTTTGCAAAAAACAAAGTCCGAATGAGTCCAGGAGGTCAAAAATAAGTTTTGACCTTAAAGGCCCATTTAAACTCGTATAAAAAGGCCCTTTGGCCGATTTTTGAGACATTTTTCAGAATTTTGAAAACCCTAGAAGCCATAAATATTTGTTTACAAAAAAATGAGTCTTATGGGTTGATTTGAAGTTTAGCAACTTGTGTAATCCATCTTTTTCTACAAATGTAAGGTAAGAATTCCTCTAATTTGATATTGATTTTATGGTTTCTTGACTCAAAATCCCTAAATCATTGTGGGTTAATTGTAGACCCAAAATTTAGTTATTGACTCAAATTTCTTGAGGGTTTTAACTCCCAAAAGATAATTAGGCTATGGGTTGGTCTTGGAAACTTCTTTCCAAGGGTGAAACCCAATTGAGTTTTTGGTGTCCATTCGAAACCCATGGCATAATGGTTCTATAATGGGTATTTTCATTCTTGTTGTAATACTTAGATTGTATTGTTGATAGCATTGTTGTGGAAGGGAAAGTTTCTCGTAAAGAAAAGTAAAAGCTCATTGGTTCGTGAGTTGCTTGGATTCAAGGTAGATTAGGCTTACCCGTAGTATATATTGAGCTTATTTGTAATGTAATCATCGATATATTGCGAGATTAGGTGGGGAATTTAGGAGATAGTTGATTAAATGGTGAACTTGGGATTCATTAATTGCTATAGGTCATGGATTTGTAAGGTATGATATTTGACCCTTAGTCTAGGACCTTGGTTAGCTTAATTGTGGTCTCATGACTAGTGTGAGAACACTATAGTTGTTATAAGTAGACATGAATGGTATAATTCTCTATCCTTGGGAGTTTATTGACCTATATAATGCCTATATAAGAGATGACCTTGATGTTGGGTTGACTTAGGAGGGATTCTTGAAGAGACTTTCCCTATAGACCTAGAAAGGATTGGTAAGCCCTTATGGTGAGGTGTGGATGAATTAGCCTAATTTCGGGTAGAAGCTAGACATATGTTAGTAAGCTTGGAATTCTCGGGATTTATAAGTGGGACTTGATCCACCTTAATCTTGAACTAAGTAAATTCTTAGAAACCAAGACACGTGATTGTCCAAGATATATACATATGTGTAGGAGTTGTGATGGTTGCACTCGATTACCGGATTATCTTGTGATCATAACTTGAATACCCTTGTTAAGTGATTACTGTGCATGTTTGGTAAATACTCATGCTCTTGTTGATGCTCATATTATGTGTGAAGCTTATTAGTAAGGTAAAATGGCAAGTGTTATCCCACATCCCTACTTCTTTATATATTGTGAACTTTTGTGTATGCTTATTGGTTTGGATATGTATGTGGATGTATGTTGTTGTATCTGGAGAAATATGTGATATTATGATGATGCCCGGTTCGAGTCCGGAGGAATATGTGATATTATGATGATACCCGGTTCTAGTCTGGAGGAATGCGTGATATTATGATGATGCCCAATTTGAGTCAGGAGGAATGTGTGATGTTATGATGATGCCTGATGAATTTGGAGGAATATGTGATATTATGATGATGCCCAATTCGAGTCCAGAGGAATGTGTGATATTATGATGATGCCCGATGAATTCGGAGGAATATGTTGATATTTTGATGATGCTCGGTGAATTCAGAAGAGGTAAGAACATTATGATGCCGTGTGGGGCAAATTTACTTATATGCATTGATATTTGTAAGGTTAGGACGTGTGGGGACAACCGCCTATGCACTTGAATTATGAGGTCTCTCTTGGTAAATTGTTATTGTTTTGCGGAAATTTTAACTTTTTAGAGTCGCCACTTAATTTATTTAAAAAGGAATTAAGAAAACCTTTGAAAGTTACTTAAACGATCCAAAATAAAAAAATCATTTAAGTTGAAGATTCTGAGTAAGCGTTCCCTATTAATACTCTTGGAAGGTTGTTAAGTCACCAAGAGTATCCGCTAACTTGCAGTTATCCGGACTGTTTGAAAATATCTTTTGACTAACTTCAAAAAGAAAGATTGATGTTGAAAAGTAATTGATTTTAGAAAAACACTTGTGTAAAATAGATTTGGACGACTTAGTAGGAATTCTAACTAAGTCTAAATAAATTAATAACAAAGCATGTAAAAGGAGAAGGGGAGAAAATAAAAGACTTAGGCCATTGATCCCAAATCAATAGACCCTGTCCTAATCTAATTGGGCTTTTGGCCCACTTACACCTGTCCTAATCTAAATATTGGGCTTCGGCCCACAACCTGTCCTAAGCTAGTTTTCAGACCTTTGAGGCCCAAAATCCGCCTCACCTATATTAAAATACAACTTTGGCTTCGAGGCCCAAATGAATGAATAAATAAATGACTAAATGAATAAATAAAAAGAAGACAATAATAAAAAATCAAGACTTGTCAAGTCTCTTAGTGACCTCATCAATGAGTTTTGACCCATTTTCCTTCTTCGTCTATCTTCTAGCACCCACACCATGTAGTGGACCTTGGGTTTAAACTTCGGACTTGACTCTAAGAGGTGAGCCTCATTGACCCATTACGAAATACAATAGGAGAGGAGTCCATTTGGACTTGAGATATTTTTTGCATGCAAATAGAAGATAAAGAAGTTAGTATACGTTCAAGGCATAATAGTTACATATTTCAAAGCAAAAGAAAATATCAAGAATCAATTTTTGAATTACAATGATATGCACACTTGCACACGTATAACAAGAGTGAGAGTCAATAGATAAAATCCAAATAAAAGACATTCACTTGCATGCCTCATGACTTATGTTCATATTAAGAATGAATAAAGGTAAAAGGACGAAGGCCATATTCAATGAATTAATGCGAGAAACAAACAACGTAAGCTTGCGAAAGTAAAGGCATGAGGCAACAAGAAAAATACTCATGACTTCTAAAATTGAACAAACATACACTTATCCATATAACAAAAGAAAATAAAGGTTAACATTTCAAGAAAGAGAATCTTTAAATTTCAATTAAGGCTACATTAACGAAAATTCATACATCTAAATTACAACCAACATTTTATGAAAAAACGTGTAACAACCTATGGTTTATATTTCTAAGACATCGTTGATTCTCTTTTGATATTATGAATAAAAGAGAGACATGAATCAAGTCTTTACACACACAAAGAGCAAATACAACAATCCAGAGTAAGAAAATAAAAATAAAAATTTAGCATCTCTAAAAGTGAAATATCGTTCAACAATCATACTATGCATGAGTCAAAAATATCCAAATAATTCTATTTAGCCACAAAAGTCCAAACTTTCTCATCATTTTGACAAGACAACATGCGAACAAAAGAGGAATAAACATCTTGGATGAAAAGTAAAGCTATCACTTCATCTCTTATATGAGGATTTTGAAATCCATTAAAATAATTGACAAGCAAATGACAAATTCTTGACTTAACTAATTACTATTTTTATTAAGACGAAACAAATAATAAGAACTACTTTTTCAACATAAAAGAAACAACTTTACATGCTAAAACAAACATATACACCAACAATGAATTTAAACAAGGCATGAGTTCGTATTTTGAGCAAAGATCAAAACTTTATACATAACAATCAAAGAATAAAGTCAAAAGAAAAAACAATCAATATTAACTATTCTTTTCAACATAAAAGAAATAACTTTACGTGCTAAATAAATATATCTACCAACAATGAATTTAAACAAGACATGGTTATATTTTTCAAGCAAAGATCTACACTTAATCCAATATAATCAAAGAATAAGGTCAAAAGACAAAACAATCAATATTAACTATTCTTTTCAACATAAAGAAAATAACTTTACATGCTAAAAACAAACATATTCACCAACAATGAGTTTAAACAAGACATGAGTATGTTTTCCAAGCAAAGATCTAAACTTTATCCAAAATAATTAAAGAATAAGGTGAAAAGGTGAAACAATCAATATTAACTATTCTTTTCAACATAAAGAAAATAATTTTATATGCTAACAATAAACATATCCACCAACAATTAGTTTAAACAAAGCATAAATACATCTTTTAAGTAAAGATTGAAACTTTATCTATAATAATCAAATAATAAAGTCAAAAAAGGTACGTACAATTATTGCTAGCTCATTTTTATATTATGAACATGAAAATAATTAAAATATCAATACCAAAATATCCTATGGCCTTCAAGGCCATCTACAACAAATAATCCCAGCAAAGAAAATTATAACTAAGAACTACGAAGAAGAAAAAGATGAAGAAGAAAATGATAATAAAACTAAAAAAAGAAAAGGTATGTTTACCTCTTTGGGGGCAGCAAAATAAGACTACGAGCTTCGTCGGAATCAACCACCACCGAAAAACGTCGCCAGCAACTCCAAAATTTTAATTAGCCAACCAACTCTATGAAACAAATTTTTTTACTAAATAAAAATAATTATTTTTCTCAAAAGAATTTTTTTACCTTTCTAGCCTTTTATTTTTTTTAACCTTTCCCTCCCTTTCTAACAAAGTAGTGGTAGTATTTATAGGATAGAATGTTTTTTTTTTTCCTTTTCTCCACCAATGTAGGAGAAAAGTATTTATAGATGAGAGTTTATTTCTTGTCATCTACCAATGTGGGAGAGAAAATATTTTTGGATATTTTTGGAATGTTAAAATTGAAGATTAGGTGAGGTGAAAGATAATGTGTGTGTGTGGGGGGGGGGGGGGGATTGTACAATGTAGTACAATTTTTTGAATTTCAAAATTGGGAAAAGGACCAGGTTGAGGAGGAAATTGTACAATGTAGTACAGATTTGAAATTATTTTTGGCGGGAATTGGGTAGAAGTAATGAGAGTTTTTTGGGAATTTTGGGGTTATTTGAAATTTAACCTCAATTGGAATTTAAATTTAGCCAAATTTATTTAATTTTGATCAAATTAAAAATCAATTGGCAGATTGTATTACAATTATGACCAATTTGATTTCAATTATGGCCAAATCTAATAGATTGACTAAATTAAATTAAAATTCAATACGAATTAATACTTCTTTTAATTACGGCCTTCTTGATTTAATAAAATAAAACACTTATTTATCCAAAAAAATTATTTTTGACAGTCAATTATATTTAAATTAAGATTGTAACCATTTGAATTTATTTTCAAGAATAATCTTTAATTAAAATCCGATCCATAGAATAAATATTTAAGTAATCAAATTATATAACCTCGTATAATTGAACACAAAAATATATAGTCGCTACTTAAAATGAAAAAATTACATACAAATATATTTTAAAAAAATTTATTCGGATGAAATAAATATTTTAATTTTATTAAAAATCAAAGAAACTCAGTATTAAATTTAGTTGTGGAGGACAAAAATTAGGTGTCAACAGTTATTTGTTTCTTGTTCCAAATCACTATTTTAGAGGTGCGACCCTTGTTGATGCTAAATTAGCCACTAGAGGAAATTTATGCCTAATATTGAGTTAAGCCTTAGCGTTATGTGTAAACTTGCATAAAAATTCAAGGGCTAACCTAATATATATACTTGGCTTGAATAAAAGGTTATATTATGAAATATTGCCTAGTAAGGTGGCTTATGTGGTAACTAGCTACTTCTAAAATATATGATTATTATTTGAAACCTAAAAACCTAGTAAACTAGTTGGTGGACTTTACTTGATTAAAATATGAAAACTAGTCCTTAAGGTTCTGACATGCTTAGTGATGATGGATTTAGTATTGCATGATGGATAGTCAAATTATCTCCTAACATGTGAAGTTGAGATGGCTTAGTTGATAACTCATGTCATGATGATGCTAGTTAAAGAATGGCCTTATGATAGTTGAATAACCTATACTGTGGGTGGCTTGTACTTTTTTTCCAATTTGATGACTAGTGATTTTAAGACTTGTAATCTTTTGACTTTTGAAAAAATAAGGTTAACTAGTATGGACTTCGCAGTATTTATTAATGAATTATAGAATTAATGATTACATGCCTATGCTATGACAATATTTCTTTCTTTATGTTGATTTACGGTATGGGTTTTTTGAAGTGGATTTTGGTAATGAGTCATGGCGGGGTTGTGCTACCCGTGGTTTTCGGTAAATTGATGGAGTAGTTGTGCTTTATGGTATTATTGGTTGTATTCTTTTGTGTACTATCCGGTGGTATGGAATGCCCTGATGAGTTCTTTGTTGTGTTCTCTTTGGTGTACTTTTTGGCGGTATGGGACGTCGTGGTAAGTTTTTGTGTGTATGTTCTGAAGATGGTTGATGATGATTATGACAAGTAGATGTTTTTCTATTGTGTATATGACTTTAAGATTATGAAATGATACTCAGTTGTTATGGTGATTATGGAGTATATCATGTGTAATGCCCCGGATTCTGAATCTCGGACGCTACATGGTGCTCATAATCCCGAAGGACCACAAGCTAACCCATGACTGATATCTGTAACTGAGCACTGAATAATATACTGTAAAAATGTAGAAAACTAGTGGAAAACTTGCCATAAGGTTCAATATGAATTACAACTGTATAAAATATATCACTACCAAAACTAAAACAACTGCTTGAACTTCTAGTCTGAATGCCTCTAAACTGTCTGAACTTGGAGTTGATGGGACAAATCCCCCCAACTAACTCCGTCTACTGAAATACTAAATCTAATGTAATACTAAAATAAGGAACATCCTCAAATGATGAGGACTCACTGCTAATTCTACTGCTGCTGGATGAGTCTGAACTGCTAAGGATACTCTGAAGCTCGTGCTTTTGAACCAATGGTATAAAACACCATAGCGCAAGAGAGAAGTATACGTCAGTACTTTGAATGTACTGGTACGCTAGATGAGGTAAGTCTAAATGGAAGGGTTTACATGCATGAACAATACTGACTAAATATCATGAGACTATTGAATGAGGATACATGCATGAGTGCATAAACTTTAACTGAAATTGTAGTAACACTGACTACTGAATTCTAATAACTGGATTTATGATTACTGAGTCTACTGATACTGATATCTAATTGACTGAGCTTGAGATCAGTCCTATCTAGTGGGTGATCTCTGAATATACTGCTAATGAAGATGCTTAACTGAATCTGAGATCAGTCCTATCTAGCGGGTGATCTCTGAATCTAATGGTACTGATACTGATTGACTGTATTTAAGATCATTCCTATCTAATGAGTGATCTCTAAATATATTAATACTGATATTTTTTAGTTAAATCTGAGATTAGTCCTATCTAGCGGGTGATCTCTAAATCCATCGATGATGCTAGTGATTGACTGTTTCTAACAGTCCTGAATCTGTACTACTAAGCTGAGTCCTTTTACTGAGACGGATTATAAAACTAAAACTGAGGGAGCTAGTCATCTAATCGACATACCCCGAATCTGAACGAGTGGGGTCCAACCTATAACCCCAGCTGGAAGGGTGTCAGTACCGTGCCACGGGTAAAGACAACTACTATGGGGTCATTCCTAATCTAGTGGGTGACCCCTGAGATTAGTCTTGTACTAGCGGGTGATCCCTGAGTATGCCGGTCCTATCTAACGGGTGACATCTCATAACCTACGCTGGCTACGTAGTTCTAGAACTTAGGGATTGCTTTTAGGGATCTCAGTCCTATCTAATGGGTGAGTCCCCATCCTTAGGTTTGCTCGGTGCCGAATTTCACTCCCAACTGAAAGACTCTGAACTGATTCTTATACTGTACTAGACTGAGATGAATCTATTACTGATCGTACTGATTAACTGAGCTAAGTTTAGTTCACTGAGTTTCGTTGACTGACGGAATACTACTGAGTTCTGAATTGATTACTAAACTGAAGCTAGAATGCTACTGATACTGAGATTACTGAGATTTACTAAGTTCTATAACTGTCTGAGTTCTACTGATCGTGGATTGATTGAGAGTATCTTGAAAACTGACACTGGATCTAGACAAACATCTAATTTATCAGGTATAAATACCCCAGGACTCGATAACATAATTAATACAACACAGGGAAACTCATACATAACATGAAAATAGGCTATCATTCACAACACAATCAATGAAGCATCTTTTCAAGCACTTAGAAGTCTTAAACATGTAAATGTATAGGGAGTGCATACTATTATCTTATAATTCATTCAATAAAGAAGGCACTTGAGTAGGAACACATACAACATATCATAATTCATTCACTAAGGTCTTCTAACAAACACTTGGCATGCATAAACTTATATACAATTGGGGATTTCTTGTCAACATGCTATAATGACTTTATTTCCTTCACATAAGTATTTTATCAAACATATGGGGAGCATAATTCATTCAATAAACCTAATTAACATTGTTACATCAATCAACATGCATCTTGAAGGGGTTTATCATGAACATCACTTAAACATCACATACTAGGATCAAAACTTGGAACTTTATAAACAAAACATTAATTAAAACTAAATAACAACATAAACTTCAATTTCAATTCACATGAATCATGAAAACTCATAAATATATAATCTTTGAATTTAGAAAAGGATTCTTGAACTTCTTGGGTGGAAGGAACCCAAGAATCAACATTTAACATAGCTGGAAATCTAGATTCTTGAAGTTCTTGAAGACTCTTGGAGGGATTCTTGAGATTGCTTTTGAAACTTGGGGGCTAAGGTTTTCTATCTTTGAGAGAGAATGCTTTTGTTTTTGAGAAATAGTGAAAATAAATGAGCAATTTTGGCTATTAAGGGTTTAAATCCCGTGTATAGACTAATTGGGGCTTTAGGAAAATTACTAAATGTTCCCTGAACTTTAAATAATGGAACCTAAACAAAATCCCAATTTTTCATGCTGGCGCGACGCGGTGAAATAACGCCAGCTCACTGGAAACTGGATGATTGGAAAACCGGTTATAAAATCATGTATCAGTTCTGTCATAAAATCATGCATTAGATATGCATGAATTCAGCTTATCAGTCATGCATCAGATATGCATCCTCATTATGAGAAATCCAGTTTATCAGAAATCTCAATCATGCATTCATGAATCAGTTACCCATGCATCAGATATGCATGTTCAGTATGATATGTTCAGCCTATCAGTCATGTCATTCATGAAATCATGTTTCCATTGTGCATGTCCAGTATGTACTTTCAATTATCATTTCTCTCAATCAAATCAATCTCATTCGAGGACGAATGTTCCCAAGGGGGAGATATTGTAATACCCCAAAAAATGCAAATCAATATTAGCGCCATATTTCAATATTATGCATAGTAAATAATGGTTCTTTGGTAGTTTCATGATCAAGTATTATGCCAATTAAGGTCTTAAATACATCCTAGCTATTAGGCGAATCAAAACATTCCTTACTGATTGAATTCTTGGGAAGGATATTGGTATAGTCAATTTCAAATAAGCATATCTCTCATTATACAATGAATTTTTGAGTTCATAACCTACCAACATATAGATAATTTAATTATATTTCCAACGATACCAATTTCTCCTAAATCCGATATCGGAGCAAAAAGTTATACCCATTTTACTCCAGAATGTTAGCCTGACAACTGAGTGACGACATATCTGACGGGCCGTCACATATCTGAAGGCTTATCAGCCTTGGTCGTCATTTGAGAATTTCATCAACTGCTAAGTGGTTTCATAGGGGTATTGTAGTCTTTTTCCTCACCCTAAACCATACCCCCACGACGTAAAACACCATAAACATGAAATTCAGCCTCAATTCACCAAAATATACTCACTTTCTCTCAAACTCTCTCAAGAACAAGACTTAGGGTTTTAATAGATGATTCAGATCTGAATAATTTTTCCATCAATATTCTTAAAGTCAAGCATTAAGGTATTTCATCTGTTGATTCATGGGTCCCTTTCACCCATGAAGCTCAAGAATCTCTTTTCAAAATACAAGATTTGTGTATTTATGAATGTTCACGATTTAAATAGAATTAAAATTCATGTTCATGATGTTGTGGGGGGTTTTGATTCATGTTTTAAATTACATATTCCAATGATTGACCCTAGTATATGAAGATTTACATAATAATCATGATAAACCCCCCTTTAATTTACAAGTTGATTGATGTATCCATGATTATTAGATGTGTTGATGATTGTATAACCAAATCATGCTCCCCATGTGTTTGATTAAATGCCTATGTGAATGAAAAGTGCCATACTAGTATAAGAATATGAAATCCCTATTCATGTACAAGTTCATGAATGTCAAGTGTTTGATGAAATGACTTAGTCAATGAATTATGGATATATGTGTGGCCATTGTGGTGCTTTAGAACTTGTACTTCATGAGATCCCCAACTTATTGTATTATGGATTTTCGATGTTGGTCACTTATTCCAGAAAGTCACGCTTTGTTAGTTTCTTTCTATTGAGTCCTGGGGGTACTTGTTCTCGAAAAATATAGTTGTGTGCCTAGAGCCAGTGACATGGTTTCACGATGTCCCAAGTCAAGCCATGATCCATAGAACCCAGTCAGTCATGTTACTCAGGAAAGCTCAGTAATTCAGTAATCTCAATAGTATTCCCTCAGTTAACGAAACTTAAAGAATTAAGTGTAGTCCAGTTCAGTTAATCATGTTCAGTGTCTATTCAGATGGGAGTAGGAATTAACAAAGATTGAACCCAAGGATGGGAACACACACTGTCATATGAGGGTGTAATTCTTAGAAGTCATCCTTGCATTCCAGAACTATGTAGCCAGCATAGGTTGAGACATAAGCACTGTCAGATGAAGGTTTATGAGGTGGATAAGCACTGTCAGATGAGGGTCCCACCATTCTCTTTTGTGGAGACTGTCAGATGAGGGTCACCCACATCTTATCTTTTTCCAGTGGCACAGTATTGACACCTTTCTAATTAGAGTACAGATTGGACCCAGCTCAGCTATTATGGCGCATTTTGGGGCATGTCGGTTAGATACTACTTCCCACAGTTTCAGTTATATAATCAGGACTATTAGATACAGTCATACAGTTTCAGTAAAAGAACTCAGACAGTTCTTCAAATTTTAGGACTGTCAGATACAGTCAACTCAGAATAGTATGGGACTCAGATAGTTCCATCAGAAACTAGACTGTCAGACACAGTCGCTCAAAATTTCAGTTATATCAATTACTTTAGTTATCAGAATTTCCATGTTATTAGTATTCAGACTCAGTAATCATATTATCACATATTCGGTTACAATCTCTTATTCATGCATGTATTCTCATGTTCTTTTGTTCAGTCAGTTAGAATAGTTCATGCATGTGAAACCTTTGTATTTGCCTACCTCACATGCATACCAGTACATTCCATCGTACTGATGCATTTTCTCTATGGTGTTTTACTTTATGCCATAGGTTTTGAAGCCCAAGATCCAGAGCACCATTAGCATTCCCGCGTCAGTAGTCAGAGCTAGCAGTGAGTCCTTATCCTTTGAGGACATGATTATTATTTTAACATTTTCATACTCAGTTTATTTTAGTAGCCGAAGTTAGTTGGGGACATGTCCCATCAACTCCTTATTCAGAAAGTAAGTGGCTTTTCAGTCTATTATGTTTAGACAGTTTATTTTAGTTGTTTTAGGTATTCCATACCCCATTCAGATGTTATGTTTTTATTAGTTATGTTACAGCATTGAACCTTATGGCCTATCAACCTTTATTTCTGTATTTATATACATATATTATGCAGTGTACAGGTACAGATATAAGTCATGGGTTAGCTTGTGGTCCTTCGGGGTCATGGGCACCATGTAGCTTTCTGGGTACCAGATTTGAGGCGTTATAAACTTGGTATGATAGCCTAAGGTTCAATAGTGTCCTAGGAAGTCTGAAAGCTGCATCTAGTAGAGTCTTGCGCATGGGTGTATTGTGCACTACACTTATCTGCAAGAGGCTATGAGATGTTTTAGGAACATTTTCCCTTCTTTCATGTCTCAGATCATGCTATAGAAAGGTTCTTTAGGAAACTCATGAAGATTCTCATCATGCTTCACTCATGTCAACTATACCTTACTTTCAAGGTAATAGAAACAGTGAAGCTCAAAGTCCTAGGGATAGGGCTTTCACAGACTGTCCCCGCAGATAATTATGGGATTGCCCACAGGCTCACAAGTATCCCATCAGTTCCATTATGTTCCAAACTTGTACAGATTTCATTCATGATCATGAGAACTCATCCACGAACCCAAATCTAGATATGCCATCAGACCCCCTTATCAGAATCCTATGATAGCATATGACCTAGAGTTTGATGCATGAACCCAGGATTTTAGCAGTAGTAGAGTTGGGATAATATTATTCGTATTGAATAGATTATGTATTCATGGGGATAGTGGTACCAAAGTAAATTAGTAGGCATGAATAGTGCTAGCAAAAATTTAAGTTTATTGATTTTATACTAAGTATGAAGGTGGGGATGTGAGTTAGGAGATGTGATATTAGTAGTCTATCAAGAAACAAAAGTAGATGGTATGTTTAGTAAGGTAACCATGTGTTGAATAGAGTATAAGTATGTAATGATGATTGTAGTTCAATTCAAAGTTTAGTAAAGTGTTCACAGACTTATGTTGATGGCTTAAAGCTAAGGGGGAGATGATAGACCAAGTGACCAAGTTAGGCCCTCAGATTCCAGTAGTAGTGCCAGTACGTATAGAAAGGTAGTAAGGAGAAAACAATTATATACCCATTCTTATCTCAGTGTAAAGTTTTGTACTCCAGTCAGCATGATGACTACGTATGCTTCATATCTCAGTTCCATGAACCCATCTTATATTCACACATTTTTTTATAGAATCATGTGCGATTCTAGTTCCCAGCATAAGGTGTTGAGTTTTATTCCCCTTAGTACTACAAATCATATCCCACGAATATAGAAAACTCCAAAACTCAGGTCATACAGCTCATGACTCATGTACACATATCATGCTCTACAGTATACTCAGCTTTCGTGACTCCTGCTATGCCTCTACTGATCAGTTAAATTCAAACTATGTTATGTATATCCTCAGTTTAGACCTCTTGGTGAATCCATGATGTTTATATTCTATTCCACAGGCTTCAGTCAAGTGTCAAAGTTCTGTTCGTGTCCATTTATGATTTAGGTCCTCCTGATTAAACCCCTCAGTGAGCTCTCTTTGTGAAAACTGTGTAGTGATAAGTAGTTGCATGGATGGGAGACAGTGGAAGTTACATATTAAGATAAGATTATTGCATGCTTATTGTACACGAGGGTGCAGTTATGAAGATAGGCTTGAATGTCATATTAGTGTGCAAGTAAATGGCTAGCAAGAGGTAGTATTTAGAAGTTAGGAAAGTACAGAGTGTGAGTGTACATTCAGATCCTCGACTTATGTTAGTCCTCATTATGTGACTATCAAAACTTAGTTTCCATCTCAGTTACAGTTTCAGTATTCAGTACTCAGTAATCAGTGTTTAGTCTCAGAATTAAGTACTTTAGTATCAGTCTAAACCTCAGTTATCAGTATTAAGTTATCAGGAACCAACATTTTGTTCCATTATGAGTCCCAGTTATCACCTTAGTTATAATGTTATCTTTAGTTCAGTAATTAGATCAGAAACTCAGTTTAGGTTTAGACTTACTTGACCCTAGCATACAATTGTCAGTCACTCAGTTATTAGTATTTCAGTACCTCAGTTTACAGAATGTCTCCAAATCATGTCATACACTTGGTCCTGCATTCACAAATAATACAGACCTCATGAATCCTTTCTCAAGTTACCTCATGTTTCTCAGTTAGATCTTAACTCCCATGCATAATATTCTCCAGCCTCAGTCCAGTTATTCAGACTAAGTATAGTTCAGTCTTACATGCCTAGTATTCAGCTATCAGTTATCTAATTAATTAGATAAGTCAAAAATATTTATGCACTCGTGTTTAGCACCCACGTGAATATTTTGAGTAGTCTCAATTGCAATGCAGGAGGCTTAGTCACCTCATCTTAAATCATGTTCGTAGACCTCAACTCATCTTATCAAAATTTAGCCAAGTGATGATTTTCTTATTCATCTATCTTTATCAGATCACTCCAAGGTTTCCTTGCACCCTAAATTTACTAGAACTCTATAGAAAGAGTTTTAAAGAAAGACTTCTATCAATTATAAGTTTTTAGCATGAGTTAATCTGTAAAGCCAGTAATTTAGTTTAGTAGTTAGACAGACAAGTACGCATGGTTTGGGTTCCCATCCCTTCCATCCAGATGTACTATCTAATGTTTCATGTATGTAACCATTCTCAGATGAACCAACTAGATAGAAGCAAGCTCAGCTCAGTCCCTGTATCATGACTCAGATTTACATCTCAGATAATCTATCACAATTCAGTTCGTAGTTGCCTTGTGCATTGCCCCAGTTTTTCTCAACATATCATCCAAGTCACCATTCTTCAAGGGACATAGCGTCCCAAGGGGGATATACACTATAAAATCCCAAACTTTCATGACATAAACATCCCATTCTTTCTTCATGTAATGAATCCAGTTTGGAGTAGGGGGTACTCATAAGTTAACCCTCAGGTTTCAATCTTAGTCGTGAGCTATGTATTTAGGGGCTTGATTCAATTCACGATATTTAGTTCACAGTATTTAGTTTATGTATCATGTCTCAAACTTAGCTATGTTCTCATGTTCCTATTCATTCATGTTTAGTAAAGGATCTCAAGTTTGAGATTGGTGAATACGTGTATCTATAGATCTCTCCCATGAAGGGAGTGAAGAGAGTTATAAAAAAGAGAAAACTCAGTCCCCAATATGTTGGTCCCTTCAAAATTTTTATTCACTTTGGCAAAGTAGTTTATGATCTTGAATTGCCTTTAGATCAAGCCTCAGTTCATCCAGTGTTCTATGTCACCTTGCTTGATAATTGCATAGGTGGATCATCAGTTGTAGTCCCTATAGAGGGCATAGATATTGAGAACAACTTCTCTTTCGAAGAGATTCCAGTCGAAATCCTAGACTATCAAATTCGCAGACTGAGGAATAAAGAAGTCCCTCTAGTCAAAGTTCTTTGGCGGAACAAGTCCGTTGAGGGAGCTACTTAGGAAGTAGGAGCAGACATGCGGACCAAGTATCCTCCCCTCTTTTCCACTAACTTAGACTTAGCTCAAGGTAATAGCTTTCCTTAAGTTTATTCAGTTCCATGCCCAAATTTAAGTTATAAATTTGGTATCAGTCATCATGTTCAGTTTCGTTACCAACTTGGTATTCGATTTCATGATCAAAATTCCATTATAAACTTGGTACTAAGTACCATTACATCTTCATTCATGCATTCATATATTATTTCAGTCATATAATCATGCATTATATATGCATGAATTCAGCTTATCAGTCATGCATCAGATATGCATCCTCATTATAAGAAATCCAGTTTATCAAAAATCTCAATCATGCATTCATGAATCAGTTATCCATGCATCAGCTATGCATATTCAGTATGATATATTCTGCCTATTAGTCATGTCATTCATGAAATCATGTTTCCATTGTGCATGTCCAGTATGTACTTTCAGTTATCATTTCTCTCAGTCTAATCAGTCTCATTTGAGGACGAATGTTCCGAAAGGGGAGATATTATGATAACCCAAAAAATGCATATCAATATTAGTGCCATATTTCAAGATTATGCATATTAAATCATGGTTCTTTGATAGTTTCATGATAAAGTTTGATGTCAATTAAGGTCTCAAGTACGTCCTAGCTATTAGTTGAATCAAAACATTCCTTACCAATTGAATTCTTGGAAAAGATATTAGTATAGTCAACTTCAAACTAGCATATGTCTCATTATGCTATGAATTTTTGAGCTCATAACCCACCAAAATATAGATAATTGAATTAGATTTCCAATGATACCAATTTCTCCCAAATCCGATATCGAAGCAAAAAGTTATACCCATTTTACTCCAGCATGTTAGCCTGGCAACTGAGTGACGACATATCTGACGGGCCGTCACATATCTGATGGCTTATCAGTCTTGGTCATCAGATGAGAATTTCAGCAACTGGGAAGTGGTTTCATAGGGGTATTTTAGTATTTTTTCTCACCCTAAACCATAACCCCGTGACGTAAAACACCATAAACACGAAATTCAGCCTCAATTCACCAAAATATACTCACTTTCTCTCAAACTCTTTCAAGAACAAGCCTTAGGGTTTTAATAGAAGATTCAAATATGAAGAATTTCACCATCAATATTCTTAAATCCAAGCATTAAGGTATGTCATGTGTTGATTCATGGATCTCTTTCACCCATGAAGCTCAAGAATCTCTTTTCAAAATACAAGATTTGTGTATTTATGAATGTTCATGATTTAAATAGAATTGAAATTCATGTTCATAATGTTGTGGGTTTTTGATTCATGTTTTAAATTACATATTCCAATGATTGACCCTAGTATATGAATATTTTCATAATAATCATGATAAACCCCCCTTCAATTTACAAGTTGATTGATGTATCCATGATTATTAGATGTGTTGATGATTGTATAACCAAAGCATGTTCCCCATGTGTTTGATTAAATGTCTATGTGAAGGAAAAGTGCCATACTAGTATAAGAATATGAAATCCCTATTCATGTACAAGTTCATGCATGCCAAGTGTTTGATGAAATGTCTTAGTCACTGAATTATGGATATATGTGTGGCCATTGTGGTTCTTTTGAAATTGTACTTCATGAAATCCCCAACTTATTGTATTATGGATTGTCGATGTTGGTTATGTATTCCAGAAAGTCATGCTTTGTCAGTTTCTTTCTATTGAGTCCTGGGGGTACTTGTACTTGAAAAATATAGATGTGTGCCTAGAGATAGTGATATGTTTTCACGATGTCCCAAGTAAAGCCATGATCCATAGAACCCAGTCAGTCATGTGACTCAGGAAAGCTCAATAATGCAGTAATCTCAATAATATTTCGTCAGTTAACGAAACTCCATGAATTCAGTGTAGTCCAGTTTAGTTAATCATGTTCAATGTCTATTCATATAGGAGTAGTGAACCCAAGGATGGGAACACACACTGCCAGATGAGGGTGTGATTCTTAGAAGTCATCCTTGCGTTCCAGAACTATGTAGCCAACATAGGTTGAGACATCAACACTGTCAGATAAGGGTTGATGAGGTGGATAAACACTGTTTGATGAGGGTCCCACCATTCTCTTTTGGGGACACTATCAGCTGAGGGCATCCATATCTTGTCATTTCCAGTGCTCGATATTGACACCCTTCCAATCAAGGCATATATTGGACCCCAACTCAGCTATTATGGAGCATTTTATGGCATGTTGGTTAGATACTACTTCCCACACTTTTAGTTACCGAATCAGGATTGTCAGTTACAGTCATATAGTTTTAGTAAAAGAACTCAAGTAGTTCTTTAGATTTCAGGACTGTCAGATACAGTCAACTCAGAATAGTACGGGACTCAGATAGTTCCATCAGAAACTAGACTGTCAGACACAGTCGCTCATAATATCAGTTATATCGGTTATATTAGTTATTAGAATTTCCATGTTATCAGTATTTAGACTCAGTAATCATATTATCACGAATTTGGTTATAGTCTCTTAATCATGAATATATTCTCACATTCATATTGTTCAGTAAGTTAGCATACTTCATGCATATGAAACCTTTGCATTAGCCTACCTCACATGCATACAAGTACATTCCATCGTACTGACACATTTGCACTATGGTGTTTTACTTTACTCCATAAGTTCCGAGGCTCGAGCTCCAGAGGACCAGTAGCATTCTCGCATCAGCAGTTAGAGCTAGCAGTGAGTCCTTATCTTTTGAGGACATGATTATTATTTTATCATTTTTGTACTCAGTTTATTTCAGTAGCCGAAGTTAGTTGGGGACATGTCCCATCAATTCCTTATTCAGACAGTTAGAGGCTTTTCAGACTATTATGTGTTGATATTTTATTTCAGTTATTTTGGGTATTCCATACCCTATTCAAATGTTATTTTTTTATTAGTTATGTTATAACATTGAGCCTTATGGCCTATCAGCCTTTATTTCTGCATTTATATACATATATTATGTAGTGTACATGTACAGATATCAGTCATGGGTTAGTTTATGGTCCTTCGGGGTCATGGGCTCCGTGTAGCTTCTGGGTACCAGATTTGGGGCGTTACAGTGATCGTGTGTTCCTTTGAGTTTCACCTATGAGAGGTGTAATGAGGTTTGTAAGGAAGGGTAAACTTAGCCCTCGCTATTTTATCCTCTTGAGATTCTTCATCCGGTTGGCGAGGTGGCCTATGAGTTGGCTCTACCTCCAGACTTTGCCGCTGTCTATCCAGTTTTCAATGTCTCTATGTTGCGAAAGTAGATTTTAGATCCTTCTTATGTGATTAGATGGGACTTGGTCTAGTTGGACGATCAGTTGCCATTTGTGGAGTAGCCCATGCTTGTTTTGGCTATTGATGTGAGACGACTGTGTACTAGGGAGATTTTGGTGGTCAAGGTTCAATGGAGGCATCGCCCAATAGAAAAGTCTACTTGGGAGATTGAGAGTGAGATGCGGTCCCAGTATCCTCACTTGTTCGAGACTTCAGGTACTTGCTTTTCTTTAATTTTCGGGGACAAAAGTTCCTTAGTAGTGGATGTTGAAATGACCCTTCAGGTCATTAGCCGTGTTCTTGCTTATTTTCGCCGATATATCTCCTCTATAGCCGTCCCAAGTCATTAGTGACTTGCTGGAACCGATAGTTTGGTTACCTAAGGGTTTATTTGTTTTTTAGAACCACTTTTCCAATTTGAAGTTTTCGTTGATTCCAAATGGCCGCCAAGCGAAAAATTTGGTAAAATGATTTCAGATACAAATTTTGACTAAACCAATAGCTATGTAATATCAATTTTAGGATAGATAGACCCTTGGTTTGGATCCCATAGCACTCAAGCTCATTTCAACCCATTAGTCAAAAAATCAAAAATTGAAATATATGGGTGTGGGACACACAAGTGGCCTAACTAACCTTGGATAGAAAATCCAACTTCACCAATGCATCTGGAATGTCGAATTTAGTGAGGTTACATAGTTCGTTAGCAAAAAATGGAGTCCGAATGAGTTCGGGAGGTTTTGACCTTGTGGGCCCATTTAAACTCGTATAAAAAGGCCCTTTGGCCTATTTTTGAGACATTCTTCAGCCTTTTGAAAACCCTAGCTGCCATAAATATTTTTTGACAAAAAAATGAGTCTTGTGGGTTGATTATAAGCTTAGAAACTTGTGTAATCCATATTTTGCTACAAATCTAAGGTAAGAATTCCTCTAATTTGATATTGATTTCATGGTTTTTTGACTCAAAACCCCTAAATCATTGTGGGTCAATTGTAGCCCCAAAATTGAGTGATTGACTCAAATTACTTGAGGATTTTAACTCCCTAAAGAAAATTAGGCTATGGGTTGTTCTTGGAAACTCCTTTCCAAGGGTGAAATCCAATTGGGATTTTGGTGTCCATTTGAAACCCATGGCACAATGGTGCTATAATGTGTATTGTCATTCTTGTTGTAATGCTTAGATTGTATTATTGATAGCATTACTTTTGGAAGGATAAGCTTCTCGTACATGAAAGAAAAAGCTCATTGGTTCATGAGTTTCTTGGATTCAAGGTAAGTTAGGCTTACCGATAGTATAGATTGAGCTTGTTTGTAATGTAATAATTGATATCTTGCGAGACTGGTTGGGGAATTTATATGATAGTTGATTAAATGGTGAACTAGGATTCATTAATTGTTATAGGCCATGGATTTGTAAGGTATGATATTTGACCCTTAGTCTAGGACCTTGGTTAGCTTAATTGCGGTCTCATAACTAGTGTGAGAACACTATAGTTGTTCTAAGTAGACATGAATGGTATACTTCTATATCCTTAGGAGTGTATTGACCTATATAATGCCTAGATAGGAGATAACCTTGATGTTGGGTTGACTTAGGAGGAATTCTTGAAGAGACTTTCCCTATAGACCTAGAAAGGATTGGTAAGACCTTATGCTAAGGTATGGATAACTTAGCCTAATTCCATGTAGAAGCTAGACATGTGTTAGTAAGCTTGGCATTCTCGGGATTTAGAAGCGGAACTTGACCCATCTTAAGCTTGAACTAAATAAATTCTTAGAGACCTAGATACGTGGTGATTGTCCAAGCTATATACATATGTGTAGGAGTTGTGATAGTTGCACTCGATTATTGGATTATCTTGTGATCATGTCTTGAATACCCTTGTTAAGTGATTCCTGTGCATGTTTGGTAAATACTCATGCTATTGTTGATGCTCATATTACATGTGAAATTATTCTTAGATCAGTGATTTAACTCTTAATAATGAGTTATGCACTGAATAGCAGAAGAACAAGAAGAAGGACAGAGTAAGTAGAACAGAGAAGAAGAAGAAGTTTTTTTAAGAGTAGAATCAGGGATCTTGTGTATTCAAATTGTTGTTGTTAATAGTACATAGTTAGTTATTTATATGAGAATTAACTAACACTCTAACTACTTTAACAACTACCCATTTACAAGAGTAACTAACTATTTCAAGGAAACAGTTATAACAGATTTTTCAATTTTCTTGCACATAGCATATTCTTCTAGACTCTTCTAGCTTGTGATTTTTCCTTTGTCTTCAACATATTCAACACACTCCCTCAAGCTAGGAAGGTGAAAAAATGTCACACATTCCTATCTTGTGATTTAGATGCACTTGTTGAGCCTTAGTGAGGCCTTTGGTCAGCATATATGCAGGTTGATCTTGTGTAGCAATGTAGTTTGTAGTGATCATCCCTTGGCTTATCTTTTCTCTTATGAAGAAGCAATTAATGTCAATGTGTTTAGTTCTTTCATGGTAAACTGGATTGGCAGCTATTTGAATAACGGATTTGCTGTCACTAAACACCTTGACTGGCAGTTTTACTTCTATTCCAATCTCCTTTAGTAATCCTAGTATCCAAACCAGCTCAGCTATTACAGCTGCTAAGTTTCTGAATTCAGCCTTAGCTGAACTTCTGTAAACAGTAGCTTGTTTCTTTGACTTCCAGCATACAACTAACTTTCTAATTCTTACAAAGTAACCATTCACTGATCTCCTAGTTTGAGGACATGATGCCCAATCTGCATCACAGTAAGCACTCACCTGATCACTTGGTTCACTAGATAGTAACACACCCTGACCAAGTTTATTTTTAACATATTTCACAACTCTGATTGCAACATCCATGTGAGACTTATTTGGTTCTTTTAGAAACTGACTTAGCGTCTGTACACTAAATACAATATCAGGTCTAGTCATGGTTAAGTATAGTAACTTGACAATCAGTCTTTGATAAATACCTTGATCTGTAGGAGGATCACCAGTAGGTTATAGTTATTTGACATAATCATCAAATTGTTTTGAGGTCAGTTTAGCATTGTAGTCCATAGGAGTAACCACTGGTTTAGCTGCTGTCAATCCCAACTCTGATAGTAAATCTAGAGTGTACTTCCTCTGGTGCATTAGTATCCCTTTGCTTGACCTTGCAAATTCTATGCCAAGGAAGAACCTTAACTCACCTAGATCCTTCATTTTGAAGCTTTGTTGTAGCATAACTTTTGCATCTTCTATCAGTTTTAAGATATCACCAGTGATTAGCATATCATCAACATACACAAGTACCAAAGTGATTCCTTATTGTGTCCTTCTTATATATAAAGATGGATCATATTGACTTTGAATAAACTGAAACCTTAGTAAGATTTCTGATAGCTTTGCGTTCCATTGTCTAGGTTCTTGCTTTAAGTCATATAGGGATTTGGTTAGTCTACATACTAAATTCTCCCCCCGACTGGAAAATCCCTGAGGCAACTCGATGTATACTTCATCAGTGAGGTCACCATTTAGAAATGCATTGTAGACATCCATCTGATGAACAACCCAGTTCTTCTTTGCAGCAGTAGCAAGAATAGTTATTACTGTTTTCATCTTCACAACTGGTGAGAAGCTTTATTTGTATTCAATCCCTTCTCTTTGTCCATAATCCTTTGCTACAAGTCTGGCTTTAAATCTTTCCACTTCGCCTGAAGCCTTATACTTCACCTTATTTATCCACCTGCAACCAATGGCCTTTTTACCTTTAGTCAAGGAAACAACTTCCCAAGAGTGGTTGGAATTTAAGGCCTCTATTTTAGTCTTCATTACAAAAATCCATCTAGGATCTTTGCAGGCCTCAGAGTAGCTTGTAGGCTCAGTAATAGATGATGTTTTCACCACAAAACTCTTATAGACTGAGATAGTTTATCATATGACACATGATTATCAAGAGCATGAGGTACCTTCTTTGTATTCTTAGAGACAAAATCATTCATCCATGCTGGTGACTTCCTTTCTCTAGTTGATTTCCTTTGATCTTGAGCTGCAGATGGTTGAGTTGCAGGCTGTTTAGTATTAGGAACCCTTTGTAGTTACTGTTCTTACTGAGTAACCTCTTGATGTCTTCTTGATATTCTTTGATATACCTTGGTTATGGTCTGTCTAGTAGTAGGTTCATGAGGCTGTAGGTGCTTTTGCTGGTTCACAATGTTAGGAAACTCTTGAGATGAGACATTCATAGGAGCCTGCAAGGGTGTCATAACATCACTTGCTACTGGAAATTGATCTTCCAATGGAAACATATGATAGGGAATCTGATTATCAGCTGCTTCAAGCTTGAAATGAAACACATCTTCCCTGAAAGAGACATCCCTGCTAACAAAGAAAACATTAGTAGATATGTAATATAAGACATATCCCTTCTTGGTACAAGAATATCCCATCAACACAGCTGCTTTTGATCTTGGCATGAGCTTGTCAGACTTATTTAGCACTTTATCATAACAGAGAAAACTTATTACTCTTAGGTTCTCACAAGATGGTTTAGTACCATACAAATTCTCATATGGTGTATAATAATCAATACTTGAACTAGGTAACCTATTTATGAGGTAAACAACAGCTAAAACACAATATCCCCAAAACTTAACAGGTATTGTTGCTTGAAACCTCAATGCTCTTGTGACCTCCAGGATGTGTTTGTGCTTTCTTTCAGCCATACCATTCTATTGAGGTTAATAATAACATGAGGTGTGATGAAAATACCCTTTGTTTCAAATAAACTACTGCATAATGAGTTCACAAACTCAGTTCCATTGTCAGTTCTAATTACTTTCACAGTTTTGCCAAACTGTGTCTTAACATACTCAAGAAATTATTGTATCTGCACATACATATTTGACTTGAGTTTCAATAAGAACAACCAAGTAAATCTTGAACAATCATCAACCACTGTTAAGAAAAATTTGTTACCATTCATAGTTGGAATTTTATAAGGTCCCCATAGGTCCATATGTATTAGATCAAAATAACTTGCAGACTGAGTATTACTTGTAGGAAAAGGAAGTCTGGTTTTCTTGGCACAAGGACAGACAATACATTTCTTTAGTCTATCTTATACTACATGAAACTTATTAGGTAGCAACTTTAGAAGTATATTAGAGGAGGCATGTCCTAATCTTTTATGCCACAGATCAACCTTAGCTTGGGATTTACTCTCATCAGCTTTAGTAGAGACTTTTGTTGCTACTGCAACCTTCTTTTCTTGAGTATTAACTAAGAGATACAGACCTCCATCAAGCTTACCAATACCCCTCACCTTTCTAGTGCAAAGATCTTGGAAAATACAGAAATCAGGGAAAAAATGCACTGAACATTTCCATTCCTTGGTCAGTTGTGATACTGAAAGCAAGCTGCATGTAAACTAAGGAATATGATACACATTTGTTATACTATTTTCAGCAGACACATAACTAGATCCCACATGTGTAACTTCAGTCAGATCGCCATTAGGTAAATACACCCTTGTCTTATCTAGTTTTGTTATGGACTCATCCACTAGTAAGTTTAACTTTCCAACCATGTGATTTGTGGCACCAGTGTCAATTATCCAATTTCTTGACTTATATGAATCTAGAAATACACTAATACCTCCATTGCAACATTTACTATCTCAGTAGAAGTGCTAGCACCATTATTTTTGTTGATCATCTTCAGGATTTGATCATATTGTTCCTTAGTAAAGGCTGTTGTTCCCATCTGACCTAGTTGATCCAGCTACATTTCAGACTCTTCTTGATGGTATCCATCATTGAACTAGTTACTTTGGACAGACCTCGAATGAGAACCTTGCCTTGTAGTCATTTATGTAGTATTTTGAGAATTAGTAGTCACCTTGTATGCTGCATTAGCTTATTCAGACCTAAACCTCTTTTTGAACTTATGATCTTGAGGATATCCAACTAACTTCCAAATTTTTTCCTTAGTATGACCTTTTAGCTTACAGAAGTCACACTGCAGGTTGTAGTTCTTCTTAAATTTCTGTGTCCCGTTTCATGTAAACATGGCTAAGTCAAGACTTCCACCAGCACCTGCAGGATCAGATCCTAGCACACCTGCATTAGTAGCTACAACTTTTTGGCTTTCATCACTTATTATCATAACATATGCCTAATTCACAGTAGGCGAAGGAGTCATAAGAAGTATTTGACTTCTAGCTTGTGTATATGTCTCATTTAGTCCCATGGAAAACTGAAACAACTTCAGTTTTTGGAGATGTAGAACAAACTCCTTGGATTTTTCACAATCACATACAGGAGAAGGAACAAGGACCTCAAATTCCTCCCACAGGTCTTTCATTTTTGAGAAATAATAGGACACAGAAATTGTTCCTTGGGATATTGTGGCAATTTCCTTGTTGTAATACCCCAAAAAATCCAAACTAATATTAGAGCCAGGTACCAAGATCATGCATAGTAAATCATGATTATTTTATAGTTTTATGAGTATATTTCACGTGTTTCTATTTATGGTTCTTATGGAGCTACATTGCAACAAATCTTTTTTTTCTGCAGTATTGCTTCTATGATCTTAGGAGCATCAGCTCTTTCAGTCACTACTACCTATGTCGCACCTACAGTGGAAGAGAGTTTGATAAGACTCTAGGATAAGTAGATGTATATTAAGGCTTCAAATAACTCCCAACTATCAGACGAATCAAAACATTCCTTACCGATTGAATTCTTGAGAAGGATATTGGTATAGTCAAATTCAAATGATCATATCTATCATTATACTTGAAATTTTTGAGAACATCACCTATAAACAGATATATAATTGAATTATCTTTCCAAAGATACCAATTTTACCTAAATCCGATATTGGAGCAAAGAGTTATTCCTATTTTACTCCAGCATGTCAGGATAGAAACTGTGTGATGACATTCGTGGTAGCTTACCACATTTGTGACGCCTTGCCACGAAGGTCGTCAGCCTTAGGTAGAATACAACTCCTGTGTGATGACATTCGTGGTAGCTTACCACATTTGTGATGCCCTACCACGAAGGTCGTCACCCTTAGGCAGAAACCAGCTCCTAAGTGACGACATTCGTGGTAGCTTACCACATTTGTGACACCCTACCATAAAGGTCATCAGACTTAGGCAGAAACCACTAGTTCCAGATCCCGTGTGACGATAATTTTGATGGCTTACCATACTTTTGACGCCTTGTCACAAATGTCGTCAGCTATGATTTTCTGCAAACTGGGAATTTATTTAATAAGGGTATTTTGGTATTTTCCCTTCACTTCCCATGACTTATAACCCTCAAGGAACGTATTATCTTCCATTCTCTTTAGTTAAAACATCTTAAAAACCCTCTCTTACACTTTCAACCACAAGATTAGGTTTTTCTCTCAAGATCATCTCCTCAGGAACAAGAGCATTCTTTTCCAAAGGGGTTAAACCCTAGTCAAGAAAAATCAAGGGCAAGCCTAAGGATTTCTTCAGGAACCTTTAAAAACATTATATATCTTTCAAGATCAAGCTTTAAGGTATGCGTAGTGTTCATCTATGGATTCAATTATTTCATAGAGTTCAAGAACCATGCTTTTAAATGTTATTTTGTAAACTTTTGTGGTGATATAAGCATGTACACATTGATGATTGTTGTTCAAGTTTCAAGATGATATCTAAGGATGTTTTTCATGGAATATATGTGATTATTGATTGAAAATCATGAAATTTGGGTGGGTTGAACTAATGTAAGTATGAAATCCACCTATGCCTTAAAGAATGCATGTAAGGTGTTTGATAAAATGCCTAGGATGTTAGAAGTTCATATTTACATGATTTCATGATATCTAAATGACAAGTCCATGTTAGAGATACACTTCAATATGAATGCCCATGATTTTATGTATTCTTATGGTGATGGCATGAAGTATGTATGATGATGGAAATATGAATTTTGTGTGCGAATTATATCCATGCTTTCCCTACCATGTTTGAGGTGTTGATTAAATACATGAAGTATACTATCCCCTACTTATGATATAGTGAATTGTGGACTCCAATATTGTGATCAAGTCATGTCATGTGTGTCAGTTTTCTTCTATCGAGTCCTGGGGGTATTCGTACCCAAAAAACATAGTTGTGTGCCTACAGCCATGTCATGTTGTCACGATAATCTCAGTCAATCTATAATCTATAGAACTCAGTCAGTCATGTGACTCAGGAAACCTCAGAAATCTCATGATCCCAGTTAACTCTCAGATAATAGTACTACTCCGTCAGTCAATGAAAGTCAGTAAATCTGTCCATGTACAGTCAGTTGAATCATGTTTAGTCTTTTCAGATGGGAGTAGGAGTTATCACCGAGTGAACCTAAGGATGGGAACTCACCTGTATATGAGGGTGTGATTCTTAGCAGTCATCCTTGCGTTCCAGAACTATGTAGCCAGCATAGGTTGAGACATCACAGCCTGTTATATGAGGGTAGATGAGGTAGCTTAACCTGTTACATGAGGGTTCCCACCATTCTCACTAGAGTTACCTATTTTATGAGGGTTTCTCACATGATGTCCTTACCAGTGGCGTGATATTGACACCCTTCCAGTCAGGCCAGAGATTGGACACCATCTTAGCCATAATGGCACATATGGGGCATGTCGGTTAAACAACTACCTCCCACAATTTCAGTATCAGTCTCAGTAAAAGAACTCAGACAGTTCTTTAGATATCAGTATACCAGGACTGTTAGATACAATCAAATTCAGTTATAGCACGGAACTCAGAGAGTTCAACTAGATTCAGGGATGTCAGATACAGTCATCCATGTTATCAGAACTATGGTTCCAGCCATGTATTAGCATATAGATTTATCCATCACTTACTCACGATCTTAGTTACTATGTATGTATATTTGTACTCTTATGTTCATATCAGTCAGTCAGCAGTATTATTTATACACGTAAACCCTTGCATTAGCCTACCTCACTAGTATACTCAGTACTCTAGTTGTACTGACACATATGCGCTATGGTGCTTTCTTTTCATGTTACACCCTAGGTTTAAAGGCACGAGTCCCAGACCAGCAGTAGCAATCGCATTCAGCAATACAGAGTTGCAGTGAGTCCTCTTCATTCAAGGACGACATTATTTGATTTATTCATTTATTTCTTCAGTTCAGTTTTATGGAGTTAGTTGGAGACATGTTCCTTCAACTCCTTATTTCATACAGTACTTAGACTCTTTTGGATTTACACTCAGATTTAGCTTTCAGATTCATTTTTCAGTTGTTTTGGGTATTTTTCGCCCATATGGATGTTATATTATTTCAGTTGAACCTTATGGCCTATTATGCATGTTTTCCACATTATTATGTCATGAATTGCGGTATACATGTACAGATATCAGTCATGGGTTAGCTTGTGGTCCCTCGGGGTCATAAGCATCGTGTAGCATTCCGGTTCAGAAAATTGGGGCATTACACTTTTGTAGATTGAAAGTTCTAGCACCATCCACTTTGTTGAATCTGTTAAACAACTCATTCCACACAACACTTGTAACTGATGCATACATATTCCACCTAGTAACTCTTTGGACACAGAATTCATAATCCATGATAACACAATAGAATTCACTTTTTCCCAGTGATTGCCCAATTCAGAAAAATACTTTTCTTTAGTGCTAGAACCATCAACTAGTCCTAACTTGTTTCTTCCTAGTAGGTCTATACGCATAGATCAAAACCAGACATAGAAATTTTCCACACCTATCAACTGGAAAGAGATGATCTGTGTGCCACTAAGATCTGAGGGACTGAGAAAGAGAGGATGATTGTAATCCATTATAGTTATAGGTCCTGCACTGCTGGTTGACCCACCACCCACTTTGACATGATTAACACCATTTTCCATTACTTGAACCTTCAAATCTTGACTCAATAAATCCTTGAAGACTGAGAAAAAAAAACTAGAATATGTAATTGAGAACTTTCTTCAATCTCCAGATCGACTAAGGTAGCTAGTTTTAATCTAGCTAACCTATCTCTGATACCATGAAATTATTCTTAGATCAGTGCTTTAACTCTTAACAATGAGTTATGCACTGAATAACAGAAGAAGAAGAAGGACAGAGTAAGTAGAACAGAAAAAAAGAAGTTTTTTTAAGAGTAGAATCAGAGATCTTGTGTCTTCAACTTGTTGTTTTTAATAGTACATAGTCAGTTATTTATAGGAGAATTAACTAACACTCTAATTACTTCAACAACTATCCGTTAACAAGAGTAACTAACTGTTTCAAGGAAATAGTTATAATAGATTTTTCAATTTTCCTGCACATAGCATATTCTTCTAGACTCTTCCAGCTTGTGATTTTTCCTTTGTCTTCAACATATTCAACAACATGTGAAGCTTATTAGTAAGGTAAAATGGAAAGTGTTATCCCACATCCCTACTTCTTTATATATTGTGAGATTTTGTGTATGATTATTGGTTTGGCTATGCATGTGGATGTATGTTGTCGTATCTGGAGAAATAAGTGATATTATGATGATGTTCGATTCGAGTCCAAATGAATAAGTGATACTATGAAGATACCCGGTTTGAGTTTGGAGGAATGTGTGATATTATAATGATGCCTGGTTTGAGTCCAGAGGAATGTGTGATATTATGATGACGCCCGATGAATTCGGAGGAATATGTGATATTATGATAATGCCCGGTTTGATTCCGGAGGAATGTGTGATATTATGATGATGCCCTATGAATCCGGAGGAATATGTTGATATTGTGATGATATCCGGTGAATCCAGAAGAGGTAAGAACATTATGATGCCGTGTGGGGAAAATTTACTTATATGCATTGATATTTGTAAGGTTAGGCTGTGTGGGGACAACCTCCTATGCGCTTGAATTATGAGGTCTCTCTGGTAAATTTTTATTCATTTCTTGTTCCAAATATCTATATAAGAGGTGTGACCCTTGTTGATGCTAAATTAGCTACTAGAGAAAATTTGTGCCTAATATTGAGTTAAGGCTTAGCGTTATGTGTAAACTTGCATACAAATTCAAGGGCTAACCTAATATATATACTTGACTTGAATAAGAGGTTATATTATAAATGTTTTCTAGTAAGGTGGCTTATGTGGTAACTAGCTACTTCTATATATATGATTATTATTTGGAACCTAGAAACCTAGTAAACTAATTGGTGGACTTTACTTGATTAAAATATGAAAACTAGTCCTTAAGGTTGTGACATGCTTAGTGATGATGGATCTAGTATTGCATGATACTTTGTTAAATTATCTCTTAACATGTGAAGTTGAGATGACTTAGTTGATAACTCATGTCATGATGATGCTAGTTAAAGAATGGCCTTATGATAGTTGAATAACCTATACTATGGGTGGCTTGTTGTTTTTCCCCAATTTGATGACTAGTGATTTTAAGACTTGTAATCTTTTTACTTTTGAAAAAATAAGGTTAATTAGTATGGACTTTGCAGTATTTATCAATGAATTATAGAATTAATGATTACATGCCTATGCTATGACAGTGTTGCTTTCTTTATGTTGAATTACGGTATGGGTATTTGGAATAATGAGTCATGGTGGGGTTGTGCTACCCATGATTTTTGGTAAATTGATGGAGTAGTTGTGCTTTATGGTATTATTGGTTGTATTCTTTTGTGTACTCTCCGGTGGTATGGGACGCCATGCTGAGTTCTTTGTTGTACTCTCTTTCGTGTACTTCCCGGTGGTATGGGACGTCGTGGTAAGTTCTTATGTGTATGTTCTAAAGATGGCTGATGATGATATGACAATTAGATGTTTTTCTATTTTGTATATGGCTTTATGCTTTCGAAATGATACTCAGTTGTTATGGTGATTATGGAGTATATTGAAATAATATGTCATGTTATTGCTTTAGTAGTATACATGTTGTTACAGTGGTATCAAAGCAGATTCAGGTCCAATCCAACCCCTTGACTTTAAAATCATTTTCTTACTTTATATCGTCTTTACATTATATTTGAGCTCAGTCGGCCGATGATGCCTACTGAGTACCCTTGTTTTGGTACTCATACTACAGTTTTGTACCCTTTTGGTGTAGACCCAGGTTCTAGTTGCAGCCGTTGAGCTAGTTCGTACGAGTTGACTATTCGGAGACAGGGTGAGCTCTTGGAGATTGAGTTACCCTCTTTCCTCTCTATCTTTATTTGTGTTTTGCGTTCGAGACAAATGTGTGAGATTATTTAAGACATTTTAGATTCTGGGATTGTAAATTCCTCTTGTCAAGATTATAAGCTTTTGTATTAATACTATCACGCCGTGGGATTTGTGTTTGAATATCGGTTGTCCTTAGTTGTGAAATATTGTTGTTATATATTGTGTTCATATATACAGTCCATGTTGGATGTTCTTATCGAGGTAACCCATTGCCATAGCTCCGGGTTACAGTATCGGCTTACCTACCAGTGGAATGAGGTAGGTTCCATCATGACTCCAGACGGGGTCGTGACAGTTCTAGGAGTAGAGAAATTATGATCTATACCATTTATGGAACAAAATTCTAAAAATTTTGCATTTTCAAATTCTATACCATGATCAGATCTCATGGAAATTAGAGAAATGCCTAGCTTCTTTTCCATTTTCTTAATAAATATAGAGAAGACATCAAAAGCATCTTATTTGGAAGCTAAAAATAGTGTCCAGGTAAACCTGGAATAATGATCAACAATTACGAAGGCATACCTTTGTCCCCTCTGCTTTGAATTCTTATTGGTCCACAAAGATCCATATGGACCAGGTCAAGACACTTGACAATACTAACCTAGCTCTTTGATTTGAATGAGGATCTTACCTGCCCCCCCTTACATAAGCACTGCAAACCTCCTCATCTTTGAACTTGGTTTTGGTTAAGACCATTACCATGTCTTTGGATGAGAGTTTGTTCAATTATTTTAGACTTGCATATCCAAGTCTTTTGTGTCATAGGAGGGGATCATTTTCTATTACACTCAAACAAGTTAGCCTTGTTGCGGGCATGTTTATTATATCAGCTTTGTACATATTTTTGCGTCTTCTTGCAGTAAGTAACACCTCCTTGGTATCTGCCCTTTTGACTTCAACACCTGCAGAAGTAAAAATAATTGTGTTACCTTTATCACAGAGTTGTGATATACTGAGCAGATTTATGTTCAGTCCTTCCACAAGGTAGACATTTTCTAGTGATTTTGATTCAGAGTTCCCAATATTCCCAACTCCTGTAATGGTCCCTTTTTGCCATCACCAAAGGACACTCCCCATCCACATATTTTGGAGAGTGAAAAGAACTTTTTCTTATGACCAATCATGTGTATTGATCAAGCACTATCCAAGTACCAGTGCTTCTTTATTCCTTTCACTTTTTCCTACAAAAAAATTAGGGGTTACATTTTGGAACCTAGACAAGCTTGGGTCCTTTCTTATGAGAAAAATGGTGGATCAGATTTCTTCTAGCCCATCGAGGTAACAGGTTGTACGACTTGTTCCTCTAACTAGATATGTTTTTTTTCCTGGATATTCATAGAGTCAGATCTCATAGCCAGCATTGTACTCCTAGATATTCTTTCAGCAGCAATATGGCATTCAGTAGTAGGATGATCGTAGTTGCCACATATATAGCATAGATCCTTAGTAACACTGTGGCTCTTATGAAAACCTAATCAGTCTTTTTATTTTGAGTTTTTTCACCCAATTAATCAACAATTCTTGAAGAATCTGTCCATCTAGTAGCTTCTCAAGATCAAGTTTCAGTTTTGAAATATCTTGACTTAACCTTTCTACCTTGTTCTTTTCATTGTTGCATTCTTGTTTGACCCTAATAAACTCAGCCTCAATTTTCTCTTGTTCAACATTTTTCATTCTTTTTCCTTTTTCATAAAAGGGTTAGTTTTAAGATTTTGGATTTTAGAATCAGATTTGAAGAACCAAGTTGGCTGACTTGTTCCGTGAGAGTGCTATTTTCTTTTTCAACAATGTTTATGAAAGTTTCCATATCAATTAGATCAAACTTGAGACTTGCAAGACTGTTGAATAACTCATCCCTATAGAAGTTACTCCCCCCTGAACTATACCAAATTTACTATGGCATACTTTAATTTCACAGGGTCCTATTACCCCCGAACTCAATTTTAGCGTATTTTTATCACACTTTTTAGCAGAAATGCATGGTAAGACTACATCCAATAAATTCTTATGGTATGACCCTTCCTCGAATCCTCGGACATAGAGGAAGCTTTAGTGCACCGGACTTACCTGAAAATAAAAGGAAAACAAATCTTGCTACATTATTACAATTTAGAGAAATCACATCTCCTTGGAAGCCACACATTGCTTGAAACTGGTAATTTAGTGGTAGTTTGAGATAGATGAATTAAACTTAAATCCCAGAAAGGGTGAGTAGAAGTTCGAAGATTCACATTATTCTGATGCAGATTTAGAGTGTGTTCAAGCGAACTCACATCTTTAACTCTTAACTTCATGTGAACAGACACAAACATATGAAAATCATATAAAAATGTGACAAACTTTCTGAATCCACTGACTCTAAATTATGGATCGTCTCTACTAAAGCATCTTGAGAGAATCATACACGGATATATGAGATGTAATTGACTTAAGTTCTTCCTCTTTGACTTAGAAAAAAACTTTTAATAAAGGATTCTAATCCAACCTTCTTACCTATTGTGGGAAAGTTCTGTGAACATTAAGAAAAGGAACACATGCATTTAGTTTCAAAAGCAATTTTTAGGAGTTTATGCTATCTGATAAATAATATTGATGAACTCATCCCGTGGTTAATGCATCCTGCCTCATCTTTTCCCTAATCGCGTGAGACACGATATTAATGTTAACTCATAATCACCACCACCACCACCACCACCACCATCATCCCCATCGTCGTCGTTGTCTCATCATCCTCGTCCTCATCCTCATTGTCTGCATCTTTTCCTGCACGAAGTCACAGAAGTGATGCATATTGGAATATTTCCTCGTAATACTCACTTAGTATAAAAATATAAGCAGATATGGGAAGTTCATGTAATGTTATACCGAACATGCACTGGTTCCATTCCAAGGTCTTCCTGGTCTTGTTGAATTTGTGTAGTAGAAGCCTCGAGCGTGGGCTTACAGCCTTCTAACTCAATTAGGTGTAGTGTGTTGATATCTTCAAAATCAATGGGTATCTCTTCCAAATTATAGCAATCACTAATCATGAGGCGCTCAAGGACAGAAAAATTGTCATCTGTGGCTTTCTAGTACTTGAGAGAATTAGTTTCAATTAGCAAAACCTTCAATCAAGTAAATCCCCCAACAATTGGATGTCATTCTTTGCCACAACAAGCAGATGAACAAGACTGTTGAAAGGTCCAGACTCCCGAAAATTTTCATAGTCATTCTTATTTCCACCGATTCCTAATTTAATTTTTTAACATTCTGAATCCAAGAAATAACCTCTTTCATGCATCAACATAGAGACAAGTAAGAAATAGTTTGTCAACAGATATGCTTGGGAGATTTGGCATATCAAATTTGTCCAGTTTGAGATGCCTTAATTGCATTAGTCCCCAAATTTTCTATGGAAAGAGAACTATACTCGTGCCACAAAAATAAAATGTGTGTTCTTGGAACTTCGATCATATGTTGAAGGAACTTATGGCTTTTCGTTAAATTCTTCTATCGAATAAATAGATCATAGGAATTAATTAAATAACACGAGCTACTCTATTACTTATCTCGAATATCATTGAGTTGATCCCAAAGAATATACCGTCAAACATACACAATATAAATTGCTCCGTGAAGGAGAAAAAGTACACAACAACAAGAATTAACAACCTAGAAGACATTACAACATAAATTTATTGAATCAAAATCCCCATATTGAATAGAAACCGATTTGAATGCTCTTGTTGCTCGTCCTCTCCTTGTATTCTTTTTTCCAAAAGCTGATCTAAGAATCCATGATAATTGAGATTAACTTAAGCTTTCTCACTCTTGAATATTATTATAAAAAAGCAACATAAATTAGAAATATAAAATCTCCCATTTACAATCAAATCTACTCCAACTCCAAAAAGTTTTAGTTTTCATGGACAAATTTATTAGATTCAAAAGCTAATATGGTAAAACTATCTCCTAACTATCATTTACTATTTCTTAAATTGTGTGTCAAGTCAATAGTGGACAACTATTAATAGACGGAATAACAATTAGACCAAATGTGCCACATTTAAGGGGCCATTTTGAACTACCCTCAAATATAAGGGATATTCTTGTTAATTTCTCTTATATTTTAAGTAGGATTTTAACCAAATTTTATCAAAGTTACTTTTGTGAAATAATATGGGGCAAAGCTAAATTACTTTTTTCTACGACTTGACTTGTAGAAATGAGAAATTGGGTGTGACAATATAAATACTATATAGATCAGAGATATGAACATCCACGGGGTTGTTTCCGAGGTTTTCTTGTTCTTTTTGAATTCGTGTTGCAGATTTCCCAAGTTCGGGAAGACACCATTTTAACTGAATCAGCTGTAGTGAGTGGATATCTGCAAACTTAATGGGTATTTCTTTCAAACATCTGCAATCTTTAAGCACAAGGCGCTCAAGGACAAGAAAATTGTCATTTGTGGCTTTCCAGTACTTGAGAAAACTATATTCAATTAACAAAAGTTTCAATCGAGTAAATCCCCTAACATTTGGATGCCATTCTTCACCATCACAAGCATAATCCATTAGCATCAGCACCTCAAGGTTAGAAAAGTTCTTTTCAACTTTAACTTCTTGAGCGTTGCTGGAAAAGTTTCTACACTTGCTGGCAAAAAGTGAAAGCAATGTATAAAACTCAATGTTTCAAGTTGATGCAGATGGATAAGATTGTTGAAAGTACAGAGTACCGAGAACATCCATAGTCATTCTCATCTTGTCTTATTCCTAATTTTTTGACGTTTTGAATATCCACAATTACCTTCTTCATGCAACAAAGGCCAGACAAGTAAGAAATAGTTTGTAAGTTTGAAAAATCCAAGTGACTCTCTTTGTCAACAGATCCACTTGGGCAATCTAGAAAATAAAATGTGGATAGTTTGAGATGCCTTAATTGCATTAGTCCCCAAATTTGCACTGGACAAGTTACAAATGACCCTTTAACAATGAATGTCTGCAGATTCCATAACCTGCAAATTTCTGGAGATATGTACAAATCCCCATGGTAGAGCAATGATAGGTACCTCAACCAGATAAGGCTTAGTATCTGTAGAGGGAAATTATCAATCTCTATGTGTCTCAACTCCAAGACTTTGAGTAATTTGAAAGGAATAAGCTCTGATTTGAGAATAGGCATTGAATCATAAAGACCAAAAGAGAAAATAGAACAGGTTCATTTCAAAAGATCGTTGTTGTCATGATCTCTCAACTGACAATGTACAGGGGTAAGAATATCCCTATAAATACCCAAGGGACAATAATACATTCCATCACCAATCACGCGCTTAAAGGGCTGCATTTTACACATACTGAGATATCAATATCCTGAATCTGATACTTCAAGAACAATGTCGTTCATGCTAAAAATGTTTCCCATTTGAACTTCTCTCAAGCACAGGTCATATATTAGATCATGAACCTTACATAATCTAATTTTTGTTCCATCTAGACTTTTTTTGTAGACGATAACTAGACATCTATGGACAAGATCTTGCAAACACTTCTCAGCCTCTCCTTCCAAATCATTTTCCAACTTCAGGAACCCTCAGCCATCCATGATCTCATCAATTTCTTCACTCGAATCTCACTGTCTACTGGAAAAATCCCAAAATGCAGAAGACATGCTTTTAGATCGCTAGTCAAGTGATTGTAACTCAACCCTTGCACACGTGAACATTGTTTGTCAGGATCATTTGTGACAAGTAACTTGATATCTTTAGCAACATTTTCCCAGTCTTCTATCGCCCTTTTAGATTTGAGAAGTCCAGTAACCACGACAATATTTAGTGGTAACCCGTGACATTCATCTGTGATTTGCTTTCCAACAGTCTCGAACTCATATGGTAATGCTTTACTTGAAAATTATTGGGTATGATATAGTTTTGATGATTGACAAACTGACAAAGTGATATGAAACATGTCAGTTAAGCTGTTTCATTGACACACTATCTCATGTAGCTGAAACTTGTAGAAAAATCATTGATTAAAGACAAGCGTGAAAAAATCAAGGAAGGACCAGATGGGTGATTAATTCAGATAAACTCAAGGAAATAAACATGTGTTGATTTAAAGAGTTGGATTTTGATTACAACACTAAGGAGACAAGAGTTGGAATTGAAGGAGTCTCACTCGAAGTAGAATTCTATTTAATGCGAGTTCTGATTAAAGAAGGAGTTTGAAATAAAGAATGACTCTTTGGAGAGCTATGCTTAGATAGAAGATGTATAATTCACAGTAACTTGTTCACTTACATAGAGAGAAAAGGCTAAACATGATCAAATTGAGAAAGTTCTTAATTGAGAGAATTCTGACTGAAGATTCAAGTGCTGCCAGCACAAAGGAACAAATTGACGAACCTGTTTCACAGGATTAAGCTTTACAGTTCATGAGTCAGTTTAAATGTATTGTTCTTATTGAGTTGTAATTTATTTTTTTCCTAGATTGATTGTTTAGGAACAATACTGAGCTTAGTTAACTTTAAGTTTGGGATAACTCGAAGTGGGTTCAACAGTCAAGGGTGATTGTTGAGTTATAGGAATTAGAGTTTATAATTTTAGTTATTGAGATATAGGAATTAGAGTTTATAATTCCTAGTTGTTGGTTACAAGAGTTTTGTAATCAGTCGTTGTTGAGGCTCAGAGTTATTTAGTGAAGTTGGGGTTAAATCCTGTAGAGGTACAGGTCGTGGTTTTTTACACCTTTTTTGAGCCGGGTGTTTTCCACGTAAAAATCATTGTGTTCTTTACTTCCTATTTTACTGCTTTCATGGAACACGTCAGGCAACCCGTTCCATCCATAGGCAACTCTTACGTTAAAGTCATTGATCAGTAGGGCACATACTCTAACAAAAATGCTGCACTTTTGAAAAAACTCCAACTCTCATCTTGATCCATGATGCTCATCCGCAAAGAAAGATTCTCTATACCAGCATAACAAGCTACTTCATCTTTATGGGTAGTCAACAGTATTCGACTCCCTGCATTGTCTTCAGTTGGAAAGCATCGTCTCACGCTATCCCACACTTCACAATTCCAGATATCATCCAAGACAATTAAGTACCTTTCTCTCTTTAAACTTTTCTGTAGCATGTATGCTAGCTCCGCTTCACCTTTCATCTTAACCGTGTCATCCATTTCGATCGTTGATTGTAGAAGGCTTAGCAAAATTTCCTTTATGTTGTATTATTGAGATACAGTAGCCTTGGCACGAACATCAAAATGACATAGAATTGATCCAAGAATGTAAACTTCTTTTGCTAAGGTTGTTTTACCTATGCCTCCCATCCCGACAATTGGGATGACTTTGGGTTCACCAGAGTAGCTTGTAGTCAGATATTCTAACAAGTGTTCCTTTTGAATATCATGTCCAACCATATTATTGTTGATGTTCAAAATATCGTTTGTTGAACTTGAAAAATCATGAACCAATGATTCCTTTGATACTTGTTTGACTTTATCTTGGATCTTTGTCGACTCTTTCCAGATACAATTCATGTCCCCTGCTACTTATTGCAGGCTTTGACGAAACCTTCGACGCGCCTTTTTTTTCTGGCTTTTATTTTCTCCCAGTAAAGTTTTTGTTAGTCTCAGTTGAATTGTATATTCAGCAACACTTGTAACTTCTTTTACCTCTACTTCAAAATCCATCATTTCTCCAAAAACATTGTTTTTCTCAAAGTTCTTGACAAATACTTCCAGGGAACTAACTTTTTCAAGAAGAGCGCAAAGTTCTTCTCTGTGATCACATATTAGAGATTGCATCAGCGAATTGGATGTCAAAAGAGATTTTATTGTTCTCATAAGAGAAGCCACACTTGCATGAGCCATATATATTGTATTCTTGTTTCTTTCCTTTGCGGTTATTATAAAAGTAGAAGAAAGAGTAGAAGAAAGTATATTTCTTTGATGAGACTGTAGTGCAGTTTATATACAGCTGAAATAATAGCGTAAACTAACTCCTAGAATGTAGGAAAAGATAACTATATCTAATACAACTAACGCCTAAATAAGTTGAACAAGTCTAATCCTAATCAAATTATATCTATAGTACACAGTAAAACAATTTTACAACACTGTTAAACCACTAATGCTAATGCGCTACTACACCCCTCTCAAGTTAGGTATGAAGAGACAACACGTAACTTGGGAAGCATTAACTGGAAATCTGGCTTGGACAATGGTTTGGTAAGTGTATCTGCAAGTTGATCAGCAGAGTGTATGTTCCTCATTTGGACCAGTCCATTACGGACATGGTTACAAACAAAGTGAAGATCAACCTCAATGTGCTTCATTTTGGTATGATGTACCGTATTCTCAGCAATGTAAGTAACTCCAAGGTTATCACAAAGTATTATAGGTGTAGAAGGGGGTGACACATGAATATCTTTAAGTAAGTGAGTAACCCAATTCATTTCAGACAAGGCAGAAGCAACTGTACGATAATCAGCCTCAGTGGAGGATCTAGAGACTGTAGGTTACTTACAAGAACTCCAATAGATAGGAGTAGTTCCCAGATAAACAATGTATCCCGAGATAGAGCGGTGATCATTGGTGTCACCTTCTCAATCAGCATCAACATAGGTATAGAGATCAGTCGATTTCTGTAGGGAAACACAAATGCCATATTGGTATGTTTCTTTAAGGTAGCAGAGGACACGCTTAACCGGCTTCCAGTGAAGCATAGAAGGAGAGGTGTTGAACTGCGTAAGCTTTTTGACAGAGTATGTGATGTCAGGTTGGGTAAATGAAAGGTATTAAAGCTTACCGAGCACACTTCTGTATTCTTTTCCATCAGTTTTAGGTGATCCATCATCAACTAGTAGGGTCTCAGACATGCTCATAGGTGACTGAATACCTTTGCAGTCTTGCATCTGAGTGTCATGTAGAATCTCCTGTATATACTTGAATTGACTGAGAAACAAGCCATCAGCATTCCTGTGTACTTCAACACCCAAGAAATAGTGTAATAAACCAAGGTATTTGAGAGAATTTTTTTTCGAAAGAGAGGTAACAACATGTTGAATGAGTGTTTCATCACTGCCTGTGATTATGAGGTCATCCATATAGATCAGAATATAAATAGTGACCCCATAATGTGCAAAACAAAGAGAGAATTATCACACTCAGATATCTTGAACTCCATTCAAATCAAAGAACTAGTCAATGCATCATACCAGACCTTAGGAGCTTGCCGGAACCCGTAAATTGCCTTTTTGAGATGGCAGACATAGTTGGGATGATTCTTGTCTTCATAGCCAGGAGGTTGAGACATATACACGTCTTCTTGAATCTTTCCCTGAAGAAAAACATTATTGACATCTATTTGATGTAGTGGCCAATTCATTTGTACAACAATTATGAGTACTGTTTGAATTGTAGTTGGTTTATCCACCGGACTGAATGTCTTGGGAAAATCAACTCCGGGCCTTTAGGTGAACCCTTTTGCAACTAAACGTGCTTTGTACCTATCAATGGAGCCATTAGATTTAGTTTTAATTCGAAACAACCACTTACAAGGGACTATATTTTGGGCATGGTCTGGTGAATCATTAATGCATCAAATTCAGCCTTCATAGCATCTCTCTAATATGGAAATTTTTGTGCTTGCTTGTGGGTTATAGGAATAGAAGGTGCAGGCTGGTTCATTTGGGCAGTGTAGTCAACAATTTTTCATCGCTTGACGATGTTATTTTGTGATCTCGTTACCACACTATGTTGTTCTTTAGGTGGAATGTTAACAATAGGTTCAGATAGGAGAGGTAAACTGAGAGATGAGGCTGGATTTATTGATGATGAGTGCGGTCGACGTCGATAGACGCGGGTAATTGGTGGGCGGTGGTTCTTGGAGATAGAATAAGTAGAGGGAACTGGGGGTTGGCTTTGGAAAAAAAAATGGGGTTGAAGGTTATTAGCAGGAGATTGCGTATACCTATCAGAAGAAGATGTTAAGGAAGTAGAGAGGATATTACTTGGTTCCTGAGTTATGGAATGATCTGCCTTCGGGTAGTTTTCTTGTGCGGCACGAATTTAGCAGGCATCTTGACGTGTGTCTCGCATGAGTGGAATAGTGGGGGGAAATTGGGTAGTAATAGCATCAAGCATATTTTCTCCATAATTGAAAAGCTTAGAATTATTGGGAGAAGAAACTTTTTACCACTGTAAAGAAGAAAATTTCTGGTTCAATGGAGAAAATATACTTTCAAATGGAAAAACATCTTCAAAAAATTTTACATCCCGAGAGAGAATTTTTTTGGAACTGGTGGGGTCAAAACACTGATGGAAATGATGAGTGATGGAGAATCCAAGATAGACACAAGGTTTGTAGTATGGTTGTAACTTATTTTGGGCATATGGTCAAAGCCATGGGTAGCACATGTTGGTTTCATAGAAGTGTGAATGGAAAATGGAGAAAAAATGGTAGAGAAGAGGAGACACCAATTTGAAAAGTGTACTCCCAAAATTGGAAAGTTCACTAATTCTCCCACATTAGTGGGAGAAGGGAACCTTGAAGTGTTTATAATGATGAATACTTACTCCACACGATAAGTGAGGCAAGAAATAAGAGATGACTTCACTTTACCTTTGGAAGGAACTACTATTATATCGACCTGCGGTTTGTCTAGTTCACTCGGTTTCGGCTTCGGCTTCGGCTTCGGATTCAGATTTGGATTTGTCAAATGATCGATCGATGAGATCTATCTTTTTGGACAAACTTTATTTGACGAAATCTGATCAATAATACATTTATATTCATGCAGTAATAGTAACAGATGCAATGTTTCGACAGAACTGATGCATTGTTTTGACTGAACTGATGGGCTATTTCTGAATTGATGCACACTTTCTTTTCGACTGAACTGATGCATGCACTGAACTAATATACTATTTCTGTTTCGACAAAACAGATGCAATTCTTCAATAAAGTGATGCACTATTTCGAACGGGTGCACTGTTTGGTGAAATGGTATACTGCTTCATCAAAAATGCTGCAGACATGCATTTTCAGAAACATCACACCATTTAAGTGAACCAATGCCACCTTTTCGAAGAGGAATCTTCTAGGCTATATAAACCTGCTTTCCTTCACAGGTTTTGACATGAAGTTTTCAGAATAAAAACTCTCTTCTTTTCTTTACAAATATTCTGTGTGATCAATCAAAACGTTCTGTTCGTTTGAAGAATCCGCCTATTTGAGGTACCGCTATAGTCGGATTGAAGGACATTTTATCCTGGGAGGAAGATTCCATAACCTTGGGTACAGTGAGGGGAATTATTCCTTAAGGAAAGTTCGTGAATTCAGACGACTTGGTCTTATTCATTTCTGTTTCATCTATTTTCTGAAAAAATAAAATACACCTCTTGGAAAGGTCATTTTGATCTTGTGTTGAGGGTATTTGACATACTTCATTGTGTTCCTTTTTATATACTTGAACTTTAGTTGAAGTTGTTGTTTCTACTATATAGATTCTGCGTACCTGTAGAAGGAAAATAACAACACAAACAACCAAATGCACGAAGAGATTCATACCCTGGTTTGTATTAAAAAGAATTTCAAATGGTGACTTGTTATTAAGTGTGCTAGTGGGTAGGCAGTTGATGAGATATGTGGCATGATGGCAAGCAAATGACCAAAAATCAGATGGTAAAGCAGCTTGATGAAGTAGTGTTTTAGCTGTCTCAACTAGGTGACGATGACGTCTTTCGGCCATGGCAACCCGTTGAGGTGTGTACGGTGGAGAAAAAAGGTGTCGTTATGCCATTGGAGTGGATGTACGGGTATAATATTTGATACTCACTTCCTCCATCAGTGTATAGGGTGAGTATTTTTTTATCAAAATGTTTTTCAAGCACTGGATGTAGGTTTTGAAAAATTTGTTGAACTTCATTTTTATTTTTCATTGTGTATAACCAGATGTATTTGCTATACTGATCAACAAAAATACAATAATAATGTTTTTTATCAATTGAGAGCACGGGAGATAGCCCCCACAGATCGCTGTAAAGTGTTTCTAATGGAGATTTACTGGACAATTTGTTTGAATAAAATGGAAATCTGCGGGATTTATTGTAGCAACAAGAATTACAATAAGTAAATTTATCTTTCAATGAATAAAAAAGACTTAAATTATTGAGAATGCAAAATAAAACTCGAGAATGAAGGTGACCCAATCTTCGATGCCACAGATGTAATGAAGGGCCGGTAACAACAACATTGATGGTTGGGCGAGATGGTGTTGGCCATTCATAGAGTCCTGCTTTATTTGGGCCGCACAGAAGAGGTGTTCCCATATTCAGATCCTTCATAAGAAAGTTAAAAGGAAAAAAATTCTATTGAGGTTTGGTTATCTTGACAAAATTGAGAAATGGAAATAAGCTTGCACTTGATAGCAGGAGCACATAAAATAGTAGAGAGTTTGAAGGCATTATTTGATGCATATAAATGACTAGTACCAATTTGAGTATTGGAATCACATTACCATTACCCATCGTCACTTCCCCCATCCCTTTGAAGTCCTAAACATTATACAGGGAGTTGGTATCGGAGTTAATGTGGTGAGATGCACCCGAGTCTACAATCCATGGTTCATTTGGCAGTGTTTGGGCAACAAAATTAGCCTTAGCTTCAAAGTGGTTGTGGGATCGCAACCGATAGACATTTTTTGTATGGCCAAATTTGTCACAGAGCTAACAACGGACTCGTGAAGATTGGTGTGGGAAGTTACGCCACTGATAACTCTTGTTGGAATCCTGAGGAATAGCACTTTGATTAGACTGTCTATTTTGGGGACGCCAATTGTCGTAGTTGTTGTTTGGTGGGCATCGATTATTGTGTGGTGCTGATTGGGAATTTGTGACACATTAAGCAACTGCTGCAGTGACTTGTGTGGTCTCCTTTTTGAAGTCATCATGTTTTAGGAACACTTCGTGATCAAGAAGCTTGTCAAAAAGTTCTTCGTAGCTGATTGGAGAGTCTCGTGCCCGTATAGCTGCTGAAATCTCACAGAACGCTGGACCGAATCCACTCAAAATTTTCACCACAACTTCTATGTTATTGACCGGTGAACCAGCTGTGGTGAGCTCATCAGACAAAGAGCGAATCTCACGCAGATATTCTACAATAGATTTGTTGTCTCTACTGACCCGACTGAGATGGTGATGGAGGCTAAATATACGGGTTTATGATTTGTTCGCAAAGGACGTGTGAAGATGATCCCAGGCAGTTTTGGAGTTGTCTGCGGAAGTGACAGTGGATGCGATTGTGGCATCAACAGAGGCCATAAGAGCAGTTTGGATTAGTTTATCTTGATGAAACCAATCCTTGTATTTGGGGTTGGCAGATTCAATTTCATTAGTGATGATTTTTTTTAGAGGGGACAACGTGGTGCCATCAAGATGACCATAGAGGTCATGTCCATGAAGTAGCATGGCAATCTGGGCCTTCCAAATAGTAAAGTTGTGGCTGCCAGATAGTTTAATCGGCAATTGGGAGGATGGGTTGAATTGAATTAGGTTTTTGATGACAGGGGAGGCATCAGCATTAGCAATTGGGGTGGAGGCAGCCATTGATATGCAGGAAAAAAAATTACTCGTTAGAGTTATTGTGGCACTGATACCATATAAAAGCAGAAGAAAGAGTAGAAGAAAGTATATTTCTTTGATGAGACTGCAATGCAGTTTATTTACAGCTGAAATAATAGCGTAAACTAACTCCTAAACTGTAGGAAACAATAACTACGTCTAATACAACTAACGCCTAAATAAGTTGAACAAGTCTAATCCTAATCAAACTATATATTTAGTACACAGTAAAACAATTTTACAACACTGTTAAACCACTAATGCTAATGCGCTATTAGTTATGACCTGAAAGCTGTGGGTCGCAAGAGATCAATGGTATTACAAATAACGAGATACACAGATTTACTGAAAAGGCACACATAAACTAAATAAGATCAATAAATGCATTTTCCTTAATCATAGCTAACACAGGGTAACAGTGAGTTTAGTCCCAAACTCAGTAGCTTTAGCTCATTTAACGCGTAAAAATAATTTAACTCTCAGTATGCAAAAAGGATGGTGGTTGAAAACTCCGCTTTGCTTACTTAGGTAGTGTTTTCTACGTTGTTGGGGCTCTTTTAAAAAGTTGCCATACCCGTGTCAGATCCTTAAAAAAAATACACAACTTTTGAAGGATCCAACATGTAATCGCCGTTATTTTTGAAGAATTCGAGCAACATAACTATACATAGTACAAAGAGATAAATTATACATTGATAAGCCACTACAAGTGTTATTTTGCTGTAAAACTTTAATCAAATGAGAGAGTAATTAAGGGATACTAACCTTTCAATGACAGATCATACAACTTCAAAATCACTGAAAGTGATATTTGAGAAAAAAAATAGAAGAAATGACAATATTATGAGTAACAATAAACAAATGTGTAAAGAACAAAATCTAAAGAGTACCTAAACAAGATAAAATTTGAGTGGATGAGAAATGATATCTGCAGAATTTATCAGCCCAAACAGTCCCTTAACTTTACATAGTAGGTTCACTTAGGTCCCTGCAATATAATGTTGAACATAAATGGTACTTTATCTCTGCAAAAAGGGTGCACTTTGAAAAAAAATGTAGTGGTTTATTGTCACGACCAAAGCCGACGCCCTATGCGTAACGAGCATCCAGAACCATGAAGGCCCGAACGCTTTTCTAAATCTGGTAATCATGCACAAAATTCATATTGTATAAGAAAATTTGCAGAAAACAACATATGATGGAACCATGGTCAATCTCATAAACTTGAAAATTTTGAAAAGGAAATTTTGAATATTCTAGACATCTGACAACCGGCTGCAAAATCTCTAACATTTCAATATCCATCATAAATTTAAAACAAAACTGGGACAAGGCCCCAAGTAGGCCATATAAAGAAAGAAGCAATAAAATCTGAAAATCAGGCCTTCCGAAATAGAGAAGGCTCACCAAGTGCAACTTCTGAAAAACACAAATCTACTGATGGATAGGACCGCGGGACTGTGCCTCAGATCTTGAGTTATAGGGGGTCAACACATATATACTGGTATGCAGATCAATCCAAAAACAAAATAAATTTATATTCAAAATAGGTGAGAGCAATTTAAAAGATACATATTACCTTAAAACAGTTAAAAAACACATGGGCATAATATGAATCTTTCAAGACACATTTTCCATATCACGACTCTACTCTTTTATTTACTTCTGAGCTAGATGGTACATCCTACAAATCTACAATCCCACGGTCTATATAGAATCCGCCCTTGACTCGGAGGACAATCCCCCAACCCAAGTTTGTCGCAAGGTTTGGAGTATCTACTTATTTACTATGCCACAGGGCCATCACCAACGTAAAAATCTCCCTTTCGGTAATATAAATCCATGTCGGCAAATCACGGTTTTGGGAAATGAGTCGTCTGACTTGTTCCTTCTTTGGGAAACCATCTAACTCTCTTAAGCCCAATTTTAGATTCTTTAAACCATATCTTCTTTGAAAAAGTTGTTTCTTAACATCTTAGGGCACATCAAAATAGGGTATCGTAATACCCAGTCTTGCAAGCCATGTCATAACATATCTACTGACCATACCTTACTTCAAAAGTTGTTTATTGACCACCCAAAATATCTACCTTTTGATGAAAGTTCATAATTTAAAACAGTTGAAAATTAAGCCATTCTTTATTCAATAAATGTTCTACGGTGATCATCCTTTCCAATCACTTTAAAGTCATTCCAAATGGAAATCATGATCATTATAAAACAAGTAAAAGTAATCTTTCATAATCTCACAAAAACAATACAATTCATCCGTAACAATCAATCAACAGACTCAAGCTTTCAACAGTTTGCAAATTCAACTCGCAACATGTAAATTCAATGAAATTTGTAGTAAAAGAGAAAATCACCTGTCTCATGCTCTCATTTTCTTCTAAACATTAATATCACAATATCACATGAAAGTATTTCGAGTTTACAACACTGCAACACAATCTCCACAATTTCTTTGTAATGGTATAAAATTCTCAATGCATATTCATCAAAATCTTGAAACCAAATTCGTGTGAATATATCTATATCTATATCTATATCTATATATATACTTTAAAACAATTTAAAAATGGTAAAATCCATGCCCATGAGGTTTAGCATAGTCCCACGTACCTTAATCGATGAAGAATTCACGAAGAATTGATCCCTTGAGATTAAATGCTTAACCCTAAGTTATTTTTCTCCTATTGTGTTCTTGAAAGATGAATTAGGGATTTTAAGGGAGTTAAAACCTTACTAATAACCTTAATTTCGTTTAAGGATGATTAGGGACGGTTTTGGGATGTAAAAAGACTTGGTTGCCCTTAAAATGACTTAAAAATGATGTTTTTACGCCCTTGGGCCATAGGGCATGCGATGCATTTCCTATGGTCTAATCTAGGAAATGCCACGCATTGTCCATCGCCTAAAATAGGCTGGGCATCGTATTCCCATCGCCCAAAATGGGCTGGGCGACGCATTGCCCATGGCACAACACTTCTAGTAGCTTTAGGCGATTGCTAAGCGACGTACTCCACTTTGCAAGCTCATAAATTTTTGCTCGGTTATTGGATTGAGGAAAATTTGGTATCGTTGAAAGCTACTTCGAAGACCTTTCATTTTATATATAGTAGGCCCTCTAATTCATTATATAGAAAAAGTTATGGTCGATGGAAGTTGACCCAAGTTTAGACGCTCGCTAAAACTCAATCGATAGGAAAGTTTTCAACTCGTCTTTGAGTTAGGGGATTTTTGTGACCTCAATTCATATTCAAAGGTTTTTACACACTAAAAGAGTGATCACTACACATATACTAACATGGAATCATTTAGTTCAGATCTATACACGTAGGAACAATGGTCTAAATTCTAGCCCGAAAGTACGAGGTGTTAAATTTATACACATAGTAGGATCTAGAGAGGGTAGAGTATACGTAAACCTTACCGCTATCTCAGAGGTAGAGAGTATGTTTCCGATAGACCCTTTGCTTAAGATAAACAGTTCAAAGAAGTCGAGAAATAAACCCCTGTTATTTGAATAATGCTAAAATATGGTAATGTAATGGTAAATTTAAAGTTTAAACAGTAAGAACTATGGTGAAATCCTTCAACTTCAATCCTTCAGTAATTTCTTATAAAACTAAAACAAGAGAATCACTATATAAATGCACATTTCCATTCATTTAATAAATAACATTACCAAATAAAATGAGTGATCGGTCGTGTTAACCATTGTGAGCTCATGAACTCAAAATTTTAGTAATGCCCAACTAGTAATATTACTAAAAATTCTATCAACTCAAAAATATGTTACAATACAAAAGAGATCACATCTCCTTGGAAGACACATGTTGCTTGAAACCGATCAGGTAATTTTTTAGTCTTTATCATGGTTAAGGAGAATTTGGCCTCTTTATATGATCTCCGGCAATCCTCTCCTCTTCAGCTAGCTTCTGGGTTGAGTTAGTCCTAAGGTCCATTTCTTTATCTCATCACATAAATGATCAACAAATAAGGGAGATACAACAAATGAGCTTGTAAGGCATTATTCTTGTTAATCATGGTCATTCTGCAGTTTCTATGCCGGTGCTAAATGGTCCTTATTGACAGGGACAGATCCATCCTTAATGCTACCTAAATGATCATTGAAAGTCTTAAGAGAGGTCAGGAAGGACAAATCAAAGAGAAAGGTGGTTCGTAGATCAGTATAACCTTTAGCGTGAAGTGGTCGGGTTCACTCCTTCTCGAGGAAAGGATTCAACGTATTCGGCAAAACTCAGTAGCTTTATCTTATTTAGTGTGTGAAAATATCTAACTCCCAAAAAAATATTACGGTTCAGAACCCATAGACTAAAAATCCTTGCTCCACTTTGCTTACTTAGTAATGTTTTCTTAGGATGATGTTTGGATCTATCCTAAATCCACAACTTTTGAAGGATTTGACACACAATTTTGAATAGTATGTTCACTTAGGTTTCTGATATATCAGTAGGAAATGGGAACTCCCTTGAATGATGAATCCTTACAGATATTTAGGTAACTACCTTGAACAATGAATCTTTGCAGATTCCAGTTTGTAAATTTATTTTTAAGTATCTCTTTCAATCAACATATTAAGTAAGAGAACTATATTCATGCCTCCCAAAATGAAATGTGTGTCCTTGGAATTTCGGTCATAGGTTGAGGGAACTTATGCCTTTTTGTTAAATTCTTCTTTCGAATAAATAGATCACAAAAATCAATTCAAGAACAAAAAGTTACTCTATTACTTCTCTTGAATATCATTGAGTTGATCCCCAAGAATATACCATCAAACATACAGAATATGATACGACACCACGAAACTAAAGTCTAAACTGAATCATCATCCAGCTCCCACATCATAAATTGCTCCATGAAGGAGCGAAAGTACAGCACAACAAGCTAGAAGACATTACAACATAAATTTATCGAATCAAATTCCCATTATTGAATAGAAACCGATTGAATTCTCTTGTTGCTCGTCCTCTCCTTGTCTTCTTTTTTCCAAATGCTGCTCGAAGAATCCGTGATACTTAGACGAGATCAAGCATTCTTTGTGTCTTACTATAACAAAGCAATATAAGTTAGAAATATAAAATCTCCCATTTACAATCAAATCATGTCAATTAAAGTCTAGAAATATCAAAAATATTTAGCTCATGAGTACATCATTATATATTTATTAAAATGTTACTTAAAAACAGCTATGTAGAGATGTCCCTCGCTTATTTATATACTTATAAAAGATTTCTAACACTAAATCTTGAAAGTAACATATATTTTTTAAAACTCAAGAGGAAGACTCCAAAACAACACAAGTGATATACATGTTAGAGGAATTGTTACAAAGAAACCAATGTTTTGAAGCGAAACAAGAATGTGAGTTCATATTAATTTTTTTTTTTCACAATTTTTGTAAAATTTACTCCCTAGTCCATCTTAACATGTCCACTATACAAAAAATAAATATCCAATAATACTTTCGATTAGAAACCAATGGATAATTTACCCATTTTACTCTTAGAATTAAACACAATTCATTATCCAATGTGTTTTCCAAAGCATTAAATTTATTAGATTCAAAGGGTAATACAGTACAACTATTGATGGACGTAGTGAGTAACAATTAGGCCAAATGTCCTCGCATTTATCAAGCTTAAACTAAAGTATCAAAACTGCTCAGAAATATATTTAACGGACCATTTTGAACTACCTTAAAATATAAGGAATACTCTTGTTAATTTCTCTCACATTTTAAGTAGAAGTTAACCAAATTTTGTCAAAGTTATTTTTGTGAAAGTGTATGGAGCAAAACTAAATAAATTTTTTGTAAATGAGAAACAAAGTGTAACCTTGATAAATACTATATATATACTTACATGGATTGGAGATAAGAACATCCACGGGGTTGTTTTCGATATCTTCTTGTTCTTGTTGAATTTGTGCAGCATATTCCCCAAGTTCGGGAAGATATCTTGTTAACTCAATCCGTTGTAGTGTGTTGATTTCTGCAAACTCAATGGGTATCTCTTCCAAATGATGGCAACTTCTAAGCATGAGACGCTCAAGGGAAAGAAAATTGTCATTTGTGGCTTTCCAGTACTGGAGATTATTAAATTCAATTAGCAAAAACTTCAATCGATTAAATCCAATAACATTTGGATACTAATTTCCGATATCACAAGCATCAAACATCAGCTTCAACACCTCAAGGTTAGGAAACTCAGCTATGACGTCCAAGTATGACCAACTAAGCCAAGTGTCGTACAACTTTAACTTCTTGAGCGTTGCTGGAAAAGCTTTTGCACTGGTCACTGCCAAAAGGATACGAGAACAACTTATAAAACTCAATATTTCAAGTTTCTACAGATAGACAAGATATTTGTGAATCGAATAGTCCCAAATATTGTTTCCACTGATTCCTAATTTTTTAACATTCTGAATCCCCGAAATAACCTCCTTCGTGCAACAACTGCAAGACGAGTAAGAAATAGTTTGTATGTTTGGGAACCCCATGTGACTCCCTTTGTCAACAGATACGCTTGGGGGATTTGGCAGATAAAATGATGCTCTCACTTTGACATGCCTTAATTGCATTAGTCTCCAAATTTCCTCAGGAAAAGTTAAAACTGATCGACTAGGCCCTTCAACGATGAATGTCTATAGATTCCATAACCTGTAAATTTTTGGAGGTACCTCAACCAGATGAGGCTTAGTATCTGTATAGGGAAAACAAAAATCACACTGTCTGTCAAGTCCAAGACTTTGAGTAATTTGAAAGAATTAAGCCGTGATTGGTGAATAACAGTTGAAAAAGAACCACCAGAAATACAAATAGATTGGAATTTTGAACGAACATTTCCCCTGTGAACTTCTATCAAGCACAGGTCATATATTAGATCATGAACCTTACATGATCTAATTTTTGTTTCATCTCGACTTTTCTTGTAGACGAGAACTATACATCTATTGATAAGATCTTGTAAACACTTCTCAACCTCTCCTTCCAAGTCTTTTTCTGAATTCAGGAACCCCTCAGCCATCCATATCCTCATCAAATGCTTCACTGGAATCTCTGTTTCTTCTGGAAAAATTCCAAAATACAGAAGACACCTTTTTAGATCGTTGGTCAAGTGATTATAACTTAACCCAAGCACACGTGAACATCGTTCATTAGGATCATTTGTGACAAATGACTTGACATCTTCTGCAATACTTGTCCAATTTTCTATTTCCCTTTTAGATTTGAGAAGCCCAACAACCACGACGATAGTTAGTGGTATCCCTTGACATTCATCTGCGATTTGTTTCCCAATATTTTCGTACTCGGATGGTAATGCTTTATTTGAAAATGATGCACTTTTAAAAAGGTTCCAACTCTCATCTTGATCCATGAAGCTCATTTGCAAATATTCATTCTCTATATCAGCATAGCTAGCCACTTCATTGTTACGGGTAGTCAACAATATTGCACTCCCCTTGTTTTCACTTGGAAAACATAGTCTCATGGCATCCCATGCTTCATGTCAAATGTGCCACCTGTTGGGTTTGAAATCGAGAGGGCGTCATGCGGAAGCTATTAGTTGCAAACTATCACAGTGATAATTCAGACGACAAAGAAAAACATACTAAAAACATATTATTGATGTAATTTGGTCAAGTGACGTACATATTGAAAACTAATATAAAAAAATATTAAAAAATATTGGGAGAAAATCTCCTCCTAAACGAGACTCTTTAAACGACTACATTGTGGATGCTACTATGTTATTGTATGAGAAGAGGAGTCTTCTATTTATAGATGTCGAAAACCCTTTCCTCCAAGAAAGAGGTTTGCCAAATATGTAAAAGTTTTATATTTTATTTTCAAAAAAAGTAAAAGTATTTATGGTTACTTTTATTTTCCTTACAATAAAAAGTAAAACTTAAATTTGGTAAGAAAATTAGGGCAAAACCCCTAACAAATCTCCCCTTTTTGGCTTGATTTTCTTCACTTGATCCGTTTTCTCTTCATATCACGTGCATGAACTTTGTTCTTGATATAATCTTCATAACTGCTGCTTGTCGTTCTTGATATAATCTTCATAACTGCTGTTTTCCATGGTTAAAAATAAGGTTTAAAATCTCATGGTTAAAAAATGGTTTAAAAGTAATATTTTATTTTTATTTTTAAAGATGCAGCAGCAGGAGTGTTGAAAATATGGTTGAAACTTGTTCTCCACATGTAGTTCGACAAAAATCTTCATTATCATCCAAATTGTTGAAGCTTGATTTTAAAAACGCTTAGAACCTGTTTAATCTCGTCTCACCACACCATTGGACCGTTGAATCGTAAGCTCTGATACCACTTGTTGGGTTCAAAATCGAGAAGGCGTCATGCGGAAGCTATTAGTTGCAAACTATCGTAGTGATAATTCAGACGACAAAGAAAAACATACTAAAAAATATATTATTGATGTAATTTGGTCAAGTGACCTACATATTGAAAACTAATATAAAAAAATATTAAAAACTATTGGGAGAAAATATCCCCCTAAATGAGACTCTTTAAACGACTACATTGTGGATGCTACTATGTTATTGTATGAGAAAAGGGGTCTTCTATTTATAGATGCCCAAAACCCTTTCCTCCAAGAAAGAAGTTTGCCAAAAATGGAAAAGTTTTATATTTTCCTTTCAGGAAAAGTAAAAGTATTTATGGTTACTTTTATTTTCCTTACAAGAAAAAGTAAAACTTAAATTTGGTAAGAAAATCAGGGCAAAAACCCTAATACCACCTTTAGTAGATCGCAGAAGGCTCACCAAGATTTCCTTTACATTGTGTTGTTGTGAAATAGTAGCCCAGGCACGAACATCAAAATGAGAATGAATGCATGCATCGTTGTAAATTGTGTTCGCTAAGGTTGTTTTACCTATGCCTCCCATCCCGAAAATCGGGATGACTTTGGGTTCACCAGAACAGCTTCTAGTCAGATCTTCTACCAATAGTTACTTTTGATCAGCACGTCCAACCATATTGTTCTCAATATTCAGAATATCTTTTGATGAGCTTGGAAACTGTAGAACCATTGATTCCTTTGATGCTTGTTTTCCTTTATCTTGAATCTTGGTTGACTCTTTCTATACACGATCAATGTCCTTTGCTACTTGTTGAAGGCTATGACAAAGCTTTTGATGTGTCCTTTTATATTGGTTTTTAGATTTTTCCAATACAACTTCAGTTACTCTTAGTTGAATTGTTTGTTCAATAGTATTTGCAATTTCTTTTATCTGTACTTCCAAATCTGTCATTTCCCCAGAAACATTGTTTTTCTCAAAGTTCTTGACAACTACTTCCAGGGAACTATTCTTTTCATGAAGAGAACAAAGTTCTTCTCTGCGATCACTATTTAGAGATTTCATTGTCAATTGTTCTCATAAGAGAAGCCACACTTGTATGAGCCTTATCTACTATATTCACGTTTACCTTTACGATTATGACCTGAAAGCTGCAAGATGCAAGAGTTAAATGGTATTATAGATAATGTGATACCCATTCTTTAGTGCGGGAACATCTTTTTAGATGAATTGAGGTAATAGAAATCTCCTAGTTCAAAGTTGAATTGAGAACTTTCCTACCGATTGACTTTTAGTCGACGTTCTTACTTGGATCAACGTCCAACGATCATTAATCACAGTATATAATGAGTTAGAGTTAGGTGTCCTACCTACCAAATTAAAAGTTTTTGAGTCTTCTTTCCAAGCAAAAAGTTATGGACATTTTAGTGAGCCAGCATCCCAGCTGAGCGTTGGACAGTGCAGAGTGGAGCTCAAGCCAGGAGATAACTGGTTTGCCTCCGCATTGGGCTTCATGGTGCAGAGCATACCTGTTCGACGTAAAACTTCCCCAACCCATTTTATAACCCTAAAATCATCCTAAACTAGCAGAAATCTTCAAAAATCCTCATACAAGGTATTTATTTCAAGTTATTCGTATTCTCTAAATGACGGATTGAGACTAGGGTTGAATTTTCATGAAATCATGTTATTGAATCCTGTCAACTAATAGTTATTAGATTAGAAAGATGAGTAATTAAGGGAAACTAACCTTTTAATTGTTGGGAAGAAGCAACTGGTCATTGCAACGGTATGCTATGATAAAAGATCATAAAAAACATAAATATGAGTACATGAAAAAAAGAAAGATATAGTAGCTAGTAATCAAGATTAAAATCAAGAGAAAAATGGCATACCTCTCTGAGTGTCTAACAAAGTGTTTTCCTTGTTATAAATTGGGATTAGAACTTCAATTATTATTGTTGCATGTAGGGTAAGGGCATTTATCTATTTAAACGGAAACACATCAGTTGTAGTTTTAAGATAAAAAGTTATAAAACATGATTATATTATGTTTCAATTGTCATCATACTATTTTTGTTGTCATGTACTTTTTTTGAATGCCATATTTTGCTTTCTTTATTAGTTGTCATATTTTTTATAACTACTTTGTTTTACTACATTTAAGCGAGGGTCCTTCGAAAATGATCTAGGGAAAATATCTGCATGTACTTGACTTTTCTCAGATCTCATTTATAGAATTATTTAGAGATATACCTCATTGATATATTAAAGAAATAACTTGGCCAATTTGTTTTACCAATCACAAATTTTTTATTTATATTTGTTGTTTCCAACTAGTACATTGTGGACTAATCAATAAACAAATACCATAATAAATCTCCAGCTTAGGAGCCAAATAGTGGAGTATTTTTTTCTTAAAAAAGACAAACTTTTTGTCTCATACAATGAGTAATTCCATATGTCATGTTTTCACGATACTCTCAGTCAAGCTATGATCCTTAGACTTGAGACAGTCTTATGACTCAGGAAATCTCCATGATCTCATGAACTCAGTCAGTTGTCAGATATCAGTAGTATTCTGTCAGTCAATGGAATTCAGTAACTCAGTCCATGTTCAGTTCAGTAAATCATGTTCAGTGTCTATTCAGATAGGAGTAGAAATTAGCACCGAGCGAACCCAAGGATGGGAACTCACCTGTTAAATGAGGGTGTGATTCTTAAAAGCAATCCGTGTGTTCCAGAACTATGTATCCAACATAGGTTGAGAGATCATAGACTTCTATATGAGGGTAGAAGAGGTGTCTTAGCCTCCTATATGAGGGTTCCTACCATTCTCACTAGAGTTACCTGTTATATTAGGGTCACTCACATGTTGTCCTTACCAGTGGTGCGGTATTGACACCCTTCCAATTAGGGCATAGATTGGAGCCTAATTCAGATATAATGCATTATTTGGGGTATGTCAGTTAGATGACTACCTGCCACAGTCTCAGTACCAGTCTCAGTAAAAGAACTCAGATAGTTCTTCAGAATTCAGGACTGTCAGCTACAGTTAACTTAGATACAGTATGGAACTCATCTAGTTCCATCAAATTCAGGACTATCAGATACAGTCACTCATGTTATCAATTATAAGAATTCAGTCATTAGTTATGTTAATCATCAGCATACTCATGTTATCACGATTCCAGATATAGTTACTATGTATGCATGCATGTATTCTCATATTCATATTAGTCAGTTAGCCAGTATTGTTCATGCATATGAACCCCATGCATTTAGCCGACCTCACATGCATACCAACACATTTAAAGTATTGACACATTTGCACTATGGTGTCTTATACCATAGGTTCAGAGACACGAGTTCCATAGCATCAGTAGATTCCAGTCTCAGCTGTCAGAGTTAGAAGTGAGTCCTCATCTTTCGAGGACATGATCATCATTTTATTATCTCAGTAATTATTTTATTAGTTGGAGTTAGTTGGGGACATGTACCATCAACTCCTTACTCAGACAGTTCCGTCAGTTAGAGTCTTTCCAGACTATTATGTTCAGACAATTATTTTAGTTATTTTGGGTATTTCATACCCCATTTAGATGTTGTGTTTTACTTCAGTTATTTGAACCTTATGGCCTTTCAGTTTATGTTTCTGCATTATTCAGTATATTATGCAGTATATAGGTACAAATATCATTCATGGGTTAGCATGTGGTCCTTTGGGGTCATGAGCACCATGTAGCGTTCGGGAACCAGATTTGAGGTGTTACAAACTTGGTATCAGATCCTAAGGTTGAATAGAGTCCTAGGAAGTCTGAAAGCCGCATCTAGTAGAGTTTTGTGTATGGGTGTGTTGCACGCCACATTTATGTGCAGGAGGCTATAAGATGTTTTAGGAACAGTTTTCCTTCTTTCAGTATTCATGTCGTGCCAGTGAGCATAATGTTAATCTAATCTCTCAGTCTAATCCATTTCTCCTTCTTATTTCAGAACATGTCTCCCAAGAGAAGAACCCAGCCTGTCCAAGAAGATCCCTTGGACGAACATATTTCTCATGCGGAGTTCAGGGGCACATTCACTACTCTTGCTAACTTAGTTGCTGCTCAGAGTGAACAATCAACTATCATTCTGGCCAATCCAGTGGCCAATTTAGCTGCAGCCAAGATTTGGGACTTCACCCGAATGAATCCTCCATCCTTTCTTGGGTCTAAGATAGATGAGGACCCTCAAGAATTCCTAGAACAGGTGCAGAAGGTTACATACATAATGGGGGTTACTCTTAGTGAGAGTTCTGAGCTAGCAGCATATCATTTGTAGGATGTTGCTCACACTTGGTTCAAGCAGTGGAAGTCAGAGAGGGCAGATGATGCAGGGCCAGTTGAGTGGGAGGAGTTTGCTTCTGCTTTCCTTGATAGATTCTTTCCCCTAGTGCTTAGAGAAGCTAAGGTACTAGAATTTATCAACCTCAGGCAGGGCAATATGACAGTGAAAAAGTATTCTCTTAAGTTTACTCAATTATCCAGATATGCCCCTCATGTTGTTGCAGGTAGCAGGGCAAAGATGAGTAAGTTTGTTTCAAGGGTGAATGATAGCGTGGTTAATAAGTGTAGATCTGCCATGCTGAATAGTGACATGACTTTATCCAGGATCATGAATCATGCTCAGCAGATAGAGGAGCAGAAGATTAAGATGAGGGAGAAGCAGAATAAGAGAATGAAGACAAGTAGTTTCAACTTTGCTCAACTTAAGTCAGAAGGAGGAAACCGTTCTCAGTTTCATCCTAAGTCATCAGTTCCAGCTCCTTATCCAGCCAGTGCTCCAGTTCCTAAGTTCAGAGAGGGTAACAAGGATAGAGCGCTAGGTTCTAAGTCCCAGGGCAGTATTAGCAGTGCCCAAACCTATCATCTTTGCCAGACTTATGGCAAGCACCATCAGGGTATTTGCATAGTTGTCCGTGGTATTTGTTTTGGATGTGGCAAACTAGGCCACAGAGTCAGAGACTATTCTCAGGGTCTGCAAAATCGCTCCTTATCTTAGTCCTATCTCCTAAATCAGCAAGGTGCCACCTCCAGTGCTACTAGTGGGAAACGCCCAAATCGACTCTATACTCTTCAGTCCCAACAAGATCAGGAAAATTCTCTTGATGTGGTTACTAGTACGTTACAGATCTTTCATGTGCATGTTTATGCTTTGATAGATCCAGGAGATTCTTTGTCTTTTGTCACTCCTTATATAACAGTCGATTTTGAAGTTAGTCTCAAAATTCTAGCAGAGCCCTTTTCAGTCTCTACCCCAGTGGGTAAAACCATCATAGCCCGACGGGTATACAGGAACTGCCCGGTTATGATATCTCAGAAAGTCACTTCAGCAGACTTAGTCAAATTAGAGATGACTGATTTTGATGTCATTCTCGGCATGGATTGGCTTCATTTCTGCTATGCCACAGTCGACTGCAGAAACAGAATAGTCCAGTTTTAGTTTTCTAATGAACCCGTCCTTGAGTAGAGGGTAGTACTTCCACGTTCATAGGTCAGCTTGTTTCCTACCTTCGGGCATGGGAAATGATATCTAAAGGATGTGTTTATTATCTTGTTCGAGTTAAGGACACTAGCTCTAAAACTTCCAGCCTTGAGTCAGTTCCAGTTGTAGGTGAATATTTAGATGTCTTTCCCGATGATCTTCCAGGAATTCCTCCTGAAAGGGAAATAGACTTCGGTATTGATCTTTTTTCAGATACTCAACCTATCTCTATTCCTCCATATAGAATGGCACCAGTAGAACTCAAAAAATTGAAAAAGTAGTTAAAGGATCTCTTAGATAAGGGATTCATCAGACCCAGCATTTCCCCGTGGGGCGCACCAGTCTTATTCTCAAGAACAAGTATCCTCTTCCCAGAATTGATGACTTGTTTGACCAACTTCAGGGTGCCAGTTATTTCTTAAAGATGCACCTCAGATCCGGCTATCATCATCTCAGAGTTAGAGAATGTGACATTCTAAAAATAGCTTTTTGAACTCGGTATGGTCACTTTGAATTTCTAGTCATGTCATTTGGTCTTACTAACGCCCCAGCCACTTTCATGGACTTGATGAACCGTGTGTTCAAGCAGTACTTGGACATGTTTATCATAGTCTTCATAGATGATATTCTGGTATATTCCTGCAGTAAGCACGATTATGCAGACCCCTCAAAATAGTACTTCAGACTCTCAGAGATCATCAACTATTTGGAAAATTTAGTAAGTGCGAGTTTTGGCTAAGGTCAGTAGCATTCCTTGGTCACATCATTTCCGGTGATGGCATTAGGGTTGATCCTCAAAAGATCGAAGCAGTAAGAAACTGGCCCAGACCTGTCTCTCAATCAGATATTAGGAGTTTCTTGGGTTTGGCTGGCTATTACAGATTTTTTTTGAGAGATTTTCTTCTATTGCATCCCCTATGTCCAGATTGACTCAGAATAAAGTCAAGTTTCAATGGTCAGATCCTTGCAAGAAGGGTTTTCAGGAGTTGAAGACTCGACTCACCTCAGCTCCAGTTCTAGTTCTTCCAGATGGTTCAGATGGGTTCATAGTGTATTGTGATGCATCTAGAGTAGGTTTGGATTGTGTCCTCATGCAACATGGTAAGGTCATAGCCTATACCTACAAATAGCATAATCCCCATGAGAGAAATTATCCTACTCATGATCTTGAGTTAGCAGCCGTAGTCTTTTGCCTTGAAGATTTGGAGGCAGGTGTTCATGTGGATGTGTTCATGGATCATAAGAGTCTTCAGTGTGTCTTTTCTCAGAAAGATCTCAATCTTCGTCGGAGAAGGTGGTTAGAGATCTTGAAAGATTATGACATAGGTGTCCTCTATCATCCGGGCAAGGCCAATGTAGTGGCTGATGATCTCAGTAGACTGTCTATGGGTAGTGTTTCTCATGTTGAGGACAATAAGAAAAAGTTAGCTGAGGAAGTCCATCAGCTTGTTAGACTAGGCGTTCGCTTGGTCGATACAGATGAGGGTGATATATGGGTTCAGAGTAGTTCAAAATCATCTCTAGTTTCTGAGGTGAATGAAAAGCAAGATAGAGATCCCAACCTTGTCAAGTTAAACGAGTCAGTTTAGGATCATAAAGTAGAGGTTTTCTCCCAAGGGGGAGATGGTGTTTTGCGTTGTTAGGGTCATCTCTGTGTTCTAGGGGTAGATGACTTAAGGCAACAAATTCTTGCAGAAGTGCATGGTGCGTGCTACTCTATTCATCTAGGGACCACAAAGATATACTGCGACTTGTGGGAAGTCTATTGGTAGAGTGGGATGAAGAGAGATGTTGCAGAGTTTCTGGCTAAGTGCTCTACATGTCAGCAAGTTAAGATAGAGCATCAGAAGCCTAGTGGTCCTATACAGGAGTTCATTATTCTTACTTGGAAGTGGGAAGAAGTGAACATGGACTTCGTGATGGATTTGCCTCGAACTCATCATCAGCATGATTCAGTCTGGGTCATTATAGATAGAATGACCAAAGCAGCCCATTTCCTTCCAGTCCATACCTCTTATTCAGCCGAGGATTATGCCAAACTCTACATCAGGGAGTTGGTCAGATTGCACAGTGTTCCGCTATCAATTATCTCAGACAGAGGTACCCAGTTCACCTCTTATTTCTAGAAAGCATTCTAAAAGGGTCTTGGTACCCATGTTTATCTCAGTATAACCTTCCAACCTCAGACAGATCGTCAAGCATAAAGGACCATTCAGAGTCTAGAAGATATGCTAAGGCCGTGTACAATTGATTTCAAGGGTAGTTGGGATGACCACTTGCCTTTGATTGAGTTTGCATACAACAACAACTATCATTCCAGTATTCATATGGCTCCATTCAAAGTTCTCTATGGTAGGAGATGTAGATATCCAATTGGTTGGTTTGAAGTTAGTGAGGCCTCAATCATAGGTCCTGACTTAGTATTCGATGCCTTAGAAAAACTCTAGTTGATTAGAGAAAGACTCCGGGCTACTTAGAGACGACAGAAGTCTTATGCAGATGATCGTATAAAGGATCTCGAGTTTGAGATTGGTGATTATGTATACCTCAATATTTCTCCCATTAAAAGAGTGAAGAGATTTGTCAAGAAGGGAAAGCTCACTCCTCGATATGTCAGTCCCTTCAAGATTTTCAGTCGCTTCGGCAAGGTAGCTTATGAGCTCGAATTGCCTTCAGATCTAGCCTCAGTTCATCCAGTTTTCTGTGTTTCCTTGATCAAGAAGTGTATAGGTTACCCAACAGTTGTAGTCCCTATTTAGAGCATCGATGTTCAGAACAGTCTCTCTTATGAGGAGATTCCAATCGAAATCCTAGACTGTCAAACTCGTAGATTGAGTAACAAAGAAGTCCCTCTACTTAACATTCTTTGGCAAAATCAGTCTATCGAGGGAGATACTTGGGAGCAGAAGAAGATATGCGTACCAAGTATCCTCACCTCTTCTCCGCCAACTCAGATCAAGCTCAAGGTAACAGTTCATCACAAACATGGTATACAGTTTCATGCTCATGTTCCTATTAGAAATTTGGTATCAAGTACCATTACGTATTTATTCATGCACTCATGTATCAATTCAATTATGTAACTATGCATCAGACATGCATTCTCATTATGATAGACTTAGTTCTTTAGAACACTCAGTCATGCATTCATAAATCAGTTACACATGCATCAGGTATGCATGTTCAGTATTATATGTTCAGCTTGTCAGTCATGTTGGTCATGAGATCATGTTCCAGTTATTCATCTTCAGTATGTACATTAGTTGTATTTTATCCCCTCTCAGTCAGTCTCATTCGAGGATGAATTTTCTCAAGGGGGAGATATTGTAACACCCCAAACTTTTTCTAGCTAATTTCATCTCAAGAATGTCTAGTATTATCTTTTAAATTGAATGATGGTTATTCCATGATTAATTTTCAAGATTTTTCCTTGTTTCCATATGGAAAATTCAATAATCTTTCCATCGATATAAAATTCACCTAAATCTGATAACCAGGTAAAAAGTTATGACTATTTCAAGTTCCCGTTGTAAAATAGCGCCATATTGGTCAGTGGCGCGCCGCGCCACAAGGTAAAATGTTAATTGTCCTTTTCCAGTGTCTTAGCACGATTTTCTCCACTTCGCACCAAAGTTCTAGATCGCAAAAAAAGGGGCAACGCGATGTCTCCGCGTCGCGCCATCCCTCAGTTTCCCAATTGTTAAATTCCAGTGACACGGTGCGATAGCGCCGCGTCGCGCCAAGGGTCCAATTCGGGAAATTTTCACTGAAATTAAATAACGCATCTAGGGTTAAAAGGGTCAACTTCCCACCCCTATTTAAGCCCTTTAACACGTGATTCAGCCATTTTTCACCCAAAATACATTCTCTTCTCTCAAAAAACTCTCAAGAACAAGCTAGGGTTTTCATAGAAGATCCAGTTTCAAGAATGTTTCACCATCAATCTTCACGAAATCATGAACTAAGGTATGCGTTGTGTTCATTCATGGATTCCTTCTATCCATAAAGCTCAAGAACCTTGTTTTATCTATAAATCATGGTATTTATGTTGTGGGTTATTTGTAATCATGTTGTTAACGTTGATTGATTTCAAAGTTGGAATCTTTGTGTGTTTATCATGATATTATGTTACCATGCAAGATAAAATCCATGAATTTAGTTGATTATGATGTGTACTTTGATGAATTCACTTATGCCCTAAGTTTTGCATGCAAGGTGATTGATAAAATGCTTGAAAAAATAGAAATCATGCTTTATAGCTCGAGACATAAGCTAAATGTGACATGTTTGTCATCCTTCTATGTTTAAATGGTTTCCATGCTATCATTGTGAAATGTGTATGTTGTAGGAATGTCCATGATATTAGAATATGAGGTTATGATATGATTATCAGCATTCTCATCCATGTTAGATAGTATGATAACCCTTTACTTCGTGAAATCCACAACTTATTAAATTATGTATTGTTGATCTGGGTCTTGTACTTGATGAAGTCATGCTTCGTCAGTTTTCTTCAATCGAGTCCTGGGTGTACTTGTACCCAAAACATTAGCTGTGTGCCTAGAGCCATGTTATGTTTTCACGATACTCTTAGTCAACCTATGATCCTTAGACTTCAGACAGTCTTCTGACTCAGGAAATCTCCATGATCTCATGAACTCAGTCAGTTGTCAGATATCAGTAGTATTCTGTCAGTCAACGGAATTCAGTAACTTAGTCTATGTTCAGTTCAGTAAATCATGTTCAGTGTCTATTCAGATGGGAGTAGAAATTAGCACCGAGCGAACCCAAGGATGGGAACACACTTGTTATATGAGGGTGTGATTCTTAGAAGCAATCCTTGCGTTTCAGAACTATGTAGCCATTATAGGTTGAGACATCATAGCCTGCTATATGAGGGTAGATGAGGTGGCTTAGCTTTCTATATGAGGGTTCCCACCGTTCTCACTAGAGTTACCTGTTATATTAGGGTCCCTTACATGTTGTCCTTACCAGTGGCACGGTATTGACACCCTTCCAATTAGGGCATAGATCGGACCCCAATTCATCTATAATACATCATTTGGGGCATGTCGATTAGATGAGTACCTCCCACAGTCTCAGTATTAGTCTCAGTAAAAGAACTCAGATAGTTCTTCAGAATTCAGGACTGTCAGATACAGTCAACTCAAATACAGTACGGAACTCAGCTAGTTCTATCAGATTCAGGACTGTCAGATAAAGTATATCATGTTATCAGTTATCAGAATTCAGTCATTATTTATGTTAGTCATCAACATACTCATGTTATCACAATTTCAGATATAGTTACTATGTATGCATGCATGTATTCTCACGTTCATATTAGTCAGTTAGCCAGTATTGTTCATGCATATGAACCCCATGCATTCAGCCTACCTCACATGCATACCAGTACATTAAAAGTACTGATGCATTTGCACTATGGTGTCTTATACCCTAGGTTCAGAGACACGAGCTCCAGAGCATTAGTAGATTCTAGTCTCAGCTGTCAGTGTTAGAAGTGATTCCTCATCATTCGAGGACATGATCATCATTTTATTATCTCAGTAATTAGTTTATTAGTTGGAGTTAGTTGGGGACATGTCCCATCAACTCCTTACTCAAACAGTTCCATCAGTTAGAGGCTTTCCAGAGTATTATGTTCAGACAGTTATTTCAATTTTTTTGGGTATTTTATACCCCATTTAGATGTTGTGTTTTACTTCAGTTATATGAACCTTATGGTCTTTCAGTTCATGTTTCCGCATTATTCAGTATATTATGTAGTATACAGGTACAGATATCAGTCATCGGTTAGCTTGTGGTCCTTCGGGGTCATGAGCACCGTGTAGCATTCCGGGTACCAGATTCGGGGCATTACAAAGTATGACCAACTTAGATAAGTTTTCCCAATCTTCTATTATCTTTTTAGATTTGAGAAGCCCCGCAACCACGATAATAGTTAGTGGTAGCCCATGACATTTCTCTGTGATTTGCTTCCCAATGGTCTCAAACTCAGATGGTGATGCTTCATTTGTAGATGCTGCACTTCCAAATCAGTTTCAACTCTCAACTTGATCCATGAAGTCCATCTGCGTAGAAAGATTCTCTGTACCAGCATAATCGGCGACTTAATTGTTACGAGTAATCAACTGTAACACCCCGAAAATGGGTCCTGGAGCGTCACACGGTGTTTGAGGCTACGAGTATCCCCAAGCTTACCATTTGAGCCATTTTCATTCAGTTCAACACAAATCAACAGGGTTTCCATAAATAACTCTCAAATATCAACAGAGTAATCATCATCCAAGAATAAAAGAATTTCAGAAAGATAACAAAATACGACTTATTAGTCAACTCCCAACTTCTATACTAGTCTGACAAGCCTCTAGGAAAATCAATAAAACCAGCGAGCCATTGATACATGCCCCAACTGACTCATACTCAGTTATAAAATGTAAACAATTTCGTGAAACCAACATTAGACATCACGTCCTAGGAACATGAGTACTTACCACAACAGAGGATGTAGAAAAATGTGCCCGAAGAATCACTATCGAACCTGGAACTGAGCACCTAAACCTACATTCCGAGAAAATGCAACCCACATCCGAAGATGTGGGTCAGTACCATTGAAAGGATGAAATAAGTATAATAACATAAAATAAGTATAGCCCGAAGAAAATCATCATAATCATGAGAGGATGAAATAAGTATAATAACACATGTGAGTCATCATATAATTTGTCAATCACTTTCAGTTCATCAAGAATATCAATTCTCATAATGTAAATATCATTTAAATCTTTCGAAAGAATAAATTTCACAATTCCACTTTCAAATCACTTCACCGTTCACCATAGACACAAGGAAACACACACACACTGGGAGATCCTATAACCGACATAAACCATGTGAGCTACATGGAGTCCAACGTACAACCCACGTTGGGGAGAGTCGTCCTATCCTGGCCATCGGAGTAGGACTATCGATATCAAATCCACACAAACTAGTGATCACTATATAAATCAGCCTCAGGCTCACTCTCATGGGGGCGCGTAGTTCTAGGGAAGTAAGTTCACTTTATACCTCCCACTCGGTGCTAAAGATTTCTCCCGGACTTAGTTCAGATCATTTCAAAGACAATCCACAACAAAACAATTTCAGTAATATATAAATATACATCGGGAACCATCATGCTTCCCATCTATCAAAATCAACCTCATTGTGATTTCTTTCACACCCGAGTTCAAAAAAACTCCATTAATACCAAAAGGTCAAATCATTCAAAATATCTCAAATATTCAATATCAACGTGCTTATAACACACACTTTCTCAAAAAAAAAAACACAATTTCCAATGGGGATTCACGACCCAAATATCAAAATCATGATAAATATTGTTCAAGATTCATGCTTTATATCACCACACATGTAAATTCATCTTTCAAAATCATAAACATCAAGATTTCATAATAATCATCATAAGATATGGGTTCATGCTTCAAATTCATAAAAATCAAATAAAAATCATGCCTTTGTAAAGAAAATTACATTTAGGCACAAGAACGAAAGAGAGTTCTTGTTGAAAAATCCCACATACCTTGAATGATGAACTTTAGATCGATACTCGTTTTTGAGATGTTAATCGTGCCTTTGAATGATGGTTCTTGGAGTTCTTGAACTAGGAACTCAGAATCTTGAATAAATTTGCAGAAATAAATGGTGCACTTTGGAGGTTCTTGAAGTTGGATGTAGGAGCTTAGGGTTTTCTTTTTGAGGGAATTTGATGAAATATAACATAAAATGCTTCTAATAGGCTTTAATATAGGGTTTGGATGGATTTTGGGTGAGGGGGAATGACCAAAACGCCCCTAAAAATCTAATAATTCTTGAATCTGTCCTTTGGTGGACTGTTTTGATCGTCTGAAGTAGATCAACCATAACGTTTTACTCCGATATCCAAATTGGATGAAACCAATTTCATTAGAAAGAGGACTCTCATATATTTCCGTTGATATATAGTATATCACCCATATCATTGTGTACGAGGAGTTATGATCGTTTGACATTGATCCAAAAATTCACTTTTGATAGGCTGAAGTATATCGACCATAACTTTTTGCTACGATAGAAAAATTGGATGAAACCAATTTCATCGGAAAGAGGACTTGCAGATCTTTCCTTTGATATATAGTAGATCACCCAGATCATTATGTAAAAGGAGTTATGATCGTTTAAAGTTGGTGTGAAAATACGTCAGGCCTCAGTACTTTTTCCTACACGTTTTACTGTTCACTACTATTCACGATTCGATCGGAATGTTCATAACTCGTCGCTCGGGTGTCCGTTTTGGATGATCCACATATCGTTGGAAAGCTTATTAGATACTATAAGCAATGGTGGGTCATAATCTAAGACATTCCGCACGAAAAAATTATAGTTCATTCTAGAAGATAGAACCCAACACGTTTACTCACAAAATTTCAATGAAAAATTTCCCGGGGTATTACATCATCCCCCCCTTGGAAACATTCATCCTCGAATGACGTTAGACATGCCAAGATTAGATAGGGAATAGAGCTTACAGCTGAAACCATTTGTTAGACTCATCACCACATCGTTTCTCACTCCGAATGCAACTTAGAATGCATAAATTCAAGAAACTACAGCTGAACACATAATAAATGACAGCTAAACTGCTGCAACTTTTATCAAAAGTGCATGATTTAGGAAAGAACGGTACCTTTGGCTTGATCGGAGTTCGGGGAAAATAGGTGCGGGTACTTGGATCGCATATCCGCCTCAGCTTCCCAAGTTGCACCCTCAACAGATTGGTTTCACCACAACACCTTAACCAAGGGAACTTCTTTGTTCCTTAGTCTTCAGACACTGAAATCAAGAATATCAACAGGAATCTCATCAAAAGAAAGATTTTCTTGAATGTCAGCACTCACAGAGGAATACACTACCACAGCATTGCTAATATGCTTTCTAATCATGGAGACATGGAATATTGGATGAACAGAGGACAACTCGGAAGGAAACTCGACCTCATAAGCTACCTTACCAACACGGCTAAGAATTTTGTAAGGACCAACATAACGGGGACTAAGCTTCCCCTTCTTTCCGAATATCTTCACCCCCCTCATGGGTGAAATTTTCAGATACACTAGGTCACCAACTTCAAACTCAAGGTCTCTCCTTCTAACATCCACATATGACTTCTGACGACTCTGCGCAGTTTTCAACCTTTTCCTAATCAACTTAACTTTTTCCATAGCCTCAACTACCGAATCAGGACCACTCAAAGCCGCTTTACCCACCTCGAACTAACCTATGGGTGATCTACACTTCCTCCCATATAAGGATTCAAACGGAGCCATGCCAATACTAGAGTGGAAACTGTTAGTGTAAGCAAACTCTATCAACGGTAAGTGATCATCCCAACTTCCCTTAAAGTCAAGTACACAAGCTCTCAACATATCCTCTAAGGCCTGGATGTTCTGCTCATCCTGACCATCGGTCTGCGGATGAAAAGCAGAACTCAAAAGCACTTGGGTACCAAGACCCTTCTGAAAAGCTTTCCAAAATTACAAAGTGAACTGAGTATCCCTATCCAAAATGATAGACAAGGGAACTCCATGCAGTCTGACTAGCTCTCGGATATACAATATAGCGTAATCCTCAGCAGTATATGAAGTATGAACAGGCAAGAAATGATCAGACTTAGTCAATCTATCAACCACAACCCAAATGGAATCACGATGGCTTTGGGAAGAGGGTAAACCAATAACGAAGTCCATATTTATCTCTTCCCACTTCCAGGTGGGAATACTAAACTCTTGCATCATACCACCAGGTCTTTGATGTTCAACCTTAACCTGTTGGCATGTTTCACACTTAGCTACAAACGCTGTTATATATTTCTTCATGCCACTCCACCAATAGATTTCCCGCAAGTCTCAGTACATCTTGGTGGCACTAGGATGAATAGAATATCGCGCCCCGTGCGCTTCAGCCATAATCCTCTGTCTCAGATCATCAATATTTGGGACACACAATCTACCCTGCAATCTCAACACACCATCTCCCCCTTGGGAGAAAACCTCTACTTTTTGGTCCTTGACTGACTCCTTCAGTCTGACCAAACTAGCATCTAAGTATTGCTTTTCCTTCACTTCCGAAACCAAGGAGGATTCGGAAATACTCTGAACCCCTATACTACCTTCAGAGTCAAACAACCTAACCCCCAATCTAGCCAAACGATGTACATCACGAGCCAACTCTTTTTTACCTTCTACCACATGCGAAACACTACCCATGGACACTCTACTTAGGGCATCTGCCATAACATTGGCCTTGCTCGGATGGTACAACACACTCATATCATAGTCCTTTAATTATTCTAACCATCGTCTCTGCCTAAGATTCAATTCTCTCTTGGTAAACACATACTGCAGACTCTTATGATCAGTGAAAACATCAACATGGACACTATACAAATAGTGTCTCCATATTTTCAAAGCAAACACAACAGCAGCCAACTCAAGGTCATAGGCGGGGTAATTTTTCTCATGGGGTTTCAACTGTCTAGAATCATAAGCTATCACCTTACCCTTCTACATCAATACGCAACGCAACCCAACTCTCGAATCATCACAGTACACCACAAAATCATCAACACCATCAGACAAAGTCAAAACAGGGGCTGAAGTGAGTCAAGTCTTCAACTCCTGAAAACTCTTCTCACAAGATTCGGACCACAAGAGCTTCACTTTCTTTTGGGTCAACCGAATCATAGGAGACGCTATAGAGGATAAACCCTCAACAAAACGGCGGTAATATCCAGCTAAACCCAAGAAACTTCGGATATCATTCAGAGAAATAGGTCTAGGCCAATTTCTAACAGCTTTGGTCTTTTGGGGGTCAACTCTAATACCCTCGGAAGAAATGATATGACCCAGAAAAGCAATTGACCTTAGCCAAAACTCATACTTACTGAACTTGGCAAACAACTTGTGATCTCTAAGGGTTTGCAAGATAGTTCAGAGATGATCAGAATGTTCATCCTCACTACGGGAGTACACCAGTATATCATCGATGAACACTATGACAAACATATCCAGATATGGTCTGAACACTCAATTCATGAGGTCCATGAAAGCTGTTGGGGCATTAGTTAACCCAAAAGACATAACAAGAAACTCAAAATGGCCATAACGAGTTTGGAAAGTGGCTTTCGGGATGTCACACTCCCTAACTTTGAGTTAATGATAGCCGGAACAAAGGTCTATCTTTGAGAAATAACTTGCACCTTGCAATTAGTCAAACAAATCATCTATTCTCGGAAGGGGGTACTTATTTTTTACGGTGACTTTATTCAGTTGGCGGTAATCAATGCACATACGTAAAGAGCCATCTTTCTTTCTCACAAACAACACAGGAGCACCCCAAGAAGAAACACTGGGCCTTATGAAACCCTTATCTAGTAGATCTTTGAGTTTCTCTTCAACTCCTTAAGTTCTGCAGGGGCCATACGGTAAGGAGGAATAGAAATGGGCTGAGTATCGGGAAAAAGATCAATCCCGAACTCTATCTCTCTATCAGGAGGTATCCCTGGGAGATCATCCGAAAAAACATCAAAAAACTCATTGGCGACGTTAACAGACTGGAGAGTTGGAGTCTCAGACTTAGTGTCTTTGACTCTAACCAAATGGTAAATACACCTCTTGGAAATAAGCTTTCTAGCTTTGAGGTAAGAGATAAATGACTCTTGGGTGACACAAAATTCCCAGACCACTCAAAAACGGATGCACCCAAAAACTAAAACTTGACCATTCGGGTCCGACAATCAATAGAGGCATAAGAAGAATACAGTCAGTCCATACCCAGAATCACATCAAAATCTACAATCTCTAACTCAATCAGATCAGCCAACAAGACTCTATGAAGAACGGTAACAGGACACTTTTTATACACTTTCTGGGCAACAATCGAATCACCCACTGGGGTAGAAACTAGGATAGGCTCAGGAATAATCTCAGGACTCATTTCAAAATTCACAGCAATCAAAGGTGTAACATATGAGAAACTGGATCCAGGATCCAACAAAGCATACACATCAAACTAAAATATATGAAGCATACCAGTAACAAAATCGGGAGAGTCCTCCTGTTCCTGGTGGGAATGTAAAGCATAGAATCTATTCTGGCGCTGCCCGCCAGCATTGCTAGAAGAGGCGCCCTGAGCTGGGGCTGGGCGAGTCGCTAGAACTGGAGCACTAACAGTCTGAGTCTGGATCTGAGGGCGATAGTCACGATGACCTTGTCCATCCTGTGGACAATCTCTAACTCTGTGACCCATGTCACCACACTGGAAACAACCCCTCTTATCACCCTAACACTCACCCGAATGAGCCCTACTACACTTAGGACACAGGGGACGATTTGGCTTACTGCCAGCACTGTACTGGGACCTGAATGCATATGACCTGCTACCTTGATCCTGCCTACCTCTAGGCATGGGAGCACTAGAAGATGACGGTGCTGGCATAGACGACCGATCCTGATACTGAGGGCGACTCCCTCCCTGCGATCTAGTCTGACCTGTCTGTGCTGCTCGGACCTAGCTCTCTTATTCCCTCTTATTCTATCTCTCTCCATAATCTTGTCTGCCTCAATCTGTTGGGCATGAGTCATCAGCCTAGAAAGATTCATCTCACTATTCAGCATAGCAGACCTACACTCCTTAACCACATAACTAGACACTCCAGTCACAAACTTACTCATACTAGCCCGATTATCAGCCACTAAGTCAGGAGCATACTTGGCCAACTGATTGAATTTTAGACAGTACTCCCTAACAGTCATAAATCCCTGTCGCAGGTTCATAAACTCTTCCACCTTCGCCTCCCTCATCTCCAAAGGGAAAAACTTATCCAGAAATGCATCTTGGAACTCTTGCCAAGTCGTAGGGACAGCTCCCTCACCTCTACCTTTCCTCTAAGCAACAACCCAGTCATAAGAGAGGTCTTTCAACCTATACGCAATAAACTCCACACTATATTCCTCAGATACATGCATCACCTGAGTAATCTTCCGCACCTCCTCTAAAAACAACTGTGGATCCTCATCAGACTTGGACCCATAGAATTCTGGCGAATTCATCCGCATGAAGTCACGGATCCTGGAAGTAGCTGAATCACCTCATTGCTGCTGTGGAGCCGGGGCCGGGTTGGCCTGAATATTTGCAGTAACGCTTGGGCCAGCGCCTGAAAGGCTGGTCGAAATTCAGCATGAGACACGTTTTCATTCAATGGGTCAGTGGGTTGAGGTTGCTGACCATCATTATTTCTTCTCGCTCGACGTGGAGGCATATTTCTGAAAGAGGAGAGCTCGAATCAATAGTAGAGAGAGACACTTTAAGCATGATAGACTTCTAAAAGAAAGAATAACACTTTTTCCTAAAACATCTTGTAGCCTCTTGCTCATAGTTGTGGCGCGCTACACACCGATGATCAAGACTCTACTTAACGCGGCTTGTCAGACTCCCTAGGACACCTTACAACCTTAGGCTTTGATACCAAGTTTGTAACGCCCAAAAAAACGGGTCCCGGAGCGTCACATGGTTCTTGAGGCTACGAGTAGCCCCAAGCTAACCCTTTGAGCCATTTTTATTCAGTTCAACACAAATCAACGGGGTTTCCATAAATAATCCTCAAATATCAATAGAGTAATCATCATCCAAGAATAAAAGAATTTTAGAAAGATAACAAAATACGACTTATTAGTCAACTCCCAATATCTATACTAGTCTGACAAGCCTCTAAGAAAATCAATAAAACCAGCAAGCCATTGAGACATACCCCAACTGACTCATACTCAGTTATCAAATGTAAGCGATTCCGTGAAACCAACATCAGACATCACGTCCTCGGAACATGAGGACTCACCATAATAGAGGATAGAGAACAGCGTGCCCGAAGAATCACTGTCGAACCTGGAACTGAGCACCTAAACCTACATTCCGAGAAAATGCAGCCCACATCCGAAGATGTGGGTCAGTACCATGGAAAGGAACCGAGTATATGGGGGTGTATGCAGTTGTATAAACATCATCATCATAAATATTTATAAGAAATATGCAGGATGTATGAAAGAGTCACATAGCCCGAAGAAAATCATCATAATCATGAGGGGATGAAATAAGTATAATAACACATGTGAGACATCATATAATTTGTCAATCACTTTCAGTTCATCAAGAATATCAATTCTCATAATGTAAATATCATTTAAATCTTTCGAAAGAATAGCTTTCACAATTCCACTTTCAAATCACTTCACCGTTCACCATAGACACAAGAAAACACACACACACTGGGAGATCCTATAACCGACATAAACCATGTGAGCTACATGGAGTCCAACGTACAACCCACGTTGGGGAGAGCCTTCCTATCCTTGCCATTGGAGTAGGACTATCGATATCAAATCCACACAAACTAGTGATCACTATATAAATCAGCCTTAGGCTCACTCCTACGGGGGCGCGTAGTTCTAGGGAAGTAAGTCGCTTTATACCTCCCACTTGATGCTAAAGATTTCTCCCGGACTTAGCTCAGATCATTTCAAAGACAATCCACAACAAAACAATTTCAGTAATATATAAATATACATCGGGAGCCATCATGCTTCCCATCTATCAAAATCAACCACGTTGTGGATTTATTTCACACTCGAGTTCAAAAAAACTCCATTAAGACCAAAAGGTCAAATCATTCAAAATATCTCAAATATTCAACATCAACGTGCTTATAACACACACTTTCTCAAAAAAACACAATTTCCAATGGGCATTCACGACCCAAATATCAAAATCATGATAAATATCGTTCAAGATTCATGCTTTATATCACCACACATGTAAATTCATCTTTCAAAATCATAAACATCAAGATTTCATAATAATCATCATAAGATATGGGTTCATGCTTCAAATTCATAAAAATCAAATAAAAATCATGCCTTTGTAAAGAAAATTACATTTGGGCACAAGAACGAAAGAGAGTTCTTGTTGAAAAACCCCACATACCTTGAATGATGAACTTTATATCGATACTCATTTTTGAGATGTTAATCGTGCCTTTGAATGATGGTTCTTGGAGTTCTTGAACTAGGAACTCGGAATCTTGAATAAATTTGCAGAAATAAATGGTGCACTTTGGAGGTTCTTGAAGTTGGATGTAGGAGCTTAGGGTTTTCTTTTTGAGGGAATTTGATGAAATATAACATATAATGCTTCTAATAGGCTTTAATATAGGGTTTGGACGGATTTTGGGTGAGGGGGAATGACCAAAACGCCCCTAAAAATCAAATAATTCTCGAATCTGTCCTTTGGTGGACTGTTTTGATAGTCTAAAGTAGATCAACCATAACGTTTTTATCCGATATCCAAATTGGATGAAACCAATTTCATTAGAAAGAGGACTCTCATATATTTCCTTTGATATATAGTATCTCACCCAGATCATTGTGTACGAGGAGTTATGATCGTTTGAAATTGACCCAAAAATTCACTTTTGATAGGCTGAAGTAGATCGACCATAACTTTTTTCTCCGAAAGACAAATTGGATGAAACTAATTTCATTGGAAAGAGGACTCGCAGAGATTTCCATTGATATATAGTAGATAACCCATATTTTTATGTACAAGGAGTTATGATCGTTTAAAGTTGGAGCAAAAATACGCCAGGCCTCAGTACTTTTTCCTGCACGTTTTACTGTTCACTACTATTCACGGTTCGATCGGAATGTTCATAACTTGTCGCTCGGGTGTCCGTTTTGGATGATCCACATATCGTTGAAAAGCTTATTCAATAATCTATGCTATGGTGGGTCATAATATAATACATTCCGCACGGAAAATTTATCGTTCATTCTAGAAGATAGAACCCAACACGTTTACGCACAAAATTTCAACGAAAAATTTCCCGGGGTATTACATCAACAGTGATCAACTCCCATGAAAATTGAGTACCTCTTGCCCTTTAAGATTTTATGCAGCATATCTTCTAGCACTACTTCACCTTTCATCTTAATTGTGTCATCCACTTTGATTGTGGAATGCAGAAGGCCAAGATAATCTTTACATTGGATTGTTGATATGCAGTAGCCGAGGAATGAATATCAAAACAACATAGAATTTGATTCATGATTGAAAACTTCTTTTGATCTTGACAATTGGGATGAATTTAGGTTTTTCAGAATAGCATCTAGTCAGATCTTCTAACAAGTGTTCCTTTTGATCATCACGTCCAACTATACTATTCTTAACATTCAGAATATTGTTTTGTTGAACTTGAAAAATCTTGAACCAATGATTCCTTTGATACTTGTTTGCCTCTATCTTGAATCTTTGTCGACTCTTTCTTGATACAATCTATGTTCGCTGCTACTATTTGTCCCAGTTAGTGCAGAGAGAGCAACATCTCTTGCCCCTTGTTCATGAACATTGCTAGTTGAACACGTTGGGTCAAAGATATTGTCATGACCCAATTTTCGAGTCATGATGGCACCTACCACAACCCGCCTGTAGGTAAGACAACACCGTAACCCGGATCTAATGCAATGGGTTACCTTGGTAGAAACGTCCAACATGGACCCTATGTAGCAACACAATATAACAATAACATTCCACAAACAACTAACATTAGAATACCAATCCCATGACCTGATAGTATAAGTACAAGAACAACTCTAAATCCGACAACAGAAATTACAATTTGAAGTCTGACAACTTAAATAGTCTTATTCAATTGTCTCAAATACAAAAGACAAGTAAAGATAGAAAGGAAAGAGAGCAACTCGATCTCCAAGATCTCACCCTCTCTCCGATTTGTCAATGCGGCACGATCCCGACTCAACGACGGCAACTAGAACATGGGTCTGCACCAAAAAGGTACAAAAGTGTAGTATGAGTATCAAAATACAGGTACTCAGTAGGCATCATTGGTTGACTGAGCTAAATTATAATATAAGGACGATATAAGGTAAGACAACAACTTAAAGTCAAAGTATAGGACCGAACCTAAATCTTCTTTAATATCATTGTATAAATACCAATCAACTATATCAATAGTACGACATTCCATATCCGCATATACCATAACCTTCATACAACATGAGTAATCATTTCGGAAAGATAAAGCCGCATAAATATACAATAACAACCATGCATTTACTGTAATCAACACAAATCATTATTAGAATATAAAGCACAGGAACTTACCACGAGGTCCCATACCACCAGAAAGTACACATAAAAAACACAACAAAGAACTCATCATGACGTCCCATACCACCGGAGAGTACACCAAAAGAATATAATACAAGAACTCATCTCGGAGTCCCATACCACCGGAGAGTACACCAAAAGATCAAATCATCAATATATCAAGGCACAACTACACAATCACTTACCCAAAATCGCGGGTCCACATTCCCACCATGGCCTCTTACTAAGGTCTACAGTCATCATCAAAACCGCATTTATATACAATGAAACCGAGATCACCATAACATAGCTATATAGTCACTTATTCTCTATTTCATTAATGAACTCCGAGTCTAGTCTATATTCGCTAATCACCAAATCCATGAAGCACTAGTTTACAAGTTCTATAGTATACTAATCATTAAATAAGGAAATGCTACAAGTTACCAACGCCATTATTTATTCACCTATCTCAAGGCCATTATCTAGTTAGCAACCTCATTATATAAGTCGTCATTTAAGCCACCACGGCATCACATGCTAGAAGTCAACTTAATTATTCATTATACAATCCTAAGACCAATATCATTAGGCATATTATAACCTTAAGGACTAGTTTTCATATTTTACTAGGTTTCTAGCCCATAAGTTATAGCCATTTGTTAGAAACAACTAGTTGTGACATAAGCCACTTTACTAGGAGAAATTTCATAACATAACCATTTATTCAAGTCAAGAAGATTACTAAGAGATCTCTTAAGTTTACACATGATTATCCTATCAAGTGGAATTAACCCAATCTTTAGCCTAACTTATCACTAGTTACTAATTAGAGTCAACAACGGTCACATCTCTTATTTAGTGATTAGTGACAAAGAATGAGTATCAATTACCACAAAAGAGATCATGTCTCGAGTACATCAATTGTTAGCCACATATGGCATAACCTCACATATATACACATGCACTTATATAAAGATGCCCCACACGACATCATAACATCGTTACCTCTTTCGGATTCACTGTGTATCATCATAACATCATTACCTCTTCTAAATTCACCGGGTATCATCATAATATCATTACCTCTTTCAGATTCACCGGGCATCATCATAACATCAATATTTCCTTCGGATTCACCGGGCATCATCATAGTATCAATTTTTCTCTGAATTCACCGAGCAACATCATAGTATCAATATTTCCTCGGGATGTACCGAGTATCATCATAGTATCAATATTTCCTTCGGATTCACCGGGCATCATCATAGTATCAATATTTTCTCCGAATTCACCGGGCATCATCATAGTATCAATATTTCCTCTGAGTTCACTGGGGCATCATCATAGTATCAATATTTTCTTCGGGTTCACGGGGCATCATCATAGTATCAATATTTCCTCTGAGTTCACCAGGCATCATCATAGTATCAATATTTCCTCCGGGTTCACGGGCATCATCATAGTATCAATATTTCCTCCGAATTCCCCAAGCATCATCATCGTATAAATATTTCCTCCGGATTCACTGGGCATCATCATAGTATCAATATTTCCTTCTGTCAATATTTCCTTCGGATTTACCGGGCATCATCATAGTATCAATATTTCCTTCAGATTCACTGGACATCATCATAGTATCAATTTTCCTCCGGATTCACCGGCAATCATCATAGTATGAATATTTTCCAAGACAACAACATACACACATATATGGCCCAAATAAATAAATATACACAAGTTCACAATAATTGAGTAATAAAGATGTAAGATACATAAACCATTACACTTTATTACTAGTCATCACCATGATATATGAGTGGGAGCATAAGCATGAGTATCTAGATGATATACATAATTACCGTCTTTCCATGTCTATCCATAACACGACAATAAGACAACTAATCAAGTATAAATATTTTCCAACCATCGACCTTATTCATAAACCGACAATCGGGTTTAACCCTTATAATCTCAATAACGTAATTTAGACGCTCATCAAGTATCTAGGTTACCAAGGAGTTACATAGTTCAAGCTTAAGGTGGGTCAAGTCTCACTTCTAACTCCCAATAATATTAAAGTCACTTCTACAAGACTAACTTCTGCCCGGGTTTAGGCTAGGTTATCTAAGTCACACCATAAGGGCTTATCAATCCTTACTAAGCCTATAGGAGAAATCTTCTTCAAGTATTCTTCCTAAGTCAACCCAACACCAAGGCCATTTCACAATTAAACAATAACTAGGTCAACATACATTTAAGGTCATTAAACAACATCATTCTTATCTAGTAGAGCAACTAAAGTGTCCTCATATTATTTATGAGACTACACATAGAACTATCCAATGTTCTAAGCTAAAGGTCAACAATCATACTTTTACAAGTTTAACAACCTATGAGAATCAACTAATCCCAAGCATCATCATTCAACCATTTATCATCTAAAAACCCCGCCCAATCTCACAAGATATCAATAATTATATTACAACCAATCTCAATCTAACTATGGGCAAGCCTAACCTACCTCGAGTCCAATTGCTCATGAACCAATAAGTTTTGCCTTGATTTTTCTTAAAGCTTCTTCTTCCACGAGTCAAGCTATCAACAACATAATCTAAGAATCAATACAAGAACAACAACACCCATTATGTCACCATTATTCCATGGTTCTAAAATGACACCAAACCTCCAAGTGGGTCCCACCTTCAAAAAATGAGTTTTCGAGACCAACTCATAGTCTAAATATCATTAGGGAGCTAAAACCCTCAAGAAATTAGAGTAAATCAATCACATTTGTGGCTATAATTGTGCCTCAAAGACTTAGGGTTTTTGGATCTAGAAATCAAGAAATTAATACCAAATTTGAAGAAATCTCATCTTAGATTTGTAGCAAAAATAGATTAAACAAGTTATTCAAGCTCCTAATCAACCCAAAAGACTCATTTTTTAGTGAACAATATCTTATGGATTCTAGAGTTCTCAAAGAAATGAAAAATGCCCCAAAAATTGGCCTAATGAGCCTTTTATATGAGTTTAAATGGCCCACAAGGTCAAACTTGTTTTTGACCTCCCGGACTTATTCGGATTTTGTTTTTTACAAACGGACTATGTAACCCCACTAAATTCGACATTTTGGATGCATTGGTGAAGTCAGATTTTCCATTTGAGGTTATTTAGATCACTTGTGGGTCTCACATCCATATATTTTGATTCTTGACTTTTTGACTAATGGGTCGAAATGAGCTCGGGTGTTGTGGGATCCAAACTAAGGGTTTACTTACCCTAAAATCGTTATTACATAGCTACTGGTGCAGTTGAAATTTGCATCCAAAATTATTTTACTGAAATTTTCTCTTAGCGGCCATTTTGAATCGACGAAGACTTCAAATTGGAAAAGTGGTTCTAAAAACCAAACGAATCGTCAGGTAACCGAACTATCGATTCCAGCAAGTCACTAATGACTTGGAATGGCTATGGAGGAGCTCTATCGGGGAAAATGGGTAAGAAAACAACTAATGACCTGAAGGGTCATTATAGATATAATCTGGCATACTAAAAGACAAGTAAGTAGACAATTAATCAACATACCAAATGAATAGGGACCAGTGTGTCATTCATGAGTTAGGTTCTTGGAATTTTTTGTTTTCAACAGGGAAATCCCAAGAAATAAGATCATAGGCTTCTTGTTCATTTGAGCTTAGAGGCCTTACAAGAATCGTTACAAGGATTTTCTCTTCTCAAATCTTTGGACCTCCTCTAGGAGTACATGATAGGGTTGTCCTTCTACTGCCTGGAAAACGAAAAGGTGTACTACCAGTGTTTGATAATGGTGTTACTGGTATGCCTATCACCATCTTTGTTTACTATACTATCCTATTAAAAAATGGTGAGTAACACGACCAACACTTAGTATTCCTTTTGGCCATTACCCAACTTAATCATAAGATACATAAGAACATGTGACACAGATTTGAAGTTGTCTTACAATGAATAAAGAGATGAACATTTTTCTCCACATATGGTCAACATAGGAAGCATTTTGAACAAATTTGGAAACCTCGTCTTTGTAATTTGTCATGTCCTACATGATTTTCTCACCACTAACCAGTCGCGTTTGGTAAGTAAGCAAAGAAAATATTATTTCAAGAGCATTTATATGTAATCTAGAAAAAAACTATAGAAGTTGGAGGGGGTAGGGTGGATGAGAAAGCATCTTCAATGACACTGACCAAAGTATCAAGCTTCAATGATGTTTCTAGATAGATTTAGACATGTAAACGTTGTTCATCAGGATAATCTATTGCAAATGACTTGACATCTTCAGCAACATCTTTCAATGCTCCCAACGTCTTTAGATTTAGACAAAATCCCAACAACCGAGATGACATTTGCCTATAATTTGATTCCCTATAATCTTAAATTCAAATGGTAATGCTTTATTTACAAAACACTGCATTTTTATAAAGACGTTGTTTGTCTATCTAAGGAAAATATAATATTCTAGCATATCATTCTCACCTCAGCATACGGTGCACTAAATCCTCTCTATACACAAGAGTCCAAGGAAGGAAAAGATGATTTATTGTCTGTAGCATTATCCTGTATTTCTGTTGCTATGATTTAGAGCAGATAACTATTGAGTTTGTGTCATGACCCAAACTGAGGCCCTGGCCGCGACAGACATCCCGAACCGTGGAGGCCCGAGAGCCCTTGTCTAACTGGCAATCATATACACAATTCATATACTGTAAGAAAAATGCGGAAAACATGATAAGATGAAAACATGGTCATGCTTTTACTTCAAGTGAACATACGAAAATGAGTTCATGAAACATTAAAAAAAACACCTGACACTAGTCTGCAAAATCTCTAACAACTCAAAAAAATCATTACTGTCTGAATACTGGGATAAGGCCCCAGTCGGACCATAAACCAACATGAAATATCAATGTCAAATCAACAAGGCCTTCTGAAATATGGGCGGTTCACCAACTACAAACTTCGAACAACCCAATCTACTGTTTAGCGGGATCCCGAGATTGTGTCTCAGATCCTGAAATATAGGGGGTCAATACAATTGTACTGGTATGTGAAACAACCCAAAAATGGAATGCTTTTATACAAAATAGGTGAGAGCATTTCACAATAACAGTGAATATTTTGTAAATAAAAAATCATGGGCATATTTGATAAATTTCAAATCAATTCTTGACAACCTTGACTCACTCTTTGTTATTCTTTTAAGCTCGGCGATACACCCTACAAATATGTAATCCCATGGGCTATGTGGGATCATATATCATAAGTCCCACATGTGAGATGTCCTAAAAAAATGTCCTTTCATGTAGGATCATATATCATAAGTCCCGCATCGGCAACTACGGTTTCCAGCGATGAGCCCTTGCACTCAAACGCCTTCTTCGAGTAACCTACTACCTCTCTTAATCCCAATTTTAGTTCTTTAAATATCATGCTTCATATACAAAATAATTCAATGCTGAAAATCTTACAAGCATTTATTCAAAAACATGCAAATGACCACCAAGTATTTATAACATCACAAGAGAGTCATCATTTTGAAATCTCATGAAATCTTTATGCAATTACTCTCTTTTCACAATACTTAAACATGCGGTGGTCATGTTAATTTCTTCAATCACCTGCAATTCTTCTTTTTAATGCAAGAGTATAGTTATAGAAAGAAAACTCCCTCTCATCATATCATAAAACATGTCAAACACCATGAGGTTAAGGAACTTACTTTCAAACCTTAGTTCATGCATTCAAAATCATTTACAATACAAATAGAAACTATGTTTCACAACAAGAGAGGGAAATTCATTGTTCATGATCTCCATTAAACATTCCAAACTATATATGTATATACATAAAGGGGTCAAGATTTGACTACCACGAAAGGGTTCAACATAATACATATATTTTCATCAAAACTATTTAATAACATGCTTTTCGAAAAAATATTCAAAACTCTTAATTTGCAACATGATTATAAATACTTATACTTGATAAAAACGATAAAATCCATGCCCATGGAGTTTAAGGATAGTCACACATATCATAGGTCTTGAGCTGAAAAATTCCACATAGATCATAAGTAATACACGTTCAAAGTTGACCCTTGTAGAATTGGATACCAAACTTTGGATGTTTCAAAGGCTCTTAGCTCAACTTTTCTCTAAGTGATTTCCATGAACATTTTTCACCTCATAATCACTTAACACACTAGGATAAAGATCATGACACATGAATTTAAATATGATTCATGGGATTAAAGTTTACACATGTAGGAATGACGGTCTGATTTCTAGCTCAAAAATGCGGGGTGTTACGTTATCTCCCCCTTGGGATCATTCATCCCCGAATGATGGGTAGGGACTTGTTGAAACTCTAAAAGTGTAGAATAAATAAAACAATTTCGCATTGAACATTTTTCCTCAACAAAAATATGCAAAGGCATTAAATGAGATTCATGATAACTCCTAGTGAAACGTGTAAGCAAGAAACATGTGGTAATGAGACTTTACATAGGGATGATCTTGCACATGAGTTCTATGAATCATAATCATCACAACATAAGGAATGAGTTAATTTGGTGATAATAGAACTGATTTATATTGGTACTAATTATGAAATAAGGTTTCACGGAAGACAAGAAATCGAAGTATTCTCCACCTTACAAGATACCACAAAGACATTACACTTAGAAATACTACTCATCTATTCCCCAAATAACAATTTACATACTTCATCATTTCCAACTTACAATTCTCCCATAATACTTCTAACCACAAGAGTTTGAGTCCCGCCGCATAATACTCATATGTTGAAACCTAACTCTGAGAAAAGAGGTGCTAATTTAAACTGTGGGACTCCATATAAGAATATTACTTCACCTTATCATTACTATCAAACACCATCGGGTTTTAATTCAGGGAATACTAATCCACATAGTACATGGGTTGTGCTTTCATCAATCACAACATTCAAGCCTATTATTACTACACCCACTTCATGGATTTCCCCTACTAAGACCAGCTAATTTAATCACTTTCACAAATATTTTAACCATATAGCTCCTTCCTAACTATTTCTAATAATGAAAGTCCATCTCCTTCTTTCCCCCATCACCAATAACTTTAGCTAAAGAGTTCAAATCAAAATTTTCACATTTAAGAACATCTACTCCCCCTTCATAAGTCACTACTACTCTTCCATAACAACTATCATACTATCATTAGGAGGGTTATTGAGGGACCCGAGCATATTCCTCAAGGAAAGAAGTAACACTATTTAATTATAAAATATAATTATTGCACTACTCAAGATGGGATGTGAGATGAAGGTACAATACAATAGACCCGAAGTGCTCCATGTATCAAGTGTCTGCATCACAAATAGAGAGTCACTCTGGCATAAATGCAGCATAGCATGAGTCCTCATATCCTGAGTCGTATAACATAAGTTTGGGATTTATGAAGTCAACGATTGTGACAAGGACTTCAACTCGAAGCTATCACTTCTCATTTTCAAAGCAGAAATAGTCATGAGTTCGCACAACTTTATCATTTTGGGTAATCCCGACATAAAATGAACCAGTAACATTTAGGAAGCATAGTTTCTTAGAACCAAGCATTTTGTGAGACTTGAATTTTTATGGATCATTAACAACATAACATAGAGCTTGAATATCTAGAATATTGGATTATCGAGGGACATTATTGCTTCTAGTTTGGAGGTCAGAACATGACATGAGTTACATAGAGATATCAAACCTTAGATATAGGCAAAACTTGAATACATAAGACTTTGGTAGAATGACCTCTTAAATTAGAGTAGGAGGAGCTTGCTTGCATAGGAATTGATGTTATCATGATTCTTACTTGAAACTTGACACCACAAGAAAATTCGGGAACTACTTTAATTCATCAACTCCCTCTAGGTCAAAGTCACAATCCTAACTTAAGACATATCTTCTCATTAAATCTTACAAGCACAACACTCAACACAATGGGGTATCACTGTACACATAAATGATAAACTTCCCCTTTTTAACTATACTCTAAAGGCATTACTTTCCAAGAACGCTACTCTTAATTTTCACTACGCCCTATAGCAATAAACCTACAACTTGCAGTCTCATGAGCATACCCATCCTCACTTCTTATCACATAAAAAAAATTCACTCTCCACTACTTAATATTCTAATATTAGACCGTTAATCACATAACTTACATCATAATAAAAAAAATTTAAGACTATACCAAAGGCACATACTGCCTACTTATATTTCCTTTATTCATCTCTAAAGAACATCACACAACAACTCCTTAGTCTTCTCCATACCACGATATTCGAGAACAAAATCTAGGTACACGTGACACTCGTACAGATCACACTTTATCTAACAACATACTACCTCTGAGTTCAACTTATTTTTATTTACTCAGGCTCTTATGCACTTAATGACTCAACCACAATTCATCATTTTAACACTAGTCCTCATGTACATAAATATCATAATTATCCATTCCTTTTTCCATAAGTTGCCAACCTAAGCTATTTCACACCTCACATCAAGCCTACTACTTACTCCTACAAAACATGCATCACTAATCTTAATCTACTATCCTTTTTACCACTACCCACATCTCAAGTTCAAGTCTATAGTCTATAATCAATCATATACCACCGATGAAGCAGGTCACATACCATACTATTCCCTTAAATTGGGGAATCAACCCAACTACACCATTTAACTTAATTATTGCCCATAAGTTCATTCTCTCCACAATATTACTACCACACCTTAGAATCTACCACACACCTTCTCAAGTGCAGTACTAGCTTACAACTAATAAAGAAAAGACAATTAAGGGAGGTAAAGTAACCTAATGAACATAGTCGATCTTAATCTTATAATATAACCCATTTTGATCTTATCAACATATTCTGCTTTCTCACATCATAGTTACTTACCCACATATACATCACAACTACCTTCAAAATTCCATATACAGTAGTGAGTCTATACCTATAACATATTGGCAAATCTAACCATTTCCATTCGCAACCTCTATGAGATTTCTATAACCATCATCACTATCCACTCTAGGCTCCTTCCCTATTTTGAATAGATAATAATCCTAGCCAAACACTTCCTTCACAACTACCATAAAATCTATAAATCTTGATATAACATTAGCTAACAACAATAAAAGGAGAAAACACCCCTCAATCAATGGGTTCTAAAGATAAAACTACTTATTTATGCAAAATTCACCCTCACTGTGACTGCTAACCTTGTGACTTCAAGTCACCAACTTCTGGACCATCTCACTACTAATGGGTCATGACACTTTAACATATACTACTACTCGGATGGAAATATAGTACCAATATTCTGCTATACAGCATTACCCTTATGCATGACATCTGCAACATGAATTTTTGAAAGGGGACTGAATACACTTCGGACCTCAGCCTGAAAAGCACAGTCTTTTCAGGATAAAGGTTAACACTTGAATCAATACACCTTGAAGAACTAATGGAATACACCTTGAAGAACTAACGGACTCCTCACAAGTTCTTGTGCTATCTCATAACTTTATGGATAACTCAATCAGAGAGAACCACTAGGGGATCTAGATGCTTAGACTTGTATCACCTCAATAATGAGGCATGGACCATGAACTTTGAACAAGGAAGGAATTTGGATAACTTTCTTATGGATGATGATATAGCACGAACTAGAGGATGATAGAATAAGCAACAACTCCTAAATGCCCGGTAGCCTCCTGATTATATTATAAGTGTGGTGCACAACACCCCCATAAGAAAGAATCTACTAGACACAACTTTGCAAATACCTTGGGACCATGAACCGTGCCCTGATACAAAGTTTGTCATGGCCCGAACCGAGTCCTTGGCCGCGATGGACATCCCAAACCGTAGAGGCTCGAGAGACCTTCTCTAACTAGCAATCATATACATAATTTATATAATGTAAGAAAAATACAGAAAATATGATAAGACGGAAACATGGTCATTCTTTTACTTTAACTGAACATATGAAAATGAGTTCATGAAACATTCAAAAAATATCTCACACTAGTCTGCGAAATTTCTAACAACACAAAAATATTACTGTCTGAATACTGGGACAAGGCCCCCAGTCGGACCATAAACCAACATGAAATATCAATGTGAAATCAACAAGGCCTTTCAAAATAGGGGAGGCTCACCAACTGCAAACTTCGTATAACCTAATCTACTGCTTAGCGGGATCCCGGGACTGTGCCTCGGATCCTGAAATATAGGGGGTTAATACAATTGTACTGGTATATGAAACAACCCAAAAATGGCATGCTTTTATATAAAATAGGTGAGAGCATTTCACAACAACAGTGAATATTTTGTAAATAAAAATACATGGGCATATTTGATAAATTTTAAATCAATTCTTGACAACCTTGACTCACTCTTTGTTATTCTTTTAAGCTAGTCGGTACAGCCTAGAAATCTGTAATCCCACGGGCTATGTGGGATCCTCCCTTGACTCAGCGGCCAAGCCTCCAATCCAAGTAGATGCCAGGATTGGGGTGGTGATACCCCCCATGTGAAAACACCGCAGGAAATCCCCCCATGTGAGATATCCTAAAAAATGTCCTTTTATGTAGGATCATATATCATAAGTCTTGCATTGGAAACTACGGTTTCTAGAGATGAGCCCTTGCACTCAAACGCCTTCTTCAGGTAACCTACAAGCTCTCTTAAGTACAATTTTAGTTCTTTAAATATCATGCTTCATATACAAAATCATTCAATGCTAAAAACGTTATGGTCATATCATCGCTGGGTATCTTCATTTCCAGACTTGCAAGTCATTCATATCGTATCAATTTCATAGCCCATCTTATTCAAAAACATGCAAATGACCACCAAAGATTTATAACATCACAAGAGAGTCATCATTTTGAAATCTTTATGCAATTACTCTCTTTTCACAATACTTAAACATGTGGTGGTCATGTCAATTTATTCAATTACCTGTAATTCTTCTTTTTAATGCAAGAGTATAGTTATAACAAGAAAACTCCCTCTCATTATATCATAAAACATGTCAAACACCATGAGGTTAAGGAACTTACTTTCAAACCTTAGTTCATGCATTCAAAATCATTTACAATACAAATAGAAACTATGTTTAGCAATAAGAGAGGGAAATTCATTGTTCATACTCTCCATTAAATATTTCAAACTATATATATATATACATAAAGGGGTCAAGATTTGACTACCACAAAAAGGGTTCAATACAATACATATATTTTCACCAAAATAATTTAATAACATGCTTTTCGAAATAATATTCTAAACCCTTAATTTGCAGCATGATTTTAAATACTTATACTTGATAAAAACGATAAAATCCATGACCATAGAGTTTAAGGATAGTCCCACATATCTTGGATTGTTTAATTTGAAAAATGGAACTTTAATCTTGAAACCTTTCTTGAGAATCTTGAATTGAAAGGCTTGAATTCTTGATCTTTGAGAAGAAGAATTGAATCTTGTTCTTGGGAGGTGGTTAGGGTTTTTTTCTTTGAGAGAAAGATTGAATAAGGAGGCAACTAATGCTCCTTGGAGCTGAAATTTTATGTTTTGGACGAATTTTGGGTGGAGGGATATGACCAAAGTGCCCCTAGACTCTTAAGGAATTGAAATAGCATGTGAAACAGATCCGTATTGCTTTATCCATTGCATAGAGAACCATCACGCCGCGTCCCAATCGCGTCGCATCCCAATTGCGTCGGCTTACTGCCTCACACGGAAAATGCCATAACTTTTTGCTCGGGTATCAAATTAAGGCGAAATTGGTATCATTGGAAAGCTAATTCAATTATCTACAATTTAGTGGGTCTTGAGATGAAAAATTTCACATATATAATAAGTTATACACATTCAAAGTTAACCCTTGTAGAATCGGATACCAAACTTTGGACGATTCAAAGGCTCTTAGCTCAACTTTTCTCTAAGTGCTTTCCATGAACATTTTTTACCTCATAATCACTTAACACACTAGGATAAATATCATGACACATTAATTTAAAAATGATTCATGGGCTTAGAGTTTACACACGTAGGAACGACGGTCCAATTTCTTGTTCAAAAATGTGAGGCATTACAGTTTGCAGATATTGACTCACTACAACTAATTATATTAAAGAACCACTAAGCCTAAACTAGTGGATTCTAGATTTCGGAAAATCTCAGAAAAATGAGAGTTTTTAGACTTAATTGGCAAGTTATTTAATTAAATTATTGTGTGTTTGAGTCACCAAAGAAGAAGAAAAATGTAGAGAACCATGGTTGATGAAACAAACGCAAATTCTCTATAAATACAACATAATCAATCTTATCCATCATTTATAGCCCATAAGCTCTTATGAAGTCACCATGGTTCACAACAGTTGATCCATGTGATGGGGTGAGTTTCGATCAGGGATTCGTTAAAAAGGAAAAATAAAACTTAACCCAAGGGAATTTAACATTCCAAAGTTAATGAGAAAAAAGTTATAAACTTGTATAGAGAAACCATTAGCATAACTTATAGCTTATAGCACAACATCGACTTATAGAATGTCTAGCCAATCATAAAGTAAATTTTAAGCACTTTTGCGATTATCATTGAAATTTTAAGTGCTATCGAGGAATTCACTCGGACTATGCACATAGGTTGATTCCAGTTAGAAAATTTCTCTTTAAGTGGATCTTTCAATCAAAGTATTACTAGCTTGGTACGAAATGTTGAAACTATATTTTCTGGAGAGTTAAAATGCTTATATTACATCTCAACTAACAATAATTGTCTAATTCAAGAAATGAGTTGCAAATATCGATGTATAATTCCATAGACTCTATAATCGAATCATTATTTATCTCATGTACCCTGATAATATATCAAAAAGATGATTGTTCAATTTTTTTTTATATCTTTTTGATGATATTATTGTTATTTACAACATTTTTGGGTACAAGAATATGTATATACATGTAAAAATAACTTCAACACAAGTTCAAGTCTAAGACTAGAACACTTATGAAGTTCCTTAACACCTTCAACACAAGATTATAAATAATCTATCCAAGAAGTATGTTAACTTTCAGAAATGAGATGAAATAGAATTTTAAGGCCAAGTCCCCCGACTTCACGGAGTGTCCTTAAGGAATAATTCCCGTCACTATACCCGATGTTTAGAATCTTCCTCCCAGGATAAAATGGACTTCAATCTGAACAATAGTGGTACCTCAAATTGTTGGATTCTTGGAACTCATTGAACAGCTTAATGATCACACAGAGTTTTTGTATAGAAGAAAAGTGTTTTTGTTGTCAAAAATCATATCAATAACTGAGAAATATATCTGGTATTTATAGCCTTTAATGTGTCCTTTCATAAAGGATGCATTGGTTCAGAAGAAAGGCACCTTTTCAGTAGCATTCACGTCCCTGCGCCCAGTCTATGCTGGACCTGCACTTGATCTGTGGCCACAAGTGACATTTGGCAAATTCTAGTAGCTTCTACGCTACATCTGCGTCCACAGGTCGCGTACCTGTGCTGCGTCTGCGCCCGCAGGTCACCCTACAGTGCGAAACAGTGTGCCTTTTCCCTTGAAGGGTCAGATCTATTCGTGATGTGTTGCGTATGCATTTGTATGGCGTCAAGATTGTGTCCGAACTTGGAGAAAAATAATTATATCAGAATTTGGATAAAAAATTTCACTTGTAAACAAGTTTCAAATAAAATTTGTCTAAGAAATTAGATCTCATCGATCGATCATTTGCCAAATCCAAATCCAAATCCAAAGCCGAGTAGGCAACGACGATGACAACGCGAGGCGCCACCTTGTTCTTGACTCACTATCCATGCGGAGTTAGTGTTTCTCATTAAAAACACTCCAAAGTTCCCTTCTCCCACCAATGTGGGAGAATTAGTGAACTTTTTATTTTTGAGAGTACACTTTCTAAATTGGTGTCTCTCTTTCCCTCCACCATTTTTCCCTCCATTTTCCATTCACACACACACATTGAAATTAACAATTTCCCACATCAATGTGGAATGACTATCTTTTGAAGAGATTTATGAACAAGCATGTGATCATTTAGCGAAGGCTAATTGCATCTGGATAAGTAGATTTTCCTTTGAACTTTCTGTAGTGAACATGCATTGGATGCACTCGGTCAATATGTAAATTTGATACTTTGAACCGTCAAGCTTTAATGTACACCTAGACAACACATGTCACATAACCAGCCTTTTACTGTTTATGGTTCTCACAGTTTTGTTCTTTTCAGCCATGAACACATCTCGATTTTATGAGCGCTTAGAGAATAGGCCTTTACTAACATTCTCCTTGAAGAGGCTTCCACTTCACCCTCACATAGGTGATTTCTAAATGTTCAATCCTATAGATTAAACTATTTGGCCAAATCTGCCAAATTTAGATAATCATTAAAAGACTTTTCACCTTAAGTCTTAGCCTTATTTACTGAACATTGTCTACATCATGAGAATGGGTTAGGTATTGACAATGTTGAATCTATCAGTGATCTTGGGTGTATTTATATGCCTAAGCACCATAACTTACCCATATTTTAGCTAAGTTTTGAGAGCAAAGTGCCTAGTTTCTTATGTTTTTACTCTACTTCTATGTGATTGAGCTAACTGATGTGATTAGCATGATTTCAGGTATTAGTGAGGTAGATGGAGACATAATGGGACTATGGAATGCGGATGGCATATGAAACAAGAGAGAGTAGAAGTTTGGATCAAATATGGCGCCTAGAAACTATGTCCAAGACTAATTTGTTATTTAGAATTAGTTTAAGGACTTAGAAGCTAATTATGAGAGAAAAGATTATTAAAAAGACTTGATGCTGAAAATTTATCAGAATTCATTATTCTGTATTATTTTAGATTGGAGAGTGGTTGCTTAGCACTGAGGGGGAAAACACGTAACTTCATCTTCTTCACAAAGATTGTGTTCACTTTTTGGTATGATGAATATTTCTATTGTGATTTCCATTTTATTAATGAGTAGCTAAGTTTATTAGTTAGGGTTATGGAAGCCTTGTAGCATACAATCTATTACTTTGGATTTTTGAAGTCATCATGTATTGATCTGCTTATATCATACTCTCTTCGTTTATCTTGAATTCTCGTGATTGCAAACATAGAGGATGTACCTTAAAACTCAACTTGTTCAATAGAAAGGTTGAGGTCTGGAAAAGAGAGTAGTAACAAGAAAATAGGATTTCCAACCCCTATTTCATATGTTAATGCCTTAACAGGATTAACTACTTGGAGATTTCGTATTATTTTTTTGTAAACACTTTTTATTCGAGAGAACTAAACTGAATTAGTCCTTGATGGTTGAGAAACACTAGGATTATGTTATTAAATAAAATACATTTCTCTATAAGCGCGATGCATGTATGAATTCGTAAAGCCCATAGTTAGAAAGTATTGAAAACTACAAGGTGGACATAACTCTAGCTTGCTATTTCTCTGAATTTGAATACTACTACACATATTTCATCTTGTTAAACTAAAACCATTAATTTGTGAACTGAATCAAATTCCCCTTTTTTGTTTTACGAAAATGAATGATTTAAAGTCAACTAATCTGCATACAACTTAATTAGCACCATATTCCCTATGGGATTCGACCCCAACCTAGTTGGATTCTATATTTGACAACGACCGTTTACTCTCTCGTAAGAGAGGTGTAATTTGGGCGTATCAAATTTTGGTGTCGTTGCCGGGGAATACGATTGTCGATTGAGTTTATGTGTGTTAATTGACTGTTAGTCAAGTTTCCTTATTTTATGTTTATTTGTTGTTTTTGTTCGTTACAGGCTCATTGTTGTTTATTCCATGAACCATAGGTTCAAGAGAACCATTATTACCCTCTAATCCTGAACCTTATCTCATTGAAAGAATGGCTAACCAACAGGAAGCTGAAAGATTAGCCGCTTTGTCTAATGCTCAATTAAATTAACAGAATGTAGATAACCCAGGTCGGGTACCTAATCTAGATGAAGATGACGTGGGAGATGATGATTTAATTGATCCAGCTAATAGGAGACGTGCAGCGGGAGTAGTTGCCCCTGTAAATCGAAATCGTCCATTCAGAGGAAGACTAGACCGCTAAGCTGTGCAGTTTGATATTGACAATGATGAGGACGATTTAGATGGAGCTGGAGCTATAGGGGCAATCATTCTACCACCACTAGCTCCTGGGGTGAAATTCAACATCGCCAGTACTATGATCCAGCTACTAAATTTGAAAGGACTCTTTGGTGGATTACCTGGTGATGATCCAAATCTACATTTGGTGATTATCATCAATATTTGTAAGTTGTTTGATAATCATGGAGTGCGACAAAATGCTATTCGTTTGAGATTGTTCCCACTGTCTCTGTATGGAGAGGCAACTATGTGGTTAAATGAGTTGACTCCTGATTCTATAACTAACTGGAGGCAATTGAAAGGAGCTTTCCAAGAAAGGTTCTTTTCGCCCTCCAGAATGTTACAGTTGAGGGATCAGATCAGCAACTTTAGGCAATTGGTTAATGAAGCTTTGCATGAGACTTGGGCGAGGTTTAAAAAAAAGTTGACTCAATGCCCAAACCATAAGATGACTGATGAACACTTGATGGAAACATTCTACAGAGCTTTGAACTCACTTACAAAGCCAATAATGGATAATGCTGCAGGAGGAGCTTTTATGGAGCTCACCTTTACTGAGGCTACGGACATGTTAGAAAGAATGACTAAGACAAGTAGAGCTTGGCATACCAGAGATTTTGTGGTAGCAAGTAATACTGGGTCTAGTGTAATATTAGCAGAGTAGCATAGGAGAAAAGAGGAGTATGATCAGGATATGGCTCACATGAAAACCCAGATGGATCTGCTCACGAAATATTTGCTATCAGGGAATGTAGAAAAGGTAAAAGTTGTGGGGTCCCACAGTAAGGGAGCTGAATCAAACACCAAGTAAGAGGCTAACTACTTGCATAACCAGGGGGTTTTCGGACCGATGGTCAAGGAAACCAAGGTTGGAACCATCAAGTAGATTGGAATAATAAATATGGCATGAGTGGACTATATGCACCTCCTGAAAGCCGTGATAATGTTGTCACCAATTCAGGCAAAATGTCCATGGAGGACATGATAGAGAAACTATTAAAGAGAGTTGAGGCAACCAATTCTGGGGTGACTATGATAAAGAGTGACATATCTTCCATGAGTCAACTAGTAAATTCTCACTCAACTACTATTAAAAAACGGGAGCAGCAGATGAGCCAATTATCCGCAGCATTCAACCAAAGACAGCATAGAACTCTACTAAGTGATACAGTTCAGAATCCAAGGACTGATGGATCGTGTATGGCTATTACAACTAGGAGCGGTAAGATGTTATCTAGTCCAGGATTAGGAGCATCCTCTCATACTGATGCGGTCGAAATGGATTGGGAGATAGTTGATGAATCTTCAGTGGTTCCTGTAGAGTTGGAAAAGAAGAGTGCAAAAGTGGAACAATCACCTAAGTCAAATCATGTTAGTGATATGGAGCAAGTCATAAGAAAGGAGGTAAAAGTTACTCCAATTGAAATCCCAAGGCCACCACCCCTATTTCCACAATGATTAAAGAAGAAAGAAGATGAAGGCAAGTTTAACAAATTCATGGCTATGTTGAAGCAATTGACAGTGAACGTGCCTTTAGTTGAAGCACTTAAGCAGATGCCAGGATATGCTAAATTTATGAAAGATCTTGTGACGAAGAAAAGAGCGGTAAGATATAAATAGGTGGATAATCTCCACCATTGTAGTGCTATTTCTACAAGGACACTGGTGCTGAAGAAGTCAGAACTAGGAGCATTCACCATCCCTTGTACGATTAGGTCTCTGGATTTTGCTAAGGCCTTATGTGATCTATGAGCTAGCATCAATCTGATAACGCTAGCTATTTATAAGAAGTTGGGTTTGGGAGACCCCATACCCACAAACATGCGACTTGTAATGGTGGATAGATCAGTGAAAAGGCCGGTTGGGATTCTACATGATGTATTTGTAAAGGTGGCCAATTTTATACTTCCTGCCAACTTTATAATTCTTGATTGCAAAGTAAACTTTGAAGTACCCATAATTTTGGGCAAGCCGTTCTTAGAAACTGGGAGAGTGTTAGTTGACCTGGAGTCGAATGAGCTGAAATTTAGGCTCAACAGGAAAGAGGTTAGTTTTGAAGTGTGTAAATCCAAAAAACAACAAAAAGAGATGAGTGTTTTCTCGATCGTTGATGCATTCTATGAAGATGAGGTACAAATGGTATCATCGATGTATCTTGACGAAGTCTGAGTAGTCAAGATAATCGAGTCATGCCGCGACGTTAAATCAGGCGCTGCATGAGAGGCAACCCATGATTTTATTTTTATTTTATCATATTAAAAAAAAGGCAAAAATAAGAGTCGAGCCACGACCGAAACTACGGCGCTTGGTGGGAGGAAACCCATCTTTCTAATCATTTTTATTTGTTTTTGATTAAGTGTAGGTGCATGAAGTACTAAGGAGGTGATTGGTACAAAATTTGGTTTGGAATTGAGCCATGTCAACGGTGGTAAGTTTAGGAATAATGGGAACATTACAGGTAAGTTGGAGTGGCTAAATGTGTAAGGCTCGAGTCATGATTCCTGTTGGAGTCGTGACCCAAATTATGTTAATTCAACCCAAAAAGTTTTGCGGTGCGACTTTATTTTATGATTTTCAATAAGGTCTGTGGTGGTAGCGTAGGGATCGGGCCGACAGGATCGATCTCGGAGCCCACCACTGACCTCGATGAATGTGAGGGGGAAAATCCCCCATGGTATGAACCTTTCTCCATACTTTATATGAAGAATGGGGTGCATGGCGTCCAAGTTTGAGTGTACTACAGGGTGTGTGACGCCCAAGTTTACATAGGCCATGGCAAAGGCGTCGCCTAAGACATAGCCTAAGCACATTGCCTCAAGTAGGCGTTACCATGTGCGGCACACACCTTAAATTGTGCGACACCTTATGCGGCGCACACCTTAATGTTGGCAATAGCTTGTGCGTCACACACCCAACTGCACACCCTCACTATTTCACTTGTGCGATACCTTAGGTGGCGCACACTTAAACTTATGCGATAACATATGCGTCGCACACTTACCTTTGTGTGATAACATGTGCGTCGCACATCATACCGTATAGGCTCACTGTTTCACGTGTGCGATGACCAATGCGGCGTACACTTAAACTTGTGTGATAACTTGTGCGCCGCACACCCTTCCAATTTCAACATATATTTGTCTTTGAATTGGGTCAACCCGACCCGGATTTCATTCTTTCAATAGACTCCACACCCTAAATGCTCAAATTCATCCTTATTTCACCCCCAAGCCATGCAAGATTTCTCCCTCACCATTCTCTTTGTCCTTTAAGATTACTCTTTGCTTCATAATCTCAACAATTCTCCCTTTATTTCTTCAAACTTCCATCATTAAGGTAAGTTTTTCTTTTCTTAATCCTTAGTGTTGTGACTTTATGTTTTAGTTGTTAATTGATTTCTTGAGGATTATGGACTAAATTATTGTCACGGCTATGTCAAAGAGAGGTTTTGAGCATCTTGGAAAGATAAACATCATTGTTGTAGTAGACACCATTGTTGTAGTACTTTGAGCTTTTGCATGTGATTGAATTGTTCATGACTAATGTAGTTTAGTTGTGTGGCCATTATTTCACAACTTACTTGATGGAATATGGTGTTGGTTAAATCGTCTGAAAGTGATGGTGTTTTGTATATATTGATATGTTGAAGCTCCAAGGCATAACTTTGTTCCAAAATTATTTCATTGAAGTAAAATTGGTGGAATTGAAGTGAGTGAATTGTATTGTGACTAATGTTGGTGCACCATATCAAAGTGTATGTCGGCGAAGTCTGAGTACCTGACAATAACACTTAATTGGATTAAGTGTGGGGTGGTGACTTCACCACCTTCATCTTAATTGTAGTTAGTTTCATTATGTGTGGCTGACATGGATGATGTGATGAATACTGGAAAAATGGCTCCAATGATGATCTACATGAAGGTGGAATGACTCCAAATGTGGATGAGGAGTACTACTAGCTAGGTTCTTTATCTTGTTATTTGCACTGGGGACAGTGCTTAGCTTAAGTATGGGGTGGATGGTTACTTGGCTACTTGTTTTGTTAGAAAATAGGACCTTCTCTGTAGTATACTTCTGTGATAGGATTAGTTATTTTTTTTATTTTGTTTCTTGTTAGATGTTTGTTTGATTTAGCCATAATTAGGTGCTTTTCTCGATGATGGATGGATGACGACCGTCTTAAGAGAAAATTAGTCATTTAATTGCATGTAACTTTTCTTGTAGATCACATGAAATTATATCATAAGTATGTGATGGATCATTACGTTTGAAACACCTAGACTCTAGTTGTAACTTTTGTTGTGATTGTTGGTTTTATTTGAATTCATTTAATTGTTAGGTCGAGAATCTATAATGCTCCTAATTGAGTTGACTATGTACCATGAGTGTGTAAGACTGTTGTATATTCCTTATTGCAACTGATGCTAGAACTTGCCTGGTGTGTGTGCAAAACGAAATAAAGATTGTGAGTTTAGGAGATGATTTAGGCATTTCTTTGACAGCCATTGTTCATGCCTTCTTTTAACCTACCTTTACAAATTATCTTAGCTAGCCCCGTTGAGCCTTTAGCTTGTTCTTTTGTAAGCCTCATATGTAGCCTAACCCATTTTTTAATAGACCGTAATTTGATCCAAAGCTCCTAAGCGCTTTAAGGTAAAATCAATTTGAGTTAGGAGTTTGATCATAAGAGGAAAAAGGTGAAATTGATGCCCCAAAGGTTAGTTATTGGCTTGTGAAATTGATGTGGTTGGGAGTAGCAAAAATTGTTGAAAAAGTTCCAAATTTTATCCCGGACATGTTACAATGAACCTGTTTTAGCCTTGGTCCTTCTTGGACATTGTGCACCTCAACTAAGGCAAATCGCTTAAGTTGAGGGTGGCTATCATAGGGGTGCGTGATGTGAAATGGGTGCAAAAAGGATATTTGAAAGAGTTGCATACTCCCACCATAGTGTTATTAATTGAGTTTAATGAGATGGGGTGAAAACAAAAGATATGGGTATATGAAAGTGGTGTAAATTAGTTGTTAGAAATTGGTCTTAGTTGCATAATGTAGTGTATTAAAGCGCTTAGGGAAGATAGTCACTATTTCTAGCCAAAATAGTTCCTGCCCATCCTTTAGCCTGCATTACAACCCATAAAAGACCTATTTGATCCTAATCTTAGCATTCTGATATTAGTGAAGCATTACTCTAAGGGAAAGCATATGGCCATCAGTTGTAATTTGAGAATTCTTTGTGAGAGTGAGCGCAACTTGATTCTTGTACCCATTTTATTAGAAATTGCATGATTGTGAGTGATTATGGGTAACTTTCTTGTTGTGAGGGCACATGGTTGATGAAGGTTGGCTAATTTATATGATTTCTTTGCTTAAACGGTATGCATGAATTTGCCAACTTAATGAGTCTATTCTTGAGGGTAGGTTGTCTCTAGTAATGATTCATGAATCTACTTCTTGTTCATAATTGTTGCGTGAGCCTATTTGAGCATCTTGTTTTTCCTTCATGGGTGTTAAGACTTGTGTAGTATGCATAAATGGATAAGTTGTTCGAGGACGAACAAAGTTTTAAGTGTGGGGTGGTGATCTGGGGTGTATTTTTACACCTAAGCACCATAACTTACCCATATTTTAGCTAAGTTTGGAGAACAAAGTGCCTAGTTTCTTATGTTCTTACTCTACTTATATGTGATTGAGCTAACCGATGTGATTAGCATGATTTCAGGTATTAATGAGGTAGATGGAGACATAATGGGACTATGGAATGCGGATGGTATATGGCATAAGAGAGAGTAGCAGTCTGGATCAAATATGGCGCCTAGAAACTATGTCCAAGACTAATTTTTCATTTATAATTAGTTTAGGGACTTAGAAGGCAATTACGAGAGAAAAGATTATTAAAAAGACTTGATGCTGAAAATTTATCAGAATTCATTATTCTGTATTATTTTGAATTGGAGAGTAGCGGCTTAGCACTGAGGGGAAAAACACGCAACTTCATCTTCTTCACCAAGATTGTGTTCACTTTTTGGTATGATGAATATTTCTATTGTGATTCTCGTTTTATTAATGAGTAGCTAAGTTTATTAGTTAGGGTTATGGAAGCCTTGTTGCATACAATCTATTACTTTGGGTTTTTGAATTCATCATGTATTGATCTGCTTATATCATACTCTCTTTGTTTATCTTGAATTCTCATGGTTGCAAACATAGAAGATGTGCCTTAAAACTCAACTTGTTCGGTAGAAAGATTGAGGTTCAGAAAAGAGAGTAGTGACAAGAAAATAGGATTTTCAACCCCTATTTCATATGTTAATGCCTTAATAGGATTAACTACTTGGAGATTTCGTATTATTTTTTTGTAAACACTTTTGATTTGAGAGAACTAAAGTGAATTAGTCATTGATGGTTTAGAAACACTAGGATTATGATATTAAATACAATACATTTCTCTGTAACCACGATGCATGTATGAATTAGTAAAGACCATAGTTAGAAAGTATTGAAAACTACAAGGTGGACATAACCCTAGCTTGCTATTTCTCTGAATTTGAATACTACTACACATATTTCATCTTGTTAAACTGAAACCATTAATTTGTGAACTGAATCAAATTCCCCTTTTTTGTTTTATGGAAACGAATGATTAAAAGTCAACTAATCTGCATACAACTTAATTAGCACCATATTTCCTGTGGGATTCGACCCCAACCTAGTTGGGTTCTATATTTGACAGCGACCGCTTACTCTCTCGTAAGAGAGGTGTAATTTGGGCGTATCAGTCAGACACAACTTTGTTTGATCTCTTTGAACCTAGCTCTTGGGATCTCCAGTCTTCTAGGTAGAGTTACCATTATGCTGACTTGTCTTAGGCCTTAAACTCATTCACTTAGATGTCCTCTCAACTCCTTCTATAGACAGGACTTTTGTAAGTGGATCCGACACTTTATCCTTCGACTTTACATAGTCAACAGTAATAATTCCACTAGAGAAAAGTTCTCTAACGGTATTATGTCTCCGTCTTATGTGACAAGATTTATCGTTGTACATCATGCTCCCTGCCCTACCTATTGCCGCTTGTCTATCACAGTGTATACATACTGGTGCCACTGTTTTAGGCCAATAAGGAATATCTTCCAAGAAATTTTGAAGCCATTCTGCTTCTTCACTGTCTTTATCCAATGCGATAAATTCAGATTCTATTGTAGAGCGAGCAATACATGTCTGTTTGGAAGATTTTCAAGAGACCGCTCCTCCACCGATAGTAAATACATATCCACTCGTGGATTTTACTTCGTTCGATCTGGTGATCCAATTTGCATCACTATATCCTTCAAGTACCGCAGGATATTTATTATAATGCAAAACATAGTCTTGAGTGTATTTAAGATACCCAAAAACTCTTTTCATTGCCATCTAATGAGTTTTATTAGGATTACTCGTGTACCGACTCAACTTACTAATAGCGCATGCTATGTCTGGTCTTGTATAGTGCATTATATACATTAAACATACCGATACTCTTGCGTACTCCAATTGTGAGTCACTTTCACCTTCATTCTTTCGAAGTGCAAAGCTCACGTCCAATAGAGTCTTGGCAATACCAAATTCTATATACTTGAATTTTTCAAGTACATTTTTGATATAATGAGACTGTAACAATGCCAACCCTTGTAGAGTTCTATGGATTCTTATTCCTAAAATCACATCCGCAACTCCAAGGTTTTTCATATCAAACTTGCTCTCAATCATTCGTTTCGTTGCATTTATGTCCGAGATGTCTCTACTGATGATCAACATATCATCCACATACAAACACACAATGACTTAGTGATTTGGAATGTCTTTAATGTAAATACATATATCACATTCATTTATCTTGAACCCGTTTGCCAACCTGGTTTGGTCAAACTTTGCATGCCGTTGTTTAGGTGCTTTTTTTAGTCCTTAAAGTGTCTTAACAAGTTTACACACCTTATTTTCCTTTCCTGGAACCACAAAACCCTCAGTCTATTCGATGTAGATTTCTTTCTCCAATTCTCCACTTAGGAATGCTATTTTTATATCCATTGGATGGATTTCAAGACCATTACTGCCGCCAAGGTAATTAACATCCGAATTAACATTATCCTCGTTACTGGCGAGTATGTATCAAAGTAATCAAGGTCTTCTTTCTGTTTGAAGCGTTTTACTACAAGTCTCGCCTTGTATTTGTCAATAGTACCATCCGTTTTCATTTTCCTTTTGAAGATCTATTTAGAACCTAAAGGTTTGTTTCCTGGAAGAAGATAAACTAAATCCCACGTATGGTTGCTTAAGATTGAATCAATCTCACTATCAACCGCCTCTTTCCAAAAGGATGAGTCCAAAGACGCTATCACTTCCTTAAATTTTTTAGACTCATTTTCTGAGAGAAAAGTTACAAAATCCGATCCAAATGAAGTTGACGGTCTTTTACGTGTACTACGTCTTGGATTCTCATCATTATGTACATTCTCACTTGGTCCATCTCGAGGTGGTTTAAACCCTCCACTAGACTGTTCATGTCTAGTTTTATACAGATAAATGTTTTCAAAGAATTCAGCATTATCCAATTCAATTACCGTATTTTCATTAATATCTGGATGTTTGGATTTATGAACCAAAAATCGACATGATTTACTACTTTTAGCATATCCTATGAACACGCAGTCCACCATCTTAGGTCCTATCTTAACCCTTTTGGCATAGGAACTTGGACACCTCCACACTTTAAAATATTTCAAGTTGGGTTTCCTTCCTTTCCATTTTTATAAGGAATTGATTGTGTTTTACTATGGGGAACTTTATTGAGTATTCGGTTGGCTGTAAGGATAGCCTCCCCCTACAAGCTTTGCGCTAAACCTGAACTTATAAGTAAGACATTTATCATTTCCTTCAAAGTTTGATTTTTCCTTTCCGCAGTTCCATTAGATTGAGGTGAATACGGGGCCGTAGTTTGATGGACAATTCCATTCTCTACACATATTTCGGCGAAAGGAGATTCATATTCTCCGCCCGTATCAGTTCTTATCATTGTTATCTTTTTCTCTAACTGATTTTCAACTTCAGTTTTGTATTGCCTAAACGCATCTATTGCTTCATCCTTACTATTTAGCAAATAGACATAACAATATCTCGTACAATTATCAATAAAAGTTGTGAAATACTTTTTCCCACCACATGATGGTGTTGACTTCATATCACAAATGTACGTGTGTATTAAGTCTAAGGGATTGGAATTCCTTTCAACGGACTTATAAGGATGCTTTGCATACTTTGATTCCACACACATTTGACACTTTGATTTATTGCACTCAAAGTTTGGCAAAACTTCTAACTTAATTAGTTTTCGTAATGTTTTATAATTAACATGGCCTAAACGTTCATGCCACAAGTCATAAGACTCAAGCAAGTAAGAAGAAATTGAACTTTTATTGATTTCAACATTCATTATATTCATTTTGAATAGGCCCTCATTGAGGTAGCCTTTTCCTACATACACTTCTCCTTTACTAAGTACAATTTTTCCGGAAACAAATACACATTTGTGTCATGACCCATTCTCTAAACAAAGTCATGACCGGCACCCGGTGCCTTACTTGACCGAGCGAACCGACTTAACTGTTATAACCTAAAATTTTATGTAACATACCCCACACAAACATAAAATACATGACAAATCTCTTATTAAAACATCAGTTCAAATTATCCTTAAAATAATTCAAAGTAAAATGACCAAACATAACCCAACTAAAAATACGTCTATGAAGCCTCTACTAGAGTGCTAAGAGGAATGCACAGGACATAGATTTCTTGGCTAATCCCCAAGCGAATACTAAAAAAGAAATAAGTGAATAAAGTTGATGAAAGAAGAGAAACTCCATGATCAAGAGCGGAGCTCACCAATCAGCTTCAGGAATAAAACGGCCTAGCTTGTAGTCTACTCGTCTATATTACCTGCACCTACATTGACATAAGTCAATATAGGTTCCACAAAGAGAATGTCAGTACACCACTAGCGGTACTCAGTGAGTCTCAACATTCCCCATTAGTGAAATCAGAACGAGACCTTGTATAAAACATATATGTGATAAGAGAATGAAAGAAAGCAAGTCATCATGCCTTATGGAGCATATTACAGAGTAAAGCAAGAGAACAATCACAAAAATTTATAGCTTAGTTAATTAGTTCATTCTTTTCGCTTTCTTTAAATTGATTCAGTCGATTGAACATTTTTTTAATTATGTCCACTGTGGTATTAGTAACCCATTATACGGTTACTCGCAGCCCTTTATACAACCACTAAATTTGTGCCTCATTGTGACAATCGTGGCAACCCTTTGTACGGCTGCTTGTGACCCTTTATACGGTCACCATTCAGGTATGTCGAATCATGGCAAGTCAGTAACCCTTTTTACGGCTAATACTGGTAACCCTTTGTATGGTTACCATGTTATTTAAATTCGATGTAAAGTTCCAACAAGTTGCTTTTCCCTGATCATGATTTAAGGGAGTACATTATGGTTATTACTAACATGAAAGAGAATCACACAAAATTTTGGATGGAAGATGTTTTCTCTGCTCGATCATGTTTCCAGCGAACAGTCACTGTTTTGGGACATTAAACTTAAGAATATCATTGCTTTTAGTTTTGCAACTATGAAAGTTAATTTTCAGGACATATGTTACTGCAATGTAGTAATTACCACGTTAATTTGACAAATCCAAAGAGAAAACAGAGAGCACAAGGTAACTAACTCAACAAAGGCAATGTGAACTTACTCGTTCCAATTAAACTCACATTAGCATTTTAGAAGCATTTTGTCAAACACCTTATAGACATAAGAGAAAGTCTTAACTCACCTCAAGATTCTTCACTGCTAGCAAGGTTAACTTCTACCTTTACCGATAACAATCAACAACTCAATTCTTTGTTCACAAGAGCCAAGAGCAGCAGAAGTTACAAAGGGTAAAACTAACCCCTGTAACCTTCCTCTTTTTTTTCTGTTAGTGGTCAAACGTTTTATGCAGCAAAGTTGTAGGATTGGCCCATATATATAACTTTTCCTCAAATAAATAATTCGTGCTATTTAACTTACCAACTAAACACATGCAGCAATAATAACTAAATCTCCCACTTTGAAGTTAATGCCTCCAGTTTAGGTATACATTATACTTATATTCAATAACTACTCCACTCATTCAATTAAATCTGCTTTTGGCCCATTCTAATACGTGTTTGCATAGCCACATCATCTTGAAACCTAGAAATCTAATTCTCCCACATAATCTCCATCAAACAAATATAAATTCAAGATTATTAATAAGTATTAATGTATCTCGGGGCTTCACAATTTGAATCCATTTTTGTCTAGAAGTGAAACTGAAATCAAGTTCTTCCGTAACTCCAGAACATACAAGACATTGTTAAGTGTCAACACTTTATCGGAAGTCATCTCCAAGCACACTTTTCCTGTTCCTTCTACTTTTGAAATAGCGAAGTTTTTCATGTAGATCTTTTCTTCTACTTGAGCCAGAGCGAACGTCGAAAACAACTCCTTGTTAGCATAAACATGGCGGGTGGCACTAGAATCCATCCACCATTAGCGAGGATTTCCTACCAAGTTGTATTCGTAAAGTATAGCACATAGATCATCCGTTTCTTTCTTAGACTCAGCCAGATTTGCATGGTCCTTTTTCTTCCCTTTCTTTGGGGTACGATAATCTGTAGACTTATGGTCAATCTTGCCACAGTTGAAGCACTTACCCTTGAATTTCTTCTTGGGTTGATTGCTTTCATTTCCAGATTTCTTTTGCTTTTTGGAGTTGTTTTGGTCATCTTCTACAATGTTTGCTCCATTCATTGCAGAATTGCCTCTTGACCTTCTTTCCGCAGCCTTATTATCTTCTTTAATGCATAGTCGCTGACATCTCCTTACGTTTGTGCTTCAAATAGTTCTTGAAGTCTTTCCACAAAGGTGGTAGCTTCTCTATTATTGTTGCTACTTGAAACGTCTCATTCACGATCAGCCTACAATAAAGGTTAAGTGAATATTAAGATCATTTTTAAATAGTTCAACAAAGGTATTTGTCAAAATTATACCTTTCGCAAAGAGATCATGGATGATCATTTGCAGTTCCTGCACTTGAAAAACAATAGACTTGTTGTCTACCATTTTATACTCCAGGAATCTTGCAACAAAGAACTTTTTAGTTCCTGCATCCTTCGTCTTGTACTTTCGTTCTAGCGCTCCCCATATCTCTTTCGATGTCTTTGTTCCACTATACTCATTGTAAAGTTTATCTTGGAGACCACTCAAGATGTAATTCCTGCAAAGGAAATCTGAGTGTTTCCAAGTCTCCATAATCACGAAGCGCCCTTGTTCAGAGGTTCCCTCGGGCACCTCCGGAGCTTCCTCAAACGTGAACCTTTGAAGACAAAGAGTAGTGAGGTAGAAGAGCATTTTTTGTTGCCATCTCTTGAAGTCAATACCCGCGAACTTTTCGGGTTTCTCCGTTGGTACCATTTTCGGTGGAGCATTCGTATGACTTGATGTGGCAATACTAGTTGCCCCCATAGTCGTTGCAGCGTCATGCATTTGACTATCAGTCATCATATTCCTGTCACCACAAGACAGTACCTTTAGTATATCGAAATACTTATTAAAAAGTTGCAGCAACTTTAAACACCTCTTGTTTCTAGTTTAACGACGAAGTTTTTATGACTTTTAATCGTCAACCGAGTGATCTTTAACTTGTGATGAAGATTTTATGTCTTCAAATCACTAGTTAAGTTCAAACAGAGTAGAAAACTTAAAGCTTTAATCTCCAAAAACAAGCTATATATATTTTGAAGGTTATTCCTTAAGATTGTTATTTACAACGTTTTCGGGTACAAGAATCTGTATATACATACAACAATAACTTCAACACAAGTTCAAGTCTAGGACTAAAACACTTATGAAGTTCCTTAACACCTTCAACACAAGATTATAAATAATCTATTCAAGAAGTATGTTAACTTTCAGAAATGAGATGAAACAGAATTTTAAGGCCAAGTCCCCCGACTTCACACAGTGTCCTTAAGGAATAATTCCCCTTACTGTACCCGAGGTTATGGAATCTTCCTCCTAGGATAAAATGGCCTTTAATCCGAACAATAGTGGTACCTCAAATTGTTGGATTCTTCGAACTCACTCAACAGCTTAATGATCACACAGAGTTTTTGTATAGAAGAAGAGTGTTCATGTTGTCAAAAATCATATCAATACCTGAGGAATATATCAAGTATTTATAGCCTTTAATGTGTCCTTTCAAAAAGGATGCATTAGTTTAGCAAAAAGACACTTTTTCAGTAGCAGTCACGTCCCTGTGCCCAATCTATCCTGGACCTGCGCCTGATCTGCGGCCGCAGGTGACGTTTGGCAAATTTCAATAGCTTCTGCGCTACATTTGAGCCCACAGATCGCGTACCTGCGTTGTGTCTATGCCCGCAGGTCACCCTATAGTGCGAAACAATGTGTCTTTTCCATCGAAGGGTCGCATCTGTTCGTGATGTGTTGCGTATGTATTTGCATGGCGTCAAAATTGCCCTCGCACTTGGAGAAAAATAATTATATCAGATTTTGGATAAAAAATTTCACGTGTAAATAAATTTCAAATAAATTTTTTCTAAAAAATTAGATCTCATCGATCGATCATTTTTCAAATCCGAATCCGAGCCGAGCGAGAGACGACGACGATGACGTGAGGCACCACCTTGTTCTTGCCTCACTATCCATGTGGAGTTAGTTTTTCTCATTAAAAACACTCCAAAGTTCCCTTCTCCCACCAATGTGGGAGAATTAGTGAACTTTCTATTTTTTAGAGTACACTTTCTAAATTGGTGTCTTTCTTTCCCTCCACTATTTTTCCCTCCATTTTCCATTCACACACACACATTGAACTCAACAATTATATGTGTTTTAAAAAAAAAAAATTCTATTTGGGATATAGACACAACACGCTTCATAGTCTCTTCAAAACCAAAGAACGTAATACATTTACACTTATGAAAAATATAGTGTGATGAACTAGCATCAACAGTCTATAACATTATCAAATTGTTAATCCATTATTTTCCTTCTCATTACCGGTTAGAGTAAAGCATCTAGTACCCTTCTAAACTATGACCAAATTTGCTACGACATACTCCAACTTCACGGGGTCCCTATTACCCCCGAACAAAATTTTAGCATATTTTTACCAACCTTTTTAGCTAACGTGGCACATTTGATGTGAGCATCATTTTTATGTAATAAAGGTGTCATGTCAGCACAAAAGGTGACAAAATACGCTAAAATTTACTCTGAGGGTAATAGGACCCCAGTGAAATTGGAGTGTGTCGTAACAACTTTGACCTTAATTTGAGGGGGAGGGGGATGATACTGGATGCTTATCTCTACAAGTTATTATGAACGATCAATCATCTTCCAAATCTGAATCCAAATCCGAGCCGAGCGAGCGACGACGACGACGGTGCGAGGCACCACCTTGTTCTTGCCTCACTATCCATGTGGAGTTAGTGTTTCTAATTAAAAACACTCCAAAGTTTCCTTCTCCCACCAATGTTGGAGAATTAGTGAACTTTCCATTTTTGAGAGTACACTTTCTAATTTGGTGTCTCTCTTTCCCTCCACCATTTTTTTCCTCCATTTTCCATTCGCACACACACATTGAACTCAACAATTATATGTGTTTTTTTTAAAAAAAAAATAATTCTATATGGGATATAGACACAACACGCTTCATAGTCTCTATAAAACCAAAGAACATAATACATTTACACTTATGAAAAATATAGTGTGATGAACCAGCATCAACAGTCTATAACATTATCAAATTGTTAATCCATTGTTTCCCTTCTCATTATCGGTTAGAGTAAAGCATCTAGCACCCTTCTAAACTATGACCAAATTTTCTACGACACACTCCAACTTCACGGGGTCCCTATTACCCCCGAGAAAATATTTAGCATATTTTTACCAACCTTTTTAGCTGACGTGGCACCTTTGATGTGGGCATCATTTTTATGTAATAAAGGTGTCACATCAGCACAAAACGTGACAAAATACACTAAAATTTACTCTGAGGGTAATAGGACCCCTGTGAAATTAGAGTGTGTCGTAGCAACTTCGACCTTAATTTGAGGGGGAGGGGGATGATACTTGATGCTTATCTCTACAAGTTATTATGAACAGATATGCTTTACTCAAATTCATCAATTATCAGACAATTTCCCACCTTATTAATTGAATTCTAGATAGATTTAGACATGTAAATGTTGTTCATCAGGATCATCTGTTGCAAATGACTTTACACCTTCAGCAACATCTTTCAAATATTCCAGCGTATTTAAATTTTGATAAAAACTCAACAACCGAGATGACATTTGTCTATAATCTGCTTCCCGATAGTCTCTAATTCAGATGGTAATGCTTCATTTAAAAACACCGCCCATTAAAAAGGTTCCAACTCTCACATGGATCGATACATAGAACCGGTCTGCAATGAAGTACCTCTCATCCTTTAAACTTTTTGGTATCATGTCTGCTAGCTCAGCCTCTGATGAAACATCAATGGTAAAAAGTAACACAAGAGAATCACCATATAAATGCATATTTTCGTTGATCTAATAAATAACGCTACCAACTAAAATGAGTGTGCGATCGTGTTAATCATTGTGGGCTCATGAACTCGGAACTTCAGTAATGACCAACTCCTTGGAAGCCACACGTTGCTTGAAACCAATAATATAGTGGTAATTTGAGATAGAGAAATCGAAATGAAATCCCAAGAGTTCAATCCTTCTGCCCTTGAACTCCTTTGCTAATGTTCTTCTAAATTAGAATCACTCTCCTCGACTGAGAAGAAACAAGAAGCGTTAGTAGAAGTTGGGCAAGTCACATTATTCAGATGCAAATTTAGCGCGTGCTCAACCAAACTCACATCTTTCACCTCAACTTCATGTAAGAACACACATACACACACACACGCGAACACACATAGTCATTAATTAAAGCACTCATCAGATGTGATGACCCAAGTCGAGGCCCTGGACGCGGAAAGCATCCCGCACCATGAAGGTCCGAGCTCCCCTCTCTATTTGACAATCATGCACACCATTCATGTACTATAAAGAAATGCGGAAAATATAATAAAGACGAAAACATGGTCAATCACTTAATTCAACTGAACAGTACAAAATTTGAGTTCATAACATTCAAAAACATACGACACCAGTCTGTGAAATCTCTAACAATATAAAAATCAACATTTGTCAAAAAACTGGGACAAGGCCCCTGTTAGACCATGAATCAAATAAACTAACAGTATTCTAGAAAGGCCTTTTGAAATATGGGAGGCTCACCAACTGCAATCTCTGAGTATTCAACCTACTGCCTAGCGGGACTTCGAGATTGTGCCTCAGATCCTGAAATATAGGGGGTCAATACAATTTTACTGGTAAGCTAAGCAATCCAAAATAATGCACTTTTATACAACATAAATGAGAGCAATTCATAAAACATGTCAGTCTAAAACAGTTGAAAATACATGGGCATAATCAATAGACTTCAGAACATTTCTGTAAATCACAACTCAACTATTTGTATTACTTCTGAGCTAGGTGGTACACCCAATAACTCTACAATCCCACGGGCTATATGGAATCCATCCTTAACTTGGCAGCTAAGCCCCCAACCCAAGTTTGCCGCAAGGGCTGGAGTCTCTATCTCTAATACGCCAAAGGGCACTAGAACAACATATAATCCCTCTTGGGGACATAATAATCCCATATCATCAAAACACGATTTCGGGCAACGAGTTTTTTGAATTCGTGCCTTCTTCCGGTAACCACCTAAGTCTCTTTAAGCCCATTTTTTACTCTTTAAGTCATGCATTCTCTGAAATCAAAATCTAAAAATCTTACTCTGTTATGGCATTCATTTGTTTGGTATTGTCATACCAAGACTTTCAAGTCGTATCTTCTAAGCCATAAAATATCATGTACAACTCTTTCATTCAAAACAATGCTCAGACCACCAAAATATTCAAACGGTACAAGAGGATTCATATTTCAAAACATGTGTCAAACCATGCAAAGATTCTGTCTTTTCAATATTTCTGCAAGTGGTGGTAAATTTCTCAAAACAATCATGCAATTCCTTTGATTATCACATTTAGCATTTTAAAAACAAGAAGTTATTTCTCTCTTCAATTCTCAATCAACACAAAGTTCATATAAGATAGTAAAGCTCTTGACTCATACTTTAAGACAAGCAATTTAGTAACCAATAATTTGTAATTCAAGGAGTAAAGCAATATGAGAGGGAAAATTCATTATTCATGTTCTTAATTCATATTTCAAAACTGAAAATCACATATATACATATACACGAGAAAAGATCAAGATTTAAGGAAAGGCCTCAAGACCAAAACGTTCACAATGTATACTTCTTAATGTAATTCAAAACCCGTCATAAACATATGACTTCTCAACATTCAAAAACCTTATTAAAGTGATTTCAACATGCTCATGTAGTTTAGGAAAAACCCATGTACCTTAGATTACTTAGTTTGAAGAATAGAACTCGAATCTTGACTAGTTTCTTGGAAATCTTGAACTTAAAGATGGATTCTATATCTTTGAGAATAAAATTAGGATTTTTTTCTTAATCATCTGTTAACACGTTTTGGGGTTAGGGTGAGAAGTCCAAACTGGCCTTCATAATTTAAAAGTTTAGTAGAAACTCGCATCTGGTGCTCACCACGATGTGATGACATGCTCATCACCATACCTGTTGTGAGGCGGTCCAATCGCAGTAAGTTACTGGAACTTGACCACTGTTGATTTAAAGTTTACCGTGACGCGACGGAGGCCCCATCGCTATAGCCACTGCGACGCGGTGTAATTACGGTGATCTTCTGTTTTCAAATTCCAAATACACCCTCAAACCCGTCCGAAAAATCCGAAACTCCCCAGAGACATCCCCTTAATACCCTTGAACATAAATCATCTCAAAAATCTACGTCTTAGGATCAGAAAGGTCGATTTAAAATTCATCAAAGTTCAGGAGCTTAAAATATGACTAAGTCCTTTTATCTCTTAGGAAAATTTCAGATTGCTAGATCTTTAAGCCTTCTACTAAGTATGTTATCAAGTCGAGAATGCTATGGGACTTTACATAAGAGAAACAAGTTTTTCTTTAGAAAATAGGTTCAACTTGTTTTTAAGTTCAGTAACACTTACCTCAGGGGTGATATCTTCTTCTTCTATATTTGAATCTCCAATAGCCATGAGAGCAGTTTCATCAGTATCTTCCTCATTTGATTCTTTAGTGTTTGACCCCCAAGTAGCTACCATAGCATATTCTTCTTTCTATGTTTTCTTAGCCTTTTCTTTCAACTCCTTCTCGGCTCTTTCTTTTCTCCATTCAACTTCCCACACAGGACAATTGATGATAGGCGAATTTACGCACCTATATCAATATATTTTGCCCATATTTTAGCCTAGTTTTGAGAACAAATTATATATTTCATGCACTTTTAGTCCTTTTTCCTGTAAATGAGCTAACGAACATGATTAGTAAAGTTTCAGGTATAAATGATGCATAATTCAGCATTTTATGGCTTACTTGACGCTAAAGAAAGCTCACGAAGGAAGGGAAGGGAGTTTACACGCCTAAGGACCAAAACTGCTGCATGGAAAATCTGTCCCGGGCTAAAACAGCATTTCTGAAGACTTTGGGGGACCAAAACTGCTGCATGGAAAATCTGTCCCGGGCTAAAACAGCAATTCTGAAGACTTTGGGGACTTACAGACACAAAGCTGGATTTTGACAATGATACATTAACCTAGTACAATTAGGTTATGTATTTCATTATTTTATGTGGATTATGATAATGTTACCTTAACCTAGTACATTTGGGTTAAGGATTTCATTAGTCTAATAGGATTTGGTTATTTATTTCATTAGCTTAGTAGGATTAGGATATGGGTATTATAAATACCCTATCATGCTAGAGATTTTAGAGAATAAGGAGGGAGGAAGGAGGGAGAACACAATACTTCCTTCCATCCCTCTCATCTTCTAACATCTTCTACTCCTCTATTATTCTACACTACAAACAATTCTACAACTCTTCTAATCTTTCCATCAATTCTGTTTTCGTCTATTCTTATATTCTTAAATTCTGCAACAAGAGAAACGTTACTCTGCAAGAAATCACACCTAACGCCTACCACTCTTGTGCTACACGAAATTGATCATTATTGTGGTATAATAACAATGTCAATTGTGGTTTTCTTCACATTCATGGGTAACTAAACTTCTCTGTTGGGGTTATGGAAGCCGAATGAGTTACTATCTATTGCTGTGAGTTTGTGAGTTCGAGGCAAGTATATTGCTTATATCATTATTCTCTTTATCTTAATCTACATTCTTTGCGGTTGCAAACGCAAGAATACGCCAGTCTAACATTTAACTTGTTCGAGAGAAAAGTTATTTGTCTGGAAAAGAGATAATGTCAAGGTAGTAGGACACCCTTTCCTATTAAAAAGCTAGTGCCGTAACTGGACTAACCTCTTGGAGAATTCGTACCGTTAGATACGCTTTAAGCTCGAGAGAGTTAAAGTGAAATAGTCCTTGTTTAGGTCGAAAAACGCTTGGATTTACCATCGAATACAATTCTCTATAAGCAGTTGCATGTCAGAATTCTACACACTCATAGCCAATAGAGACGTATACCTCAGAAGGTGGACATAACCCCAACGCTTCAATTCTCATTGTTTACAACTTACGTAACAATCTTTCTCTTTTACTTTGCTATTTTCAGCTGTTATTTAATTGTTTTGGTGACACATTACAATCCCCCCTTTTTTACGAGACTTGCACTAAAAGTCTAGTAATCTTTACTTACTTGTTGACCAAGCTATTCCCTGTGGGATCGATACCCAACCCAGTTGGGTTCTATATTTGCTAACGACCGCTTTACACTCCTACGAGAGCTGTAGATTGAGCGTTATCAAAAATTGGCGCCGCTGCCGGGGAATACAAGTGTCAATTAAGTTCGTGAAAATTACTAGACCCTTTGGTCAAAGATTCTCGTACTTTTACTTTTAGTTTTTGTTTTTGTCTACTGCAGGTTTTTATTTTAGTGCATGCCCCATACTCGAAGTTCTGGTCAACCGTTATTACCAATCAATCCTGAACCACAACGCATTGGTAGAATGGAAGCACAAGCTGAAATCGCAAGGATGGCTGCTCAATAGGAACAAGCAAGATTGGCCGCCCTTGCCGCAGCCCAGGTTCAACAGCAGAACATTGATAACCCTGCACGAGCACCAAATCCTGACGATGAGGATTTAGGTGATGACGAATTACTAAACCCTAGGCGTGATGCTGAAATCATAACACCTGCCAACAGAAGAGGTCGACAAGCTCGGTATAGATATGATCACCAACCTATGCAGCCAGCTTTTGACGATGATGATGATGATCTTGATGGTGCCGGAGCCACTGGAGCTATAATTCCACCACCATTAGCGCCCGGAGCCAAGTTCAACATCACAAGCACCATGATTCAGTTATTGCAACTCAAGGGATTGTTTGGTGGATTAGCAGGCGATGATCCGAATATGTATCTCATCAACTTTATTTCTACATGCAAGTCTTTTGACAATCCTGGTGTTGGTCAGAATGCAATTCGATTACGTCTATTTCCATTGTCTCTGTCTGGGGAGGCAACACTATGGTTGAATGGGCTGACTCCTGATTCAATTACAAATTGGAGGCAATTGAGAGACGCTTTCCTAGAAAGATTCTTTCCGCCTTCCAAAAGGGCACAATTGAGAGATGAAATCAGCAACTTTCGTCAGCTTCCCACTGAAGCTCTTCATGAAACATGGGAGAGGTTCAAGACAAAGCTAGCGAGATGCCCAAACCATCATATGACTAATGTTCACCTCATGGAGATACTGTATAGAGCCTTGAATTCAATAACTAAGCCAGTGGTGGATAACGCAGCTGGAGGATCTTTTATGGACCTCACATTTGGTCAAGCAAGTAATATGCTAGATCGCATGACTAAACAAAGTAGAGCTTGGCATACCAGGGATTCTGAGGTAGCAAGCCCCACTTTATCTATAGGCATGACTGCAGACCAAAGAAGAAGACAAGAAGAACGTGATCAAGATATGGCGCACATGAAAACACAAATGGATCTTCTTACAAAGCATTTATTATCAGGGAAGACCGAAAAAGTGAAAGCTGTGGCGCAAAAAGGAAGAGACGAATCTGATTCTGAAGAAGAAGCCAACTACTTGAACAATCAGGGGGGTTTCCGAGGGAATGCCCAAGGAAACCAAGGTCGGAACTATTATGATAATTCTGGAAACAAGGACCAAGGTAGTTGGAGAAAAAACAATGAAAAGAGTGGTGTTTATGTTCCCCCTGGTAGACGTGATACCACCACATCTAGTGCTGGAAGTATGGAAGACATGATGGCTAAATTATTGAAAGGAGTGGAAGCAACAAGCGCGGGAGTTACTGAGGTAATTAATGATTTGTCCTCCATGAAACAACTAGTTGATTCTCATTCTACTTCAATCAAGCAAATAGAGCAGCAACTAAGCCAACTTTCAGCAGCACTCAATCAAAGAAAGGCTGGCACTTTACCTAGCGATACTGTGCAAAACCCAAGGAATGATGGGTCATGCATGGCCATCACTACCAGAAGTGGTAAGGTGCTGGAACCTTCATCAAAAGGCAAGCAAGTGGTTGAAGAAGTTGCGGACATGGATGATAACGCAAAAGGAGAAGATGCCGCAACAACCAGTCCTGACGTCAAGGACGTCACGCCCAGTGACGTGCAGCCTGAAAAAATGGAAAAACGGAAGCAAGAGGAGAAGAAAGCCATGGAGAGAACACTTCCATACCCACCACCACCTTTTCCCCAAAGATTGAAGAAGGTGGCTGAGGACACGAAGTTCAGCAAATTCATGACTATGTTAAAGCAGCTGACCATTAATGTTCCATTGGTGGAGGCACTTGAACAAATGCCTGGGTATGCGAAGTTTATGAAAGATCTTTTGACTAAGAAGAGGGCAGCAAGTTATGAGCTGAAGGATGATGTGCATCATTGTAGTGCAATTGCTACCCGATCGATAGTTCAGAAGAAGGCCGACCCCGGAGCTTTCACAATTCCTTGCACTGTCGGATCTTTGAACTTTGCCAAAGCATTATGTGACTTAGGAGCCAGCATCAACTTGATGCCATTATCGATCTACAAGAAGTTGGGGTTAGGAGATCCTACACCAACTAACATGAGGCTTGTTATGGCAGATAGGTCGGTAAAACGACCGGTTGGTATTCTATGTGATGTCTTGGTAAAGGTTTCTTCATTTATCTTTCCAGCAGACTTTGTCATCTTGGATTGTGAAGCAGATTCAGAGGTTCCCATAATCTTGGGACGCCCTTTCCTTGCTACAGGAAGTGTGCTCATTGATTTGAGAGCTAATGAACTTTCATTCCGAATAAATGACGAAGTGGTTCGATTTGATGTTTGCAAATCAATGAAGCAACCCAAAGATCTGAGTGTATTTTCTGTGGCTGATGTTGTCTTTGACGATGAGAAAGAATGCCTTGAAGAAGAGCAAATTCTTGATGATCCTTTGGAGGTTTTGCTCATGAAAGGAGAGAACGAGGATGCTGAAATTTCTGAAGAAGCTGTTTGTGCGCTATCGGGATTAGGGACATATCGCTATACTCCCAAGAAGCTGGATCTTGATCTGAAGAATCGACCCACACCACCAGCCAAGCCATCTATTGAAGAACCACCCACACTAGAATTGAAGGAGCTGCCAAGTCATCTGAAGTACGCATTCTTAGGAAGCGGAAACACACTTCCAGTCATAGTAGCAGCCGATTTGGGTGAGCAACAAGTTGCAGCTCTTATTTCGATCTTACAAAAATATATTAGAGCCATTGGATGGACCATTGCGGATATTATTGGTATTCCACCTGGGATTTGCTCACATAAAATTCAGCTTCAAGAAAAGTGCACACCCACCATTGAACATCAAAGGCGTTTAAACCCACCTATGTAAGAAGTGGTGAAGAAGGAGATTATAAAGTGGTTAGACGCAGGAGTTGTATATCCTATCTCTGATAGTACGTGGGTAAGTCCTGTACAATGTGTTCCCAAGAAAGGAGGAATGACGGTGGTCGCAAATGCAAAGAATGAACTTATTCCACTCAGGCCCGTTACTGGATGGAGAGTATGCATGGACTACCGCAAGCTGAATTCGTGGACACTCAAGGATCACTTCCCCATGCCATTTATGGACCAAATGCTAGATCGATTAGCGGGGAAAGGATGGTTTTGCTTCCTGGATGGTTATTCAGGTTATAATCAGATTTGTATTGCTCCCGAAGATCAAGAGAAGACAACGTTCACATGCCCATATGGTACGTTTGCCTTCAAACGGATGCCATTCGGGTTGTGTAATGCACCAGCCACCTTTCAACGTTGTATGATGTCTATTTTCTCTGATATGGTTGAAGACACTTTGGAGGTATTTATGGACGACTTTTCAGTTGTCGGTGAGTCTTTTGAAGCATGTTTGGCAAACTTGAGCATGGCATTGCAAAGATGTGTAGAGTTCAACCTTGTGCTGAATTGGGAGAAGTGCCACTTCATGGTAAAAGAAGGAATCGTTCTTGGACACAAGATCTCTGAAAGAGGAATAGAGGTTGATCGAGCAAAAATAGAGGTAATTGAGAAGCTACCGCCTCCAATTTCGGTGAAGGGAGTCCGTAGTTTTCTTGGCCATGCTGGTTTCTATCGTAGATTCATCAAAGACTTTTCCAAAATCTCTAGTCCATTGTGCAAACTACTGGAGAAAGATGCGAAGTTTGACTTCAATGACAATTGCTTAAAGGCATTCGAATGTCTTAAAGGAAAACTTATTGAAGCCCCTATCATGGTATCACCAGATTGGACGCTCCCGTTTGAAGTCATATGCGATGCTAGTGGTGTAGCCATTGGTGCTGTTCTTGGACAAAGAAAGGAGAAACTATTTCATCCTATCTACTATGCGAGTAAGGTCCTAAATGAAGCCCAAAGGAACTACACTGTTACTGAACAAGAGCTCCTAGCGGTTGTATATGCGTTTGAGAAGTTTCGTGCCTATCTATTGGGTACCAATGTGATCGTCCATACAGACCATGCAGCTCTTAAGTATCTAATGACGAAGAAGGATGCCAAACCAAGGTTAATTCGATGGGTACTGCTGCTGCAAGAGTTTGATTTCGAAGTCAAAGATAGAAGAGGTTGCGAGAACCAAGTGGCTGATCACCTATCTAGACTTGAGAATGAACATGTGGCGCAACCTGAAATTCAGATTGATGATGCATTCCCTGACGAGGAGATATTAGCGACAAAAATGGAGAAAGTACCATGGTATGCCGACTTTGCAAATTTCGTAGAGAGTAATGTGATACCTGCCAACTTATCTTACCACCAAAGGAGGAAGTTTATGCATGACGTTCAGCACTACTATTGGGATGAACCTTATTTGTTTCGAAGATGCGCGGATGGGATCATTCGACGATGTATATCCCATGAAGAAGTACCTGCTATATTGGAAGCATGCCACACTTCGCAAGTTGGAGGACATCATGCAGGGAATCGAACGGCAAGAAAAGTATTGCAAAGTGGTTATTATTGGCCCTCGATATTCAGAGATGCATACGACTATGTGAGAAGGTGTGACCAATGCCAACGTCAAGGTACTATTTCAAAACACCATGAAATGCCCATGTCTAAAATTATGGAGGTAGAACTTTTTGATGTGTGGGGTATTGATTTCATGGGTCCATTCGTGAATTCGTTTGGAATGAAGTACATCTTGGTTGCTGTGGATTATGTTTCGAAATGGGTTGAAGCTGTAGCATTGGCCGACAACGAAGGAAAGCGTGTTGTAGCGTTCTTAAAGAAGAATATCTTCTCTCGCTTTGGGGTACCTCGTACTATCATAAGTGATGGAGGATCTCACTTTTGCAACAAGCTATTCAAATCTGTATTGGCCAAGTATGGTGTCAAGCAACACAAGGTAGCTACGCCCTATCATCCCCAAACGAGTGGACAAGTAGAGGTTTCCAATCGCGAGATTAAGCAAATCCTTGCAAAGACGGTTAATGCAAATAGGAAGGATTGGTCTCGAAAGCTAGATGATGCACTATGGGCATATAGGACTGCATTCAAGACACCCATTGGCATGTCTCCTTATCAACTAGTTTATGGGAAGGCTTGTCATCTACCCATCGAGCTTGAATACAAGGCATTGTGGGCATTGAAGCACTTGAATCTGAATTGGAATGATGTGAAGAATCTGAGGTTGGAGCAGCTGAACGAATTAGATGAGTTCCGTCTCCATGCATATGAAAGATCGGATTTATACAAGGAGCGGATGAAGAAGTATCATGATCAGCGGATTGTTAGACGAAACTTCCAAAAGGGTGATATGGTACTACTCTTCAACTCCAGATTTAAGCTCTTCCCAGGTAAGTTAAAATCTAAGTGGTCTGGTCCATTTAAAATTATCCAAGTCTACTCATCTGGAGTAGTTGAATTGGAAGACAATAAGGGTGTTGTCTTCAAAGTGAATGGCCAACGTATTAAGCCGTATATCGGCCCTCTTGACTCGATGAATAACATGGCCATCACTTATCTCGACGAAGTCTAAGTACTCGAGATTACTACGTCGAGCCACGACAATAAATAAGGCGCTAGATGGGAGGCAACCCATCGTTTATCGTTTATCGTTTATCGTTTATCATTTTTCATTTCAGTATGTGTTTTGCTTTTGATAAATAAAAATCCAAAAATAAGAGTCGTGCCACGACCAAAACTAAGGCGCTTGGTGGGAGGAAACCCATCGTACTAATCGTTTTCATTTGTTTGAGCGAATATAGGTGCAAGAAGTTTTCAACGAGGAGATTGATTTCAATTGACGATTTGGACGCATTGTATGGTAAAGTTGGTAAATTAGGAAGGGTGATGCATAAGGCTATGGATTGAGCCTTTCCCACGCCAAAATAGGCTTCAAGGAAGGCTAGGCCTTGGTAAAACTAGGCCACAAACGATGCACAACCTATCCTATAGCCTAAGGTCTCGGAATCTAGTGTGCTATACACTATGCGCCGCCTATTCCTAAGTATGCTTTTGACTATGCGCCGCCTATGCTATGGCATTTGGTCTCAGTATCTCATATGCCATAGACTATGCGGCGCATATGTCCCATTATGCCATAGACAATGCGCCGCATATGTAGGAATTTTGTCTCCAAAACCGATTGTAAATGGGTCATAACCCGACCCATACTCTTCCTATATAAAGGGGACTTAGTCTTATAACACAACCACAATAGAAAATACCCTAAAGGCGCCGCATACTCTTCCAAATCCTCTAAAATTTTTCTTCTTTTGCTCTTCCAATTCACAAAACCATCTCCACAAGCTTCAAGCAAGTAAGTGCTCTCTTATTCTTCATTTATTTCTCGTAAGTACTACGTTGCTATGGCTATTATTAACTGCTAAATTATATAAGATTGTTGGTGATGTTCATGTGTTTGGATTGTTGTTACAAAATCATGTGAGTGAACAGATACGTAGGAAAATCTTGACTTGTTTCCGACTTGAATTTGGTTTCAATAGCATTATTATGATATTTGCGGAATTGCTATGGCTATGAATATTGCTTAAGATTGTTGTTTGGATACTTACATGTTAGACTATCCCGGCCATCGGAATAAGACTTATAGTGCCTACCGACTTAGTAGGTTGTGATTGTTCTAAGAATAACGATAACCCCCATGTAGTAGTGTTGCTATATCTACCATGAAAGTAGTCCAATGGCTGCAAGTAAGTGATGCATTACTGATTTTCTTGCCGGAATACAATCCTTAAATGTATGTCAACGAAATCTGAGTAAATCAACTACTTTCACCTCACTGATTTGTGATAACAAAACTAAGTGTGGGGTGGTACCCCTAATGCTTGCTTATAGATTGTATCAAGTGAGACTGTGCTGCAACTAACACTATTTCTAGTCTCAGGTACAATGGCACCTAAAGCGAGGCAAGGCAAGGAGAAGGCGACCACTTCCCAAAAGGGCAAGAAGAGAAGTCGAAAAGACCAAGGAGAATCATCCTCAGCACAACCACCACGCAGAATGTTCAGAATAAAATGGGTTCTTGAGGAAGAAGCCAAAGCATGGTACAGCAGCAACAAAGAAAGAAAATATGTGCACGTCGACTTGATCAACAAGGATACCTTAGCAAAGAAGGAGCCGCGTATGTTGGCAAAAATAATGGCTTTGAAGTTGGATTTCATCTTCCGCGACATGGGAGAGTGCAATCTGGATCTAACAAGAGAGTTTTATGCCAACTGGTCGCCAAACACAATAGGCAATGAAGTCAAAATTCGGGGCCAGGTGTTACAGCTCACCGCGGACTGGATCAACTCTTTTCTTGGCTTACCTTCAATCGACGCAGCACCATTCAAAGAGCTGTGCAGCAGGCCTCCTTATAGAGCAATACGACACACGCTTTGTGGAAGCAGATCAATGGCAAGGTGGGGCAGACATAAAGAAACAGGCCGACACAACACCTTCCCCTATGCTCCACTAAATAGGGAAGCAAGAATCTGGATGCGCATTGTCAACTCATGTCTTATTCCTGGGACTCAATACACCAAGATATCGAGAGATAGAGTGTGTTTGGTCTATGCTTTAATGATGAATGTCCCAATCAACTTTGGGGCAATCATTCGATCCACCATGAGGAAGGCCAGACTACACAAAAGGTCCCATTTCACATTTGGCAATTTGTTGACAGCAATCTTGCGGAAGGAGGATATCGAAGAGGAACCAGCTGATCATAAACTCCCACACAATCCGAAGAAGGTTGACCTCACAAAGGTCAAAGATGCTGAATCAACACATGGCATCAACCTTACTACGGCAGAGAGACATGCTCGGGATGAGAGTTTCTCCCGCCATATGTACGGCATGATGAGGTTTACAATGATGAGCGGAGGTCGTATTCCAACTGCTGCAGAGCTCCAACAGCTGGACCACGATTATCCCATGAACATGCATGCACGGGAGATGTGTGGAGTGGGCGTATACTTTGAGGAACCTCTAGATGATGATGTGCCGACTGATGACGATCGACGCTTACCAGACTCTGACGAGGAGGAGAACTCTGACGACGACTCTTATGATGATTCCGACGAAGGGGGTATGACCCCCGACAATGAGGAAGAGTCCGACTAACCAGGTTCCTCGTATTTATTTTCCACTGAGGGCAGTGTCCCGTTTAAGTGTGGGGTGGCAGTATCGTATGCTATACTTCTCTATTGCATCTATGTTTGCTTGCTTTGTTTTTGTTTCGTTTTTTTTTTCATTTTTTTTAGTAGTAAATTTTTTCTAGCTTCGCATGAAATTATTTTGATAGGCAGCATGAGATTAGAACAAGAGTATGTGCTTCAATTGTGACTATTGAGACGTTTAGGCTCTAGTTGTGACTCATTATGTGATATTGTGTGGTTCAATTCCTTCACTTGTTGGGTCAAGAGTCTATATTACCTCCAATAAAGTCGACCATGTGCCTTGTGTGTGTGAGATAATAGTATATTCTATGTTTGTGGATGATGCTAGAACTTGCCTGGTATGTATGCAAAGCGAAAATAAGGAGTGTAAGTTTAGGAGGTGATTTAGGCATTTCTTTGACAACCTATATTTATTTACCTTCAGTTTTACCTACCCATGGACATCATCCTAGTTAACCCCTTTTGAGCCTTTAGCCTATTTCTTTGACAACCTTGTATGTAAGCCTAATCCATTTTGTTCAAGACCGTAATTTGATCCAAATACCTAAGTGCTTTAAAGTGAAAAAGTCATGTGACAACATAAGAGGAAATTGGGTAAGTATGATGCTTTAAATTGTAAGGGTGCTTGAATGTGTTATGAAAAAGAAAGTGCTATCATAAGAGGTATGTTATGAAAAGAAAAAGGAAAAGAAAGCTGAAAAGTGAGTTATGTTTAAAATTGAAAAACAAAAGAGGAGAACAAGGGTGGTATAACAAAAGAAAGAAGAAAGGTTGAAAGAAAAAAAAATGTTGAAAGAAAAAAGTGTCAATGATACAAAGTGATGTATTAAAGCGCTTAGGAACTTAGTCACTATTCCTGGCCAAAATAGTCCTACCCGTCCCTTAGCCTACATTACAACCGTCAAAAGACCTACTTGATCTTAATCTTAACATTCCAACATTTAGTGGAGCATTACACTAAGGGCAAGCCTATGGTCATCAGTTGCTTCATATGAATTCTTTGTGAGAGTGAGAGCAAGGACATTTTGATACCCATGTTTGAAAAATATGCTATACTTGTGAGTGATTATGGGTACTATAGTGTGAGACACACATGGTTGATGAGTTTTGGGTAGTTATATATGATTCCTTGTACCTTAACGTTTGCATGCGAGTTGATCACCATCACGAGTCTATGCTAGAGGTTAAACTGTTTCTACTTATAATCGAAAAGATACACTTTGTTGATAATTGTTGTGCTTGTCTTGACGAATATTTTGTGTTGTTGCTGTAAAACCCTAAGTTGACGTTTAGAAGGACATGATAGTTTGTTCGAGGACGAACAAAGCTCTAAGTGTGGGGTGTTGATGATAGGCGAATTTACGCACCTATATCAATATATTTTGCCCATATTTTAGCCTAGTTTTGAGAACAAATTATATATTTCATGCACTTTTAGTCCTTTTTCCTGTAAATGAGCTAACGAACATGATTAGTAAAGTTTCAGGTATAAATGATGCATAATTCAGCATTTTATGGCTTACTTGACGCTAAAGAAAGCTCACGAAGGAAGGGAAGGGAGTTTACACGCCTAAGGACCAAAACTGCTGCATGGAAAATCTGTCCCGGGCTAAAACAGCATTTCTGAAGACTTTGGGGGACCAAAACTGCTGCATGGAAAATCTGTCCCGGGCTAAAACAGCAATTCTGAAGACTTTGGGGACTTACAGACACAAAGCTGGATTTTGACAATGATACATTAACCTAGTACAATTAGGTTATGTATTTCATTATTTTATGTGGATTATGATAATGTTACCTTAACCTAGTACATTTGGGTTAAGGATTTCATTAGTCTAATAGGATTTGGTTATTTATTTCATTAGCTTAGTAGGATTAGGATATGGGTATTATAAATACCCTATCATGCTAGAGATTTTAGAGAATAAGGAGGGAGGAAGGAGGGAGAACACAATACTTCCTTCCATCCCTCTCATCTTCTAACATCTTCTACTCCTCTATTATTCTACACTACAAACAATTCTACAACTCTTCTAATCTTTCCATCAATTCTGTTTTCGTCTATTCTTATATTCTTAAATTCTGCAACAAGAGAAACGTTACTCTGCAAGAAATCACACCTAACGCCTACCACTCTTGTGCTACACGAAATTGATCATTATTGTGGTATAATAACAATGTCAATTGTGGTTTTCTTCACATTCATGGGTAACTAAACTTCTCTGTTGGGGTTATGGAAGCCGAATGAGTTACTATCTATTGTTGTGAGTTTGTGAGTTCGAGGCAAGTATATTGCTTATATCATTATTCTCTTCATCTTAATCTACATTCTTTGCGGTTGCAAACGCAAGAATACGCCAGTCTAACATTTAACTTGTTCGAGAGAAAAGTTATTTGTCTGGAAAAGAGATAATGTCAAGGTAGTAGGACACCCTTTCCTATTAAAAAGCTAGTGCCGTAACTGGACTAACCTCTTGGAGAATTCGTACCGTTAGATACGCTTTAAGCTCGAGAGAGTTAAAGTGAAATAGTCCTTGTTTAGGTCGAAAGACGCTTGGATTTACCATCGAATACAATTCTCTATAAGCAGTTGCATGTCAGAATTCTACACACTCATAGCCAATAGAGACGTATACCTCAGAAGGTGGACATAACCCCAACGCTTCAATTCTCATTGTTTACAACTTACGTAACAATCTTTCTCTTTTACTTTGCTATTTTCAGCTGTTATTTAATTGTTTTGGTGACACATTACAATCCCCCCTTTTTTACGAGACTTGCACTAAAAGTCTAGTAATCTTTACTTACTTGTTGACCAAGCTATTCCCTGTGGGATCGATACCCAACCCAGTTGGGTTCTATATTTGCTAACGACCGCTTTACACTCCTACGAGAGCTGTAGATTGAGCGTTATCAACAATCTCGGATATAATGGTCAGTCTTACCACACTTATAACATCTAGTAGGATTGTCGTTGGACCTCCTCTTGCTACTTGTTCCATTTTTCTTTTTGAAGACTCTGTTGAAATTTTTGGTTATAAATGCCACTTGCTCTTTAATCAGTTCATCTTTTTCATCGCTTTCAGAAGCCTTTAAAGCCAAGAATTTTTTAGGAGCTTCCTTTTCTCTTTTGGCTTCATTAATCTGCATCTCATAAGTCTTGAGATTTCCTACAAGCTCATCCAAAGTCATCCCAGCAAGATCCTTTGCCTCCCGAATTGCAGTAACCTTAATATCCCATTTGGACTTGGGTAAAACCCTTAACATCTTTTCAACTTGTTCCTTTGTAGTAATAGTTTTTCCCAACGATGTCAACTCATTGGTTAATGCAGTAAGTCTTGACATCATTTGATGGAAAGACTCATTTTTCTTCATTCTAAAAGTCTCATATTCAGTAAATAGTAAAGCAATTATGAATTTTTTACTTGAGTGGTGCCTTCATGTGCATTCACCAAGGAATCCCAAATTACTTGGCAGTGGTGCAGGTAGACACCCTGTTATATTCAGCAGGGCATAAGCCACACACTAAGATGTTCTTGGCCCTTGCATTTTTCCTTAATGTAGTTAGATCATCAACAGTGAACTCACTTCTTACTTTTTTGACTTGCTCTCCATCAACCAGATTCATTAGAATAGTTGGACCATCAGTAACTCTAGACCATAATTCATAGTCTTCACCTTAGATGAATATTTCCATCCTTGCCTTCAACTAATTGAAATGAGTGTCATCAAAAAGAGGAGATCTAGTAGTGGATTAGCCTTCATTGTGACCAGTAAGGGGTGCAGAATTCATCATAGTGATCTTTTCTTAGGTACTAGCCGTATGTAAGAAAACCTCGCGATCTGATACCACTTGTTAGAGTAGTACCCTACTAATTACTTATTGTAGCCTAGCAGTTGCCTGTCAGTGGAATAGGTTGCCTAACGTGTTCCTACCTAGCTAAAATAGTAAGTAATTGCACTGTAATATTTACGTGAAAAACACCCAACTCAAAGAGGTGTAAGAAAACACAACCTATACCTCTACAGGATTTAAACCCAACTCCACTAAAATAAATGAGCTTCAATAATCAATAAATTACAAGACTCTTGTAATCCAGGAATTAAACTCGAACTCCTAATTCTACAAAAATACAAACCTTCCCAAGGTAAGTGTTCCCAAGTCTTCGAGTTCCCAAACTTGAAGACAATGCTCCTAAGTTTATACTTTAATGATACTAAAACATAATACAACTCAAGAACCAACATAATACATAAAGTCTAAGACTCCTTAACTCTAAGTAATAGGAACAGGTTCAACTCAGGCTGCTTCAAGCTTTGGAACTTCACACTCAATCTGTCGATATGTTTTTATCTTTATAAGTGTGTAAGCAACAAAATGAGTTACTCTCTCGATATATAATGACTCTCCAAAAAGTCTTTCACCGTCTTTAGACTTTTACCTCGCATTGGACCCTTCAACTCAACATAGTTTGTTGTTGAGTCAAAGTCCTTCTTCAAGTGAAACTCTTGCATTGGTAAGCCTACTTCTTGAACTTGATCTCCTTGTTTGGATGAAACTCTTTCTCTTCAGCTTATCAATACAGTGTTGCATTCAACTACAACGTCTTCTTTATCACATGTGATCCATCAAGAGAGCAAGAGAACTAATCCATTCTCAAGAGAGCTTATCATTCCTGCATTCAACAAAACTTGTCCGCTTTCCTTAGTGATTGTGTTCATGTGATTGGACCAACTTGAACAACATGTTTCATTTATATGTCAATCATAAAAAATAGCCTCCATATTTATACATATCTAAGATACATCATCCATATTGATGCATATTGATACAACCTTTATTGACACGTATCTAAGATACAACCTTTATTGACACTTATCTAAGATACAACTCTATATTGATACAACCTTTATTGATACATATCTAAGATACAATCTCAATATGTATTGATGCATATTGATACATACAAACATGTACTGATACCTATCTGAGATACAACTTCTATTGATACATATCTGAGATACAGGTTCATATATATTGATACATACTAATATATACAAACATTTATAGATACATATCTGAGATACGACCTTTATATTGATACAATCTGTATTCATCGAATGCAACCTATATCTAGTATTTCTCCTCTTTCTCTCTACCAAATCCTGCTCTCTCCTCTTTCTCTCCCAATCTCCCTCACATTTCTCCTTCCTCTAACAACATGTATGTATTGAATACAGCCTGTATGTATCAGATTATATTCATTGATACAACCTATCTTCATCGAATACAACCTGTATCTAACATTTCTCTCCTCAGTCTCTCCCAATCTCGCTCGACTCTCTCCGTCAAAACTATGTGCCTGTAATTGTTAGCAATACACCAAGAAAGCAGGTGACAGCTCAGCTTCATTTGTTAGTGCGTAAATGGATATTTTTAGCATTGCCCTTATAGCTAATATTTTAGCTATAAGAGAAACTATATGAGAAAGAAATACTACTTCTATTTTATTTTATTTGATTGAATTTTCCAAAACTATCATAGTACTTATGATCTTATAAAATATTTCATGATATTTCTAAAGCTATAAATAAAATATCATTAAGGGTAAAACTAAATGATTAAAATTAAGGAATTTCCTAAAATAAAGACGTGTCATTCTTTTGCAAACATAATAAAAAGAAAAAATATTATATAAAATGTAACGTTAATTATTATTTTTCCACCTTTCGTGATCTTTTTGACCACCTCTGATTTATGTAAATGGTTGCCCTTTAATTAAGGGACTGTTTGCTAAGAGAAACTCACAAAGTATAACCAACTTCTTTTTATATGTGTCGTGTCCCTCAACATTTCTCTTTCATTAATCCTAATTATATGTTCTTTTACTTTTTAAATTGAAGTATACACTTGATATTGATATATATATATATATATATTCATAGATTTTTAGGGTTAAAAAAATATGGCACAAATGACAAGAACAGATGAAAAGTTACCACAATATGATCAAGATATGCAAGATATTCATGTAAATAAAGCACAAGTAAGATTCATTTTAGTTTCATATTGCTAATTTTCTAGTATCGTATTTACGAAATTACATTAAATCTGTTGTTGTTATTGTCTATAATGTTGATTTTTTTGTTTTTGTTTTTCCTTACTATTGGCTTTCTAGATTATAATTAGTTCACCAGAAGAGGAAGATTCAAAATTTGAATATTATGGATTTTAAATTTTACAATAAGAATTCAGATGTTAGTAATTGCATTTTAAATTTAAAATTTGTAATATTTAGTGAATTTATTAATATAAGTATAATAAGTATAGAGTCACGATGCATATGAAAGTATTACGATAGGCTTCATCCATCTGAATAACTAAAAGATGGATTAGAAAAAAAAAAAATTTAAACCATACATCGCTAGTATAAGAAATTTTTATTATGTTACATTAATTTTACTTGTTAATAGTAGTTCACATTATATTTTCACGATTAAAAATCCAAATATTAAGAAGGCTCACATGCAGATATTTTTAAATAAAATAGAGTAAAAAAGAAATTAAATTGCAGTGTATATTACTTAAAACTCGTTTTGATTAATTAGACACAATTTTATCTTATATTTCTGAAAGAAGATTTTTGTTATGATTTTCGAATCACACACCGATAATAGTTTTTAATTTAAGAAATTTTACGTCATCGGGTCATTGTTACAAGTTATAGTATGTTACTTGTTTTATTTTCAATATTACAAATCCACATTGTAAGGTGACTTGGTACATACTCTTTGGATGACCTGATACTGTAAATTTTTCGAGTTTATTAGTAAGCAAGTTTATCTTATATTTCTACAACAAAAATACCAAATCCAACATAATTTCACAAAGTAGCGTCTAAGGATCAAAGGATAAAGTATATACAAATCTTAGTCTTATCTTGGAGATAGAGATACTATTCTGATAGACCCTCGGCTTTAAGGAAAAACAACAGTTCAAAGCAACAGGAAAGAAGTCGTGACAAAACTTTTTATCATCTTTAAATTTGTAATGTCTGAATCGTCACATGACGATAAAATAACTTTTACTGTTGCGCCGAGGCTGTGTTACCTTGAACAATTGTAACTAATTTCTAATTATTACTTACATATGTTTTTTTTTTTTTTTGAAAAAATAACATAGACATACACCTCAACTTATCATATTTACACCAATCCTCACCCTTAAAAAGTAATTAAAAAATATCCAACTAATTATGTATCTTCGTTGGATTTATCAGGAGCTAATTATGTACTCGATAGACCCAAAATCAAAAAAAAAAAATATCGAAAGTTAATTATGTATCTTTACAAAGAAAAAAATATATCTTCGTTAGAAGGATTATGAATCTCGACAGACCCAAAATCGAAAAAAAATGTTTTGGGAGCTAATTATGTATCTTTACAAAGGAAAAGACATATCTTCGTTAGATGTATCGGGAGCTAATTATATAACTCGACAGACCTAAAATCGAGATTTTTAGTAATTATGCAAAATATCAAAATTTTCTGTAATTAAACTCAAAATTATCAGGATTTAAGTTGTTTGCCTTTTTCTCTCTCTTTTTTTTTTTTAAAAAAAAAAAAACAGGGTGGTCAGATAAATCATGATCAACTATGTGATTACCTACATGATCAGCAGCTGCAGCCCAAAGATGGCGCCCAACTTGAAGGCAAAATTGTTGCACTTTCCTTGTCACCAAGACAGGCGCAAAATCATCCCATGCACAAGTGATATATCACTTTGTTATAAATAAATAAAACGCGTTGATTTCTCGGATGATCACTCAAGTAATAATTAGAGTTGAGGGTCAGAAACACACCTATAATATCTCTTCTATTGCTTCATACCGAAACTATCAAGTGTGTGAATTTTTCACCTGAACTATCACCAAATGTTTAGCTAAACACACCTCAACTATCATTTGTTCACTTTTTCTATATGAAATTTCGGGTATGAAACTCAAACAACTGATAGTTCAGGTGTGTTTCAATAAAATATAGTGATAGTTCATGTCGAAAACTCACACACCTGATAGTTCAAGTATGAAAGTAAAAAAGTTGGGAAAACATTAGGTGCATCTTTTACCTTTTACTCTAATAATTATTATCTCAGAAAAGTTATATTTTTCTTGATTATTCCAATCAAGATATTAAAATGACTTTCTGAAATAAGAACTGTTAACTGAGTGATCATTTGAGAAAATTTGACTCTAAATGAAATAGAGAAAGTTAAATAGGTGAAAATATAAATTTTCACTATTGATAATTAGTTTATCTTGTTCGAATAGAAATATTAAGTTAATTAGTCCGCGTACTGCAATGGCGTACACAAGATTTCGCTAAGCAGTATCGGCCTATTATCACAATTTGTATGTGACTTTAAGGTTTATGGAATTATGGTAACTTTAGTGTATTACTTTATTATTAATGTTATTTTAAAGTGGTGCTGGCATATTGTGTATCCTTATTAATTTTCTTATGAAATTATTTACATGTACATACAATGGATTTTTTTACTACACAGTATGTCGATGACATCCTCAATAAGAAGTATCTCCTTTTCAACTCTCAATTTTATTTTATTTATTATCTGTTGTTCGATGACCTTTGTTCTTAATTTCATTAATTTAAATTTTCATTTCAAATGGAAGCGCTTCTTATTAGAGTTTTTTATGAGATTTAAACCTAAAGCTAAAATTGTTATTAAAAGTAGAGCGATCCTATCTATCCTATCACAATGATGGATGGATCATTTGGATAGTGATGGATCTTCATTTGGAGGCATTCGTTTTTCAAAATTTACCGTCTCGATTAATTTGAATTTATTTGGATGAGTTCACTAAGGGCATGGGCGAAGTTGGCGGCACGGGTGCATTCTAACGATTTACTTCAAATAATTATATTATATATATATAAGATTAAATTTATTTTCTTTTTTGCATATACAAGAAAATGTTGAATCTCCTTTTAACTTCTTTATAATTTGAATCTTTTTAGTGAAAATCATGACTTTGCCAAGAGGTCATTCAGCTCAAAAATTAAAATTATTTCAGTGTTTCTGTTACCATCTTAGACTACAAGTTTCTTTAAAATGAGTGCACCTGATACAATAGTTCCTGATAGTTTAGGAAGGTTCTATAACCACCTAATAATTTGTGTATAAAATCACACAACAATGATAAATTTAGGGGGATTCTAACCTATTCACTCAATTCTTCTCCTTATTTCTCCCTTATGTACTGCCACTTGAAACTTTTTGAAACTGACGTCACGTAGCATGTCATATTCGTCTTATAGATTTTATTTTAAATATGAGCTCATCATAGTAGTTCAAGAGATTTCTTAAAACACTCAATAATTTACACAAACTCAAAAATTGGTGATAATTTAGGACTTTTAACCTATACATTATATTTTTTTTCCTCTCATTCATGATTCAACTCTTTGAAGAAAATGTACATCCACAAAAGGAAAAATTGATGTCACGGAGAGGAAAGGGGTAATGGTAAATTAAGTGAAGGCAGAAACATTTGGACACAGATACATTTATTGGAATTCTCACGAAAAATACTTAAAAATTTTCACAGCTTGAGACGTGTCAAAGACATTATTTTTAAAGATATTTTGCTGATAACGATATATCTCCTAGAGTTTAACAAGTTTTTCTAATATAAAACAAGGTGCATAAACTAACAAAGATTTATTTTAGTATACAAAAGCAGAAAGGAAAATATTATTTGTATGCTTGGTCTCTCACAAAAGAAAGAATGTGTGCATATATAGGTGAAGGAGATTAATGAAGTTATAATGGATGAATAAATATTGTCAAAATCAAATGAAGGCTCGTTTATATGGTTATTGTGACACATTAATTGATGTTGAATGAATGTAGTCATTCTTCACACTGTTATTATGAGAATGAATTTATTTTTATAAAAGTCAAAAGTCAAAAGTAAAAAAAAAATGACAAGATCCATGATCCAAATTTTGAATAAATTCATTGTGAGAAATGATTTTATTTTGATTCCCAACCCCCTCCCACCTTGCATGTCATAAATCTATATTTTTTTTAAATAAATAATAATATTTTCGTTTTTGATGATTTCCAAATAAGAGTTCAAAGGACCTGATTTGTGTTGTGATGACCCGAGAATGAAATTCTGTATAGCTGTATATTGTACTATCTTGTTTTGGCGGGTAGTGTTGCAGCAGTTCTGCGAATAGTGTGCTGACACTTGGTCCAATAGATTGCTAGGGCGCTCAAGGGTAAGACTAGTAAATCGTTTACTTTAGGTTTCAAAATTTTGATGCCTCAAAAGTTTTAATAGTAAATTTTACTATTTCAACTTCACTTTAAATAATAATGAAGATTGTGAAATACGTTTAAAAAAATATTCAAAAAAAAAAAAGAAGTAAAGAAAGAAACATTGTCTAATTTTTCTATTTTTTACTAGATATATTTTAGAATTTTGAATTAAACTACTCAAACTTCATACTAATAATAATAAAGTTTTAACAATAACATCCAAGTAAATATATTGAATATAATGGGCTAACATCTTATTAAAAATAAATTCTTACTTTTATTAATAATTATATTATTATGTGAAGTTACAGAAATATAAACATAAAAGACCATATAGGAAAAAGAAATCTATAAAGGAATGTACTTGTTATAATTGTGAAAAAATAGAACATTTAGCTAGAGATTGTAAATTACCTAAAAACCCAAAAAATAAACATAAAAGGAAAAGAGTTAGACTTAAGTGTAGAAAAAATATTTAAAATACCAACAATAAAAAATATATTTACTAGGAAAAAGGAAGAATATTATGTAGTAAGCCAAAAGGAACATGTAATAGACTGTAGATATGCAAAAGGTAAAGCTAGTATACCACTAGTAACAAAAAGAATAATTAATAAAGAGATAAACGATATAAAAAGTAGAGACCCAATAAAATATGTACACCTTGGAGGTACAGAAATATTAATAAAAGCATGTTTTAGAGAAGGAATAGATACACCAATAGAATTATATTTAGCAGATGATAGAATTATAAAACCTATAGAAAAAAGTATAATAACTGTCATAAAAGGAAATTTAATATACCAAAAATTTAAATTTATAATAAGTGCGAATTACTCAGTAGCAATAACGGATAAAAATATAGACAAATCATTAGTATTATATTGGAAAATATCAGGAATAGAATAAGTACAACAAAAAGAATAGCTTATGATAAACCGGAATCATCAAGCTCATAAAAAAGAACAAGTTATGAAACAAGTTCAATGGATAATTCAAACCAATATTATATAACAGGAAAGGTAAATGAAAAAGAATATTTAATACTCTTAAATACAGGACAAGAAGAAAATTATATAGCAAAATATCTAGTAAAAAATGAGGAAATAAAAACAGACAATAATATATGCCCAGATCTACTAAGAAGTTTAATAAATACTAAAAATATAGCAGAAAAAAAATAATAATAGGAATAAGAAAAATAAAAATAGAATTTGAAGTAAAAGAAGAAATGCAAAAAACAGACATAATATTAGGAATAAAATGGTTAGAACAAGTAAAACCATATAATATAGAACATACACAATTAACTATAACATATAACAGAGAGAAATTATTCTTAAGAAGAGCTTTAACATAAAATGAAAATATATGTATTAATGAAGATAGTAGTAGAAGGATATTACAGTAGATATTATACGCATATGATAGACACAGGAGCAGAAGCTAATTTATGTAGATATAATAGTTTACCAGAAAGTAAATGGGATAAATTAAAAACACCAATAATAGTTAAAGGATTTAATAACGAAGGAAGCTTAATTACTTATAAAGCTAAGAATGTAAAAACACAAGTATGGGATAAAATATTAACAATAGAAGAAATCTATAATTATGAGCTAACATCAAAAGATATACTTTTAGGAATGCCGTTTTTAGATAAATTATACCCACATATAATAACTAGGACAGATTGGTGGTTTACAACACCATGTAAACAGAAAGTAAGAGCAAAAAGAGTTATTAATAAAATAAGAAAGAAAACTGATTGGATCAAAGGAAGTGAAAAAATTACACAAAAATTAGAAAATATAAAAAATACTGAAGATACAATAGAACTGGTCGTATTTTTAATAAATAAAAAGGAGATAACTATATTTTCAATAAATAAGATAGAAATAATTAAGAAAAAATTAGGACAATTATATAGTGAAGATCCATTAAAAGGATGGGAAAAACATAAAACCATTATAAAAAATGAATTAATAGATAAAGATAGCATAATAACCCAGAAACCATTAACATATAATTTTGATGATTTAAAAGAATTTAAAATGCATATAGAAGAATTATTAGAAAAACAATATATACAAAAAAGTAATAGTAAACATAATAGCCCAGCATTTATAGTAAATAAACATAGTGAACAAAAAAGAGGAAAAAGTAGAATGGTTATTGATTATAGAAACTTAAATGCAAAAACAATGACTTATAATTACCCAATACCAAATAAGCTATTAAAAATAAGACAAATACAAGGATATAATTATTTTAGTAAATTTGATTGTAAATCAGGATTTTACCATCAAAAGTTAGAAGAAGAATCTAAGAAATTAACCGCATTTACGGTACCACAAGGATTTTATGAATGGAATGTACTATCATTTGGATATAAAAATGCACCAGGTAGATATCAACATTTTATGGATAGTTATTTTAAACAACTACCTAATTGTATAGTATATATAGACGATATACTATTATATACAAAGACCAAAGAGGAACATTTAAAATTATTGGAACAATTTACGGAAATAATAGAAAAATCGGGAATAAGTTTAAGTAAAAAGAAAGCCGAAATTATGAAAAATCAGATAGAATTTTTAGGAATACGAATAGATAAAAGTGGAGTAAAAATGCAACAACATATAGTACAAAAAATAATAAATTCGAAAGAAGAATTAGATACAAAAAAAGAAATTACAATCATTTTTAGGATTAGTAAACCAAGTAAGAGAATATATACCAAAATTAGCAGAAAATCTAAAGCCCTTACAGAAAAAATTTAAAAAGGATGTAGAATATAATTATAACGAAGAAGATAAAAAACAAGTTCAGAAAATAAAAATACTTTGTAAAGAATTACCAAAATTACAATTTCCAGATGAAAATAGAAAATTCATATATAGAGTAGAAGCAGATGCTAGTGAATGTAGTTATGGAGGAGTACTTAAATATAAATATGAAGAAGAAAAATTAGAACACCACTGTAGATACTACTCAGGTACATTTAATGAAACAGAAATAAAATAGGAAATAAATAGAAAAGAATTATGCTCATTATATAAATGTTTATTAGCATTTGAGCCATATATTGTATATAACAAGTTTATTGTACGAACAGATAATACACAGGTACGTTGGTGGCTAACAAAGAAAATACAAAATTCAGTTACAACAAAAGAAATTCGGAGACTAGTATTGAATATATTAAATTTTACATTTACAATTGAAGTAATTAGTACTAACAAAAATGTTATTGCAGATTACATATCAAGACAAAGCTACACAGATTGATATAATAGAAGAAGATACTCTAGAAAAAATACTCAACACCCTAACTACGCTTTCAATGAAAGTGGACAGTATGGGTAATGAGATAGAAAAGCTAAAGACTAATGAAGATAAACTGAAGTCTATAGCTACAAATCAGCTAACTCAACAGTGTGCAGAGCTATGTCGATCGGAAGACATTAAAATTCCAGAGCTAGAAGGAGACGTTGGGATACTCCATAAAACCCATAACGTTTATCAATCTACTTCTGCAGGCACAAGCAAAGGAGTTAGGAAAAATACAAATATAAACCTAAACAAGCTATTTGATAAACCATTTATTCCAAATACACCAAAAGATCCTATGTTTATACCCCCACAAATTACCACATACCGAGAAAGCCTAAACCAAGACAAAAAGACCTATAACTATACAGCCCGAACATACATAGAAAATATTTATAAAATACAAACCTTCTTAAATACCAACCCCAGAGCTATAAACATCCAAGAATCACATACAAATTACATAACCCAGAAGCTAACCGGATACAATAAGCTAATTGCTTTGCCCAAAATCAAACCAGGTCTAGTTAAAACCTGTTACGAATATGGATTACTTAGTACCATATATACCTAAGACGGAAATGAAATATCCAGTATACCAGAGATATATGATTCATTTAACATTTTCAAAAGAATAACCAAAGGTAACCTATTTTTTTATAAAATTTTATACGGCACCAACAGAGATATTGTATGATGAAGTTAAATCACCTATACAAGTTGTAAAAATAGGAATGACCCGAGATATGATTATACCAGAAGATATTACTCAACAACCAGAAATACCTAGAATTGAGATACCAAATTTTTATGCAAATAAGAGAATTATTGGACTATCTACGATTCTTCAAGAATTAGCAAATAATTATCGCAACAGAAATTCCATATGGAGTTATTATTCAAGAAGTAATGTAATAATATACTCAAATTCAAAGGAACTACGAGAAGCAGATATGGAAGACGTCAGACAATGGATCTTGACTTTACTCAATCCAGAGAAAAAACCTTTCGCCAGAGCTATTAGAGAAAAATTTATTTCGGAAGAATTATTAACCAGATATTGCAAGTTAATTGGACATAAATATCCAGACCATCAATGTTCAAAATGTAATGGAGAAGATAATATTGTCCCAGAAGTTCAACTAGAATAAAAGAAGATAAGCATGCCAACTGGAAAGATAAGATAAGAAGCAACAGATACGACAACGAAAAGATACCAATGGAAGAAGACAAGATATTAAATTATTTACGTAAAATTATTAGAATTATTGTATAGACTAGACTTTTTAGCCTCCTAGCCTTTTTTAAAGGCTATATTGTATAGACTTTCTAGACTATATTGTATAGACTTTTCTTTTTTAGCCTCTTAGCCTTTTTGACTTTTCAAAAGGCTATTTTAGAATTTTTTAAACGTGTAAATTCATGTAAAGACTTTGTAAAGATTTTCATTCTATAAATGAAAGAAACTGAAGGCATTGCAGGGCAAGCCTTCATGTGTTGAAGCAAAAACTCTCTCCTGCCCATTACAAATATTTTGCTTAGTTATTAAAAAACAGATAGATTTCAATGGAAAAATCTATGGAGGAACAAAACTCAGAAATATCAAACCTACCCGAACAGGTATATTTATTTATGATTATGAATAGCTAAATTCATAATTCCCAACAATCATTGTATGATAAAATAAATTCATGTTAGTTACTTTATAGTAGAATTATTCGAAGAATAATATGTTAAGAAGTTTATTAGCAAAGTGGAAACGGAGAAAAATCCCTAAGAACTATGCCATCCTAAAGGTGAAACTAATAAGGCAAGAAGCTGTGGTGGGGAGTAACCAGAGTAGAGGCGTTGTTTAAGGGAAAATATCCAGATTACCATGCTAATAGTGACCGAAGAATATGTTATTTAAGAATAATCTAGTATATAGTAATCTGAGATGACTATATTTTGTTATGTACATGGTTGAAGGGAATATTTTGAAAAAAACAATTTTATGAAAATGAATAATTATTTATCTGATACAATGGTAGATAAATTTAAAATACTCATTTTGTATGCACTTAAGGATATAAAAGTAGTAGATATAAGAAAAAGCATATTAGAAAAAGCATTTGGTAAATATTATATGACTAGAATAAATTACATACCATACCTACCTAACTACTCTTACAAATACTTACCATGATAAATTACATATATCTAAAATTTTTGGAAAAAGATATGAGAAACATACAGTTAATAGAAAAACAGATGAAAGTAAATTTAGACAAATACATGAAAACTAAAGATATAAAATATATAAAATTTCTTAGTAAAAATATAAAAGAGTTAATAAGATTAAAACAAACAACTACAAAATATTATAATAAAATATTTAGTCAATTTTAAATGATAGATAATCTTAAAGTCTTAATCTTATATATACTTAGAGATATAGAAATTATAGATATTAAGAGAATAATATTAGAAAAAGTATTAGACTATGAAATTGAAACTATAAATTGGATAACACAGTTATACCTGGATAATTACCCAGATGGATATTATTCAGATTAAAAGATGTTAGAATATATAAGAAAAACTAGAGAAAATCAAAATAATCTAAATGACGAAATTAATTATAGAAATCGAATTAGAAAAATAATGGAGAATCTAAAAAAAAAAATTAATATGGATAGAAGAAACCTTGGAAAATTTAGGAAAAAGTACATGTAATAGTTTATATAATTTAAAAAACTCACTACGAGAAGAACAACACAAGATAATAAATAACATTGAAAATCTCGAATTAGATATACATTACAGTACACTTAGGGTAAATTATTAGACAGAAATCTGTAACTCTACAATTACTACAGGATAAAATAATAAGCTACACAAATTAATGAATACATCTTACGAAAAGAATAAATCATTAAAAGAAATAGAAACCCAACTATATAGTTTATACCTAGAATACAAAAGGTTACATATTACTAACGAGGATCCTAAAATACTAGATAATTTAATTACGATAATATCTAATCTAGAATATGAATTAATAAAACATCTTAAGTCAATAAGATAAAAATGAAAATTATTCCAATCAATAATATTCATTATAAAAATAAATACCTACGTATTTATTATCTAGTTAAATTATCGCACCTAATCCGCACCCCCTACAAATGGTATCAGAGCCCAATTATTTAAAAAATACAGAAGTAGCATACATGTTTGAATTTATGAATTTAGATTGGATTTACTTGACAATAATTAATATTGATTAATTATGAGAAGACCATTTAAAAACAGAGAAGCTTTTAGAAAAATTAAAGAATCTTTAATTAGTAATTATTCAGAATATATAAGTCTAAATAAAACAAAAGAAAACCCACAAAGACTAGTCTACCTAATTACCTTAGTATCTAGTATTGAAGCAAAATTAATAATCCATTTAAAATCTAGAAGAATGAGACACATACCACCTAATTATGATAAAATCAGATTTAGGTATCCGCCAAAATACTATAAATATGGTTTAAATGAATAAAATACAAAAATACAAAGAACTAAAACAAATTATTTCTGGAAAACGTAAAGAATTAAAAATAAGAATAGAAAGATTAAGTTATAATATATTTGTCGGAGTTAGTAAAAACTCAATAAATGCACAAAAAGATGAAATATCAAATTTAGAATCACAAATAGATAGTTTAGAATATATATATCAACATGAACTATTTACAATAAAATGAACAAAGAAGAATTTATAATAGACGAAAAAATATATGAAAATCACGAAGGATTAAAAATAAGAATAGTATTTGCTAATCTAGGGAGAAGATATAGAAAATAGGTGAACATTTATATTTAATGTTAGAAAAAGAAGAATTAAAATTAGAAGATAAATTGACAGCTATGGTAAGAATAGAAAGGGAAAACGAAGAAATAGATAGAAAAAAGGAAATAGAAAAAATAAAACAACAAACTACAGAAGAAATACGAAAAATAAAAGAAACTAAAAATAGTAGGATTGCTGAATTAGAAAAAGAACTACAAATGTTAAAAGATCTGTATGAAAAAAGACAGAAAGAAAAAAAAGAAAAAGATAAAGAACAAAAATTATTAAACGAGATAAATCAATTTAAAGAAAAATTAGAAATAGACAATAAATAAATAAATAAAAGACAAGGAATTGGAAATAAATAATATAGATGTTGAAGAGACAGATAATTATGATTCAGAAGATAGTGAAACATATACAGAAATATTAACAAATACAAAAAATTTAGAAATCAATGAAAAACAAGAAGTAATTAATGAAGAAAATTTAGAAAATATCAACACAGAAATAAATACTCTTGATAAAAAAGAAGATCAAAATATAATACCTAGTACATCAGAAATAAGGAAACCTACATATTATAAGAATAAGTTTAAAAGATATAATCTAAAGAATGAATATGACAAATGGACACCAAAACAAATAGTTAATAAAAATTCTAACTTTTTAGACTTAGATTGTGTAATAGATACAGAAAAAATAATACAATTATGGATAGGATATATGACAAAACAATTATTAGATAATAATATAAGTGTAATAGATGCACCAGAATATATAGAAAGAACACTAATAGGAACAGTGAAATTATGGTTTTTAAATCTAACTGAAAATAGTAAAAGTATATTAAGAACTGACAAATCCACAGTAGGAACATCATCAACAAAATTAACACCTATAGAATTATTAAAAAAAATATGAAACAGCTATAAAAGACGAATTTAATAGCATGACAACAAAAGAAGAAGAACAAAATGAAGAGAAAGATATAAATAGGAATTTAATGTTAAAATTAGCAATATGTAATATGTGTTACATAGATGAATATACTTGCGCATTTAAAGAATATTATTATAAAGGAGCATATAATATAGAAGAAAGTAAAGAAATAAGAAACTTATATTTTAATAAATTACCTGAACCATTTAGTTCAAAAATAATAAAAAGTTGGGATGAAACAAAAACAGTAGATACTCTAGGAGCAAGAATAAAATTTTTGGTATCAGAGCCCAGTTATTTTTGGTATCAGAGCCCAAGTATCAAAATAGTGTTTTAAAATATTACGTCATAAAACAACTAATATGCAAGAATAAAAAAGACAACTCTAAACTATTACAATACTATTTTATATGTATGTGTATATATTTAATGCATCTTATTATCTTATTAAAATTTGACTTTATTAATTTTATTGAGACGCCCCTGTAGATTGCGGTTAAGATTTTTCTTTTCAGTACAGAAGAGAGATGCGATAAAAGCATAATCTAGTTTTTTGCAATTGCTAAAAGGTATGGAGTTGAAGTTTTAGTCTTTGTTATTTTATTGAGTGTTGTGTCATTTGTTATTGAATTGTAAATTTACTATGTTATAAAGCATTGTAGATTTTACTCTTGTATATGTCTTAAGCTGAATCGAACAAACTAAAGTTAGTTACAGTTTGAGCCTTCGTGTAGTCAAGTAAGTTCTTTTCAACATGCTATATGTTATTCTGGTAGAGTTATCAAATAGAATTGCAAGTCTTGTAGTTATTACAGGGAGTTAAGATAAGAGTTTAATTCTTGAAATTACTGAAGTTTATAATCATCCCATTGGCTATTTACCTTCAACACTTTACTTTTTTGTCACGACCCGAATCGGAGCCCTGGCCGTGACGGGTATCCCAACTGTGGAGGCCCGAGTGCCTCATTTCTATTTGGCAATCACAAACACCATTCACATACAATAAAGAGATGCAGAAATAAACAGACTGAATCATGGTCATACTCTGAGTTCAATTTTACAATACGGAATGAAATCAATAGATATCTAGACAATATCCAATCAATAGATATCTGGACAATATCTATCTCAGTCTGCGAAATCTCCAATACATCAAAATATATAACTTGCCTACAACTGGGACAAGGCCCTCAGTCGGACCCAAAACTAAAATGCAAAACAATACTCTAGCAACAGGCCTTTCGAAATAAAGAAGGCTCACCAACTGCACACTTCGGTCTAAAGATTCTATGGTTTGGCGGGACCCCTGAACTGAGCCTCAGACCCTGAAATATAAGGGGTCAATACAAACGCACTGGTATGTGAAACAACTCAAAATAGCATGCTTTTAATACAAAATAGATGAGAGCATTTCATAAAAATAATGACCATAATACGTAAGTAAAAATACATGGGCATACTTTAGTGATCTCCAAAACACTTCATTGAAACCATGACTCACTCTTTGTTATTCTTCTGAGCTAGGCGGTACACCCTACAAATCTGAAATTCCATGAGCTATGTGGAACCCACTATTGACTCGGCGGCCAAGCCTCCAATCCAAGTAGCCTCCAGGATTGGAGTGGTGATACCCCCCATGTGAGCACACTGCAGGAAATTCCCCCATGTGAGATGTCCTAAAAATGTCATATCATGTAGGATCATATATCATAAGTCCCGTATCAGCAACTACGGTTTTCGGCGATGAGCCCTTGCACTCAAACGCCTTCTTCGCACTCAAATATTTACCAAAACATTCTCCTCCCAATTGTAAAATCAATAGGTGGTCACCTCATATTTGTAATTACTTAAAATTCAAGAAAGATTGTTAATTTGACACAACGAGATTTATCATGTGAAAACATATTCCCAATATATCATAAACAGTATCACTCCATGATCATTAAACAAGCACTCACCCATTAGTTTTTCGTTTAGAAAGTTCATGCCTTTAAACAACCCATAACAATTTAAATAAAAAATATCATGATAAAAGAGGGGGGTTTGATCATTCATGCTCTCATTCAAATTTTCATTGCACCCCAAAATATAAATATATTATTATATTCAAAATTCACGATAGACGGTTCAAGACAACATACAATTTCTTAAAAACAACTTCATGACATATACTTTTCAAACCATTTCTTTATAAATATGATTGGGGATCTTTAATGTAATAAAAACAATAGAAAAATTATGCCCATGATGTTTAGAGAAGTCCCACATACCTTAGATTATAATATTTGAAAAATAGAACCCAAATCTTGATCCTTTTCTTGAAATCTTGAACTTAAGGATTGATTCTTGATTTCTTGTTCTTGGAGGAAACCCTAGTTTGATCTTATTTTTTAGAGTGAAAAGAGGCTCTTGATGTTGTAAAACTGATAATAGTTGAGTAAATAACGTTTAGGGTGTTATTTAATTCGTGCGAGAGGTTTTTGGGTAGGGAAAGTACCAAAATACGCCGCTAAAAATGTACTTTTTGCACGATTCGGCATCGACTGACACCTCTCTGGAAAACGGGCATAATTTTTTACCCCGCTATCCGATTAAGGCGAAACTGATGGCGTTAGAAATAGGACTCAAAGTCCTTTTATTTTATATATAGTAGGCCCTCTAATTCATTATTTACAAAAAGTTATAGTCGATGGAAATTGACCCAAGTTTAGACGCTCACCGAAACTCAATCGATAAGAAAGCTTTCAACTCGTCCTTGAGTTAGAGGATTTGATGACCTCAATTCATATTCAAAGGCATTCAAACACTATAGGATTGATCATCACACATATATTAACAAATAATCATTGGGTTCGGGTTTATATGTGTAGAAAAGTTGATTCAAACTTTATCCCAAAATGGCGGGGTGTTACATTATCTCCCCCTTAGGATCATTCATCCCCGAATGATGGAAAGGAACTTGTTAAAGCTCTAAAGGTATAAAATATGGAACATAACCTCTCATTGAACGTTTTTCCTCAACAAAACAGGCAAAGACATCAAAAAAGCTTCATGATAACCCCTAGTGAAATGCGTAAGCACGAAGCATGAGGTAATGAAACTTTACATAAGAATGACCTTGCACATGAGTTCTATGAATCATTATCATCACAACATAAGGCATAAGTTTATTTGGTGATAATAGGCCTGACTTACCTTGGTACAATCATGAGATGGGATTTCGCAAAAGATAGGATTTAAAAGCATTCTCCACCTCACAAGATACAACAAATGGATCTTAAACTTAGAGACACTATTCATCTATGCCCAACATTAATTAACATACTACATACCTTCCAACTTACAATTCACCCATCACATATCTAAACACAAGAGTTTGTGTCCCGCCGTATAATACTTCTATGTTGAAGCCCAACTCGAAGGAAAGAGGTGCTAACTTAAACCACGGGACTCTGCACTCTACATCACATTAAGAAATCGCCTCACCCTATCACTATAATCCAACAACCTCAAGTCTTAATTCAAGGAATACTAACCACATGGCACATTGGTTTGTGTTTTCATCAATCACAAAATTTAAGCCTATCATTACTACACCCATTTCATGGATCTCCCAACTAAGACCAGCCAATTCAATCATTCTTACAAAGATTTTCCCCACATAACTCCTTCTTAACTATTTCACGTAACAAAAGCTCATCTCCTTCTTCCCCTTTCTCCTATAACCTTAGCTCTAGAAGTCACATCAAAATATCTTTCTTCAAAAACATCTACTCCCCCATTCAACACACTACCACGCTTTCACTCATACTGACATACGGAGGGTCATTGAGGGACCCGAGCCTAAACATCATGAATGGATATACCACTCAGCAATTCATAACTTATACTTATTGCAATACTCAATGAGGGACATGAAGTGAATATACGATAGAATAGACACGGAGTGCTTCAGATATCAAGTGTCTAGATCATAAGTAAAGAGTCGTTCGACATAATCACAACATAATATGATTTCTTAGGACATACTACGGTGAGAAACATGGGTACACATATCTCATGATTTGTATAACATAAGGTCGTATTTCATAAAGTCAATGATTGAGACAAAAATTGATACTTGAAGCTATTGCTTCTCATTTTCAGAGTTGAGATAGTCATAAGTTCGCACAACTTTATCGCTTTGGCTAATTCCGGCATAAAATGATTCAGTGACATACAAAAATATATGTTCTTAGGACCAAGCATGTTGTGAGACATAGGTTTGGATCATCAGCAACATAACATATGGCTTGGATACTTGGAATATTGGATCACTAAGCGTCATTATTGCTCCTTGTTTGGATATCGGAACATAACATGAGTCACATAGAGAGCTCAAACCTTAGGCATAGGCAAGACATGAATACATAAGACATTGGTAGAAGTCCATTCAAATCGAAGTAGGAGGAGCTTGATTGAATAGGAATTGATTTAACATGATTCTTACTTGAAACTTGACACCAAAATAAATAAATTTGGGAACTACTTTAATCCATTATCTCCCCCTTAGATCAAAGTCACCCTCCTAGACTTGAGAATATAACCTTTCATCAATCTATAACCATAGTTCTCAATACAATAGGAGATATCAGTATACATACGAACACAAACTTCCTTCAATAATTTTACATAAAGACACTAAATTCTTTCTGGGTCATCCCCCTTCAGGGATACTAATCATAACTTTCTCTAATCCCAAAGTCACCAACTTATGACTAACATTATTATGGGCATGGAAATCCACGCTTCTAAACACTTAACACTCTATCTTCAACTCCTTAGAATACTCGCAATACACCTATAATCACATAACTTAAAACTTAACAAAATTTTTAAAACCATTCCCATGGCTTATATTGCCTACCTATATTTCCTCAATTCAACTCTAACGAACACCGTACAAAAACTCACCAAACTTCTCCATACTATAATATCAAGACCACAAACTAGGTACGCAAAACACTTATACACATAAATGGTAAACTTTTCTTTTTTAAGTATACTCTAAAGGCATTGCTTTCCAAGAACACTACTCGTAATTTTCACTATCCTCTTTCGTCATCAACCTACAACTCGCAGTCTCATGAGCATACATATCCTCACTCCTTATCACATAAAAATTCACTCTCCACTACTTAATATTTTAATATTAGACTGTTAATCACATAACTTATATCATAAAATATTACCTAATGCCATACTACCAAGGGGGAACTTATTCTTATATACTTACGCTCTTATCCACTTAATAACTCACCCATAACTCATCATTTTAGCACTAGTCCTCATATACACATATACCTCATAATTACCACTTAAACTTTTCATAAATTATCAACCTAGACTCTTTCACAAATCACATCAAGCCTACTAATTCATTCCCACAAAACATACATCATTAATCTTAAGCTACTATTCTTACCACCACATTCTACATCTAAAGTTCAAGCCTATAGTCTAGCAACAATTACGTACCACCGATGAAACATGCAACATCTTATACTAGTCCATCAAACTAGAAAATTCAACCCAAACACCTCATTTCACCTAGATACTACCTACAATCAAATCCCCTACATGGCATTACTACTACACCTCAAAATCTACTACATACCTTTTCACCAGCAATACTAGTTTACAACTACCAGAGAAAAGACAATCAAGGGGTAAAGTCACATAAGAAGGATAGTCGACCTCAATCTTATAATACAAACCATTTCAATCTTATCAACATATTCTAATTTCTCACATCATATTTACTTACCCATTCGTACATCAAAATGACCTTTAAAATTCAATAAACAATAATGAGTCTTTACCTACAACTTATTGACTAATCTATTCCTTCTCCATTTACAACCTATAACTAATTTCTATACCCACCACAACTATCTATTCTGAAATCCTTCCCTATTTTTGAATAGAGTATAATCACAGTCAAACACTTCCTCTATCAAATACCTTACAATCTACAAATATTACTACCACATTAGTCTATCATTATAAAATGACAAATCATCCCTCAATCAACGGTTATACAACTAAAAATATTTATTTACCCAAAAGTCACCCTCACTCTGACTTCTAACCTTGTGACTTCATATCACCAACTTCTTGGCCCAATCTCACTACCAATAGGTTATGAAACTTTAACATATACTACTACTTGGGTGTTAATACAGTTCCAACATTCTGCTACACATCATTCCCCTTATGGATGACATCTGTAACAAGAATTTTGAAAGGGACTGGATATACTTAATACCTCAGGCTGAAAAGCACGATTTCATCAGGATTAAAATTTTACACTATAATCAATACCCCTTGAAGCACCAACTGACTCCTCTCAAGTCCTTGCATAATTTTATAATCTTTTATGACTCAATTAGAAAAGGACCACATCATTTGGATTCTAAGCTTTTGTACTTGAATCACCTCAGAAATGAGACATGTCTAAGAACATCATAGTAAGAAAAGAAGTAGGATAACTTTACTTTAGTATGGACAACGCCATAGCACAAAATAGAGTATGAAAGAGGAATATTCTGCCTCTATAGCACGAACTAAAACATAAAGAAAGAGAAATATTTCTAAGCGTCTTGTAGCCTCCTACTTATAAGTGTGGCGCGCTACACACCCATAAATAGGACTCTACCCGATGTTATTTCGCAGACACCCTAGGACCATGAACCGTGCTCTGATACAAAGTTTGTCACGACCCAAACAAGGACCCTGGCCGGGACGAGCATCCCGAAACGTGGAGGCCCGAGCGCCTCTTTTCTATTTGGCAATCACGAACACCATTCACATACAATAAAGAGAAATATGGAAATAAATAGACAGAATCATGGTCATACTCTGAGTTGAATTTTACAATACAGAATGAAATCAATAGACATCTAGACAATATCCATCTCAGTCTACAAAATCTCTAATATATCAAAATATAATAACTTGTCTATAACTGGGACAAGGCCCCCAGTCGAACCCAAAGTAAAATGCAAAACAATACTCTAGCAAAAGGCCTTCCGAAATAAAGAAGGCTCACCAACTGCACATTTCGGTCTAAAGATTCTACGGTTTGGCGGGACCCCTGGACTGAGCCTCAGACTCTGAAATATAAGGGGTCAATACAAACGTACTGGTATGTGAAACAACTCAAAATAGCATACTTTTAATACAAAATAGATAAGAGCATTTCATAAAAATAATGACCATAATACGTAAGTAAAAATACATGGGCATACTTTAGTGATCTCCAAAACACTTCTTTGAAACCATGACTCACTCTTTGTTATTCTTCTGAGCTAGGCGGTACACCCTACAAATCTGAAATTCCACGGGCTATGTGGAACCCGCCCTTGACTCGGAGGCCAAGCCTCCAATCCAAGTAGCCGCCAAGATTAAAGTGGTGATACCCCCATGTGAACACACCGCAGAAAATCCCCCCATGTGAGATATCCTAAAAATATCATATCATGTAGGATCATATATCATAAGTCCCGTATCGGTAACTACGGTTTCCAGCGATGAGCCCTTGCGCTCAAATGCCTTCTTCGGGTAACCTACTAGTTCTCTTAAGCCCAACTTTTAATTCTTTAACAAAAACATATTCATACTTTTCAAACATTCAACACTATCTTGCTAAGGGGATGGAATCATCGGATATCGTCATACTCTGACTTGCAAGTCAATCAAATTATGTCACATCATGTCTGCGGCCCTTTTCACTTATTATCATATTCATGACCACCCTAGCTTTTAAACATCGGATGAGAGAGAGTTCTGCAATGGACTTTTCATTCAAATATTTACCAAAACATTCTCCTCCCAATTGTAAAATCAATAGGTGGTCACCTCATATTTGTAATTACTTAAAATCCAAGAAAGATTGTTAATTTGACACAACGAGCATTTATCATGTGAAAACACATTCCCAACATGTCATAAACAGTACCACTCCATGATCATTAAACAAGCACTCACCCATTAGTTTTTTGTTTAGAAAGTTCATGCCTTTAAACAACCCATAACAATTTAAATCGAAAATATCATGATAAAAGAGGGGGGTTTGATCATTCATGCTCTCATTCAAACTTTCATTGCACCCCAAAATATAAATATATTATTATATTCAAAATTCACGATAGACGGTTCAAGACAACATACAATTTCTTAAAAACAACTTCATGACATATACTTTTCAAACCATTTCTTTATAAATATGATTGGGGATCTTTAATGTAATAAAAATAATAGAAAAATTATGCCCATGATGTTTAGAGAAGTCCCACATACCTTAGATTATAATATTTGAAAAATAGAACCCAAATCTTGATCCGTTTCTTGAAATCTTGAACTTAAGGATTGATTCTTGATTTCTTGTTCTTGGAGGAAACCCTAGTTTGATCTTATTTTTGAGAGTGAAAAGAGTATCTTGACGTTGTAAAACTGATAATAGTTGAGTAAATAACGTTTAGGGTGTTATTTAATTTGTGTGAGCAGTTTCTGGGGAGGGAAAGTACCAAAATACCCCGCTAAAAATGTACTTTTTGCGTGATTAGTCCTCGACTGACACCTCTATAGAAAACGGGCATAACATTTTACCCGGATATCGGATTAAGGTGAAACTAGTGGCGTTGGAAAGAGGACTCAAAGACCTTTCATTTTATATATAGTAGTCACTCTAATTCATTATATACCAAAAGTTATAGTCGATGGAAATTGACCCAAGATTCGACGCTCACCAAAACTCAATCGATAGGAAAGCTTTCAACTCGTCCTTGAGTTAGGGGATTTGGTGACCTCAATTCATAGTCAAAGGCATTCAAACACTATGGGATTGATCATCACACATATATTAACAAAGAATCATTGGGTTCGGGTCTATAAGTATAGAAAAGACGGTTCAAACTTTAGCCCGAAAGGGCAGGGTGTTACATTTTATTCTACTTATCTTTCTATTTTTGTACCAAGGGACCTAGTCCTTATTAGTTGTGACTCATATTGGCATCGCAAATAAGATAATATTAACATTGGTTGTGATGAACTTATTCCTTCGCCCTTAAGAAGTCTAACATTCAAACCTTAAAAATAGAAAAAATCTTGTTGGAGTGCTGCCCTCAGAAATTGGCACTACATAGACTACGAGTTTAATTGAATTCCAATGCAAATATCAAACATTGGGTGGAATAAAAAAAAAGAAACCCCATCGTCTTACATAATCATTTCAATAGTCTTGCATAACGTTTCTTGTGGGAAAAACATAAAAAAAAATTAAAATAACTTGTCTCATGTTACACTTCAGAATACTATTCACTTTGGAAAGGAAATTTCCTTACATGTATCCAAAATCATGTGAATTGCTGAATGCCTATTGAATACACAAGAAAATGTAAAAGCGTTTGACTAGCTTGCGCACCTCAACTAAGTTCATAGAATACTTGCTACCTCCGTTCAGTACATGTATTGAGTAACTCTGTCCGTCAAACTTTGGATGAATAAGAAGAAACTTCTAGCAAACTATCAAACTATAATATTTTCAGAGCCACTGCAACTCCTACAACTATTATGTTACCTATGCAGGCAAGAAAAATAAAAAAAATCATGAATTCAATCTTAAAACTTATTTACTTTAGTTGTAACCATTTCTATGTGCCTTCTGCCATCTCCATGATATTGCTAAGCTCTCTTCAAGTGTGTATCTCGCGATCCAATTCAGTTCGCGTCTAATTTTAGAAGGATCACTGTAGACTTCAGCATAATCTCCTGGTCGTCGACTGAGGTATTCAGTCTTTATGTTCACTCCTGTAGCCCTTTTACAAGCTTCGACGAATTGTTTTACTGAACTACCTGTAGTAACAAGTATCATAACAAAGACTTAAACACTCTGTGACAGAGTTTAGTATTTTAAGCTTCGCGCATCCAAAAATGTTAAGTGATGAATCAAACCTTTTCCTGTCCCAACGTTGTAGATACCAACTTTTCTAGGCCTTGCGCGCTCCAACGCTTTTACATGAGCGTCGATTAGGTCAGTCACATCGATGTAGTCTCGTATACAAGTTCCATCAGGTGTGTTGTAATCTACTCCTCTTATCTGAAGTGAATTCAATATATAGAAGAAAAGAATCCATTGGTATAATATTAAGGACATAACAAGTTGGAAGCTTCAAAGCTATGTTGCTCGGACTTTCCAAAAATATTGTCGCACCGGTGTCAGCTCCGCCAAAAATGCACTGCTTTTGGAGGATCTGATATGCACCTGTCGACATTTTTGATGAGTCCGAGCAACATAGCTTCAAGGACCCCTAAGCACTCCTAGAAGGATTTTACTTATACACACTGGACAGATTAAAGAATTTTTTGCACCATCAGGGGTCGTTTGGTTGGGAACAAGTTATCCCGGGATTAGCTATGCCGGGATATGTTATCCCACCATGAATATGGGATAACTTATCTCATCACTATGGTATAAATGGTGCGATAAATAATTCCGAAACTAATTAATACCTCCAACCAAACGTAGGATAAATTAATGCCTAATTTTATCCCGGGATTATTATACCTTATACACACCAAACGACTCCTCAGTGTAGTGTGTGGAAGTTAAAATCATAGCAGTTATGTACACATATTACTGCTAACCTTCAGCCCTGGAATTATTCCCCTGGCTGCATCAAAACAGGCACCAGATATACGGCCTTGCTCGCGCAACTCTGGTCGAGGAGCTTCACCTAATTTTCCTTCAGGGTCTGAGCCAATTACATTGAAATACCTGAATTATTTGATTGAAAACAATTAAGCTACTTGTATTAAACAATGCATACATACAATCAATACATAGTAAAACCTATGTTTGCTCAGACTCTTCAAAACTGTCGATAGGTGCGTGTCTGATCCTCCAAAAATAATGCATTCTTACAGGATTCGACTGGGGTGCGGCAACATTTTTAAAAGAGTCCGAGCAAACATTAACCTACAACTATAGGTAACTCTTTATATCAAGTCCTCAAGAAGTAGGGTGAAAACTTGTGATAATCGTTAAATTGCACTAATAGCTAAGTTGCGCGGACTCTTCACTTTCGATGCCACACCCATGTCGGATTCTCCAAAAACACACTAGTTTTGGCGAATTCAACACACACCCGTAGACATTATTGAAGAGTCCGAGCAACATAGACTAACAGTGTGAAAATTCAATACTGTCAGTGTATATAACTTAAATATCTTGACGTATTATAGATGCTTATGTATCTACTCTAAAGGGAAAAAAGAGTCTAGAACTACCCTCCTAAAATAGAAGTAAAGCACAAACCTTAATATCATGACAGCAATATCAGAAGTTTTTGAGAAGTCCAGTATGATATCTTCGGCCATTTTCTTCGCTTTGCCATATGGATTTATCGGTGCCTGATGTTCAAAATTAAGTCACTACACCGGAAAAACTAGAACCAGTGACTACAATTACAATAAACAAACAATTTTTCCACAAATCAGCGCCAGCAAAACTGTTTAATGAGGGAAAAAATGTTCCGATGTAACACAAAAGAAGGTGTTCTTAAAGACGCATAAGTGAAGCTAGTATATTGAAAACCAATATAGTATACATTGCTTAATAAGTAACTGAAATTCAGTCACTGACTTGTGGTGTTTCTTCTGTAATAGGCATTCTCTCAGGCTCTCCATATGTTGCACAGGTACTCGAATAGATCAGTGTCTTTACACCATGTGCTGCCATTGCCTTAACTAGTATCAATGTATTTGAAGTGATATTGTGATAATACCTGCAGAATATGCAAAAAACAAGGATTTCTCATAATTTCGATCTTTCTAAATATCCGAGATGCCCGATCTTGGAAACAACAAAAATTCAAAAGAAGACTATTTTCTGACTACTTCATTGGATAATTAGTTCTTGAAATGAAATCTATGTTGCTCGGACTCTTCAAAAATGTTGCCGCATACCTGTTAGATCCTCCAAAAATGCACTACTTTTGGAGGATTTGACAGGCACCTGTCGGCATTTTTGAAGAATCTGAGCAACATTGAAAACTCATCGAAGTTCTAACAGGATGATTTAACTGTCAATATGAACTATAGCTTCAGAATTTTGTGGAGTACCGAAGAGGCTCTTGTGTGCTTTCACCAACATATGCAACAGCAGCAAAATGCATCACAGCATCAAACACATTTCGTTTAAATATCTTGTTAACCTGAGATATTTGTTAAGGATGGAAACGCAATAGTATAATATTTACTTGTGAAACCGTAACTAAATCGAGCTATGGTTTCGAAAGTAATAAAAGAAAATGTTAGGGATACAGTTACTGCATCTCCTAAATCTGCGTAAATAAACTGAACTCGCCCTGGTTCAGGAAACAATTCCTGGATAACTTTTACAGCGCCCATGTTTCCACGCGAAAGGTTGTCCTGTTCAAAAGAATCCCGAGATTGTGTACAATTTCAAACAAGTTCCAAAAAAACTTGATTCATCGAGTGGACATTGAAACGATGAAGTAACGTACCACTATAGTTACACGGTATGAATCCTTTAGGAGTCGAATGGTAGCATGAGAACCTATGAAGCCAGCTCCTCCAGTAACTAAGACATGAGTTACACCAGGTTCGCGTTGAGCAAACTGAAAATTTTAAATGAAAAATGCCTGTTAGATTCGTCGTTATCAAAACAAAAAAAAGTCTAAGATAAAACTAGAGAATAGATTCAACATAATGTCACCTAGAATATAACATCCATAGAGAATATACCTGTTTCACATTGGAAAATTACACAACCAATGTGAAACAAGTATATTCTCTAACACATCTTAGTTGGTACTATCAAATTAAGATACTGTTGTACCTACATTTAGGTTCGTTGCAGATATCATTAAGTAAATAAAAGTGTGTTCACGTTCTCATGACTAGCAGCTTAAGCTTTTAGATGAGATGGTTGTCACACAGTTCAAAGAGATTTAAACCATTGTGGACCATAGCTCACTTGAAATATTGAAGAAGTAAATGGGAATGCAATGCATAAGATGATAAGTTACAATAGAATTTAACCTTCATGAAACTACTAAAACCAGGTGATGTTTTGAATATAAGGAGACAAATTGCAGTAATGCCAGCAGCCAAGACCAGTTTCCTAGCACCGTTGTTCCTTCTCTTGGACATCGCCAAAAAATCCATGCCTGAAAAAAGTTTAAAACGCGTAAGCGCCTTAAGCATTTTTCAGGTATCTTCCACTTTAAACTTTATGATATTTAGCTAAACATTAGAGTGATTCAGTTTATATACATTTCAATCATACTATAAAGTATAAATGATAGTTCTTCCACATTACTCTAATGCAATATGACATTTTAGATTTCTAGCTTATCGAAACTATGTGATTTACAACGATGAAAATGTATCACTCTACAGCTATTGAACACATATCACAAGTACTTTATCAAAGCTCAACAGATATATGTTTCTCGAAAATATAACTAAGGGACAGGATTGAATTAAAAATAAGAAAAGGTCAGCCCAGTGCACTCTTGCTATGCGTGGGTCTGGAGAAGGGTCGAACCACAAGGTTTTATTATACGCAACCACAAGATTGACTCTAAATAAACCAAAAGAGAGATAAAAGGAGATAACTCATTTCATTAGTCAAAAGAAAGCACTTACCTAATTCACTAGATTTTTTTTCTTTTACTCAAAGCAATTGCTTTCTTATTGCAACTCCCATTAACATGCTAAAAAAGGGACTAGTTGGAAATCAAAAATCATAGTTGCACAACTTCTCTGTCCCCTGCACCAAGAGAAACAAGGTAAATACTTATTTTAACTCGATGTTTACACCAAACTAAGTAATTCAACCATAGCGATAAGAAATTAAAGCGAGAATATATATCACCTAACTATAGTTAAGAAATAAATGTCTGTGTGAGTCAAAATTTGTATGTAGTACTACTCTATTCTAAATAATACGATGCACTAGGCCACGGCACGCAATTTAACAAAAAAAAGAAAGACTTTTGAAATTGTGGTCTAAAACAAGTTAGAGATATTTATATGGTTATAAATCATTTCATTAATGATAAAAGAGAAAATGCTCTATTTTCACCTTGAACTATACGCGAAAAAGCTGAGACACACCCGAACTTTAGGAGGTCCTATTACCCCTGGACTAATTAAAATCATATTGTTGACAACCTTAGTGCCTACATGGCACATACGTGGCACACACATGTGCCTACATGGACCCTTCATTGTGTTGTGCCACGTATGTACCACGTAGGCACTAAGGTTTTTAAAAATACGGTTTTAATTAGTCCAGGGGTAATAGTACCCTCCTAAAGTTTGGGTGTGTCTAGGTCTTTTCGCGTATAGTTCAAGGTGGAAATAGAGCATTTTCTCATGATAAAATGAGAAATTTAAAATAAAGTTATTTCTAAATATAAGAAAATATCATTCTTTCTTAAACATAGACTAAAAAAAGAAAATGCATTACAATTTTGAGAGACTCGTGTACTTGGCTTGAACCATACATATAATTAATTTATATAAAATTTGTACCTACTACCACGAAAGTATGAGAATGACTATATAACAAAAATAATTTTAGCGTTCACTGAATTATATTTTTCTTGAATTGTGTACCATTTCTACGTAACGTTTACCCTTTTTTTGTGATTTATCATTCTTTTACAAATTATATTAACATGTAGAATATTAAAAATTAAACGATACATGGGGGCTTATATATGACAACCCCTCAAGGCTTACATCTTGCCCCGTGACAGGTAAAACTCTTCGCTTTGCGTGTGTGCTTTTTAAAACACCTAGTATGACAAATCAAATCATCTATAAGCTACTTGAACATCACAAAGATTCATCTGAAGCTAAAACATGACCACTATTCAAAATCTTAGTGAAACATTTGTTTTTCTATCTCATATCTACTTTTCGTTAAAAAAAAAAAATCAATTGAAGTGGAGGATTTCTTCAAACAAGAAGCGGCTGGGTCAACGATTCAATTAAATCATATTATAATATACATAAACAATAAAAAATAAATGAAAGAAGGCCAAATGATGCAATAACTTTAATAGAGAACAATGAACCTTATTTACCAGCATATCTTCTTTAAGACAAAATGAAATGCAAATAAAGTGAAAGCAACAATAAACAAGAGAGAAGTGATTCAAAAAAAATTATAAATATAAATTAAAGAAAGCAAGAAAAAAAGAAGGAAAAGGAGTAAAAAGAAGTTACTCAAAAATATGAATAAATGGTGCAAAAATAGATCTAAGACCTTAAAATAAGGGAATATTAATAATTTTAGAATACTGAGTTGTCATAATGAAGTCCTAGTCTTCTGGGAATTGAAGTGTTTTATGACTATTATCTTTGTTACAGTTAACATAAAATGAGGGAGGTATTATTGGTCTCTTGTTCATTTTCATTTGTTAACCTAAGTTGCACGGAATATTTATTTTCGATGCCGCACCCATATCGAATTTTCCTAAAATACACTAGATTTGGTGAATCCGACACGTATCCGTTAACATTTTTTAAGAGTCCGAACAACATAGTTAACATAAAATGAGGGAGGTATAAGACATGTACCAAGCCATGACTTACAATTAATTCATTTTTTTAGTAAGTCGTATAGGGCAATATACACGTCTCGCAATAAATTTATAGTTTCTCTAATAAGCGATTCGCTATAAACACATATGTAAATTTCACCTATTTTGTGTGCACTTGAGGGGGGAGATGAAGTTGTGTATGAAGCAAGTTCAGTGAGATACAACTGTCGTCCATCCGCAGTGGTAAATCTTCTTTCATCTTTGGCAAGGGGAGTATGAAAACAAGACTGGAAGAGGGTAATGTATATGCAGTTACAGTCTAGAACACAAGAAAGAGTTCATTTATAATCGATCCAAGGTAAAAGTTTGAGGTTATGTGCTAGTATCGTTTGTTGGGGTGCGATTGGATGATCCGTTTTAGAGAGATTTCAAGTGGTATGTATTATTTTCAATGTTTTCGGATACACAAATCTGTATTTAGGTACACAACAACTTCGACACAAGTTCAAGTCTAAAACAAGAACACCTATAAAGTTACACAACACCTTCAACACAAGATTAAAAATAATCTATCCAAGAAGTGTGTTATTATTTCAGAAATAAGATGAAACTGAAACTTAAAGCCAAGTCCCCTGACTTCACGGAGTTTCCTTAAGGAATAATTCCCCTCATTGTACCCGAGCTTATGGAATTTTCCTCCCAGGATAAAATGTCTTTCAATCCAACAATAGCGGTACCTCAAATTATTGGATTCGTCGAACTCACTCAATGGCTAATGATCACACTGAGTTTTTGTAGAGAAGAAGAGTGTTTTTGTTGTAAAAAATCATGTTTATACCTAAGGAATATGTCAGGTATTTATATCCTTAAGGTGTCCCTTCGGAAAGGAAGCATTGGTTCAGCAAAAAGGCACCTATTTAGTACAGTCACGTCACCTGCGCCCAGTCTGTGCTGGACCTGCACCTAATTTGCGACCTCAGGTGACACTGTCTGAATTCCAGTAAGTACCTGCGCTCACAAGTTATTGAGGTGCGCGCGCAAATCGCCCTATTGCGCGAAACAGTGTGCCTTTTACCTCGAAGGGTCGCATCCCTTCGAGGTGCGTTATGCATGCGTTTGCATGGCGTTTGAAATGCACCGGCAAATGGAGAAAAATATTTCTATTAGATTCTTTAGATTAAAATTTCACTTGTTCATCAAGTTTCAAATAAATTTTGTCTAAAAAATAGATCTCATCGATCATTTGACAAATTCGAATCTGAAGCCAAAGCCGATCCGAGCGAGCAACGATGATGGCGCGAGGCACCACCTTGTTCTTGCCTCACTATCCATGTGGAGATGTGTTTCTCAATATAAACACATGAAAGATTCTTTCTCCCACCAATGTGGGAGAATTTAATAGACTTTCCATAAAAGAGTTGTAATGCCCCGAGTCTGTACCCCGGATGCTACACGGTGCTCATAATCCCAAAGGATCACAATCTAACCCATGACTGATACCTGCTGAAATAACTGAACAATAATACTGAATAATATGCGGAATTAGGCTAAAAGTATGCCATAAGGTTCAATTTGTAAATAATACTGAAAGAGGATCACAAATACCCAAAACTGAAATCTGAATAACTGTCTGAAATACTCTAGTTTGGGAAGCCTCTAACTGTCTGAACTATGTAGTTGATGGGATAAGTCCCCAACTAACTCCGTCTATTGACATAAACTGAAATACTATAAATAGTAATCATGTCCTCAAACTATGAGGACTCACCACTATGCTGAATGCTGAAAGTCTGATCTACTAAGGATGCTCGGGAGCCCATGCGTTGGAACCTATGATATAAGACATCATAGCACAAAAAGCATGCATCAGTACTTTGAATGTACTGGTATGCTCAGTGAGGTAGGCTGATATGCATGGGTTCATATGAATGAACAATAATAAATGAATAACATGAGTATGACTGAAAAAAAAGTACATGCATGAATACGTATACTGTAACTGAAATCATGATAACATTGAACACTGAGTCTGAATACTGATCAACTGATTAACTGGATGACTGATACTGTACTACGGATGAATGTATCTGACAGTCCTGAATTCACAGGAACTACACTGAGTTCCGTACTGAGCTGAGTTGGGTGACTATATTGGATAGTCTTGAATCTGTAGAACTGAACTGAGTTCTACTCTAAGACTGAGACTAAAACTGAGACTGTGGGAGGTAATCATCTAACCGACATGCCCCTTCTCTAAGTGATTTGGGGTTCAACCTGTAACCCAAGTTGGAAGGGTGTCAATACCGTGCCACGAGTAAGGACAAACTATGAGTTAACCCTCTCTGACAGAAAGCTCTTCCATCAACCCTCGCTGGTAGGATAACTCGGGTGAGAAGTATCAACCCTCATAATATCTGGCAGGAAGATATCTCAACCTACGCTGGTTACGTAGTTCTATAATGCAAGGATTATTTCTAGTGGTCAAACCCTCTGCTAGCAGGAATGCCCCCATCCCTGGGTTAACTCGGTGCTGAATCCTACTCCCAACTGAAAGGACACTGAACTGAGTTCTAGTCTGAACTAGGCCGGATTGGACTGTTACTGAGATCACTGTTTAGCCAAGCTAAAATGAGTTTACTGAATTCCGTTGACTGATGGAATACTACTGAATTCTGTTAGTTTACTAAGTTAACTAAGGTCTGAGATAAATACTGAATTAGACTGGACTCATACTGAATCTACTGAGTTTTTCTGAGTTCTGTAATTGACTAAGAGTACTACCGATCGTGATATGACTGATACTGTTCTATGACTGACCATGGCTCTAAGTAAACAACTAAATTGTCGGGTACAAGTACCCCCAGGACTCGATAGCATAAATTAAGAGACATGGCATAAACATGAAACATGTAAACTATGAAATTGATCATCATTCTTTTATTGGGGCATTTTGACAAACACTTGCATGATATAACTTGCAAACAAACTAACTTGACATGATTTCATTCTCTTAATAGTTCACATAGACAATTTATCAAGCACTTGGTGAGCATAGTATATGCACATAGTATTGAACAACAAGTGAGCATCATAATTCATCTCTACTTTCACAAATCAAGGGTTTATCATGGATTCACATGAATCTACACACATAATGATCAAATTCACATGGAATATATTTATATATATATATATATATTCATGAATTAGGAACTTAATCCAAATAGCAATCATGGATACACTTTAATTCCAACCATGGAAATCATAAACTCAATTACTTGAAGTTTAAAAGAGATTCTTAGACTCCAAGGGTGGAAAGGACCCTTGGATGAACACTTCACATACCTTTGTTGAAGAATTTCTGAAATTTTATGGTTGAATCTTGAGTTCTTGATTTGAAATTGGATCTTCTAGGGTTTTATTCTTGAGAAAATTTGAGAAAGAATGACTATATTTGCTCTATAGGGAGTTTAATTTTGTGTTTTGGGGGCTGAGGATCCAGGAAAAAGACCTAAATACCCCCAAGAACGTGGTCTTTTAATGACTGAAAACTAGGCTACTGACGTGCAGGTCGACGCGGTGCATCAATGGCATTGATGCGATAGCCGACGCGTCGCGCTATATTCGCGTCGATTCATGGGAATTGGACGTTGGTAGCTGAGGAAAATATTAATCAATGCGATAGTCGACGCGGCACGCCAATATTATGTTGATCCACTATTTTAAGATTCCAAAGGGGCTTCAAATGAAGTCCGAAAAATCCAAAACTTATCCGGAAACACCTACGGATATTCCTGATTATGAATCAACCTAAACATCAACATTTAATGGACGTAAAGATTGAGAAATAAGATTTCCAACCTTCGTAGGCTAAAATAACACTAAGTCTGAGTACTTAGCTAAAATATTCTAAGTGTGGGACCCCTTGACAAGTCTAAAGGACTGAATAAAGCTTAGGATTTTGCGGGGTCTTACAAGAGTACACTTACCATTTTAGTAATCTATTTCCCTCCACTATTTTCCCCTCTATTTTTCATCCATACATACACCTTGAACCAAACAGTATATTTTAGGCAGACGAAATGATTGAGGAACACACCTGTCTCGTAGATAAATATAAGGAGGATCATTCCAATTTGCTCAGCGACATGATTGCTATTGGGTATGGCCAACGTGCACATCAGCATCAAATAAGTTTACGCGATAATGAAAGGGATATACAAGTGTCACGTCCTGAATCGAGGCCTTGGACGCGATGGACTTCCTGAACCACGAAGGCCCGAGAGGCCCTCTTAGGATACTATCATAAGCATAATCCATACATAAATCAAAGTACGGAAGATATAATAATATTCAATGGAAACTTCTTATCCAAAATGTATCAATGAAATTATGACAATACAATACTCACATTTCGTTATACACCAGTCTACGAAGCCTCTACTGAGCTGAAAACACTAGTTTGACTGAACTAGGATAAAGCCCAAGGCCAGAACTTAAAATTGACTGAGATTACATATGGATAGAATGTCTTCCGGTGTAAGAGAGGCTCGCCAAATTTTGAAAGTCTGGGAACAATCTACTACTGAGTTGGACCCCAGAACTGAGCCTCTAAACCTGTAGATAGGGGGTCAATACTCGAAAGTACTGGTATGTAGAACTAGACAAAAATAACATATACTTCCTATAACATAATTGAGAGCCTTTTTGGAAATAATTTAGCATAATGCAAATATAAAAAACATAGGCATAATTTAAAAAACTTCAATTCGTGTTTGTAAAACATTTCTTGTAAATCATGAACTCAACTCTTCTCTTTAGTTCTGAGCTTGATGGTACACCCTACAAGTTTGTTATCCCAAGGCTATATGAGATCCGTATTAACTCACCATCCAAGTCCCCTATCTGAGTTTGCCGCAAGGATAGGAGTGTCTGGTCTGAGTATACAAATACGCGAAGCAAGCATACTATGATCATCCGTATTTCAGGACAAGATCAATCTTGCATCAGCAAAACATAATTTTGGGAAATTTGGTATCTGAACTCATGCCTTCTTTGGGTAACCATCTACCTCTCTTAGAGACCATTTTTAGCATTTTAAATCATGCATCTTCTGAAATCATGATTTGAAATCTACAAAGTTTGTAGTCTATTCTGTTATGAAACTATCATGGCATTTATCTGATTTGGTATCGTCATACTAATACTTGTAAGTAATATGAGCCATATCATTAAAATTCAAGAGAAAGGTGAATTGAAAATTTCTTTAAGTCGATTGACTATTGACTTCTCACAGTCGACTTGCCTGCAGATCAGTACACTTCTAAAAAAGATTAGATTTCAAATAAACAAGCAAGTAAATAATTGAATATAAATTAAAGACACGAAGATTTATCCTGGTTCGGAACACCTTTGTGGTGCCTACTTTCAGTGCTCTTGGGTTTCAGCGATTCCTTAGATCTTTCAATGTCGGGCTTGAGTACAATGATCAGAAACAAGTTCCAAAGACTTATTTTGTTCTTCAAATCTTGTGACACAACTTCAGTTTGTATTACAAAGTTGACTCAATCCTATTCTTTATACAACTATTGTGAACTAAGAATTACAAAGCTTTGTGAGACTAAGATTGAGAAACTTTGAGATGTTTCTTGAAGTTGCGTGCATTCTTCAATCTTCCATCTTTTCTTTTATATGTTTTAGCTCATTCTTTTTGTAAGGAAACCCAAGATATTTCATCCCGATCAAGGATTTAAATTGATTCCTTGATTGAGGAATGTTACCGTATGGTATGTCCATATCAGATATGTCCATACACGGTTTCCACTCATATCCGTATCAGATACGTCTGTGATCATTTCTTTCTTTTCCTTCTGTAGTGATTGATTCTCTTTCCAAGTTGTCCATGATCCTTTCTTCCTTTTGATTTTGTAGTGATTGATCCTTTTTCCAAGTTGTGTTTTGGTTAAGTTGTTGTAGATTTCCTTGATTATCTTGAGTTGATTCCATGATTGATGTTAATCCATGTTTAGCACCGGATATCCTGATGTTGGATATGTAATTTATTTTGCGAGATGTGCATGGATATCTTCAATTGATTCCTTAGAGGTTCTGGAATCGCTTTTGATCTTCTGCATCTTTGGTGTATCTGTAAGTCATTTGATTATTGAATATTATTTGTCTTTATTAAAGCATATACTAAGAATATGGGTTAACAATCTCCCCCTTTTTGATAATGAAAAATAATAAACATCAGTCAATTTTCCTGTTTCGGTAGTTGACTTGCTCCCCCTTTCTTGCTAACCTTCGTGGTTTTGGAGCATCAGTTGACTTCCTTTTCACTCTAGTCGACTGGATCCCCCTAACTTGATAACCGACTCTGATGTTCCTTCTTTCTCCCCCTTTTGGAATAATAAAAAAGAAACAGAGAAGCAACACACAAAAAAGAAAAACACATCCAAAGAAAAACACATACAACAAAAATAGCAGTTAAGAATTTTTTGGAAACCAAAAAGAAAGTATGTAAAATTATTTTACAACCCCAAAAGAAAAGGGACAGGACCTCCTTTTGAATTGAAGACATCAGAGTTATCATTTGGCCAGGAAATATGTGAGGATATTGTGCATGTTGTGACAAAACTGTTCATAAGATTTCTCAACATTCTTATAAAAAGAGAAATAGGAATTTTGGACGGAGATAGCAAGGTCAGTATTGGAGGAGTTGGCTTCAGTTTTGAGAGAGTCCAGGTGAGAGAATACTTTATAGGACAACTTAATTCCCTCTTACTTGAATCCATCAATGGTTAATCGCACTTTGTTGATGTCAGAGTTGGTATCTGTAATACCCCGTACTTTTCCTAGCTCAATTTAGCCCCTAGAATATCAAAGGCTAGCTTCAAAAATGAATAACTTTTATTACATGGAAAATTTTCTAGATTTATACCCTCCGTTTTGTAGATAATTGAATAAGCTTTCCATTGATACCAATTTCGCCCAAATCCGATACTCGGTTGAGAAATTATGGCATTTTTAGTAAAACAGTACGCCATCTAGGCAAATACCGCATCGTGGTGAGGATTAAATTCCCATTCATCAAATTTCAGTGGACCACTGTGATAAGCTCGCATCGCAGTGAGGTCCAATTTCCCATTTGTTAATTTCTAGTGGCTCACCGCGATGGTGGCGCATCGTGGTGATGGCCCAACTTGCATTTTAGTAGTGCACCGTGATAGCTCCGTGTGGCGTTGGACTTCCAGTTCCCACTCGTCCTTTTCCAATGAGCCACCACAATAGTGGCGCATCGCGGAGGCATGCAAATTCGGAAAATTTCTCTTATTTCCAGTTTCGATTAAATTTTAAAATGGGCACTTAGGTCAATCCCCAATCCCCCAATTCATCCAAAACAAGGAATTAAGCCTATTCTAAGCACTTTATGCTTATTTTCATCTATTCTCTTTCAAAGAAAAACCCTAGAGCTCAAAAGCTTACTTTTCAAGAAATCAATTTCCTCCATCGTTTCTCCAACAAAACCCAAAATTGAGGATTTCTAAATCAAGATAATCAAGAGTTCATCTTCAAATGCACAAATAGAGATTCAAGTTCGAGCTTTCTTAAAAATTTCATCAATTAGGGTATGTAGTGTTTATGAACAAGGATCCTCTTTCATCCTTGTTCCCAAAACCGAGAATTTATTTTAAATTTATATGATTTTGAATGATTATACATGAGTTTTAAATTAGGGTTCATACCCATTATTGCCAATTGCAATATTATGAGATTTCAAGTGTTTTAGAAGTTGAATTGCGTGACTATTTTCATATTTTCATGCCTATTGCAGTAATTTCCAGATTTTGAGATGAATTATCATTGTTTTCATTACCAAGTATGATTATTATGATGTTTTGACATGAGATTGATGCATGGGTTATTATCCCAAGATTGAATATTATTATTTTCAAGAAAGATTATGCTTTAAACATCAAATGATCAGTTTATTTTCAGATTTTCAAAAATCTTTGATCTTTTGATCCTCAGATAAAATTTGAAATCCACTTTATAGATTTATCACAGATTTAAAAAATCAGAATATTTTTATTCACAAATTGAATCAGATAAATGCATAATTGTTTTCGTAATAACCCTTATGCTATTTTTAAAAGTGGATAAGCATAAAAATTAAAAAGTAATAGTATTTAGCACCGAGATGAAAGTGTGGGATTAGCGTGCCCTATCTTCCACAGAACTACGTAGCCAATATAGGTACAAATTTAGATTATTCTCATTTCTATATGGATGACAGATACATATATGATCACTTAGATTAGGTTATACTTCATGGCAAGAGTATGAAACCTCTCCCCATCGTGAGGTTTTCCCCTTAGGGAACAAGCCGTTGGACTCCATGTTAGCTCACATGGTTTATGTCGGTTAGAAGAACCTCCCAACAAAAAGAGTAATACTAATAGAAATGAATAATAGAAAAGCTTTTAGAAAACTAAGTGTAAAGGCTCACAACTTTATTCAGATTATGCTTTATAGAAAGATATTAGCTACAAATTTCAGCTTCAGATTTTAGATATAAAAGTGAGTCCTTTCTACACTTAGACAACATGATTTATAGAGAGATCACTAGCACAGGTTTTAGAACTAAATGTTATGACTCACTAGATTTACAAAGTATGATTTGTTATTCATGATTACAGATTTCAGTATTTCAGATATTCTAGCTTATGTGAGTCATTTACATTTAGCATGCATTGTTTTAAAAATAATGATGATGATTGATATACTATTTTACGTATGCATTTCACCCTATATACTTAGTAAATCCTCAAAGTACTGATCCACATATACGTCTATGTGCTACATTGTCTCATAATGTAGGTTCATGTGCTCAGTTCCAGCAACGTGAGTAATTTCAAGCATCTCCATCTACATCCTAACAGTTGGTGAGTCCTCATAGTTCAGGGACTTAGTTATTCAAATTTTTAGCTTAGATGTTTCAGTATTCTTTTCAGACAGTTCGAGTTAGCGAGGAGTTTATCCCAATGGCTCTCTAGTTATTAGTAGTAGAGGGTTATCAGACTGCTAAATTTGATTCAGACTTACAGTATTTGGTTTTCAGAGATTATATTCAGATTGTTCTCAGTTATTTCAGATGAATTTCTGCATTTAGTATGACTTTCATGTCTATATCTTCCTTATTATGAGATTCAGACTTAGTAGAAGGCAGACAGGGTTAGCTTAAGACTACTTGTAGTCTTGAGCACCGTGTGACGTCTCAGGACCAGGTTTTGGGGTGTTACAGTATCCTTTCCAAGCTGCAGCATTTTGAAAGTCAACTCCTGAAGCAACACCACTCCTTTCTCGATGGTCTTCATACAGTCCTTAAGCTCTTCCAATTCTTTTAACACCTGGAACATGGGATTAGAAATTTTTTTGCTTACCTTGAGAAGATCATATTTTTCCTGGGCGGAGTCTTTTCTGCACCATTCATCTTCAACTAAGATGTATCCCATACTGGCGAAGGTCTTTGAATCATATGTGGCAGAAATCTCCATAGTTGGGTAAGTGGACAGATCAATGGAGTAGTATTAAAGAATTTGGGTGATCAACAATTCGTAAGGTAGGCTGGCAGAAACATAAGCATCTGAAGCACTCTCAAGCATGTATTCACGAAACCATGTTGCCCAATTAATCTTATATCTTTTCACTAAGAAATATAGGATAAAGACATCACAACAAGTAATGTTACTAAGGGAACCTTTTTAGGGACCAAGGTGGTAGAGATAATATGAACCAAAATGTGATACTTGAAACAGAAAGACAAGGGACCAAAGTTGGAGGATGCAGTGTCTAGATCAGACACAACCTGTTTGTCCTCCTCAAAGCTGACTTCAAACACATCAGACCAAGATCCATTCATAAAGAAAATTGCACCAGAGAACTTCGTATCAAATACCGTTTTAGAGAGAAAATCATTCACAATAATTCTTGTGCCCAGAACAAAAGTTTCTAACTCACCACTGCTGGGAGAAATGCGGAGATTCACGTAGAACATCCAAACTGGGTCTTCATATACTAGAAACCTACAAAGACAAAAGACCAGAGATAAGTCTTAAAATTTAAAGAGTGAACTTACATTGCAGTGTGCGACCTTTAATTGGCATAGATATACAATACAGCGAGGTACAACAGAATGACTTTTAAAAGTAGATAACTTATCTTTGTGCACACCGATCCAAAACTTATGCATGTCTTCTAGAAGAAGAGGATCCATGGGAAGTGAACGAAGCTTTTTTACTAAGGAGGCAGGGCTTGGAGAAGGGAATTTTTTAGATATATATGACTGTTGAGAATTGAAGAAGGATTCATCAGATGACTGTGAGTGTAACATCCTATACTTTCAGACTTGAACGTAAATTGTTATTTCTACTTGTACACATTCCAAAAACCATAAATCTATTGTGAATATAGTGTTTTAATCAGTTATGTGGTGTATAAATCTATTTGAGCATGAATTGAGATCATAGAGGTCCCCAAACTCAAGGACGAGTTGAAAGCTTTTCCATCGATTGAGTTCTAGTAAGCTTCAAAATTTGGGTCAACTTCAATCGGTCATTACTCTTTGTATATATTGAATTAGAGTGCCTACTATTTATCAAATGAAAGGCATTCGAACTATATTTCCAAAGATACCAATTTCACAAAAATCCAACACCCGAGGAAGAAGTTATGGCTTTGCAAAGTAGAGTGTATCGTGCAACATAAGGTGTGCAACACACACCCTAACTTATGCCATAAGGTTTGCGATGCACAATCTAATGTGTGCGATAAAGAGTGCGCCACACAACCTATATTATGCGATAAGGTGTGCGCCACATACATTACTACTCAAGTGACTTAAACACTTCATTTTTGGGATAAAATGGTCCTTTTCCCACCCTTATTTAGCCATAAACACGAAATTCAGTCCCCAAATACCCCAAAATACACCTTCATTCATCAAAATTGCTCAAGAACTCTCCTTAGTGTTTCAAAATAAAAACCCAAGCAACTCAAGATTCAACCGTGGGTTTTTGAAACTAATTGCATATTTGGAATCCCCAAAACGTAGGCTTCAAGAAACACCTGTCATCTTCGCATATAGAGGTACGTGGGGTTATCCTAAAATCTCATGGGCCTTTAAATTCATGTTTTACGATGGGGGTTTTGAAACTACGAATATAATCATGTTTTGAACATTTCTATAATATTGATTTGGTCTTTAGGCCTATTTCCGAAGTGATTTGACATATTATATATGTATATGCATGTGTTTCAAAAAGGTGTTAATTTGAGAGAATGAATTATATGGAATCCCTCTCTTAATGTGAATTTGTTTTAAATGGTCATATGATGTAAATTGATTGAAAACATCTTGAAAAGCATGACATGAAATATTTTAAGAATTGATATGATTTTGACTTGAAAATAAGAGGGCTATTTGTGTTGAAACATGTGGAATACAATAATTGAATGAGAAGAATGATGTGATATTGATGGCTTGCAAGTCGGGTATGACGATACCCTACAGAATATGATATGTGATTAAATCAGATAAAATTTGAATGCATTGATTTTACATGAGATAGGTGGATGCCCGAAGAAGGCGTTTGAGTGTAAGGGCTCATCGCTAGAAATCGTGTTTGCCGACATGGGAATTTGGTACCCTGCTTTGTGATCTTGCGTACCTGACTTTATGTCATTCCCAAGTTGGGACTATGGTTAGGAGCCCTACTTTGTGATCTTGTGCACTACCATTGGGTTGAGACGCCCTGTTGTGTGATCTTGTGTGTCTTTCCCTCACTTATACTCTAATCTCGGCGGCAATCGAGGTTTGACAGTTGGTGTAAATGTGATATGTAGGGTATTCCACCTAGCTCAGTAGCATTACATTGTTGTTGAAAACAATTACATTACGCCCATGTGTTTTCAAATTATTTGATATGAAACTTCTTTATAATGGCTCTCAACTATATTTTGTAAAAATATTATGTTTTGTTTTGGTATCTCTGCGTACCAATACTTTTGTATTGACCCCCTTCCCTCCCAAGTTTGGAGGCACAGTCTAGGGGTCCAGAAAATCAGCAGATTCCTCAGAAAGATTTGCAGAGTCACTTGGTGAGCCTTCTATATTTTGGAAGGCCTGATATCTGGCAGTTTCATTTATCATTTATTAGTTTTGGATCTACTGGGGGCCTTGTCCCAGTTTTCAGATAGATATTTATTTTAGTCATGTAGTAGAGATTTCGCAGACGTTATAGAGATGTTGTGTTGAGATTGTGGGACATTATTCCCCATTATTGATTTCATATGATTCTTGACCATGTTTCCATAATATTGTTTCTCTTCCGCATTTCTTTTATCATATGAGTTATATGCATGATTATCAGAAAAATTGGGGTGTTTCGGGCCTTCATGGCTCGGAATGCTCATCACGGCCAGAGCCCCAGTTTGGGTCGTGACAAACTTGGTATCAAAGAATGGTTCATGGTCCCAGGGTGTCTGCGAAATCACGTCGGATAGAGTCTTGTTTATAGGTGTGTAGCGCGCCACACTTATAAGCAGGAGGCTACTAGGCATTTAGGAATGTCTCTCTTTCTTCATGTTCTAGTTCGTGCAATAGAGTCAGAATGTTACTTTTTCATACTCTAATTCGTGCTATGGTGTCGCCCATACGAAAGTAAAAAAATTCATCCCAAATTCTTTCTTTACTCTAATGTCCTCACATATGTCTCACTATTGAGGTGATTCAAGTGCAGAAGTTTAGAATCTAAATGGGATGGTCCTTTCTGATTGAACCATATAAGAGTTAAAATTTGTCCAAGGACTTGAGAAGAGTCCGTTAGTGCTTCAATGTGTATTGATTCCAATGTAAATATTGATCCTGATGGAATCGTGCTTTTCAGCTTGAGGTATTAATTGCATTTAGTCCCCTTCAAATTTATGTTACAAATGTCTTGCTTAAGGGGGGATGATGTGTAGTAGAATGTTGGAACTGTATTTCCACCCGAATAGTAGTATCCGTTAAAGTGTTGTTGTCATGACCTATTGGTAGTGAAATTAGACCAATAAGTTGGTGATGTGAAGTCACAAAGTTCGAAGTCAGAGCGAGGGTGACTTTTGTGTGAATTAATATTTTAGTTGAATAACCGATGTTCGAGAATGATTTACCCCCTTGTGATTATAGACTAATGTGGTAACTAGTAGCATGTGTGGATGGTATGGTAGTCCGTGGAGGAAGTGTTTGACTCTGATTTTATTTATACAGAGTAAGATTTGTATTCTTAGTTCATTGGATATTGCGTATTAAATTTCTATCTCATGTAATCCTATCATCAAGGTGTTGTTGAAAAAAATAAAGTCTAGTGAAGCCGTGTGGGGCTCTTTCGATTCACTAGCATAGTTGACTTGTCATTCATCTCATTTTCTTGTTCAAAATACAAAATCAAAGTCTAGTGAAGCCGTGTGAGGCCTATTTCGATTCACTAGCAACTTGTTGTCCAACTTGTTGTTCTTGTGTTGGTTTAATATATATATAGCTGAATCTATTTGCATGAGATTGAGTTGGTAAAGAGGTGATTCGTCCTTGTGTGTTAGTTTAGTAGAAGGTAGAGAAGGAGTTGTTAGTCAGGGTGATTTATTGGTTGCTTGAATGTGAAAAATGGCTATATTAGCGAGTAAGTTATGATTATAGACTAATGGTTGTTTGAGGAATTTGAAGGCAGTCTAAATGTTTGCTTGAGTAAGTAAGTATGAGGTGAGAAATCCGCATAAGTAGATAAGATCGTATGGGGTTATAATATCAGATTAAGGTTGATCATGTCTATTATGTGACCTTACCCCTTGACTTTTTTCATTGGTAGTTGTAAACTAGTACTACTTATGAGAAGGTATGTAGCAAATTATGAGGTATTTGGATAGAATGTTCTAATTTGATGGATTAGTATATTATGTTGCACTCGTCATTGGTGGTAGACGATTGACGCTAAACTATAGGCTTGAATTCAAGTGTAGAATGTGGTAGTAAAAATAGTGGCATGAGATTAATGATGTATGTTTTGAATTTAGTAGGCTTGATGTGTTGAAATAGTATGTGCTAATGAGTTATGATAAGGAAGACCGTAAGGTCAAGATGGATTATTGTGGTTATGAAGTTCTAGTGTACTAGTGTTTCTTGATGTCTATTTCATGGTATCCAAGTGAGAATCATGTGTAAGGTTGGGTTGTAAAATCATGTTTAGCACTAGACATTAAGTTTTGAACAATTGATGTCCATGAAGGTGGATGTGATGATTTCTTGGTTAATGATACTAGTTTTATGGAAGTAATCTAATAGGCTTGAACAGTATATGCAAGAGCTTAAGTTTATTTGATTTGTAGTGAAGTATGATGTTCCATATATAATGTAGAAGTATGCCCAAGGTGATCTGAGGTTGCAGTATTTTCTAAGACTATTACACGTTTTGTGTGACGAGTGGTACCGTTGAGTTTCTAGGTGGAGAAAGACTAGTTAGATGGTATATGGTGTTCTAAATAGCCAAGTTAAGGAGTTTTGATTGATAGTGTTGAGCCTTTTTATATGATCTTGATTCTCATAGTAGAAAGATGTAAGTTTGGAGTCGCGATATTGGTAGGCTATGTCGGAAGTAGTATGATTCATTGAAGGCTTGGTGATATCCATGTTAAGTGTTAGAATCTAAGTTTGACTTTTGAAAGTTGAACCGATAGAAATAAGTGTGCAAGCATTATACTATGACTATTGGGGCTATCAAAATATAGAGTGTATCTCAGAAAGTAGTATTAGCAGTGGGCTTTCCACTTTCATGTGTGGGCTTTTGGGTTAAGTTCTATTAATTTTATGTATTGTCATATTTCAGACCCCAGAGTGCAGTGAGTGCGGTTAAGTTTAAAGTCTAGTAAGGGATCTCCCAAACTTAAGATGATGGCTTAAAGCCAAGGGGAAGATGATAGAACGAATAACCAAGTCAGGCTCTCAAATTCTAGGAGTGATGTCATGACGACATAGAACGTCAGAAAGTGAGAGTGAGACTCAACCCATTTCTATCTCAGTATTTTTCAGTGATCCCAATACATACTCATGCCTCACATGCCAGTTCGATAATCATAGTTCATGATCATGCTTGTGATAGCGAATCATGTACTCTTCCAGTTCTAAAATGAAGAGTTCCAGTTCATTCAGTAGTTGGAATTACATTCCATATGTTACAAACTCCAAATTGAGGTCATGCAGTTCATGAAATATATGTTTGCTCCCTATAGTATGCTCAGTCTCCATAACTCATGTTTTATGCCAAATGATTGGCAAGATTCAGCTTATAGCCATGAATACCCTAAATTCAGAGTGCTTTGATAAATCCCGAATGTTGATTTTCTATTCCTCATGCCACAGTTAAGTGTTAAGTTTCATATAATACCCTTTTATGTTTCAAAATCTTATGTTTTAGCCTTTTGTGACTCCTTCTTATGTGAGGATGGTTGTGAGGAGTAAATGTTTTCCTGTTGATAAAAAGCATAGTATGCTTGTTTTAGATAAGGCCTTAAGTGTTAAGTAAGTTTGGGGACAAATCTTTGATATATGTGATGGTTGGTGAGAATTTGTATGTGTATGTTCTTGGGGTAGCGCGTGGGAGTTATATTGATAGTGGTTTAGAGAATATGTGAAGTATGTCCTTATGGGTGTTTGCCTTGGAGGTCATATGTGGTTATAAAGATAGGCTTGAATGACATGTTGGGATTTAAGTGGAGGGATACAATATACTCTAGTAAATCCATAGTAAGAGTTCAGAGCTAGTCGTTGAAGTGGTAAGGCACGTTATGCTTAGGGTGTGATCTCTAAAGAGGATACAGAAGACTGAATCATATGGTTTAGACTAGTATCGTGGAGTGGCATGTTGTATTTTGTGATTTAAAATTAGGCTTGATCACCGTGAAAGGATTTAAGCTACTTTAGACACTAGTAGAAAGATTTATAAGGATTATAACTTGAATCAATGAGTATGGTAATTAAGGAGAATAGTAAGTTAAGGGATACTCGAAAAGTGTGCTAAGCTTGAAAGTAAGAAGTCGCATTGACTAAGGCCTGGTAATTCTATCCTGATTTATGAGTTATATGTCTCTATTCCAGACTGCAGAGTAGTGTAAATGTTGTGATTTCCTCAGTTGGATTTCTCGTATAATCCATACCTAAGATTCGTGGCTCCCTATTACTGCTAGAACTTCGTTAGAGAGAGTATTAAAGAGATACTCCAAATTGAGTATAAGTTTCCAGTATAGTTCAGTCTATGTGGCCAGCAAATCAGTTTAGCAGTCAGATTCACATGACTTGTTTCCTCGTCTCCTTATTTAATCATGCTACCCAAAATCTCAGATATGTTACTATTCCAAGGTAGAGTATACTAGTATTTGTGAGTATATCTCAATTCGTGCATCATGTACTAGATTCAGATTCCAGATGTTCAGATATGATTAAATTTGTCGATGCCTAGTGCATCGCCTCAGTTTTCTGAGCATCTTAGTGAATTGAGCATACATAGAGGGACATAGGGTCCCAAGGGGGAGATACCCCATTCAGTTGCATGCATAGATTCTTATTACAAGATCCGCACCAGTTATCATTGTGTATTCAGTCATACGTTCATACGTCAGTTCAATCAGATATACATGCATTAGAAATGCATGTCCAATAGAAAAAGTTCAGCTTATCAGAGTATTCAGTTCTGCGTTCATGAGAACAACTCAGTAAAAAATCCATGCATCAGGTATGCATGTTCATTATGAGAACTCAGCTTATGAGTAGCTTCAGCCGTGTATTCCATGCATCAGATATGCATGTCCGATATAAGAATTCAGAATATCAGTAGTTCCATCCATATGGTCATGTTTCAGATCAGTGTATTCTTTATTAGAGGACATGTCGTGTCCGCGTTATTCCATACCTTTAAGGCTTCAACAAGCTCCTACCCATCATTCGAGGAGGAATGATCCCAAGGGGGAGATAATGTAACACCCCATACTTTCAGACTTGAACGTAAATTGTTATTTCTACTTGTACACATTCCAAAAACCATAAATCTATAGTGAATATAGTGTTTTAATAAACTATGTGGTGTATAAATCTAGTTGAGCATGAATTGAGATCATAGAGGTCCCCTAACTCAAGGACGAGTTGAAAGCTTTTCCATCGATTGAGTTCTAGTAAGCGTCAAAACTTGGAACAACTTCAATCGGTCATTACTCTTTGTATATATTAAATTAGAGTTCCTACTATATATCAAATTAAAGGCCTTCGAATTATCTTTCCAACGATACCAATTTCACAAAAATCTGACACCCGAGGAAGACGTTATGGCTTTGCAAAGTGGAGTGTGTCGTGCAGCATAAGGTGTGCGACGCACACCCTAACTTATGCCATAAGGTTTACGACGCACAACCTAATGTGTGAGATAAAGAGTGCGCTGCACAACCTATATTATGCGATAAGGTGTGTGCCGCATACATTACTACTCAAGTGACTTAAACACTCCATTTTTTGGCCAAAATGGTCCTTTTCCCACCCTTATTTAGCCATAAACACGAAATTCAGTTCCCAAATACCCCAAAATACACCTTCATTCATCAAAATTGCTCAAGAACTCTCCTTAGGGTTTCAAAATAAAAACCCAAGCAACTCAAGATTCAACCGTGGGTTTTTGAAACTAATTGCATATTTGGAATCCCCAAAACGTAGGCTTCAAGAAACACCTGTCATCTTCGCATATAGAGGTACGTGGGGTTATCCTAAAATCTCATGGGCCTTTAAATTCATGTTTTACAATGGGGGTTTTGAAACTAAGAATATAATCATGTTTTGAACGTTTCTATAATATTGATTTGGTCTTTAGGCCTATTTTCGAAGTGATTTGACATATTATATATGTATATGCATGTGTTTCGAAAAGGTGTTAATTTGAGAGAATGAATTATATGAAATCCCTCTCTTGATGTGAATTTATTTTAAATGTTCATATGATGTAAATTGATTGAAAAAAACATCTTGAAAAGCATGACATGAAATGTTTTGAGAATTGATATGATTTTGACTTGAAAATGAGAGGGCTATTTGTGTTGAAACATGTTGAATACAATGGTTGAATGAGAAGAATGATGTGATATTGATGGCTTGCAAGTCGGGTATGACAATACCCTACAGAATATGATATATGATTGAATCAGATGAAATTTGAATGCATTGATTTTACATGAGATAGGTGGATGCCCGAAAAAGGCATTTGAGTGTAAGGACTCATCGCTGGAAACCGTGTTTGCCGACTTAGGAATTTGGTACCCTTCTTTGTGATCTTGCGTACCTGACTTTATGTCATTCCCAAGTTGGGACTATGGTTAGGAGCCCTGCTTTGTGATCTTGTGCACTACCATTGGGTCGAGACACCCTGCTGTGTGATCTTGTGTGTCTTCCCCTCACTTATACTCTAATCTCGGCGGCAACCGAGGTTTGATAGTTGGTGTAAATGTGATATGTAGGATATTCCACCTAGCTCAGTTGCATTACATTGTTGTTGAAAACAATTACATTACACCCATGTGTTTTCAAATGATTTGATATGAAACTTCTTTATAATGGCTCTCAACTATATTTTGTAAAAATATTATGTTTTGTTTTGGTATATCTGTGTACCAGTACTTTTGTATTGACCCCCTTCCCTCCCAGGTTCAGAGGCACAGTCTAGGGGTCCAGAAAATTAGTAGATTCCTCAGACAGATTTGCAGAGTCACTTGGTGAGCCTTATATATTTTGGAAGGCCTGATATCTGGCAGTTTTATTTATCATTTATTAGTTTTGGATCTACTGGGGGCCTTGTCCCAGTTTTCAGATAGATATTTGTTTTAGTCATGTAGTAGAGATTTTGCAAACGTTATAGAGATGTTGTGTTGAGATTGTGGGACATTATTCCCCATTATTGATTTCATATGATTCTTGACCATGTTTCCGTAATATTGTTTATCTTCCACATTTCTTTTATCATATGAGTTATGTGCATGATTATCAGACAAATAGGGGTGTTTCGGGCCTTCATGGTTCGGAATGCTCGTCACGGCCAGGGCCCCAGTTTGGGTCATGACAGTGAGATAAGAACATGCGTATTCGAAAGGGTGGGATGAGTTTTTAGGAGATTTTCCATGGAGTTAGTTCTAGTCATTTGGTAAGGTGGGGTTTTGACCAGGTTTCTTTTAAAGAGATAGGAAGGAATATAAGGTGTTAGAGGGGAAGGAAATTGAGAAGAATGTGGAGGATATGAAGAGAGGGAGGTGATTGTTGATCGAAAAGGTGGCTGAAGGGGGTGATGGGGAAGGTAAAAAAATCAGACGAGAAGTAAATGAGGCATAAAAAGAGGGTGAGTAATGATGACTCCTTTTCATAAAAGGTGTACCAAAAATGTAGTTTCCCCCCCTGTTTGAAAAAAAAAATGGTTAAGGGCGGAACAAGTAAAATATTTTTTATCCAAAAATAAAGCTTATAGGTCATTAATGAAAAGAATTTCAAGTCTTTTCCTAAGGTAACAAAATCTTTCTTCCAACAAAGGTTTTGTAAAAGTATCTGCCAGTTGATTTTTGGAATCAACAAATGCTAGAGAAGAGTCTTCACTACATTATCTTGAATAAAATGATGCTTAATATCGATTGCACTAGTGTTATCACATATTATAGGAACAGATTCAAAAGTTAAATTAAAATCATGTAGTTGATGCATAATCTATAAAATTTGAGTACCACAACTTCCGACGGCTATGTATTTGGCTTTAGTTGTTTAAAGTGCAGCTGAAGTTTGCTTCTTGTTGTGCCATGAAATCTGGGCATCCCTAAGAATTTGACATGTTCCACTAGTGTTTTTCTTATCACTTTTATCTTCTACAAAGTCAACGTCTGAATATCCAATTAAATTAAAATAGGGAAGAGTAGGGATACCATAGTCCAATATCTTTAGTTTCTATGAGATATCGAATGATTCTTTTGATGGTAGTCAAATGAGACTCCTTGGGATTCGACTGGAACCTGACACATTTGCATAGACTGAACATGATGCCTGGTCAACTGGCAGTCAAATAGAGTAGTGATCCAATCATTCCCCTATATATATTTTCATCAATATTTTTTCCATACGAGTCCTAATCGAGACTTATGGATGGACTCATTGGAGTTCCATAGGCCTTTTCTTTTTCCACACCGAACTTTTTAATAAGTTTTTTTGTGTACTTAGTTTAACTGATGAAGGTGCCTTTGTGAGTTTGCATGATTTGCAATCCCAAGAAGAATGTGAGTTCTCCCATGAGGCTCATTTCAAATTCTCCTTTCATTTAATTTGCAAAATTCTCACATAGAGAGATGTTAAGACTACCAAAAATGATGTCAGCAACGTAAATTTGCATAATAAGAAGATTTGAATCAAGCTTTTGAATGAACAGAGTTGTATTAATTTTACCTCTTTGAAAATTATTATTTAATAGGAAAGTACTCAATCTCTCATACTAGGCCTTTGGAGCTTGTTTGAGACCGTAGAGTGCTTTCGATAATTTGAAAACATAATTTGGATAGGATGGATTTTCAAACCCGAGGGTTGTTTTGCAGAAACTTCCTAATGAATGAAACCATTTAAGAAGGTGTTTTTGACGTCCATTTGATATAATTTTAAACATTTGAAGGAAGCAAAATCTAATAAAAAATTTGAATTGATTCTAACCTTGCCAAAGGGGTAAAGATTTTATCATAATCAATACCTTCTTGTTGGGAGTAGCCTTGAGCTACAAGTCTATCCTTGTTTCTGATAACCTTACCTTTTTCATTCAATTTGTTTTTGTAGACCCATATAGTTCCAATTACTGAACAGTTCTTGGGTCTTTCAATCAGAGTACAAACTTGATTTCGTTCAAACTGGTCCAATTCTTCCTTCATGTCTTTGACCTATGTTTTATCTTTGAGGACCTCATCGGTCTTCTTGTGTTCAATTTGAGATACAGACGCTTGCTTTCTCAATGATGCTCTTGTTTGCATCCTATCATTTGGTTTCCAATGATAAATTAATTTGGATAGCTAGCATTATGTTTCCACTCTCTTGTAACATTTGTTTTGACTATTTTTATTGTGGGAGTCGACTCTAGAGGGAGTATAGTCGACTCGCCTTGTGATGGATCAGAGGTTATGCTACTAGCATTGGCTCTAGATTGAAAATCGTGCACCTGTTCTTCATCAATACTTAAGATCGTATGAGGGTGGTTAGATTCATAAAATACAATATGCATAGATTCTTCAACACATAAAATTCTTTTATTTAAGCCCTGTAAGCACGACTAGTGGGAGAATACCCAAGGAAAATACCTTCATTACTTCGTGGATCGAATTTTCCCAAGTTATTTTTAACATTGTTGTAGACAAAGCATTTGCATCCAAAAGGATGAAAGTAGACAATGTTAGGCTTCTTTCCTCTCCAAAGTTCATAAGGCGTCTTTTTTAGAGTAGATCTAATTAGGCATCTATTGATGATATGGCATGTTGTACTTACTACTTCTACCCAAAAGTAATCTGGGAGATTATGTTCTAACAGCATGGTCCTGCCAGTTTCTTGGAGACACCAATTCTTTTGCTCCACCACTCCATTTTGTTAAGGGGACCGAGGTGATGAGAAGTTCTTAGAGTATCCGTTCTCAGCACAATACTTTTCAAATGCCTTATTTTCAAATTCTTATCCGTGATCGCTATGAACATAGGTGATGGATTTTTTTGCTTCTCTTTGTACTTTTCTACAAAAAATCTCAAAGTTTGTGAAAGCCTCATGTTTATGAGCAAGAAACATCACCCAAGTAAAACATGAGTAATCATCAATTATAATAAAAATATATCTTTTTCCACCAATACTTATGGTCTTGGTGGGGCCAAACAAATCCATGTGGATTGTTTGAAGAGGTTTAGTAGTAGAGACAATGTCTTTGACTTTGAATGATGTCCAAATCTATTTACCCAATTGGCAGGAATCAAAGATGTGATCCTTTTCAAACTTGAGTTTTAGCAGACCTTTCACCAATTTCAATCTAGACAATTTCTCAATGATATGCATACTAGCATGCCCAAGCTTTCTGTGCCACAAACAAATATCATTGATTTGCATAGTGAGGCAGGTTAAGGTAGCAAAGCCAGAACTATTTAAGACATAAATATTATCAACACATTCACCGATAAGAGAGATGTCTCTTTTGTCATGTTTGATGGAGAAACTTTCATCTTCTAAGGAGACTCCAAATTCGAAGTCACGCTGCTGACTGATGCTGATCAAGTTATGCTTGAGGTCATCTACAAAATATACTTCAGTAAATTCACATGAGGAGTTGAGCTTTACTAAGCTGACTCTGATGACGTTGCCTCTAGCATTTTCACCAAATCTGATTGATCCTTAATCTGTTTTCTTTAGAGCACAAAAAGTTTCTTTCTTTCCCATCATATGTCTGGAAAATTTGCTATCAATGACCCACATTCCCTTTTTATAGCTCTTGCGGTCATGTTCTTGCAAAATAAGGGAATCAAATTTATTTAGGTACCCAAGTGTCCTTGGGTCGTTGCAGGTTAGATATGCTTCTATTAGGCTTCAAAACCCACACACATTTAGTCTTATGCCTGCAACTATAGGATTTGTGCCCTTTCTATCCACGAATGAAACAGACAGGTCCTCGAGAGGAGAAAGAGGTCTTGGCTAATTTAAACAATTCTGATGAGGAACTTAGTTATTTTTAAAAGAGTTTGATTTCATGAAACTGTGACTTGGTGATTTCTTAATGCTATTCAATTGCATTTTTACATCATCAAGTTCTTCGTGAAGTAAGTCGATTTTAATTTGACATGCTTCAATTTCTATTTGATAGTTTCTTCGTTCATCTTCGAGTTTTTATTTAAATTGAGCTTTACAATTTCCTTCTCTTGAGCGAGTTTATTATATTTATTTATAAATTTCTGAAGCTCGTCGATTATCATATCTTAATTAGATTCAAAGATATTACAGTTATGATAGTCGTTTGGTCTTACCTCGCTAGATTTTCCTTTTGCCATGAAGCACATGTTGGCGGCCTCTATTTCTTCTTAAGTTTCATATTCATCACTCCAAGCTCCAAACTTTTAATTCTTTCTGGATGGTCTTCATCTTAATTCTGGATAGTTTTGTTTGAAGTGGTCAGGCCTTCCATAGTGATAACAACGATCATTATTTATAGTGGAATCATTATTCTTGTCTCCTTGGGATCTTTGTTGTCTCATTCTCATGATCTTTCTTACTCCACGATTTATGAGTTTCATTCCTTAGATATTGGCTTCTTCTAGAATGTCCTCTTCTTCAGTTGTTGTGGCATTAAAGGCTATTGGTTTCTTTTTTTCCTCTTATGGTACCTATTGATATAATTTCGCTCATATGCAATGAGATTAAATCATAGCTCGTCATATGTCATATTGTAAAGTTCTCCATCTTCCAAGATGGTAGCCTTGGTTTCCCAAATTTTTAGGAGATTTTGGACCAGCTTCTGGACTTGTAGACTATGTGTATAGATCATCCCAACGATTTTAGTTTGTATACAATCTTGCTGAATTTGGCAAACATGTTTCAATCTTCTCATTAACTAGGGAAGCAATTTTTAATTTTTTTACCTTGGTAGTTCCTTCATAGATTACCTCCAATTTGTCCCACATCTCTTTTGCAGTTTCACAGGTTGATATATTGTTGTATTCTTCTCCACTAACTACACAAAGAAGTAAGCTTATAGCTCGTGCATTAGTTTGGATTACCTCTTGTTGTTCCTTTGTGACCTTGAAACTTTCAAGGTCTTCTACATCGGTACTACTCGATTATTTGTCTTTGTACTTTTGTATATCTTTGATTCCTGAAATCGACTTTGGTCCCTTCTTAATGACAACCCATGCTTCGAAGTCAATTTATTGGACAAAGATTCTGAATCTATTCTTCCAGTAAGAGTAGTGTTGTCCATTAAAGTATGATGGTCTTATGGAGAAGTGACCCTCTTGAAGAAGAGTACCGAGAATTTTATAGTTTGCCATTTGATCTTTGCTCACGTGTGGTTAAGCAACACTATATATGACACCTACTCTGATACCAATTGAAATTGAGGAAGGGGTAAATTGAAAATTTCTGTGAGTCGACTATTGACTCCTCACAGTCGACTTGCCTGTAGATCTGAAAAATTCTCAAAATAGATTAGATTTGAAATAAACAAGCAAGTAAACAATTGAATTTAAAGTAAAGACACAAAGATTTATCCTGGTTCGGAACACCAATATGGTGACTAATTCCAGTCCCCTTGGATTTCAACGATTCCTTAGATTTTTCAATATCTGGCTCGAGTACAATGATGAGAAACAAGTTCCAAAGACTTATTTTGTTCTTCAGATCTTGTGACACAGCTTCAGTTTATATTATAAAGTTGTCTCTATCCTATTTTTTATTCAACTATCGTGAATTAAGAGTTACAAAGCTTTGTGAGACTAAGATTGAGACACTTTGAGATTTTTCTTAAAGTTGCATGCATTCTTCAATCTTTCGTCCTTTATTTTATATGCTTCAGCTCATTCTGTTTTTAAAGAAACCCAAGAGATTTCATCCCAATCAAGGATTTGAATTGTTTCCTTGATTGAGGAATGTTACCATATGGTATGTCCATATCAGATATGTCCAACACGGTTTTTACTCACGTCTGTATCAGATACGTCCGTGATCTTTTCTTCCTTTTGCTCCTGTAGTGATTGATGCTCTTTCCAAGTTGTCTGTGATACTTTATTCCTTTTGTGCTTGTAGTGATTGCTCCTTTTTCCAAGTTGTGTTCCGGTTAAGTTGCTATAGATTTCCTTGATTAGCTTGAGCTGATTCCATGATTTACGTTATTCCATGTTTAGCGTCGGATATCCTGATGTTGGATGTGTCATTCCTTTTACGAGATGTGCATGGATATCTTTAATTGATTCCTTAGAGATTCTAGAATCTCTTTTGATCTCCTACATCTTTGGTGTATTTGCAAGTCATTTGATCATTGAATATTATTTGTCTTTATTAAAACATACACTGAGAATGTGGGGTTAGCAATTATATCATGTCTTAGTTATTTCATTCGAAAGCATGTTATTGGACCACCAAAACATTCAATCAATATAAGAGAGTTCTTATTTCAAAACATGTAAAACTCATGTAAAATACTCCCTTTTTCAGTACCTTAACATAGGGTGGTCATCTCTTTCATCAAACACATGCAATTTCTCCATTAGGACACAAAAGCATTTACAAATTAATAAAATACCCTTTTATTGGATTATAAAGCAATGCAAATCCATAATTGATAGTGAAACACTTAAACTCAAGCATTTAACCATTTGTATAAACAACCTCAACACATTAAATTCTTATATAAGTCTTCAACCTCATAACATCCATACACATGAACATAATTAAAGTTTAGGAGAAAAAAACCCATAGTTTAAACAAGATTTCATCATAAAATGGGGTTCCCAATGCATGCTCTTTAACAATTTCCAAAACTCATAATACGTACATACATATATACTCTAAGGCTTGTAAAAACATTAAACCTTAGAGATTTACCCTTGGAGATCAAAAACTTCAAATCCTAGATGGTTTCTCTTCCCTTGTTGAAGGGAAAATGATTTGGGGATTTGAGAAGTGAAATAACGTGTTGAAAGACCTAAATTTCATCCATATATGATTAGGAACGGTTATAGAATGGTAAAAGCTTTTATTGCCCTTAAAATGACTCAAAATAAAGCACTTTTAATGATCGGGATAGGCTAGGTGGCTCATGGACAAAGACAACCTCAGGGTTGGTGGCGCGCAGCCAAAGCCAACCCGTTCCAATGGCATTTGGCGATTCCCTTGCTGCACGAGCCCAATGCGAACCCTAGACAGGGTCCCATTCATACACTTATAACTTTTGACTTCGAACTCGGATTGACGAACGATGATGGAGTTGTAAAGAAGATTCAAAGGGATTTAATTTGATATATTATGGGTCACATAAATCCACATATTCTAGGAGTAATGATCGCTGGAAGTTGACCCAAGAAAAATCATCGACTAAAACTCAACTCATAAGAAAGTGCTCAACTCAACTTTGAGCTAGGAGACTTTTATGACGTATACTCATCTTCAAAGATGTTCTCACACTACATCATTGTAATTCACACTTATTTCAAACTAGAAACCATTGGATTTGGGCCTATATACATCGAAAAGACGGTTCAACTTAAGCCCGAAAAAGTGTGATGTTACAAGAAGTTTCATCAACCAGCTACTGATCTACAAGAAGGTGACCCCACCTTTTACTAGCCCTTCTCCCCCCGGGTGTCCTATACCACGTGCCCCATCCCTAGGTACAGCCTACCTTTGATGAGTTGACCATACACAGCAGACTATTTCTTATATTCAGTTGCTGGTGTTTAGTCTGGAGCAAAGCTCAACCTTATCCCCAAGGAAGCAATAGTCATAGACTCCACTTAAATACGGATAAACTTCTCTGCCAACGCCTTCTCTGCATCAAATTCAGTAGGATCATTCCCAACACAGAGAGCCAATATGTATGACTTTTGATATCCCTGAGCCTAAACCAAATTAAAGATAATATATTTCAGTGGTCGAAGATATGGATAAAATATCAAACATGTAAAGTAAAGTAAGGTATGTACCAGTGTCCCATGTATGCCTACCATATGTTGATATCCCCTATCCACATCATGAGCTAGATTTCCTATAAAATTGCACGAGTAACGCTGATACCAGTCAAAGTACTCTAATCGTGACCTTCACGCTTCAATCTAAAGCTTAGTGTGAATTAAGTTATCTCGACAATGTGTCCAAAAAGCAGTCATAAACTCAAAATAATGTAATCTTGTTTGTTACCCTAAACCGCTTGTCATGCTTGAAATGAAGGTGGTCGAAGGTGGTCAAAGATGGTGCATAGTACCGGACTATGTTGATCCTTGCCAAACTGTCTTAGGACATCATCCACCATGTGCTACTCATGATAGATCCCACAAATTAGGGGTGCCTGTGCATCCAAACATCTCCGCCATGCCGGTACTACTCGAGGAGTCCATTAATGATTTTCTCTGAATAAGGCTTCCACACGAACTATATTAGAAAAACTTAAATGTTAAATAACTTGAAAATAATAAAATGAATTACACATTTCTATCCGCATAAATACTAAATCAAAAAGCAAATACCAATCAAAATGACGATAAATTACCTGGCCATCATTTAGATTGTCTAATACATCTCTGCAGATGGCAAGCACACTACGTGCCTTATTTTGGTGATTTCTACAACGAGTCCACTTTTGTGAAAGTGTTGTTTGTGGTTCGGGTGGATCCAAGTGGACACCCAGCATAAGTACTCTTGGAGGGGGCAATGCTGGCTGCATCGGGATAAGTCGCTCCCAAGCCCAGACCTACACTAAGAAAATCTAAAAATAGTATAAAGATTATAGATATCAAATAGGAGAGGTAAATAAATCCATATAATTTTAAAAGTCACATACCTGCAACAAAGAAAGAAATCCATGCACATAGCTGGCCGCAGACATCGAAGCGTGACACATAGCATTGTACAGGTATGACAATGCCAGCTTCTCCCCACGCCTATGTGCTCATTGTGTTAAGGTCCCCCATGTCAAGCAGAGAGTCTAAACTAAGTTTACTATCGGACTTATCTGAGAATATTGTGCCACCGCACAATCATAACAGGTACAACTTGACCCTCTGTTGCACATTAACCTCAGTGGGCTGGTTTGTAAATGGAATTCAAGTCGTCTATATATGTAGTTAATGTTAGAGTTGTAAGGTTAACTTCAACTCATTGAAGTAAAAACAAAGAAAGAAAGAAGATAAAAAATAATTTACTGCACAAAGATTGATTTTTCATTAATCTGAAGTGGTGCTTAAATACAAAAAAATATGCAATAAGTAAAGCCTATAATTATGCTACTACTTTGTAGATGATTCCATGAACAACAATATCCAAAACAACTAAACCACCAACATCTAAAAATCAGCCACTAAACTAAGTTAACAGAACATGGCTTAAAGAAACTGGATAATGCCAACATGGCTAAAAAAGCTGGATCATGTCTGTTTTGCGGAATTATGATTTTTAAAGTCGTCACTTAATTTATTTAGGAAAATCAACAAAACCCTTTTTAAATTACTCAAAAGATTCAAAACTGAAAAATTATTTAAGTTTTCAAATTCTAGGTAAGCGGTTCCTATTAATATTTTAGGAAGGTTTTTAAGTCACCTAAAATGTCTGCTAACTTGTGGTTATCCGGATTGTTTGAAAATGTTTCTTTTGACTAACTTCTAAGAAAAAGATTGTTGAAAAGAAACTGATTAAGGAATATTTTTGATATTTATGAAAAATCAGTTTTTTAACGACTTTGTATGGAATCTAACTAGTTCTAAGCAAATTAAAGTCAAATAGCAAAAAAACATAGGAAAAAAAAGGGGGGGGGACGAAACAAGTGATTTAGGCTCTTAAGCCCTAATCTATCAGCCTTTTCCTAATCTAAATGGGCTTTTAGCCCATCTTAACCTATGTTAATCTAGATATTGGGCCTTGGGCCATAACCTGTCCTAAACTATCTTTTTGGACCTTTTGGCCCCTAATCGACCTCACTTTTATTAATTTACATCATTGGCTTCTAGGCTCAAATGAACAAATAATAACTAGATGCATAATGATAAATAAAGCAAAAAAAAGAAATGAGACTTTTCATATCTCTTAGCTACTAAAAAAAATAAACTTTAACCCCATCTCCTCCCATCGGCGACAACTTCTTCATCCAACAATCAAGCTAGTTTGATAGGCTCGAGAGGATGACTTGAAAGGGAAATAGGCTGCATTGGCCCACCATCGATATACACATAAGAAGATTCCATTTGGACTCAACATTTTACATGTTAAACAAAGAAGAAAAAGAGAAAGATTAGAATCCATCCAGCGAGTATTCGTTTAACAACTAATTATAGACTAAGCACACACATTCATCAAAATGAATCACTTGGGTTAAACAAAAGCTGAGAAAATTAATGTTTCGAATCATCAAAAAGAAGACACCAAGACTAAAATTTCTAAGAACTAAGAAATAAGGAGTATAATTTTTAAAGATCAAACATGGTTGCTTCAGTCTCTTTCGACGTATTAATGAGATCAAAATTTCAAAAAGAAATCAAAATTTCAAAAAGAAATCAAAAGAGGGACATTTAGGATGCAGCTAAGCTCAATCATTTTGGCAAGCCAAATTCATATGCAATTTGAAAGTAGTAAAAAATTTCAAAGACTTTCACATTTTAACTTGAATAGAAAGAAAAATAACACTTTAGGGCATAGAGACAACTTCAAAGTAAAGACAAAGAGAAAGCAAGACACCAAGACTGAAACGAACGCTTTGGCACATATTCTGATTTAACAATATAAGAGTGAACTTTGAGCTAACTTCATAATTTTTTTTACAATTTTTACGATTTAGCTCAACATAAACACGCAGTTAAACCTTCGACCAAAAACTCAAATTCCAAAGTGAGTTTAGATAGTGTTTTAGCAGAGACAAATTAATTGATCAAGATTATTTCACCTCCTTCCTCTCTTTAGCATTTTCAATGTAAACTTTGCATAAGGTCATAAAGGGATCCTCGGGTCAAAACTTTTGGCTTATAAACCAACTCCATCTTTTTCATTGATATTACGGGTCAAGGAGCACTTAGAAGCGGTCGAATTATGCATCAAAGACGAAAACTTGAACTAATGCAATTTTCTAAAGAAAAATAAAAATGAACCCAAATAAAATCGAAATCACAACGATTAATCTACAAACAAAGGGATCTCCGAGTTGGAATTTTGTCTTGTAAACTGACTCCATATTTTCCATTGACATTAAAGGTCAAGGAACGTTTAGAAGCAATCCGACTATGCATCAAAGAGGAAAACTTGAACTAATGCAATTTTCCAAAGAAAACTAAAAATAAACCCGAACAAAATCGAAATCACAATGATTAATCCACAAAAAAAGTGATCTTTGGGTAGAAATTTTGGCTTCTAAACCAACTCCATATTTTCCATTGACATTAATGGTCAAGGAACATTTAGAAGCGGTTTGAATGTGCATCAAAAGGAGAAAACTTGAACTAAAGCAGTTTTTCAAAGAAACTAAAAATGAATCCAAAAAAATCAAAACCACAATGATTAATCCACAAACAAAGGGATCTTCGGGTAGAAATTTTTATTTATAAACCGACTTCATATTTTTTCATTGACATTAAAGGTCAAGGAACATTTAGAAATGGTTCGGCTATGCACCAAAGGAAAAAACATGAACTAAAGTAATTTTTCCAAGAACTAAAACTGAATCCAAATTAACAACAAAATCGAAACCACAACGAGCAACGATTAGGCCAAAAATAACATACTAGAACTAAAAAAAAAAAGCTTTTGTACTAGATTGACAAAACTAAGTGAAATTACAATCTACAAACATAACAAAATACCATTTGAATTATATGATAACAATAGCCTAAAACAAGACAACATGAAGCAAAAATAATGAATAAGAATCAACAAGAATAGTAATGTGAAGCAACTTCAACCGGAACAACAACATAAAGACAATCATCACAAGCAAATCCTATAGCCATTAAAGCCTCTACAACAAATAATCCCAGCCTCATTCATGATTATAACTAAATAAATATTACTACGGAGAAAGAGATGAAGAAGAAATTGATAATAAAAATAAAAGGGATAAGCGTGTTCACCTTTTCAAAGGCAGCAAAATAAAACTACGAGCTTCGTCGGAATCAATCACCACCGAAAAACGTCACTGTCAACTCAAAAACTTTGAGTAGCCGACCAACTCTATGAAACAAAATTTTTACTAAATAAAAATAACTATTTTGCTCAAAAGGATTTTTTTCACCTCTCAAGCCTTTTTTTTTACTTTTAAACTCCGTCTTTCTACCAAATAGTGGTAGTATTTATAGGAAAGGATGGGGATTCCATTCTTTTCATCCATCAATGTGAGAGAAAAAATATTTAGGGGTAGTTTTGGAATTTTAAAATTGAAGATAAGGTGAGGTAGAAGATAAGGGGAGGGGGGATTGTACAATGTAGTACAATTTTTGAATTTCAAAATTAAAAAAAAAAGAAGACAAAGTTGAGGGAGAAATTGTACAATATAGTATAATTTTTTTGAATTTCAAAATTTGAATTTAAAAAAGGGACAAGGTTGAGGGGAAATTGTACAATGTAGAGAAATTTTGAAATTATTTTTGGTGGGAATTGGGTAGAAGTTATGAGAGTTTTTGAGAATTTTGGGATTATTAAAATATAGCCCCAATTGAGATTTAAAATTTAGTCAAATTTATTTAATTTTGACCAAATTAAAAATTAATTGGCAGATTGCATTGCAATTATGATCAATTTGATTTCTATTATGGCCAAATCTAATAGATTGGCTAAATTAAATTGAAATTCGATACGAATTAATACTTCTTTTAATGCTGAGCTTCTTGATTTAATAAAATCAAACACATATTTATCCAAATAAATTTTTTTTGAGAGTAAATTATATTTAAATCAAGACTTTATCCATTCAAATTACTTTTTAAGCTTGATCAGTAAAATTCTAGTTTTGATTAAAATGTTCATTTAAGTGACAAAATTTATACAATTTCACATATGTAAATACGAAAATGTACAATCATAAATTACATGAAAAAGTTAACCCAAATAAATATTTTAGAGCGTATTTATCCGAATGAAATAAATATTTCAATTGTATTAAAAAATAAAAAAACCCAGGGTTAAATTTAGTCGTGGAGGTTAGGTGTCAACTACTCCCCCTCCCTTTGGGTAGGGTGGATGCAAGTAACCCTAGGCAAAGGGAGTTTGACATTCCTAATTTTGGTCCGATCACAAATTTATTTCTAAAAGAGATTGGTTTTCGCATGAGTTTCATAGAGTTATGGACGGACCCCGATATCGGGTTTCCTACATATCCCAAGTTACATAAAAATTCAGGCTACTTGTAGTTAATAAAACATAATTTTCAAAAAATTCACAAGCTATCTCGGTTTTGGAGTTTTTTATGAAACCAAAAAGCTAAAGATTAAAGGGATTTGGGGGGAGGTTGGAATGCATTTGAGTTTAAAATACAGATCCCAGCCTACATATCCCTGAGACTTAGGGAATCAGACTGCTTGTAGTTCAACTCAATCGGTAGAAAAGATAGTTTTTTATTTAAGGCGATCTTTGGCTCAAGATAAGTGACAAATTGATCGAGTTGCGGAAAATAGGCTTGTAACCTCTTAACTATGAATGTGGTATCCTTAACATCCATAGGAAAGAACTTACCTAGACATAATTTCCAAAACTCTAGGTATGTTGTCACCTGGACTTGAAAGAAAGAGAAGGTTACCCTCGGTATGAGATTAGAAATATTCCAAAGGCGAAGCTGAAACCAGATTACCTACATACCTTCTAATAGGGGTGTGTTTATATGGTTGTGGTTATCATCCTTTATCTCACATCGAAAGAGTTTGACATCCCTTTCTAGACTATGCCCCGTTATGCTGCTAAAAAAGAGTTCCACGTTGTGCTGCATCCTTTCTGGAGTAGTCCACACATGTGGTTTTGATTTGAGATTTTCATACTCTCATATGTTCTCGACAATGTCTCAAACAAAAATCATTAGTGCTAAACATAATTCATGAAAGGGGCATCTAGTCTTTTACCATATCTCCATGTGAGTTGTTGCCCAAAAATTAAAATTATCCTTTAATGTACCTATTTGGAAGGAAATAACTTGCAACAACAGACACAACAACTCTCTTAGTTATTGCATAATTAGCTCATTTGTCGATTGAATATGTCTTCAAAGTGGGGTGTCCCTTTAGGACACCAACGACACTTCATGTAGAATGGTCCCTACAACCGTGTAATCTTATGCTGATGCGGCAACCCTTTTTATCACATATAATTCTTGTTGTATGTGGAATGATAATCTCTCCGGTTATTGCCAATGATTCTTTACATATGACCTTGGTTAAGTCTTGCAAATATTTTGTATTGATACGACTTACATATTTTTCTTGAATTGTCAATCTTTGAATAATCTTGCATTATTTGATGTTAGATACGAAGTGACTTATAGATATCCTTTGAATTGCTATCTTTCAGGTAATCCCGTACATTATCCAACCTTGGATAAGAGATGGGTTACAGATACCCCTCCAATTGCTAGATCTCAGGTATTCCAGCACATCATCCGACCTTGGATACAATATGACTTATATATATCTTTCAAATTGCTAGTCTTTGGGTAATATTGCACATAATCGATCTTTGAATATGAAGCAGCTTATAGAGAATCCTTGGGCTTATCAATTTGATAATATCGCATATTCTCCAGTAGGGATTTAGTTACGACTTATCGATAACCTCTGGACTATCAATTTTTGGGTAACATTGCACAATATTCGTTTAGGATGTTGTTGCGTCTTACGGATGACCTATGGGATATCAACTCATAGATAATCTTTCACACTATCCTATTTCAAATAATATGGCATATAGATGACCCTCAAATTGTCAGTTTCTAGGAAATTTCATATATCACCCGTCTTCAAATAGCAACTTAAAGGCGTCCCTTCAAATCGCATGCTCTTGATGCATTCAGATGTTGATTCATAAAATAATGAGATATTCTCGACGCCATCATTCTTTTCTCATGTGTCAATAGATGTTAAATGCTGATGATATCCTTGACGTCAACGTTTGTGTCTCGCGTGTCAACGGATAATAAATGTTGATGACATCCTCGACGCCAACATTTGTGTCTCGCGTTTCAACAAATATTAAATGTTGATGATATCCTAGACGAAAGCATTTATTTCTCGCGTGTCAACAGATATTAAATATTGATAATATCCCCAAAACCAGTGTTTGTGTCTCGCATGTCAACAGATATTAAATGCTGATGATATCTTCAATGCCAACGTTTGTGTCTCGCGTGTCAATAGATATTAAATACTGATGATATCCTTGATGCTAGCGTTTGTGTCTCGCGTGTCAACAGATATTAAATATTGATAATATCCTCGATGCCAGCATTTGTGTCTCGCATGTCAACAGATATTAAATGATATGGCCCTCTCGGCAATGGTATGAAATGGCTCTTTCAACGATGATATGCAATGGCTCTCTCGGCAATGGCATGAAATGCCCTTTTCGACAATGATATGAAATGGAACTCTTGGTAATGATATGTAATGGCCCTCTTGTCAATGATATATAATGGCCCTCTTGGCAATGATATGCAATGGCCCTCTCGGAAATGGCATGAAATGACCCTCTTGGCAATGATATGAAATGGCCTTCTCGACAATGGCATGAAATGGCCCTCTCAGTAATAATATGAAATGAATTTTTTGGCAATGATATGCAATGGCCCTCTCGTCAATGATATGAAATGGCCCTTCTGGTGATTTGAAAACAGTTTCACCTAAGTCTGTGTATCTACGTTGTGCTTTCTACATGTACCTATACTCAAAGTACCCAGTTAGTAGACACAATGTCGCTCTCACTGGTGACCACAGTTAACATGATGACAAATACTGAGCATCATAAATTGAATGACTTATTCCACTATTAATATTCTTTTTTTTAAGAAATAATTCAATAGTAGATCCACCGGATGCAACTAAAATGGGACAAGATCCATGTTTGGGGATTACTCAATTACCGTTTGCTTCGCTTCAAGATGAATTTTGAGGATGACTTTTTTCTCTTCCTCCTATTGAGTGATCCTTTTGATTATTGTATTTATTGTGTTGACTCCCTCGAATGCACCTGCGCTCAAGGTAAATATTTAGTAGACACAAAGTCACTTTTTCTAGCGATTATTTTTTAGGAAAGTTCTAAATACAATATTCATAAAGAAGATAAGACGCTTTTGTTTGTCCTTCATGGTCTTAAGAAATGAGATAGGCAATTCAAAAGGTCCTCGATAAATGAGTATTAAACCCTTCTTTGGGGATACTCGAAAATACCATTCTTGAGCATTATATGCTTTGGTGTGACTAGCAACTCGCTTGGGAATTTTTAAAAAAGATTTCCATTTTTGTATATTTATCCCTGCATCCACAGAAAAATGAATAGTTTTGAGTGAAACTACTCCGTGTTGACCTCCTTCGATCCTTGGTTTGCTCCTCACCATATTTCGGATACTCCATCATCTTGGGACTTCCACCCTGACTCCCCGTTCCAATATATTCCTAGGCAATCACTAAGTAAAAAGATTTGCATAAATTTTCAAAAATAATCTTTTCTTTTAGAAACTAGTTTCAAAAAATTATGTAAAAGCTTTAGAAAATCTCTGCCAGTCATGTTATTTACTAGCTCAACGAATGTCTTTCTCTTGGTTCTGAATGTATCCGACGTTTAATACAGGAATTCTAGGAATTCATCATCCTCACTGAGGGTTTCTATTAAAAGTTCTGTCATAGCTGAAGATTTAGTCTACCTAGACTTCGTCGCAGCTAGTGACTTCTAAAGCTTGACTTTGACCTCTGGTTCTGGGGAATTTGAAATATATTCCAGTATATTAGCGGAAATTTTGAGGACCTCCTTAAAAAAATTTCCCCAGTTTAATGTTGTTTGAGATGATCTTAGCTCAAGAGGATCCAAAGTCTTTGTTGCTCTTCGTTCTCTTTGTTGGATGATGATCTTCCTCTTTTGAATTTTGAGATTCCTTCTCAAAAATTCTGCCCCAGTTTCCATTTTTGAGGTTTATATGACCGAGCCGTTGGGCGCATACGTATCCCATTGGAGATGGAATCAGGTCAAATGTAGTTCAGGACTACGCTAGTGGTATGTAGAAAAATCTAAAAGGTTGATCGAAGCCAACATAGGCTGCCTACGTATCTCATTCTTGAGAATTTAGGTCATCACATAGTTCATACATAAAAGGATGGGATAAATTTTCCTAAGAAGTTGACCGAAGCCGACATAGGCCCCCTACGTATCCCTTTCTTGGGAATTCAGGTCATCACATAGTTCATACATAAAAGAAAAGGATAAATTATCCTAAGGGGTTGACTGAAGCCGACATAGGCTACCTACGTATCCCTTTCTTGGGAATTCAGGTCAAATATAGTCCGTACATAAAAGGAACAAATAAAATCTCCTAAGAGGTTGACCGAATCCGACATAGGCCGCCTACATATCCCTTTCTTGGGAATTTAGGTCAAACATAGTTTGTGCATAAAGGGAACGAATAAAATCTTCTAAGGGGTTGACCGAAGCCCACATAGACTGCCTACGTATCCCTTTCTTGGAAATTTAGTTCAAATGTAGTTCGTACGTAAACCCATCTGTAAGGTATCTGGCCTGGATACCCTTATCCATCCTACTAGGATAGAATTGAGGTTTCTTCGGATGACGCTTTTGTGGATGATGTGATGTTTTTTGTTCTGTTTGTCTTAAAGTAATGATCAACTTTCCAATTTCCTTTGAGATAATTGACAAGATTCTTTCTTTCTTATTTTTCTAGAATGACATCGACCCTGATTTTCTCAACTGTCGTTGTCTCCCTGATTAACCACCCTAGTTTCTTCTAGGTTAGACTTTCTTGATTTTAGAACTCTTTGGCTCTTCTGTTGGTCATTCTAGGGATAATGTCTCCCATTCAATATTATCTTTCTTGATTTGTTCATTTTTCTCTTGACAGGACATAACATTGACTGGTTTTATATGTTTATTACTTATTGATCGTGGAGTAATAAGTGAAGTGGAAGTTCAGTTCAGAAATGTTTTCTCTAATTCATCTTCTTTGATTCTGGTTGTCCTGAAAAATTCTTCCATGGTAGCATCATATTTTTCCCTATTTCATCCTCTAGACCATCGGTTATAGGTTTTGAAAAAATGACTAGTAGAGTCCACTTTTACTACTAATCATTTTTTCTTTCCTGTAACAAAGTTATAGTCAAGAGGGGAATCTCTTATTCACTTTGATCTCGTGAAGTAAGTTCATTTGTCAACACAGAATAGTTTTTATTACCTACAGAGTAAAAACAACTCAAAAGCTGATGTGCTAGACTCCGTTAGTAATAAGCAAAGCAAGATGTTAAGGCAGTAAGTAAACACATAAAGTTGTTTCTCATCTCATGCTAATTGATTCATGAAGTAATGTTGACTCGAGAATTTCAATGAATGGGATTTTGTTCAATGATATGGATAAGTGAAATTTGTCAGGAAGGTTCAACTGTTCTTCTTCCTTCAAGAAAGTGGAGGACAACAAAAAATTTTAAGATAGGGGCAGAGCCGAAAGGCTTCCTACGTATCTCACGGGGGAGAAATCAGGCCCTACGTAGTTCGAAAATATAATTGTTTCTTCTGAGTTTGTAGTCAACCTTCTTGAAATGGTAGCAAGCTTTTAAGAAGTTTTAAGAATGATTGCAGAATTTTCTAAGAGACTTGGGAGACTCGGAGTACGCTTGATCGGACTTTTGTATAATGGGTGTATATTTTTACCTAGAGGTGCTCTATGGAAAATGGGATCGGATCAATTTGCCTTTGATTTGAGTCAACATAACACGTATAGGCACATAAAACAGCTATATCACACAAGCGTATTGAAATAAACGGGCATTCTAATTGGGTGACCCTTTTGAGCCAAGGGTTGGCCTAACGTATTTGAAGAAAGTATATTTTTTAAAAAACCAATCCATTATCCCAAAAAACTCCATAGGTAAAAAAAGGCGTAGATGCTTACAAAATTCGCACGAAAGGGATACAATCTTTAGGGAAAAGGGTAATAACATGACAAAAGAACAATGTCCTGCGCAGAGGATAGTAGCTCCTAGATGCTCTTTTATTGGCCTTAGCCTTACCCCCGAAGGATAATGGATTGGATTAAATAGCATATATTTCTTCAACACATAAATATAATTCATCTGTAATTGGCTTATGTCCAATAGACGCATGACAGGTTTTCTAATGGGCCCAATACCCCCTTAGATATTGGGTCGTCCTAGGTTTATACCTAAAAGAGAATTTTGTTTTCGCTCTATCCTAGGTGTCTAGAGTGGGTTTGAACCAGGTTCCCAAGCGGACGACTTGGGTTTGGAAATACGAACAGCCATCAGACACCTCACGTGACAATAAACCATTGTATTTCCAACACTTTATTTGGAGTTGAACAACAAGGGTCGGGACATCCACGAAACCCCAAAATAATTTAATAATCATGCAGGATTATTCCATGAAATACAACAGTTAAATTTTGCAGAATTGAAACGTATAAGCACGTAAACAGTTTTGCAGAATTGAAACATATAAGCACGTAAACAGTTTAAAAAGTTAGTCAAAAGATAAATTCAAACATTTGGTTAGAACCTAATTAAATTCCCCAGTAGAGTCGCCATTTCTGTTTTGCGAAAATATGACTTTTAGAGTCGCCACTTAATTTAATTAGAAAAATCAAGAAAAACCTTCATTAATTACTCAAATGATTCAAAACAGAAAAATAATTTAAGTTTTGAAATTCTAGGTAAGTTGTTCCTATTAACATTTTAGGAAGGTTTTTAAGGCACCTAAAATGTTCGCTAACTTGAGGTTATCCGGACTATTTGAAAATGTTTCTTTTGACTAACTTCTAAAAGAAAAATTGATTATTGAAAAGAAACTGATGAAGGAATATTTTTTATATTTACGTAAAATCAGTTTTTTAACGACTTTGTAGGGAATCTAACTAGTTCTAAGCAAATTAAAGTCAAATAGCAAAACAAGCATAGAAAAAAAAAAGGGAAAGGAGGACGAAACAAGTGATTTAGGTTCTTAAGCTTAAATCTATCAGCCCTGTCCAAATCTAATTGGGCTTTCAGCCCATCTTCACCTGTCCTAATCTAGCTATGGATCCTTGGCCCATAACCTGTCCTAAACTATCTTTTTGGACCTTTTGGCCCATAATCGACTTCACCTATATTAATTTAGAACTTTGACTTCTAGGCCCAAATGAATAAATAAATAAATAGATGCATAATGATAAATAAAGCAATAAAAAGAAATGAAACTTTTCATATCTCTTAGCTACTAAAAAAATAAACTTTAATCCCATCTCCTCCCATCGGCGACAACTTCTTCCTCCAACAATCAAGCTAGTTTGATAGGCTTATGACTTGAACGGGAAATAGGCTGCATTGGCCCACCATCGAAATACACATAAGAAGAGTCCATTTGGACTCAACATTTTACATGTTAAACAAAGAAAAAAAAGAGAAAGATTAGAATCCATCCAGCGAGTATTCGTTTAACAACTAATTATAGACTAAGCACACACATTCATCAAAATGAATCACTTGGGTTAAATAAAAGCTGAGAAAAATAAATTTCTTAATCATCCAAAAGAAGACACAAAGACTAAAATTTCTAAGAAATAAGGACTATAATTTCTAAAGATCAAACATGATTGCTTCAGACTTTTTTAACGTATTAATGTGATCAAAATTTCAAAAAGAAACCAAAAGCGGGACATTTAGGATGTAGCTAGGTGCAATCGTTTTGGCAAGCCAAACTCATATGCAATTTGAAAGTAGTAACAAATTTCAAAGACTTTCACATTTTAACAAATTTCAAAGACTTTCACAACTTCAAAATCAAGACAAAGAGAAAGCAACACACCAAGACTGAAAAGAACGCTTTGGCACATATTCTGATTTAACAATATAAGAGTGAATCTTGAGCGAATTTCATAAAAAAAATATACAATTTTTACGATTTATCTCAACATAAACACCCAGGTTAAACCTTCGACCATAAACTCAAATTCCAAAGAGAGTTTAGATAGTGTTTTTGAAGAGACAAATTAATTGGCCAAGATTATTTCACCTCATTTCGCTCTTTTGCAAGTTCAAAGTAAACTTTCCATAAGGTCATAAAGGGATCCTCGGGTCAAAAGTTTTGGCTTATAAACTAACTCCATCTTTTTTATTGACATTACGAGTCAAGGAGCACTTAGAAGCGGTCGAATTATGCATCAAAGAGGAAAACTTGGACTAATGATATTTTCCAAAGAAAACTAAAAATGAACCCAAATAAAATCGAAATCACAACGATTAATCAACAAACAAAGGGATCTCCGAGTTGGAATTTTATCTTGTAAACCGACTCCATATTTTCCATTGACATTAAAGGTAAAGGAACATTTAGAAGCAATCCGACTATGCATCAAAGAGGAAAACTTGAACTAATGCAATTTTCCAAAGAAAACTAAAAATGAACCCGAACAAAATCGAAATCACAACGATTAATCCACAAACAAAGTGATCTTTGGGTAGAAATTTTGGCTTCTAAACCAACTCCATATTTTCCATTGACATTAATGGTCAAGGAACATTTAGAAGCGGTTTGAATGTGCATCAAAAGGAGAAATCTTGAACTAAAGCAGTTTTTCAAAGAAACTAAAAATGAATCCGAACAAAATCGAAATCACCACGATTAATCAACAAACAAAGGGATCTTCGGGTAGAAATTTTGATTTATAAATCGACTTTATATTTTTCCATTAACATTAAAGGTCAAGGAACATTTAGAAATGGTCGGGCTATGCATCAAAGGGAAAAACTTGAACTAAAGAAATTTTCCCAAGAACTAAAAATAAATCCGAATTAGCACAACAAAATTAAAACCAGAACGAGCAACGATTAGTCCACAAATAACATACTAGAACTAAAAAAAATAAAGCTTTTGTACTAGATTGACAAAACTATGGAAAATTACAATCTACAAATATAACGAAATACCATTTGAATTATATGATAACAATATCCTAAAACATAACAACATGAAGCTAAAATAATGAATAAGAATCAACACGAATAGTAATGCAAAGCAACTTCAATCGGAATAACAACATAAAGACAATCATCACAAGAAAATCCTATGGCCATCAAAGCCTCTATAGTGAACAATCCCAGCCTCATTAACGATTATAACTAAATAAATATTACTACAAAGAAATAGATGAAGAAGAAATTGATAATAAAAATAAAAGGGATAAGCGTGTTCATCTTTTCCAAGGAAGCAAAATGAAACTACGAACTTCATCGGAATCAATCACCACTGAAAAACATCACCATCAACTCAAATACTTTGAGTAGCCGACCAACTCTATGAAACAAAATTTTTACTAAATAAAAATAACTATTTTTCTCAAAAGGATTTTTTCACCTCTCAAGCCCTTTTTTTTTACTTTTAACTTTGTCTTTCTATCAAAATAGTGGTAGTGTTTATAGGAAAGGATGGGGATTTCATTCTTTTCATCCTCCAATGTGAGAGAAAAGGCATTTAGGGGCATTTTTAGAATTTTAAAATTGAAGATAAGGTGAGGTGAAAGATAAGGTTGGGGGAAATTGTACAATGTAGTACAATTTCTAAATTTCAAAATTGGAAAAATGATAAAGCTGAGGGAGAAATTGTACAATCTAGCACAATTTTTTTGAATTTCAAAATTTGAATTTGAAAAAGGGATAGGGTTGAGGGGGAATTGTACAATGCAGTACAATTTTGAAATTATTTTTGGTGGAAATTGGGTAGAAGTTATGAGAGTTTTTGGGAATTTTTGGATTATTTAAAATATAACCCCATTTGAGATTTAAAATTTAGCCAAATTTATTTAATTTTGATCAAATTAAAAATCAATTGGAGGATTGCATAGCAAATATGATCAATTTGATTTCAGTTATGGCCAAATCTAATAGATTGGCTAAATTATATTGAAATTCGATACGAATTAATATTTTTTTAATTCCGAGCTTCTTGATTTAATAAAATAAAACACACATTTATTCGAATAAATTATTTCTGAGAGTAAAGTATATTTAAATCAAGACTTTATCCATTCGAATTAATTTTCAAGCTTGATTGGTAAAAGTTCAATTTTGATAAAAATGCTTATTTAAGTGACAAAATTTTTATAATTTCGCATATGTAAATACAAAAATGTATAATCATCAATTAGATAAAAAAAATTAACCCAAATAAATATTTTAGACCGTATTTATCCGGATGAAATAAATATTTTAGTTTTATTAAAAATTAAAGAAACCCAGGGTTAAATTTAGTCGTGGCGGGCAAAAATTTGGTGTCAACAATGTCCAGCAACTGCTTCAACTTTTACTATTGTAACTGGGGCAATTAATCAACACTCCTTCTTGCTTCAGTTGCTGCAAATTCCAAGTCTTTCTCTGAGAAATTTAAATCTGCTCTTTGGCAAGGCTTTGTTAAACATATCTACCAGTTGAAGATCCATTTTGCAGTATTTTTTCCCATACGATATCCGCTACCCGCATTGGAGTCCGACTAATCTGGATTCACGCCGCGTAGAGCCCTATTCGTGGGGAAGTGCTCCCTTTGAGTGACGAAATTCGGTGAGGACCAGTCAGATCTGTGTGGATTAATTTTAGATTTTCAGTGGCTCTCCACGTTGCTTTCTTGAAAAGAAGTCTTGCTTGCTTGCCAAATTGATAAGTTCTGCAATCTAGTATTTCGGCTTCAAGATTAGGCAGCCCTTGAACTAAATATTTCTTTTGTGAGTTAATTACAGCAACATGGTTGAAATGTCTGAGTATTTTATGTGAAACTTGTGCATTGATCTTAGTTGCAAAATAAGCTTTTTGCTCATGATCTAAAAGATCCAATATAAAGGTCTTTCCCTTCATCATTACCTTGAATAAGTTTTTGCCATCTTCATCCTTGATTTGACAGTAATTGGATTCAAAGAGAAGTTTGAAACCATTCTCAAGTATCTGGCCAATACTTAACAGACTATGACTAATTATAGGTATAAAAAACATATCTTCGATTAGTTTTTTACCTGAGGAGCATTTCATTTCCACGGTACTACCTTTGCCTTCAGCAGGAATATAGTCTTCATTAACCACTTGTACTTTGGAAATTACTGAAGTATCCAACTCCTTGAAGAGATCATGATCAAATGTCATGTGGTTCGTGCAACCACTGTTAATAAGACACATGTCACTTGACCAGCTAGTTGCCAAACATGTCGCTACAAAAAGTTGCTCTTCATATTCCTAATTAGCTACCTGTGCAACATTAGTTTGCTGAGTGTTGTTCTTGCAAACCTTCTGATAATGTCCCATCTGCTTATATTTCTCACACTATTGGTCTGGCCTTTTCCAATAGTTGAATAGTGGATGACCCATCTTTCCACAATGCTTGCATAGAGGAAAATCATGTTTCGCTCCCCTATTGATCCTAAGAGAATGAGAACCTGAGTTTTCCTTGTTGTTCCACTTCTTCTTTCCTTGGGTTCCCTCGTTTGATTGAACTTTTACAGGTAGTGAACCCTCAACAGATCCTTCGAACCTCATAAGTCTTCTTTGTTCTTGTGACTGCAAAGCATTTAATTGTTCTGCCAAACTAATCTGTGACAAATCCTTAGAATTTTCCAATGCGAAAATAGTTGTTTCAAACCTTTCGGGGACTGTTACTAGAATTTTTTAACCAATCTAGAATTAGGAAATTCATAGCCAAGTAATCTTACATTGTTGACAATTTTGAGTAATCTATCAGAATACTCTTTGATTGTCTCTGAATCCTTTATCTTCTGAAGTTCAGATTCTAAGATCAGGTTAAGAGTATGCATACCCGTGATCCATTCATCTCCTTCATATTCTTTCTTTAGGAAATTCCAGACCTTAAAAGCTGATTTCAATGTCATAATCCTGACAAAGATTTCAGATGAGACTGCAACGAATAATATTTCTCTAGCCTTTGATTTTCTTGTTTTTCTTTCCTTGTGATTCCTCATCTGCGTCATGGTTGGATTTTCAGGCAAGGAAGGAACTTTGTAGTCCTCCTCAATAGCTTTAAACAAATCATTTGCCTTCATATGTGCTTCCATTCTTGCTGCCCAGACATGATAGCCTTTACCTGTGAAGACAGGTGGTGCTAGTGCAGTGAAAGAGGTCTCTAAATCCATAGAAGAAAAAACAAGAAGAGAAAGATATGTTTCCCTCAAATGTAGGTCCCTCAAGAAGAGAGATCTTGATACCAATTTGTTAGAGTTGTAAGGTTAACTTCAACTCTTTGAAATGAAAACAAAGAAAGAAAGAAGAGAACAAATAATTTACTGCACAAAGATTGATTTTTTATTAATCTGAAGAAGTGCTTAAATACTAAAAAATATGCAATAACTAAAGCCTTTAATTAAGCCACTATTTTGTACATGACTCCATGATCAGCAATATCCAAAACAACTAAACCACTAACATCTAAAAATCAGCCACTAAACTAAGTTAACAGAACATGGCCAAAAGAAACTGGATAATGTCCAACATGGCTAAAAAAGTTGGATTATCCCGCAACTGCTTCAACTTTGACTGCAGTAACTAAGGAAATTAATCAACAGTTAAACTGCCTATATGCAACCTGCTAACACCAACAAAATAGTTCTCTTCGGGTTCCCAACCAGTAAGCTCGTTGATCAACTTTTACCACCTCTGAATAGAGAGATCTCTAGCACCAGCTTGAAACAAAGGGTCACCATCTACGCACATGCTAAACAAGAGCTCGACATCTTGCAATGTGACTATTGCCTTACCTTCTCTGGAAGCCATCTCTCAATTAGTGTAGTGATGACTCCCCAATCATATGGAACACATCCCACCTCTATGACTCCCCTAAATCCATAAGTTCCAAAATAGAAAAGGATGTGTGGATGCAAAGGACGATGCTTCAGGTGTTTCTGGAATTCATGATTTGCATGGCGTAGATGTAGAAATGGTTTCTCTCCCTTTAAGGTCCCATCTCACACACACTGCAATCGATGTTCTACCTGTAGCGTTGGCATATCATACACTTCTGGACAAGGATAAAACATCACCCATGAAGGATCCATACCTATTAAAAAGTTCAATAAATGGAAAAAATAAATTAAAATGGTCAATTCAGAAGAGTTAGATAGTTTGTCGAGTCACATTATTACTATAACCACCAGAAATGTTATGCTATGTTGCTCGGACTTTTCAAAATTATCTATTGTGCCAGTTGAATACTTCAATAGTGTATTTTTAGAGAATCCTACATAGGTGCGGCAATATTTTTGGAAAGTCCGAGCAACATCGATGTTATGTCTGTTGTTTCGAGTACACAATATGTATGTTTGCTTAAATACTTCAACACAAGTTCAAGATTAATTCAAGAACACCAATGAAGTTTTTCAACACCTTAAACACAAGTTCAACATGAACTATCAAGGAAGTGTGTTATAATAAGGAAAAAAGATAAAGTAGAAAACAGTACCAAGTCCTCCGAATTCACGGAGTGTCCTTGAGGAATTAATTCCTCTCAAGTACCCAAGGATGCGGAATTTTTCCTCCCATGATAAAATTGCTCATCATCAGAATGTAGTGGTACCTCAAACCTTCTGATTCTTCGAACACACTCAACGGTAGATGATCACACAGAGTTTTTAGAAGTAGAAGAGTTTTTTTCCAATACAAAAATTTCATATCTACCTGTGGAAAAAATGCAGGTATTTATAGCCATCACATGCCTCTTCAAAAAGGAGGCAACGGTTCATAGAAGGGTGTATCGCTTCGGAACAATCATTTCTGTCCATTCCAAAATAGTATGTCTTTTCTGAATAGTCACATCCAATCGAATAGTCATCCCTTTCCCCTTTTCCAAAATAGTATGTCTGCATGCATTCTGCATGCACGTTCATGGAGAAAAAAATGTTTTTGGATCGATCATTTGACAAGTTCAAATACAAATATAAATCCAAGCCGAGTGAGCGACAATGACGATGGCGTGAGGCACCTCTTGGTTCTTGCCTCACTATCCACTTGAAGAACTGTTACTCAATAAAAATACATTAAAGTTGCTTTCTCCCACCAATATGGGAGAAGTATTCTTCTTAAATGAGTACACTTTCCCTCCATTTTCCATTCATACCAATTGAACCCAACAATCTTCCATATGAATGGTAAATGGCTACTCTTTATAAAACTTTACGGACAAGTATGTGATAAGCAAGAAATGATTGATTGCATCAGGATAATTGGGTTTTCCTTTGAACTTTCCATAGTAAACATGCATCGGATGCACTTGGTTAATTGGTAGATTTGATATCTTTGAACCGTCGAGCTTTAATGTACACCTAGACAACACATGTCACACAGTCTTTTACCATTTATGGTTCTCACGATTTTATTCATTTCAGTTAGGAACACATCCTGGTTTCATGAGAGCTTAGAGAATAGGCCTTTACTAACATTCTTCTTGAAGCGGCTTCCACTTCACCCTCACATAATTGATTTCTAAACATTCAATCCTATAGATTAAACAATTTGGTCAAATTTGCCAAATTTTGATAATAATTAAAAGGCTTCACATCATAAGCCTTATCCTTGTTTACTAAACATTGTCTACATCATGAGAATGGGTTGGGTATATATTAAAAACGTTGAACCTGTCACACACAACTTTATTTGATCTCCTTGAACCTATCTCTTGGGATCTCTAGTCTTCTAGGTAGAGTTACCGTCATGCTGACTTGTCCTAGGCCATAAACCCATTCCCTTCGATGTTCTCTCAACTCCCTCTCGAGATAGGACTTTTTTAAGTAGATCCAACATATTATCCTTTGACTTCACATAGTCAACAATGATAATTCCACTAAAGAGTAGTTTTCTAACGGTATTATGTCTCCATCTTATATGACAAGAATTACCATTATACATCATGCTCCCTATCCTACCTAATGCCACTGGCTATCACAATGTATACATACTGGTGCCAATTGTTTGGGCCAATAAGGAATATCTTCGAATAATTAATGGAGCTATTCTTTTTTTTTACCAACTTTATCTAATGTGATAAATTTAGATTCCATTATTGAGAGAGAAATACCTGGTTGTTTAGATGATTTCTAAGAGACTGCTCCTCCACCTTTAGTAAACACATATCCACTCATGGATTTTACTTCATTTGATCCGATGATCCAATTTACATCACTATATCCTTCAATTACCGCGGGTTATTTATTATAATGCAAAGCATAGTCTTGAGTGTATTTAAGATACCCCAAAACTCTTTTCATTGTCATCCAATGATTTTTATTGGGATTACTCGTGTACCAACTCAACTTACTAATAGCACATGTTGTGTCTGGCCGTGTACAATTTATGATATATATTAAACATCCCAACACTCTTGCATAGTCCAACTATTAGTCACTTTCACCTTCATTCTTTTGAAGTGCAAAGCTCACGTCTAATGGAGTCTTGGCAATACCAAATTCCAAATACTTGAATTTGTCAAGTACCCTTTCGATGTAATAAGACTGTGACAATGCCAACCCTTATGGAGTTTTATGGATTCTTATTCCTAAGATTACATCCGCAACTCCAAGGTCTTTCATAGCAAACTTGCTCTCAAGAATTCATTTTGTAGCATGTATGTAAGAAATGTCTCTACTGATGACCAGCATATCATCCACATACAAACAAACAATGACCTTAACATTTGGAGTGTCTTTAATGTAAACACATTTATCACATTCGTTTATCTTAAACCCATTTGCCAACATGGTTTGGTCAAACTTTGCATGCCACTGTTTAGGTGCTTGTTTTAGTCCATAGAGTAACTTAACAAGTCTGCACACCTTCTTTTCTTTACCAGGAATAACAAAACCCTAAGGTTGTTCCATGTAAATTTCTTTCACAAATTCTCCATTTAAAAATATTGTTTTCACATCCATCTGATGGATTTCAAGACCATGTACTACCACCAAGGCAATTAACATTTGAATTGTTGTTATTCTTGTTACAGGAGAGAATGTATCAATGTAATCAAGGCCTTTCTTATGTTTGAAGCATTTTACTACAATTCTTGCCTTGTATTTGTCAATAGTGTCATCCGTTTTCATTTTTCTTTTGAAGATTCATTTAGGACCTAAGAGTTTATTTCCTAAAGGAAGATCAACCAACTCCCAAGTATGGTTTCTCAAGATGGATTCCATCTCACTATTGACTGCCTCTTTCCAAAAGGATGAGTCTAAAGATGACATCGATTCTTTAAATATTTGAGGCTCATTTTCTAAGAGAAATGTTACAAAATTCGATCCAAACAAAGTTGACATGTACTACGTCTTGGATTCTCATCATTATGTATATCCTCACTTGGTTCATCTCGAGGTCATTTAGACCCCCAACTAGACTGTTGATATCTAGTTTTATACAGATAAATGTGTTCAAATAACTCAGTATTATCTAATTCAATTATCGTATTTTCATTGATATTCGAATGTTCAGATTTATGAACCAAAAATCGATATGTTTTACTACTTTTAGCATATCCTATGAACATGTAGTCCACTTTCTTAGGTTCTATCTTTACCTTTTTAGGAATAGGAACTTGGGCTTTTGCTAGACACCCCCACACTTTGAAATATTTCAAGTTGGGTTTCCTTTCTTTCCATTTTACATATGGAATTTATTGTGTCTTACTATGGGACACCCTATTGAGTATTCGGTTAGCTGTAAAGATAGATTCCCCCCACAAGTTTTATGGTAAACCAGAACTTATAAGTAAGGTATTTATCATTTTCTTTAAGGTTCTATTTTTTCTTTTCGTAATTGTATTAGATTGAGGTGAATACGGGGCTATAGTTTGATGGACAATTTCATTTTCTACACAAATTTCATCAAAGGGAGATTCATATTCTCCACCCCTATCACTTCTTATTGTTTTGATCTTTTTCTCTAACTGATTTTCAACTTCTATTTTTATATTGCCTAAATACATCTATTGCTTCATCCTTACAATTTAACAAATAGACATAATAGTACCTAGTGCAATCGTCAATAAAAGTTATAAAATACCTTTTCCCACCATGAGATGGTGTTGACTTTATATCACAAATGTTAGTGCGGATTAAGTCTAAGGGATAGGAATTCCTTTCAACGAACTTATACGGATTCTTAGCATACTTGTATTCCACACACATTTGACATTTTGATTTACTGCACTCAAAGTTTGGCAATACTTCTAAGTTAATCAGTTTTCACAATGTTTTGTAATTTACATGTCCTAATCTTTCATGCCACAATTCATTAGACTCAATCAAGTAAGAAGAAACAAAACTTTTATTAATTTCAACTGTTATTGCATTTATCTTAAAAAGGACCTCAGTGAGGTAGTCTTTTCCTACGTACACTTTCCCTTTACTAATTACAATCTTGCCAGAAACAAATACATATTTGAATCCATTTTTGTCAAGAAGTAATAAGGAAATAAAGTTATTTTGTAACTCCGATACATGAAAGACATTGTTGAGAGTCAACACTTTGTCTGACGTCATTTTCAAGCAGATTTTTCTTGTCCTTTCAACTTTTACAGTTGCGGAGTTTGCCATATAGATCTTATCTTCTCCATGAGATATAGAAAATGCAACAAACAACTCTGTATTGGCACAAATATGGCGGGTTTCACTAGAATCCATCTACCATTCTCAAGGATTTGACACCAAGTTGCTTTCAGAAAGCATGGCACATTTGATCGTCCATTTTATTTTTGGATTCTGCCATGTTCACTTGATCCTTCTTTTTACCTTTCTTTGGGGCACGACAATCAGTTTACTTATGGCCAATCTTGCCACAATTAAAGCATTTCCCCTTAAATTTCTTCTTAGGTTGATTGCTTTCTTGTCCAGCTTTCTTCCTCTTCTTTAAGTTCTTGGAGTAGTCTTTTACAATGTTAGCTCCACTCATTGCAGAATTTCCTTTCGTCCTCCTCTCTGCATCTTTGTTGTCTTCCTCTATGCACAACCTCACAATGAGGTCTTCAAATGTACCTCTTTTCATTTATTTTTCAAGTAATTTTTGAAGTCCTTCCACAAAGGTGGAAACTTCTCTATTATTGGAACAACTTGAAATGTTTCGTTCACAACCAAACCTACAACAAACTTCATGTGAATATTAAGAATATTTTTAACATCTTCATATAAGGTATTCATTAAATTCATACCTTCAGCAAAGAGATCATAAATGATGACTTGCGATTCCTGTACTTGATATACGATAGTCTTGTTGTCAATTATTTTGTACTCAAGGAATCTTGTAACAATAAACTTCTTAGTTCCATCATCCTCAGTCTTATATTTCTTTTCCAATGTATTCCATAATTCTTCTGATGTCTTCATTTCTCTATAAACATTGTATAAATCATCTTGGAGGCCACTTAGGATATAATTCCTGCATAGGAAATCAGAATGTTTCCATGCCTCTATTACAATGAACCGCTCCTTGTCCGAAGTTTATTCGGGCCCTTCTGGAACATCTTCTAATATAAACCTTTGAAGACATAAAGTTTTCAAATAGAAGAACATCTTTTGTTGCTACCGCTTAAAATCTATTCCAGAAAATTTTCTAGGCATTTCGCTAGTGCCATAGCAGGTAGTTGTGTGACTGGTTGTAGCTACATTGGTTGTTGTCACACTTGTCACACCATCAACATGATCGTCTGTAGTCATTTTCTGTCACAAAAAGACAGTCAACTTTAGTATAAAAATATACTAATTACAAGTTTGTAGCAACTTTAAACTGTACTTGTTTCTAGTTTAATGATGAAGCTTTTATGTCTTCCAATTATTAACCGAATGAGCTTTAAATTATGATGAAGTTTTTATTTCTTCAAATCACTTGTTAAGTTCAAACAGAGTAGAAAGCATAAAGGCTTAATCTCCAGAAACCAAATAGTACAAATTATGAAAAAATTAATTCCTTAAGATTATTGTTTCGGGTACGCAGACTGTATGTTTGCTCAAATACTTCAACACAAGTTCAAGATTAATGCAAGAACGCCAATGAAGTTTTCAACACCTTCAACACAAGTTCAACATGAACTATCAAAGAAGTGAGTTATTTTAAAGAAACAATATGAAGTAGAAAACATAACCAAGTTCTCCAAATCACAGAGTGTGCTTAAGGAATTAGTTCCCTTCAAGTACCTGAGGTTGCGGAATTTTTCCTCTTAGGATAAAATGGCTCACAATCAGAATGTAGAGGTACCTCAAACCTTCTGATTCTTTGAACAAACTCAATGGTAGATGATCACACAGAGTTTTTAGAAGTAGAAGAGTGTTTTTTCAATACAAAAATTTCATATCTACTTGTAGAAAAATGCAGGTATTTATAGTCATCACATGCCTCTTCGAAAAGGAGGCAATAGGTCAAGAAAGGGTGTATCACTTCGGAACAGTCATGTCTGTCCATTCCAAAAAAGTATGTCTTTTTTGAACTGTCATATCCGATAGAACAGTCAACCCATTTCCAAAATAGTGTATCTTTCCTCGAAGGGTTGCATCCCTTTCAAGTAATGTTTCTACATGCATTCTACATGCATGTTCATGGAGAAAAAATGTTTTAGATTTTTCCTTGGATTTTTTGGATCACTTATTTTTTCAAGTGTCAAATAAATTTTGTCTAAAAAAATAATTTGATTGATCCAAAGAAAAAGCCAAAGCTGAATTCAAGCCGAGCGACGATGATGCGAGGCACCTCTTGGTTCTTGCTTCACTACCCACTTGAAGAAGTGTTACTCAATAAAAATACATTTAAGTTGCTTTCTCTCACCAATGTGGGAGAAGTATACTTTCTTAAATGAGCACTTTTTCTCCAAGACTTTCCCTCCATTTTTCATTCACGGCCCAAGAATGTCATGCATATATATTGTCAGAGAAGTGAGATGAGTTGCAGTCTCTTAATACTGATGTATTCAATAGTACTTGAGATTCCTTTAACTATCTATAAACAAGCTAACTACTTAAGACAAAAGTTATAACCATACAACTAGTATTTTTTCGTATTCAATCCTCTATACTATAAAATTGTCTAAGAAATCTTCCTTCATTAGTTAGTTAAAAAATGCAGAAAAGAAAGGGGAGTTCAAAAAACCACAATGGGGGGAGCGATAAGTTGCATTTAATTTCACCATACCTAGGTGAAAAAGCCATGCTTGATTGTTATACTAGAGTACTATGGTGTCCTTTTCCCCGCACGCCTATTGAAGAACGATGACAACAACAACATACCCAGTGTATTCCCTTAAAGTGGGTCTAGAGAGGGTAAAGTGTATGCAGTCCATACCACTACCTCAGATGAAGTAGAGAGGTTGTTTTCGATAGACACCCAGATCATGACAAATAACAGTATACTGAGCAGAGAACAAAAAGACAAATAACAAAATATGATGACACACCACTAGATAATAAAAGAAACAAGACACCCAGAGAGTAATCCTATGAACCTATAAATATCACCCAACCACTAGGAGACGTCTTACATATCATCAAATGCAAAGTTCATAACTATAACTCTACCCCTCCATCCTACTCTTGAATACCAAGGAAGAATGTTAAGCAGCAGTATTAATAAAACATTGCACCATGATTACTCTTATCCAACCTACCCGGACATGTCAGAGTGGAACAATCTAGAGAAGCATTTACTAGGATGTGTGAATTGGTGGGCACCAAGGTTCTGCAAAGGCCTTATGAAGGAACATTTATTTGATAGCAATGAAATAAGAGAACACTGTGAAATGTGATGCTTGCTAAGTTGCACAGACTCTTCACTTTTGATGTCGCATCCATGTCGGATTCTACAAAAATACACTAGTTTTAGCAAATCCGACACGTACCCGTTGACATTTTTGAAGAGTTCGAACAACATAGGATGTTAGTTACTATCCAAACAACAATGACGATTATATTACTTTTATTTTTGTAATCTTATGATTCATTCTTGATTACTGAGTAATTAAATGCTGTCATTGGAAGATATAATGTCAAAATTTATGGAGTGATTTATGACACTTTCTTGTAGTAGAGTTGAAGTATATATAAATATACTTATGGAGTAATTTATATGGAACTGTCATGACGCGAGTCAAGGCCCTGGCTGCGACGAGCATCCCGAATCACAAAGGCCCGAGCGCTCTTTTCTATCTGGAAATCATACACAACATTCATACAATATAAAGAAATACAGAATATTAACATACGGAAACATGGTCTATCTCATAATTGATAACGCCCAAACTACAGCTCTCGTAAGAGTGTAAGCGGTCGCTGACAAATATAGAACCCAACTGGGTTGGGTGTCGAATCCCACAGGGAATACTTGGTCACTAAGTGTTGCAATTATTAATAGACTGTTGATCAAAAATTCCACGGAAAAGGGGGAATTGGGTTTGGCGTGAATTAATACTATGGAAGTAACAACAGAATGCATGATTTAGTAAGATTTTAATCACAGAGAAAAATAAGTTAGGGTTATGTCCACCTTATGAGTTCTACGTATCTATTAACTATGAGTAATGCGGAATTCAGACATGCATGCACTTATAGAGATTCGTATTCTAATGGTAAATCCTAGTGTTTCTCAACCCTCAAGGATTATTTCACTTTAACTCTCTCGAGCTTAAAGTGTATAACTAACAGTACAAATTCTCCAAGAAGTTAACCCAGTTACGGCACTAACGTGCAAATAGGGGTTGGTAGCCCTATTTCCTTGTCACACTCTCTTTTCCAAACACGTAACTTTTCTCTCGAACAAGTTAATGCTATAATGGCCTATTCTCTATGTTTGCAACCACGAGAATTAAATTAAAACGAAGAGAGTAATGATATAAGTAGCATACGCATCAAGAATTCACAAACTCATAGTAATAGATAGTATATCAAAAGGCTTCCATAACCCTAACAGAGAAGTTTAGCTACTCATGATTGTAAAGGAAAACAACGAAGACATCATCATCATACCGCAACTAGAACAATCTTCGCGAGAGGATGATTTAACGTCAAAGAGGGATGATGTTTTTCCTCTTAGACGTCTTCCACAAAAGAGCCGTGTTTCTCTGTTCTAACTTACAGAATCTGTAAACTGAATAGTACTAAAAAAATGTCGACTGAATTCTCTAAAGCAATCCTGAAAAATTCAGCAAATAAGGTTTTTATAACATCCTTGTCCTAGTCCTACTAGGTTACTTCTGCACCCCTAAGTATTTAAAAATACTGCTTTTGCCCGGGACAATTTCTCCATGCGTCACATTCAGTCCATAAGCTTCCAAAAGCTGCCTTCCCTCTTCTGTGAAGTTTTCCTTTGCTGCCGAAAGGTCCACAAAGTGCTGAAATCTTCATCATTAATACCTGAAAACATGTTAATCACATAGGTTAGCTCACTTACAGGAAAATGGACTAAAAGTACAGGAATTATATATTTTATCCTCAAAACATAGCTATAACATGGGTAAATTATGGTGTTTAGGCGTGTAAATACACCCAACATCAACACCCCACACTTAAAGCTTTGTTCGTCCTCGAACAAAATATTACGTCCATGCAAATATCTAACTGGGATTTTACAGCTGTAACACAAAATATTCATCAAGACATGCACGGCAATTATTAACAAAGAGTAGTTTTCTGGATCACTACTAGAAACCATTCAACCTCCAACATAGACTCGTGATGATGGCTAATTCGTATCCACAAGTTAAGGCACCAAGAATCATACAAAACTACCCAACAATCATCAACCATGTGTGTCTCACACAAGATATCACCCATAATCACTCACAAGTTTTGCATTTTTCGGAACATGGGTATAAGATTCTCCTCGGAACATGGGTATAAGATTCTCCTTGCTCTCACTCTCACAAAGAATTCATATTTTGCAACTGATGACCATAGGCTTGCCCTTAGTGTAATGCTCTACTAATATCAGAATGCTAAGCTTAGGATCAAATAGGTCTTTACAGGTTGTAATGTAGGCTAAGGGACAGGTAGGACTATTTTGGCCAGAAATAGTGACTATGTTCCCTAAGCGCTTTAATACATCACATTATGCCATTAACACTCTCTTTTAAACAACCCTTCTACCTTTCTTTTCATCTAACACCCCTTTTCACCTATTTTGTTATTCAATTATAAACACAAAGATGAGAATATACAACTTATTTTTTTATTTTTATTTTCTATTTTTTTTTCTTTTTTTTTTCTTTTTTTTTATAATACACCTCTATGATAGCCACTCTTATTCACAACAATTTCAAGTACCAATACACTCTGAGGCATTACTCTCCCCCGCTTTCCTCTTATTTTGTCACATGACTCTACAATTTAAAGCGCTTAGGAATTTGGATCAAATTATGGTCTTGAAAAAAATGGATTAGGCTACATATGAGGCTATCAAAGAAAATGGCTAAAGGCTCAAAGGGGGTTAACTAGGATAATGTCCACGGGTAGGTAAGAAGAAGGTAAACAATCATAGGCTACCAAAGAAATGACTAAATCATCTCCTAAACTCACACTCTTTATTTCGCTTTACACACACACCAGGCAAGTTCTAGCACCAGTCACAACACAGAATATACTATAACCTCACACACACAAGGCACATGGTCAACTTTATTGGGAGCAGTATAGACTCTTGACCCAACAGGTGAATGAATTAAACCACACAATTATCACACAGTGAGTCACACTTAGAGCCTAAATGTCTCAATAGTAATGATTTTGGCACAAACTCTTGTCATAATACCATGCCGCTTATCAGAACAATTTTATGCAAAATCTAAAACATCTAAAATTAAACTAACTAATTACGAATAATTAAAACAAACAATAACTAGAATAAATGTAGGCAAAAAAGTACAAGAAGCATACAAATACCAGCACCCCACACTTAGACGGGACACACTGTCCTCAGTGGAAAATAAATAAGGAAAACCTGATTAGTCGGACTCTTCCTCTATGTCTGGGGTCATGCCCCCTGCATCGGAATCATCATCAGAGTCATCGTCATCAGAGTTATCCTCCACGTCTGATTCTGGCTGTCGGTGATCATCGTCAGTCGGTACGTCATCATCGAGAGGTTCCTCAAAATTTACACTTACTCCACACATAGCCCGCGTATGCTCATTCATCGGGTAGTCATAATCCAACTTCTGGAGCTATGCATCAGTTGGAACACGTCCCCCACTCATCATGGTAAACCTCGTCATGCCATATAAATGGCGGAAGAAGCTTTCGTCGCGAGCATGTCTTTCTGTAGTGGTCAGGTTGACGCCATGCATAGTTTCAGGATCTTTAACCTTCGTAAGATCAACCTTCTTCGGATTGTGTGGAAGTTTATGATCTGCAGGTTCCTCTTCAATGTCCTCCTTCCTCAACATTGCGGTCAACAAATTGCCAAAGCTAAAGTGGGACCTCTTGTGCAGCCTAGCCTTACGCATTGACGACCGTATAACCGCACCAATGTGGATGGGAATATTAGTCATCAAAGCGTACACCAAGCATACTCTATCATGTGTGATCTTTGTGTACTGTGTCCCTGGAATCAGGCAAGATTTGACTATCCGCAACCATATCCGAGCTTCTCTATTCAAGGAAGCATACGGGAAGGTATTGTGCCGACCGGTATCCTTGTGACGACTCCAACGTGCCATTGATCTTATTCCGCACAGTGTGTGTCTGATTGCCCTGTATGGAGTTCTGTGATAAAGCTCCTTGAGCGGTGATGGATCCACAGATGGAAGACCCAGAAAAGAGTTGAAGAACTCCGCATTCAGTTGCAAGACTTGGCCCCAAATCTTCACTTCACTTCCGGTAGTCTTTGGGGACCAATTGGCATAGAAATCTCGCGTTAGATCAAGATTGAATTCTCCCATATCTTGGAAAATGAAATCAAGATGTAGCGCTATGATTTTAGCTAAAATGTGAGGTTCTCTCTTCGCTAGACTCTCCTTTTGTATCAACTCCATGTGAACATATTTTTTCACTTTGTTGTTCTTGTACCACTCCTTTCCTTCCTCCTCTAGGACCCATTTTATCCCGAACATATGGCGAGGTATTTGCAGCGAGGAGGATTCAGTTTGCTCTTTTCTTCCCCTTTTCTGACCTCTCTGTGAGGTGGACGCTTTTTTTTTCCTGGTCGACCTTTTGGTGTCATTTTACCTGAGATTAAAATTAAGTCATGTTAGCTTATCTCGGAAGATTTGATCGACAAACAAAAAATAATGGCACCAGCCCACACTTAATTTGTTGGCACCAACTAATTAGGTGAATGATATCGATTACTCAGACTTCATCGACATACATGTAGGCGATATGTTCCAACAATATGTTCAGCACAGTCATACGTTCATGTCATCTTAACTATCCTTTCCAATTCTATTTCATGTAATCTTGTCTATACTTTCATGTTTGGATGAATGCACTTTTTGAACAAAACTACCACATAAGGATCATACCATAAATAGAAACAAGTTATTGCATAGGCATAATCACACCATTTTATGCTTGTGGTCAATCATAATCGGTATCTCGATGAACGAGTCATTCAAACATTCAAGCTTTCAACTTACAAGATTATGTATTATCTTCACAATTTCGACTTCAGAAAACTATGACAGTGTATAACAATCAAATACAAGTCGGAACACAGTCAAGAACACCCACACATATTCTTTCACTCAACTAGATGTATCATAACAAACCATCCACATTTAAATCACCAACACCACTTTAAGATTTAACAACTCATTATAGGAGTAGTATTGTAATAACTACGGAATATAAAAGAAGAACTTACTTGGTGATGAACTTGGAAGATGATCTTGCAAGGTTAGATGAGCAAAAAGAAAAGTTTTGAGAGATTTGGGAAGGTTAGGCGGCGCCTAGGTTGAGCAAACAATGTGATTTTGTCTCAAGGTTGAAGTTCTATTTATAGACCAAGGCTTGGGTCGGGTTTGACCCATGAAAAATCGGGTTAGGAGACCAAAAAGCATAAGTAGGCGGCGCCTAATGCTTTGCCTATGCTTAGCATAGGCGGCGCCTTTAGCAAAGCCTAGTTGAACATAGGCGGCGCCTATGCTATGGCATTGTAGATTCAAAGAGCAAAGGCAATGGCATAGGCGGCGCCTTTAGCTTTGCCTAGTTGAACATAGGCGGCGCCTATGCTATGGCCTAGTTGGGCATAGGCGGCGCCTATGCTATAGCATTATCGATTCAGAGAGCAAAGAAAATAGCATAGGCCTTGCCTTGCCCTTTGCCTAGATTTACATAGGCCTTGCCTTGTCCATTGCCTAGATTTGTATAGGCAATGCCTAACCGAAAGCCTTTTTCTCCTTCATTACTCACTTACCACCTTTAACATTGCTCACTTTCAAATCAAAATTTGAGACCAAGCTCATCCTTTATACGTCTTCCCCTACACTTAATCAAAAACAACAAAAAACGATTAGAAAGATGGGTTGCCTCCCACCAAGCACCTTAGTTTTGGTCGTGGCTCGACTCTTCTTTTTGGATTTTTATTTAACAAAACAAACTCCTAGTAAAACAAAACAACTAAAAACGATGGGTTGTCTCCCATGTAGCGCTTGATTTATTGTCGCGGCACGACATAGTTACCTCGATTACTTAGACTTCGTCGAGATAGATGGTGGCCATGCATTTTATCGAGTCAAGAGGACCGATATATGGCTTCACACGTTGGCCATTCACCTTGAAGACACCACCATTTTTGTCTTCTAACTCTACTACTCCAGACGAGTAGACTTGGCTAATTCTGAACGGACCAGACCATTTAGACTTCAACTTACCTGGAAATAGCTTCAGTCTGGAGTTGAAAAGAAGTACCATATCACCCTTCTGAAAGTTTCTTCGGATAATCCGTCGATCATGGTACTTTTTCATCCGTTCCTTGTAGAGGTCTGCCCTTTCATACGCATGTAGACGGAATTCATCCATCTCATTCAGCTGTTCCAATCTCAGATTAATAGCATCATCCCAATTCAGGTTAAGCCTCTTCAACGCCCACAATGTTTTATGTTCGAGCTCAATCGGCAAGTGACAAGACTTCCCATAAACTAGTTGGTACGGGGACATGCCAACTGGTGTCTTGAATGCAGTCCTATAAGACCATAAGGCATCATCCAGCTTTCGGGACCAATCCTTCCTACTAGCATTTACAGTCTTAGCAAGGATCAGTTTGATCTCCCGATTAGAAACCTCTACCTGCCCACTAGTTTGTGGGTGGTAAGGTGTAGCTACCTTATGTTGCTTGACCCCATATTTCACCAATACGGCTCTGAACAGCTTGTTACAAAAGTGTGATCCTCCATCGCTTATGATGGTACGTGGTACCCCAAAACGAGAGAAGATATTTCTCTTTAAGAATGCTACAACACGCTTACCTTCATTATCAGCCAGCGCTACTGCTTCGACCCATTTGGATACATAATCCACAACAACTAGGATATATTTCATCCCAAACAAACTCACAAATGGGCCCATGAAATCAATACCCCATACATCAAATAGCTCTACTTCAAGAATTTTAGACATGGGCATCTCATGGTGCTTCGAGATAGAGCCTTGCCTCTGACACTGATCACATCTTCTCATAAAATCGTAAGCATCCTTGAATAATGAAGGCCAATAATAGCCGCTTTACAATACCTTTCTGGCTGTCCGATCATCTGCATGGTGACCCCCAACTTAGGAAGCATGACTTTCTTCCAAGATGCTAGGCACCTCCACATCAGAGATGCATCGCCTAATAACACCATCAGCATATCGTCGAAAAAGATACGGTTCATCCCAGAAGTAGTGTTTCACATCATGCATGAACTTTCTCTTTTGATGAAAGGAGAGATTCTCAGGCATCACTTTACTTACCACGTAGTTTGCAAAGTCTGCATACCACGGTAAGTCTTCCACCATAGCGGCTAGGATCTCTTCGTCAGGAAATGCATCATCAATCTCAAGGTCGGGTTGCGCTATGTGCGCACTCTCAAGTCTAGATAGATGATCAGCTACTTTGTTTTCGCAACCTTTTCTATTCTTTACCTCGAAATCAAATTCTTGAAGCAATAACACCCACCGAATTAGCCTTGGCTTAGCATCCTTCTTTGCCATTAAATATCTCAGAGCCGCATGATCTGTATGAACCACCACTTTGGTTCCCAACAAGTAAGCACGAAACTTTTCAAAAGCATAAACAACTGCTAGAAGCTCTTATTCCGTGACGGTATAGTTCTTCTGGGCTTCATTCAAGGCCTTGCTCGCATATTATATTGGATGAAATAGCCTCTCTTTTCTGACCAAGTACAGCACCCAAAGCTACCCCACTTGCATCACACATCACTTCAAATGGTAGAGACCAATCGGGTGCTACAATAATAGGAGCTTCAACTAGCTTCCCTTTGAGGCATTCAAATGCCTTCAAGCAATCTTCACCGAAGTCAAACTTTGCATCCTTCTCCAAGAGTTTGCATAATGGACTAGCAATCTTGGAGAAGTCTTTGATAAACCTTCGATAAAAACCTGCATGACCGAGGAAACTACGAACTCTCTTTACAGAAATTGGAGGTGGTAGTTTCTCGATAACTTTAATTTTGGCTCGATCAACCTCAATTCCTCTTTCGGAGACTTTCTGCCCAAGAACAATGCCTTCCTTAACCATAAAATGGCACTTCTCCCAGTTTAGCACCAAGTTGAACTTAACACATCTCTGTAACGCCATACTCAGATTCGCCAAGCACGATTCAAATGATTCACCCACGACTGAAAAATCGTCCATGAACACCTCCAAGGTGTCTTCAACCATATCAGAAAAAATGGACATCATACAACGCTGAAAAGTGGCAGGTGCGTTACATAACCCAAATGGCATACGTTTGAAGGCAAACGTACCATATGGGCATGTAAAAGTGGTCTTCTCTTGATCCTCAAGAGCAATGCAAATCTGATTATAACCGGAATAACCATCTAAGAAATAAAACCATCCCTTCCCTGCCAATCGATCAAGCATTTGGTCCATGAATGGCATTGGGAAGTGATCCTTAAGCGTCCACGAATTCAGCTTCCGGTAGTCCATACACACTCTCCACCCTGTGACAGGTCTGAGTGGAATCAGCTCATTTTTTTCATTCGCTACTACCGTCATGCCCCCTTTCTTGGGCACACACTGTACCGGACTTACCCACTTACTGTCGGAGATTGGATACACTACCCCAGCATCTAACCACTTAATAATTTCTTTCTTCACCACCTCCTGCATGGGTGGATTCAAACGTCATTGATGCTCAATGGTAGGCACACAATTTTCCTCGAGCTGAATTTTGTGCATACATATCCCAGGAGGGATACCAATAATATCAGCAATAGTCCAACCAATGGCTCTTTTGTATCTCCTCAGAACAGAAATAAGAGCCGCAACCTGCTGCTCACCTAAATCAGCTGCAACAATAACCGGAAGTGTATCACCACTTCCCAAAAACACATATTTCAGGTGACTGGGCAGCTCCTTCAATTCTAGCACTGGTGGTTCTTCAATGGATGGCTTTGCTGGTGGTGAAGGGCGATTTTTAAGATCCAGATCCAGCTTCTTAGGAGCATGAGAATAGGAGCCAATTCCTGTTAGAGCATAAATAGTTTCTTCATACTCTTCAACATCCTCACGCTCACAATTCATAAGCACAACAGCCAATGGATCAACAATAAGCTGCTTCTCTACAGATAATTCTTTCTCATCATCATAATAAACATCAGCTACAGAGAACACATTCATATCTTTGGGCTGCTTCATTGATTTGCATACATCAAAACGGACCACTTCGTCATTCATCCGAAATAAAAGCTCATTAGCTCTTAGATCAATAAGCACACTTCCTGTTGCAAGGAAAGGACGCCCCAAGATTATAGGAACTTCAGAATCCACCTCGCAATCCAAAATAACAAAGTTTGCAGGAAAGATGAAGGTGGAAACCTTCACCAATACATCATATAAGATACCAATAGGTCATTTTACCGACCTATCTGCCATCACGAGCCGCATATTGGTTGGTGTAGGATCACCCAACCCCAACTTTCTGTAAATAGATAGTGGCATCAAATTAATGCTAGCTCCCAAATCGCACAATGCTTTAGCAAAATCCAAAGATCCAACCGTGCAAGGAATAGTGAAAGCACCAGGATCTGCCTTCTTCTGAACTAGCGATCTTGTAGCGATTGCACTGCAATGATGAACATTATCTGCCAGCTCATAGCTTGCTGCCCACTTCTTTGTCAAAATGTCCTTCATGAATTTAGCGTATCCGGGCATCTGCTCTAGCGCCTCCACCAAAGGAACATTAATAGTCAGTTGCTTCAACATAGTCATGAATTTACTGAACCTGGTGTCATCGGCTTTCTTCTTCAGTCTCTGAGGAAAAGGTGGTGGTGGAAGGGGAATAGTTTTCTCCACCACTTTCTTTTTATCTTGCTTCCGATTGTCGATCTTTTCAAGCTGCGGACGTCTAGGGGTAACGTCAGGAACACTATCTTCGGCTTCTACGGCATCTTCACATTCTGCATCAATAACATTATCTGCTATATCATCAATCACCTGTTTGCCTTTGGATGGAGTTTCCAATGCTTTACCACTCCTGGTAGTAATAGCCATACATGATCCATTATTCCTTGGGTTTTGCACAGTGTCGCTAGGTAAGGTGCCAGCCTTTCTTTGATTGAATGCCGCTGATAGTTTACTCAATTATTGCTCCAGCTATTTTATCGCGGTAGAATGCGAATCAACCAATTGATTTATTGATGACAAATCATTCTTTACCTCAGTAACGCCCATATTGGTTGCCTCCACCTCTTTCAATAGCTTAGCCATCATATCATCCATGGACATCTTTCCAGAGCCAGACGCCACAGCCTCACGGTTTCCAGGAGGAACATACAAACCACTCCTGTCAGTGTTATTCTTCCAACCACCTTGATCGTGGTCCTTGTATCCAGATTTATCATAATAGTTCCGACCTTGGTTTCCTTGGGCATTGCCTCGGAAACCCCCCTGATTATTCAAGTAATTTGCTTCCCCCTCAGAATCGGAATCATATCTTCCCTGTGATACAATGGCTTTAACCTTTTTGGTCTTCCCTGATAATAAATGCTTGGTAAAAAGATCCATCTGCGTTTTCATGTGAGCCATATCTTGGTCACGTTCCTCTTGTCTACGCCTCTGCTCTGCAGTCATGCCAACAGATAAAGTAGAGCTTGCTACCTCAGCATCCCTGGTATGCCAGGCTCTACTCTGCTTTGTCATACGGTCCAGCATATCACTTGCCTCAATGAAAGTAAGGTCCATGAATGACCCACCTACAGCATTATCAACCACTGGCTTTGTCACTGAGTTCAAAGCCCTGTATAATATCTCCATCAAGTGGATGTTGGTCATCTGATGATTTGGGCACCGCATAAGCTTCTTCTTGAACCTCTCCCATGTTTCGTGGAGAGCTTCAGTTGGAAGCTGTCGAAAATTGTTGATCTCATCTCTTAACTGTGCTCTCTTGGATGGCGGAAAGAATCTTTCTAGGAAAGCGTCTTTCAGTTGCCTCCAATTAGTAATAGAATTAGGAGTTAGCCCGTTCAGCCATAGAGTTGCCTCCCCAGACAGAGACAATGGAAATAAGCGCAGCCGAATTGCATTCTTCCCAACTACTGGATTGTCAAACGACTTGCATGTTGAAATAAAATTGACCAGATGCATATTCGGATCATCGCCTGCAAGTCCACCAAATAAACCTTTGAGCTGCAATAGCTGAATCATGGTGCTAGTGATATTGAACTTGGATCCAGGTGCCAAGGGCGGAGGAATAATAGCCCCTGTGGCACCAGCCCCATCCAGATCGTCATCATCATCATCAAAAGGAGCCTGCATAACTCGGCGTTCAGGTCTCATTCGAGCTTGACGATCTCTCTTGTTCACAGGCGCTGCCACTTCATCTGTACGCCGTGGATTAAGTAACTCATCATCACCCAGGTCCTCATCATCAGGATTTGTTGCCCGACCTGGGCTATCAATATTCTGTTGATGCACTTGAGCAGCTGCCAACGCAGCTAATCTAGCCTGCTCCTGTTGAGCAGCCCTTCTTTCAATGTCACG